>CM049856.1:20906612-22106612 GCA_027422415.1 Schizothorax lantsangensis | reverse complement strand
GCAGTGGCTCTAGCCACCGGGCCACCCCCCTGTGCACGGCCCTGGTAACAAGAAACCATCCATTCCTTCAAAAGCTCATATGCAGAAACACTTCATATTATATCAACGGCAACATGTACTGTCATTTGCTGATCTGACATTTAAAAAAAAAGGCTTATTTATTGTTGCGTGTTTAGATCATTCAGTTTTTAAAAGATCTGAGTCTGAAAGGCTCTGAGTCTTGAGTATTTCCCAACCAAACACAATTATTGCTTTTAAAATGAACATGCTTGCTTTTGAGTGGAATTAAGCTCTTTAATTGATTTTGGAAACAATCAATACATTAAAGGATTCTGTAAATATGCATAGTTTTTAAAATCATAACAGCAATAAATTAGAAGTCTAGTGACAATTTGAACAATTAATGAATAATTGATATAATTAGTTTTAATTGTTTATAGGCACATGTATTAAAGTAAGTGCTGCAGTTTTGAAAACAGCCTGTTACGCTCCATCTCCATCAATGTTTGAGAGAAGCTGACTAACAGGGCTGGAAGTAATTGCTCTTCAGCAAACGAAGGAGCTTTCTGTTGCTGGAGCTGAACTCAAACAAATTTCTCCCACTGAAGAGATAAATGTTATCTGGAAGAAAATAAGTAAATTTGTACATGATTGCAATAATCATTTCTTTGTATTGTTGCAGATCTTCAGAAAAGCAAATTAGAAACACCTACTGTTGGACATGTGTGCTGCTGTAACCTGTCCAGTCAACCCTAGAAATACATTTTCCAATCGTTTGGGATACCCTTTGTCCATCCGATTCTCCCCCTCATCATAGCTAACAAAAATAAAAAAAACAGGAAATGTTAAATTCTGATGTCTTTTCAGAGTAAATTTTAAGGGCTTTTGATTATGATGTAGCACTTGACTCACCTGTAGTAATATTTGTCAAAGAAGAGCAGTGTTTTTCCTGAGTTCTTGTTGTGGACGGCAGCATCAACTTTTGTCACAGATGCTGGCAGACCAAAGCTGCTGAGAGGTTTAGGATAGCCAGGCTCAAGATTTCGGCCATTAAAAGCCCAGACTTGATTACCTATAAATAAATACAGGCCATGATAAGAGTTTTTCTGTGCACAGAGATACAGATTGTAAGTGTGATTTTGGTTTCAGCATTCCCAGATTGTTTGAGAAGACACCTTTAAAAAAGAAAACTTTATCTTGCACTGGATCCTCATAAGCAGCATCTATATTATCAGGAGAGTTGGGCCAGAAACTCTTGATCGGAAGTTGCGCTGCACTTCTGCTTGAAGAACTACGCCAGAAAGAGCTGCAGAGAGAGACATCCGATTTAAATATTTTATGTTTATACTGTATTAAAAAAACACACAAAATTGGTATCTGTTTGTATTACCTATCCTTGAAGAACACTGTTTCTCCCCTAAATGTCGTCACTGCATCCCAGACCAGGTTTTGACAATCTGGTTGTGGTTTTGTTACTAGTTTTGGTCTTGGTGGACCTGATGGGATTACCACATAGTAAACAAACAACTGAATATTTTTGACTCAGAAATTATAGATATTCTCTTGGTGATCATATTACCATAGAGTGACTGAATCCCTTCAATGTCATCAGAGGACAGAGGGGGACGATCCGAATCAGTAAAGCTGTATGTAGGAAACATCAGAGCACCAGGAATGTTGGAATGAGAAAGACCCAAAGAGTGACCAAACTCATGGGCAGCCACCAAGAACAGGACAAATCCTGTGGAGAAATTAAGCAGAATAGTTACAAAGTTAAAGTACAAAGTTAAAAGGTTAATTGCTGCTTTAAATTTTTACTTGAAATCAAAGTGGTGTCAAAGCTGAGGCATTTAAAAATATTTTAGCACAAAAAAAGAAAGAAAAAAGAAACAACTCACCTTTAGATGAGCGGAATGTGAAAGACTCATCATCATCAAAATGTGCATCTCCACCGATTCCAGGACCAGGAGCAAAGGCATGAGCCAAAGTGCTTTGTGGTCCATCAAATGGATGACCATCACCATGATCTGTAAGAAAGAGTTTATTTGTCTTCTTCTCTCCTTAAATACATATATATATATATATATATATATATATATATATATATATAGGTAACATAGAGAATCTGTATTCTTTTAAAAACTGAACTGTTGTGCATTGAATTGAATTAAACTGTTCTGAATTTGAAAAATTATCTTTTGATTAAAATCAGAACTTTATTTTAACATGTATATCAATAAAACACCAAGTTTAAATTTAGTTTAAAAAAAAAAATCAAAATGAAAAGCACATGGTTGTTAAACAAAATATAAATATAGATAAATTAATAGATGAAACTTACCTTTTGTAGCAAAGGAGATCATGATGTCAGCTGTGCCGCTGTTGATACGGGTGAATTTCAGAGGAGTGACTTTTGCCCAGACCTGCAGGGCTTTCTCTATGGATTCATCCACTTCAGCTTTTGACATGTCAGGTGTGTAGTTCATGATTCTGTGGAAAAGGATCATTCTCTGTATCTGCTTCTTTCACATGGCTTTTTTCCAGTGATGCAAAGAGAACTGTTATTACACACCTGTAGGTGAGCTTGTTGGTCTGCCATTTGGGTTCGCCTCCAAATGTGGAGTACATGCCAAGATCTGGAACACCACAGCGGGGCTTCTTCATCACCTCCAGGGTTTCTTTGTCCAGATTTCCAGTCACCTTAAGCCCGAAGAACTTCTGCATCTCTTTCAGCTTCTCGGGAAGTGGATCCCGCTCCCAGGCTGTGGGATCAGGAGGCTTATATACCAGATTGTAGAAGCTCATCAAGTAGTTCTAAAAATAAAAAACAAGGAATTATTGGAAGAATTAGGAATATGACCAAACCAGTAAACAACTTTATCTATTTATCTATATATCTATATCTATATACACACCTTATATATATCTAAATACAAACCTTTGCAATGCCATAATCGTCAGTGGGCTGTGAAATCGGTCCAGCGTGAATAACAAGCAGCAGGCTTGCAAGAAAACACAGCTGGCAGTGAATCCTCATGTTGAGAGTTGCTTCGCTTCTGACTAACAAGCATCTGATGGTGATTTATATACTCTTAAAGAACTCTGAGGTGTTGAGCAACAGGTGAAATTAAATCATCAAACTGACAGGCAAGACAATAACAGGATTTTCAGCCTGACACCGCCTCTTCCTCCCTGCCTAAATCTTTGTTTTATTTCTCTAATTGGTACTATGTTTTATGAACACAAACAAGAGCAAACTTTTGTCTATGTTTTTAAATATGATTAAAAATTGTAGGTACAACATAGTGATAGCGATGCAAGCATTACCAGGGCTGTAAAATAATTAATTTTTTACTTAATTAAATTTTACTTGATTTCTGCACTTAAGTGTTATTTTGGGGGATTGGACTTTACTCAAGTGCTATTCATAAGGACTTCTTGTACTTTTACTTGATTACATTTCTGAAGAAAAACTGTAGCTACTTTTTTTGTCAACTTGTAAAATACTCATTGCATTTTATTTTCTTCTGTACATGCATATCGGCTTCAGTTATAACTTTCATCAGTGAAATTTCTGGCTTCAAAAGTAGCAATCAAATCTAAGGAGGAATACTGAGACAGAAAGGTTGCTTTTGTTCCCCAAAAAGTCACTTTATTATTTTTGTCCATTTTGAATGAATATTGTATGTTAAATTAATCATAAATCATGTTTAGTGATGCTCTTAGTGGATAGTGCTTAAAGTGGATAAATGTCATTATAATGATATATTGGTAACACTTTACAATAATACAACACTAATGCCTAAATTAACACTTAATTCATCACATACTAAGGATTATTAAAGGGGTTAACTTATTATGAACTAACAACGAGCTATCCTTAACTATGACTGGAGTCATACGGATTCATGCATGAATAACGGCAGCCTTAACTACATGTTAGTACATGTTTGATAGTTAATGCATTATAGTCCAGGTGATATGTGAAAATAATGTTCACTTTTTCATAAAAGCATGAAACTTGGTACACTTGTATGGTTTGCGGCCCTGAACATTTTCAGAAATGTAGCCATCACAAAAAACTTCTTGTGGTTGCCCTGGCGACCATTTTACTTTCCGCCATAACCAAATTATGTATTTTGTGTCATATCTCGTGAACCAAACAAGATAACACAGAAAAGGTGATGTCTACCCCATATGTTTTGATGGCAAGGATTACAATGATACCATATACAGCAACATACACCTGTTCAGGTGAAGAGTTAATGGTGAAATCAGCAATGTGAGAAGGAAATCACAGTATCTGAGTATCAAAGTATCACAGCATTTACAATACTCCATATTATGGCTATTAACTTCTTTCTTTCTTTGATAATTAACTAATTTTTTTTTTAATAATACATTAAAAGATTGTTTGAGCAATCTCTCAGGCAGAGTCAGGTAGGCGGTAGTATGTTTCCAGTATATTCTTGTTCTCTCTCAACAATGCTCTAACATCACACCCAGACCACAACACAATCAAGTGAATAGTTAATGGTTAATTCAGTGACTTTATGAGAAGGATTACAATGAAATCTCAGAAGATGCAGAATGAAATTTCAAACATATTTCATGTAAACTTAATTTAAAATCACTCTCTGGGCCAGAGTTGTCTATTATGTTGTACACAAGGGGGAAGCCAAAGTCCTGAATGCTGGGCGGTACACGCAGGTGAATCGCTAATATTTGATGTAACGGGTGGAATAATATTTATGTGTAGGGTTTGGTGCGTGTGCAGGCCAGACGGTGACAAGCACGGGGCGGGTTGTGGGTCCAATAACCAAGACTATTTCGACTCAGTCCAATCGTGCTGCCACTGATTGACAGCTGTAGTGATTATATTAAAGGGAGCGCTCTTTGCTTGCTTTCTGTATTTAATCTTTTCTGTATTTAATAAATTTGAATAAAAGTTTTAATAAATGAGTTATGTCTACCTCATGTAGGAGATTTAATGCAGTTGCAGGTTCGGGTCCCAGTTTTTATGTCAGATGGGTCGGGTATGGGATTAAATTAGTGTTGCTCTCAGATAACGTGTCGGTGTTCAGTTAATTACTGCGATTGTTGGAAGATAATTTCACCAGCCAGGAAATGTGAATGAAAATTCCTCTCTGTGATGTTACCACGAGGCATCGCTTACTTACAGATCTCAGGCTTCTGGAGGGGATGTAGATTTGTAAGAGTGAGGAGGAAGTAGGCGGGTGCTGAGCCTGTGGCTATTCTGTAAACAAACATCAATGTCTTGAACTTGATGCAAGCCGCAACCGGTAGCCAGTGCAGGGAGATAAAGAGAGGAGTGAAGTGGCCCCTTTTGGGCTCATGGAAGACCAGTCGTGCCGCTGCATTCTGAATCATTTGTCGAGGTTTGATTGCGCATGATGGAAGTTCAGCCAGAAGAGCATTGCAATAGTCTAGCCTAGAAATGACAAGGGCCTGGGTAAGACGTTGTGCTGCATGCTCTGTTTGGAAGGGCCTGATCCTCCTGATGTTGTGCAATGCAAACCTGCAAGATCGAGCTGTCTTTATAATATGGTCCTTGAAGGTCAGCTGGCCACCAAAGAAAAAATTTTAATGAACCTAGCAGGATGATGAAATCATGCTGTAGAGTCGGAGTGCTAGGGAAAATGAGAAGCTCAGTCTTTGCCAGGTTGAGCTGCAGGTGATACTTCTTCATCCATGCCGAGATGTTTGCCAGGCAGCCTGAGATCCATGCAGCTACTATTGGATTGTCTGGTTGAAATGAATGACAGAGCTGTGTGTCATCAGATTTTTCACATACACGATTATATAGAGAGTATATAACTAGCAGTGAAATGTATTCTCTGCATTTAACCCATTTAACCCATCCTAAGTGAACACACACCCGGAGCAGTGGGCAGCCATATTACAGCGCCCGGGGAGCAGTTGGGGGTTTCGTGCCTTGCTCAAGGACACCTCAGTCGTGGTATTGAAGGAGGAGAGAGTGCTGGTTATTCACTCCCCCACCAACAATCACTGCCGGACCTGAGATTTGAACCCACAACCTTTGGATTGCAAGTCCGACTCTCTAACCATTAGGCCACGACTTCCCCCATTCAGCATAGCAATGGTAGGAGAAACCATGTGCTTGTATAATGGGTCCCAGTGATGTAGTGTATATGGTGAAGAGGAGGGATCCAATAACTGATCCCTGAGGAAACCCTGTGACCAGTTGATGTTCTTTGGATACCTCTACTCCCCAGAAAACTCTGAAAGACCTACCTGTGAGATAAGATTCAAACCAGTGGAGTGCAGATCCTGTGATTGCAGACAGGAGATTCTGATGATTCACAGTTTTAAAAGTGGCAGATAGATCCAGCAGAATAAGAACTGGTGATTTGGAATCAGCTTTCACAATCTGCAGGTCTATACTGACCAACAGTAAAGCAGTCTCAGTTGAATGGCTGCTGCTGAAACCTGATTGGTTAACGTTCAGTTGGTCATTCTGTGAAAGAAATAATGTAATTGTGTCTATAAAGGTGTAAACCAAATGGTCCATTCTATTAGAATAACAAAGGAACAGCATTCCTCAGGAACATCTTTTAGATTACAGGATCTCCAGAGGGAATGTCCTAACAGTATCTGTTGTTTCTAGCCCTTTTGTATCTTTAGGTATAAAAGTATATCCCAAAGACAGAACTTTGGGAGAAGCTAAGATTCATACAAGGGTTAAGATTGTTTGAAGGAAGACATGCTAGCATCGCTGTTGAAGAACTGCTACATTGCCATCTTCAATAAATTATTCTTACTACAAAAATTTTGGTCAAGCCTACTTCATTTTTTGTATTAGAGAAATCTAGTACATTGGTGAGCCACCCAAAAGACTGCTCAGCAAAAATACAGTAAAGATGATGATACATGGTAGCATGCACTGGCCTGTCTAGACAGATATTGTCTTGACAAGAAGTTAAAGTGGATCATAAAGTGTCAGTTGCTGTATTTACATCCAGAGATGAGAAATGGGTGGGTGAGGGAAGAGAGGATGACACTACAGAGGAAAGATGGAAGGGTGAAAGGGAGCGTAGGTTTTGCCTAAAAGTAACTGGTAGAGGAATTGGTGGCACACAGGTAGTAATATGAAGGTTAAATGTAATAAAGAAATGATCAGAGATGTCTAGAGGTTTTACCAATGTAGTAAATTAAGTCAAGCTGGTTGCCTGATTTGTTAGTGCTTGTGGTGGTAAGCTATTTGAGATCGAATGAAGCTAGGAGTGGAAGTGGAAGTCTGCAGTGTAAGGCTTCTCAAGATGCACTTCGAAGTCACCAAAGACTACAAGTGGACTTCCATCCACAGAGAATGAGGACAGCAGCCCATCCAGCTCCTCTGTAAAGGTGCCCAGTTGACCAGGAAGGAGATAAATCATTACAATATGGAGTTTAACAGGAGCTGTTACCATAATAGCATGAAATTCAAAAGAATATTTATTGCATAGGGAAGAGTGAGTTGAGTATTTCCAATTATTAGAAATGAGAAGACCAGTACCCTTCCAACTTGACGGGGAGTGTGAGAGAAAGGGAAGTTGTTAGAGAAAACAGCAGGGGTTGCGGAGTCTTCTGGACGACTCCAGGTCTCAGTCAAGCCCAAGATACTAAGAGTAGACTGAGAAGCAATGGCCAGAATGAAGTTTGTTGACAGCTGACTGACAATTCCAGAGACCCACAGAAAATGACAGAGGTGCAGCAGAAGAGGTGCAGATAGGACGCAGCTTAGCAAGATTGCATTGCCGTCTGCGTGTGATGTTAGAGCATTGTTCAGAGAGAACAAGAATTTATTGGAAACATACTACCGCCTACCTGACTCTGCCTGAGAGGTAAGGAAAAATACACTTACTTGAGATGATATTTTTTATTATCTCTGAAATATATGATTGCATTCTTGAAAACAATCTTTTATTGTACTATTGAATAAAATATTAGTTAAGATGGTGTGTGGTGGGCATTCTGGGCGCAATATGGCTGCTGTCGCATCATCCAGGTGGATGCTGCACATTGGTGGTGGTTGAGGAGATTCCCCCTTCTGTGTAAAGTGCTTTAAGTACCCAGAAAAGCACTATATAAATACTAATACTAATAATTAATTACATTTATATAGCGCTTTTCTAAGCACTCAAAGCACTCTTCATTGTCAGGGGGTATTCACCCCCTCATCCACCACCAGTGTGCAGCATCCACCTGGATGATGCGACGGCAGCCATATTGTGCCAGAACGCCCACCACACACCAGCTTATTGGTGGAGAGGAGACAGAGTGATGAAGCCAATCAGTGTATGGGGATTGTTAGGAGGCCATGATGGTCAGAGGCCAATGGGCAAATTTGGCCAGGATGCCGGGGTTACATCCCTATTCTTTTTTGAAGGTCATCCTGGGATTTTTAATGACCACAAAGAGTCAGGACCTCGGTTTAACGCCTCATCTGAAATACTTTTTACAGTATAGTTATGGCGTTATTTTACTGCCAAATGTCGAGAGCGCATTTTTGTAGCGCGAAAGTAGATTAATATAATGCGCGAGCGCGAATCTCCCTGCTCGCGCGCGGATTTCCCTGCTCGCACACGGATTTCCTTTGCTCTCGCGTGGATTTCCTTTGCTCTTGAACAAAACCGGACGCGCGCGCTCGGATATATGCTGCTCTCGCGCAGAGAGAGTACACGCACTTAAAACGTGTCTCTCCTCTTGCTCAAGTGTGCGTGTGCGCGCTCAAACTCTGTCCTGTGCACTCGCACATCTCTCCATGCTCTTGTGCTAGATATTAATTATTTTCACACCTGGATTAAATGTCAAAAGTTATCAGCCAATCAGATTTTTCTATGACTAACCCGATGAAAATACTAGGCCTACATGAAGAGGGAACTGATCCTGGAATTTCTCTACAATTTAATAATATTTAGTCATATCAAATGTATATTAGAAATGGCTAGGAATCGGGTGCTTGGATGATTTATTAAAAATAAAAACTAGTTTGTCTAATTGTTTGGTCAAACCCCCTGAGCGATTTATCTAAACAAACAAACAAAAAAGTATATGATTCTTAAAGTTCATGTGGCCATATGTATTGTGTACTTGGGTTGAAACAAATAAATAAATATATATATATACACATGAAGATTAATTATTTTCGCACCTGAATTAAACGTTGTCAAAAGTTATCATTATGCACTTCATTAGGGCCTTTCCTTCATTTTCTTTTTTTTTTTTTTGCATATGTTGCATTTTTGTTTTAACACACTGGTTATTGTAGGCTACTTTGTTTTACTTTATATATTTTATGTTTGTATTTTGTTCTTTTCTGTGAAATATTTTGACAATCAAAGAAGGATCTTTCATTAATTTCCAGTTTAATAATATTTAGCAATGTTAATCAAATGTATTTTTTGAAATGGCTAGAAATTAGGTGCTTGGATGATTTGTACATAAATAACCTCTGTTCAACTATGGTTGATCTAAAAACAGCATGGCTCTAAAGACTTCATATAAAAGTCAATGTTATGTCATATTATGTCAGATATCTCAACTGAATTTAAAATCATTGCAATAAATTCTCAGTTGTTGGCAACCGTAAGTAACAATTCCTATCAAACAACATCAAATGCAAAAGTAGTTGTAAACGATGATATCATAACACACTAAATGCTCTGATAGAATCACTGTTTGGACATTTATTGGGAGCTTATTTTTTTAAATCCAGTGTTTGTTTTCAGTTCTGATTTTAGTTAGATTTTTTATTTTTCATGAAAACTCACTTCATATTAGCAACACATTCAATGGCACTCTCCTCTAAAACAGTGAATATACAGTTATATGACAGTTATAGGTAATGACACGGTCTGCAGATGCATTAAACCCATAGAATATAATGTAGTGATGTTATCACAAATATGATAAATTCATTATAGTGTTATATTTGGTCTCCACATCTTAAGTAGTCTATTTAGGGAATAGTGCATTTGACCCTAGTTCTGTCTTAAACCAGAAGATATATATATATATATATATATATTTATTTCAACCCAAGTACACAATACATATGGCCACATGAACTTTAAGAATCATATACTTTTTTGTTTGTTTGTTTAGATAAATCGCTCAGGGGGTTTGACCAAACAATTAGACAAACTAGTTTTTATTTTTATTTTTAATAAATCATCCAAGCACCGATTCCTAGCCATTTCTAATATACATTTGATATGACTAAATATTATTAAATTGTAGAGAAATTCCAGGATCAGTTCCCTCTTCATGTAGGCCTAGTATTTTCATCGGGTTAGTCATAGAAAAATCTGATTGGCTGATAACTTTTGACATTTAATCCAGGTGTGAAAATAATTAATATCTAGCACAAGAGCATGGAGAGATGTGTGAGTGCACAGGACAGAGTTTGAGCGCGCACACGCACACTTGAGCAAGAGGAGAGACACATTTTTAGTGCACGCACTCTCTCTGCGCGAACAGCGTATATCGAGCGCGCGTGTCCGGTTTTGTGGGAGAGCAAAGGAAATCCGCGCGAGAGCAGGGAGAGCGCAAGCAGGGAGATTCGTGCTCGCGCATTATATTAATCTACTTTCGCGCTACAAAAATGTGCTCTCGACATTTGGCAGTAAAATAACGCCATATATAGTGTCTCCGTCACTATACAGGGGCGTTAGGACCTACACAGGGTTAGCACCCCTGCTGACCTCACTAACACCTCTTCCAGCAGCAACCTAGTTTTCCCAGGAGGTCTCCCATCCAGGTACTGTCCAGGCTCAGCCCTGCTTAGCTTCAGTGGGCAACCAGTCTTGGGCTGCAGGGTGATATGGCTGCTGAAATGTAACAAATTAGTAATTAATTAATTAAAACAATATTTTATTGTACTATTGAATAAAACATTAGTTAGTTATCAAAGAAAGAAAAAATAATAGCCATAATATGGACTATTGTAAATGCTGTGATACTGTGATGCTCAGATACTGTTATTTCCTTCTCACATCGCTGCTTTCACCATTAACTCTTCACCTGAACAGGTGTATGTTGCTGTATATGGTATCATTATAATCCTTGAACATACCCCTATGTTCAAGGATTACAATGATACCATATACACCATCACCTTTTTCTGTGCTATCATGTTTGGTTCAGGAGATATGACACAAAATACATAATTTGGTTATGGCGGAAAGTAAAATAGTCGCCACGGCAACCACGAGGTGTTTTTGCGATGGCTCCATTTCTGAAAATGTTCAGGACCCTAACCTGTACAATTGTACAAAGTTTCATGCTTTTATGAAAAAGTGAACATATCACCTGGACAATTAATTAACACTTATGGGTAAACTAAATCAAACAGCCTCTTTAAGAATTAATAAGAAATACTCTGACTTTGAAATTAATTTAGGTAATTTAATATTATCATAATTTGAGCATTTGACATCTTCAGCTTTGTCATAAACATTATTGGGTGGCAAAGGATTAGTTGATTCTCCACATCAAGTGTAGACAATACTAAATACTCTAATGACTGATCTTGTCTCTTTTATGCTCTTCTCTTTCCCTTTAAACTCCCCCTATTGTGACTCACACACGGATTAATAAAAAATAAAAACCCAAAACCCACAAAGAACATGTGTAGAACAATTCCTAAAGAAATGCTCAAACTGGAAAGAGTTCACTGTCCATCCAGACCAAGCAGTGATGATACTGTACCTTCGCTCTCTGACTTCTTGAAAATCCACACCACGTCTCTTAACCGGGCTGAATACTCACTGTGTTAGTACATGTGTGTTTGATAGAAAGTATAACATAAATCATGAGCTGAGTTTAGTAAGTAGTTAACAGTGAATTCATTATGATTGGGCCCTCTCAAGTAAAGTTATGTCAAAATCAACTTTAACAAGCCATTAGTTGATGTTAGTTTGTGGGTAGTTAACAATGAGTTAGTTATGTTGGGCCCTCTCAAGTAAAGTTCAAGGGGGTTCAAGTGTAGATTTATTTGTCACATACACAATCATACCAAGTACAATCAGCAGTGAAATGCAGGGATTTGTTTAAGAAATTTACAGCATAAACATGATCTGATGAGATCGGACAGAGTGCTGGAGTTGGGTGTGTGCCTTTATAGTGCTGGGTAGATTGGGTGATTAATGAGGTGCAGGTGACGTGAATCAGAACTCAGGTGAAACCAGGTGAGGGCGTGCGCTGTGATTGGAGAAGGTGGAGGACAGACAGACCCGTAACAATTTCACATATATGGACACAAAAGACAGTCCAAACATAATGTTACCTCTAAAGACACACAGAAGGTCAAATATTTTGCGTCCAGAAGCTCAAAACAATGCTGTTAATTACTGTACAAAACTTTCAAAAAAAAAAAGGGAAATGCAAACATGACTATAATTCGGTTTACAAAAGCAGATGACATTAATTAGATTAAAATATCGACATTACTGTAACAACAAACCTTAGGCGCCGAGCGAGCGCTTAGAGTGTGCCATTAATGAGTGACATTAGTGGCCACCAGAAACAAACCTTACATTCTGCTATCACGGGAAGAAAAAACTTTATGACTAAACATAAACGAATCATACAAAATATTTGTGTTAGTTATTGGTCTATTTTCTTTGTTTGATTTTCATGAAGTCAGAGAGCGAAGGTACAGTATAATCACGGCTTGGTCTGGATGGACAGTGAACTCTTTCCAGTTTGAGCATTTCTTTAGGAATTGTTCTACAAATGTTCTTTATGGGTTTTTGGGTTTTTATTAATCCGTGTGTGAGTCACAATAGGGGGAGTTTAAAGGGAAAGAGAAGCGCATAAAAGAGACAAGATCAGTCATTAGAGTATTTAGTATTTTCTACACTTGATGTGGAGAATCAACTAATCCTTTGCCACCCAATAATGTTTATGACAAAGCTGAAGATGTCAAATGCTCAAATTATGATAGTATTAAATTACTTAAATTAATTTAAAAGTCAGAGTCCTTCTTAAAGAGGCTGTTTGATTTAGTTTACCCATAAATGTTAATTTATCAAACATGTACTAACATGTAGTTAAGGCTGCCGTTATTCATGCATGAATCCGTATGACTCCAGTCGTAATTACTTGTTAGTTCATAATTAGTTAACTCCTTTAATAATCATTAGTGTGTGATGAATTAAGTGTTAATTTAGGCATTAGTACATGATTATTCATGTACCCTTATTGTAAAATGTTATCAATATTTGCTGAGAAATAAAAATATCAATAAATGCCCCAAAAAATATTTAAGGATTAATTATTGTTGAAGATAGGGGCGATGAATAGACAACACAAAATAAGGCTTTTTCAACAAGTCAGTATTGTATGTTTTAATTCTGTCACAATTCCACTTACTTTTGAACAAAATTTTACCTTAAAGGGGTCATATGATGCTTTTTAACGATAATTATTTTGTGTATTTGGTGTAACAGAATATGTTGACATGCTTTAATGTTCGAAAAACACATATTTTTTAAAATACTGTACATTATTGTAGGTCCTCTATGCCCCGCCTCTCTCAAAGGTGTTGTTTTCTACAAAGTCCCTGCTTCCAACAAGCACAGTCTGCTCTGATTGGCCAACAGACACAGTGCATTGTGATTGGCCGAACACCACAAGCCGCGTCGGAAATGTAACGCCCCTTTCCATAATCGCGAGGTTCAGCTTTCAAAATAAATGTAAAGACAGTTAACAATGTCCTTAGTTTTACCATCAGTTCAAGCCAGAGAGAGGAACAGAGTTGCGTGACAGACAGTGATTAAGCTCGTATGTGTTTGCACACAAGCCGCGGTTAAGACAGCTGACTCCACTGTGATGTGACCCTGTCTCGTTCTCTCTCTCTCTCTCTCTCTCTCTCACACACACACGATGCGCATCCACATTTGAACAGTCAATAGCAAATACTTGAACTAATAACAAAACATACTTATAGTTGCTGATTCAGAAGCGCCAGATTGTCATAGCAAAGTCGGAATTGACCCTTTTTTTGTTTGTTTTTTTAGAAATAGCCTTCAAAGCCAGCCTTGTATTCACCGAGGTTCACAAAACTGTCGTCCATAAAATGTGTTGCACAAATTTGAACATCTGGGTTGGGTTGTGCTGTTC
This sequence comes from Schizothorax lantsangensis, assembly GCA_027422415.1. Taxonomy (NCBI): domain Eukaryota; kingdom Metazoa; phylum Chordata; class Actinopteri; order Cypriniformes; family Cyprinidae; genus Schizothorax; species Schizothorax lantsangensis. Next base: position 22,092,464 of record CM049856.1, on the reverse strand, counting down.
TGTTGTAAATAATTTTAATGATTCCTAATTGCATCTACTTTCAGAAGGCCAAATAAAGTGCTTTTGCTTTCGCATAGAAACACACAGCGTCTCCCTGACATGGCTGCATCAACACTACTGTGGTTACTGAAACCATTTCTTTCTTTGCGTGCACATTTGGGCTGAATTATGCAAATATTTCCACATCGTGACGTAGACGTGGGGGTGTGTTTGAATGAGGCGTTCTAGCTCGGTCTGGATCAGCCTTCTCTTTTAGATAGAATAAATCCTTTTGTGGGAGACTTTGAGCTGTGTAACTCTGCAGATCTTATACATGCACAAACAGCTACATAACACACTAAAGAAAAGGAAAAATAGAAATCACATCATATGACCCCTTTAAATGTAAACATTTGTTAAAAATAATACATAGTTGCAGAATATACAAGGTAGCTAATTTGTACTTTTATCCTCTAGTTAAAATTAGATGTATTGTCTCTAAAAATGTTATATTAATGATTATAAATGTTAAAGTAAATTTAGTAAATGGTAAAGTAACTTACATTTAACCAATTAACAATGTTGTACAGTAAAACATTTTTATTTTATGAAATGCTGAAACATCCAAAGAAGTTAGCAACACTTAAAGACCTCCTCTTATATCCTGAAATAGAAAAATTGTATCTTTATTCACATTTAAAATGGTAAATGTTGCATTTATTTAGGGTTAGGACTTCCGTTAGCGTTTGTTTGTACTAATTGCTATTTACTTTATTTCAGAACAAAATAAATCAAGAGGGAAAGCCACAGTTTAGGGAACAAAGCTGTGCATGTAGTATGTGCAAAGAGAGTGAGGTGTGCTTGAGGTGTTATGTAAGATCTGCAGGTAACGCCAACTGTTGTCACTTTAATCTCAGAGGAATGAGCAATGCTTTATAATGAATACACGAGTGACTGAGACTGAAAACAGTGACTGATTCCTGTGTGAGGAACAGACTTAATTTATGTCAGTCATTCATTGAGTGGGACGTCCACTGTGGGCAGAACTGCAGAAAATGTGCTTCCAGTAGTTACTTTAACAGGTTTTCACTGTATCACTTTCACACTTTACACACATAAAAAAAAGAAGAGGATTGATATTGGGAGCATGTGAAGACATGGACATCAGAGCAAATGATGGTGGAATTAGAGAAAGGGGTAAGACAGAGATTCAGATGAGTCAGGAGGACAGTTTTTGATAGTGCTGTCAAACGATTAATCGCATCCAAAATAAAAAAAAATTGTTTACATAATATATGAGTGTGTAGTGTGTATATTTATTATGGTATATGAATACAAACACATACATGTATATATTTAAGAAAAATATGTTATGTTTATATATAATAATATAAATGTATATTCATGTAAATATTTTCAATATATATACTTTATGTGTGTGTATTTATATATACATAATAAATAAGAATCGATTAGTTACCAGAAGAGAGAGACGGACGGCAGCTCGCGTAAGTGTTGTAATACTTTTTCGCAGTTCTGTTGTTTAAATTATTTACTTGCTGCTAGGAAGGAATTCTTCGTTTCCTACCTATTTCTATTCTGCATTTTCGTCGAGGTTTATATGTTTGATTGCACTTACTGGTAATTAGAATAATTTGCGCCTCAGCTAAGAACGATCCTGTGTGATTGTGCGAAGTGTTTAGTTTCGTCTTGAGCAATTAGCAGTCCTTTAAGGTTATTGGCTGGGCTGAGCAGAAGCCGGCCACAGCTGTTTTCACTCTAGTCTCCTAGACTGTATTTATTTGATGTCCGAGCGCTGACGCGGAAGCGTCTGCGGAAGTGTTCAGCCGTCATGCTCAACCTCCTTGTGTGAAGACCAACGGGTGTAAAGACAGATGACTTTTTCCTGCGTGACTTCAACCGAGCAATGACACTGAGCACACACTTAAGTATCATTTCTATCTTCCCTCACACACTCTCCTTTCCTCTCCTCTATCCTTCCACCTATATCATGTGTTTCCAAACCATTCCGGTTCTCTCTCAACCACGCTCTACCGTCACACGCAGACGGCAACGTAATCCTGCTAACCTGCGCCCTATCGCTACATCTTCTACTACACCTCTTTCTTTCTCTGTGGGTCTTTGGAATTGCCAGTCAGCTGTCAACAAAGCTGACTTCATTTCTGCTTTTTCTTTACAATCCACACTCAGCATCTTGGGCTTGACTGAGACCTGGATTCGTCCAGAAGACTCAGCAACCCATCTGCTCTCTCTCACAATTTCTCTTTCTCTCATACCCCAAGGCAAGTTGGCCGGGGTGGGGTCACTGGTCTGCTCATTTCAAACAATTGGAAATACTCAACCCACTCTCCCCTAGGCAATCACAACTCATTTGAATCTCATGCGATTACTGTAACAGCTCCTATAAAACTCCGGATTGTGGTAATCTACTGTCCCCCTGGCCAAATTCTAGCCACCTTCCTAGAGGAGCTGGACGGCCTGCTGTCCTCTTTCATGGAGGATGGCACTCCACTCTTAGTCTTTGGCGACTTCAACATTCACCTAGACAGGCCTTATGCTACAGACTTCAATTCACTCTTAGCTTCATTTGATCTCAAACGCCTTACCACTACTAGCACGCACAAATCAGGCAACCAACTTGATTTAATTTGCACACGCAATTGTACTACAGATAACATTCTGGTACAACCACTACATATCTCTGACCATTTCTTCATTACATTTACTTTACATTATGCTACCTGGGTGCCACCATCTCCCTTACCGGTTACTTTCAGACATAACCTACGCTCCCTTTCCCCCACCCTTCTTTCCTCTGTAGTATCCTCCTCTCTTCCCTACACATTTCTCATCTCTGGATGTGAATGCAGCTACTGACACTTTATGCTCTACCTTATCCTCTTGTCTAGACGACATTTGTCCTCTCTCCTGCAGGCCAGCACGGGCTCTTCTAACCCCTGGTTATCCGATGTTCTTCGTGAGCATCGGACCAAACTTGGCGCTCAAACGATCCGTCGGACCTGAGTAGGTATCAGTCTTTGCTTTCATCTTTCTCTACTGAAGTCCACACTGCCAAATCCTCACATTTCCACAACAAGATCAACAGCGCTCCAGACTGTAATCTCTTCAGAACATTTATTCTCTCCTCTGTCCCCCTCCTCCACCTCCCACACTTTTATAACAGCTGACGACTTGCCACTTTTTTCACAGACAAAACTAGAACAATCAGTAACCAGTTCTCACCTCCACACACACAGGACCTCCAACCAACCACATCCACTGCTCAAACTCCCATCTTCTCTTCTGTCCCCTCACCGAAGAAGTATCCAAACTTCTCCTCTCCAGCCATCCTACACATGTCCTCTTGACCCAATCCCCTCTCACCTTCTCCAAGCAATCTCTCCCACACTCTCACCGGCACTCACACACATTATCAACACATCTCTCCGCACAGGCATCTTCCCCACAGCGTTCAAGCAGGCTCGGGTAACCCCACTGCTCAAAAAAACTACATTAAACACTTCTCTTTTAGAAAACTACAGACCTGTCTCTCTCCTTCCATTCATAGCGAAAACACTCGAGCGAGTTGTCTTCAACCAGCTCTCATTGTTTCTTTCACAGTACAACAAACTGGATGCTAAACAGTCAGGTTTCAGGAGTGGCCATTCAAAAGAGACTGCGCTACTCTCAGTCACTGAAGCCCTGCAAATTGCAAAGGCCGATTCCAAATCATCAGTCCTCATTCTGCTGGATCTTTCTGCTGCTTTTGACACTGTCAATCATCAGATCCTCCTGTCCACCCTCTCATCACTGGGCATCACTGGGATTCCACTTCGCTGGTTTGAATCCTATCTCACCGGTAGGTCTTTCAGGGTGGCCTGGGGAGGGGAGGTATCCAAAGCACATCAACTGGTCACTGGGGTTCCTCAGGGATCAGTTCTTGGACCCCTCCTCTTCTCCACATACACTACATCACTGGGTCCCATCATACAGGCACATGGATTCTCCTATCATTGCTACGCCGATGGCACACAGCTCTATCTCTCTTTTCAACCAGATGATCCAACGGTAGCTGCACGGATCTCAGGCTGCCTGGCGGACATCTCGGCTTGGATGAAAGAACATCACCTACAGCTCAACCTGGCAAAGACTGAGCTTCTTGTCTTCCCTGCCACTCCGACTCTACAGCATGACTTCTCGATTCAGTTAGGCACATCAATAATTACCCCATCAACTTCGGTCAGAAATCTTGGTGTAATCTTTGATGACCAGCTGACCTTCAAAGAGCACATTGCAAAGACTGCTTGATCTTGCAGGTTTGCGCTACACAACATCAGAAAGATCAGGCCCTTTCTGACAGATCATGCTGCACAACTTCTTGTCCAGGCCCTTGTCGTTTCTAGGCTGGACTACTGCAATGCTCTTCTGGCTGGACTTCCATCAAACACAATCAAACCTCTACAAATGATTCAGAATGCAGCAGCACGACTGGTCTTCAACGAGCCCAAAAGAGCCCATGTTACACCTCTCTTCATCTCCTTGCACTGGCTACCAGTGGCAGCTCACTTCAAGTTCAAGACACTGATGCTTGCATACAGAACGACCACAGGCTCAGCACCATCCTACTTCCACTCACTATTACGAATCTACATCCCCTCCAGAAGTCTGAGATCTGCTAGTGAGCGACGCCTTGTGGTACCATCACAGAGAGGCTCAAAATCACTCTCCAGAACATTCTCGTTCACCATTCCTGGCTGGTGGAATAATCTTCCCACCCCTATCCGGAATGCTGGATCCCTGTCAATCTTCAAGCAACAACTGAAAACTCATCTCTTTCGGCACTACTTGATTTCATCCTAAACTAAAAAAAAAAAACTAAAAAAAACTTAATCTTTGTCTTTATCTTTCTCTCCTTCCCTTGCTAGCTTGTACTTATTTGAACAATGACTGAGACTTGGTGTTATGAGCACTTCCTCTGTCTGATTGCCTCTTCAAGATGAATCGCTTTATGTATTCCCCAATTGTAAGTCGCTTTGGATAAAAGCGTCTGCCAAATGACTAAATGTAAATGTAAATGTAAATAAACACAGTACACACACATGTAAACAAAAACTTTTATTTTGGATGTGATTATTCGTTTGACAGCACTAGTTTTTTATGTCTTTTCCATACACAGGAGTATTTCCTTTTTAGGTGTGAAGAAAATGTTCAAATAAAAAATGGATATAATATTAATAATCACTATTATATTATACTACATTAAATTAAATTATTGCTTAAATGTATCATTGTACCTATATATTATTCATATATTTTGTTCCTCAATATATTTATTTATTTATTCTTTGCTTTGAATTACCTATTTTGTCATATTGTGTTTAGTTAAAAAAATGAAATTTAAAAAAGGACAAAAAAAATAAAATGTTTATTGCGTGAGTATTTAAGATATCACTGATTCTTGAGAATTCGGACAAAACGGTGCAATATTGAAAGAATAAAACCTTGTACTCAGAAAAATGAAACTACATTTTTGTATCTTACAAGAAGCCTACTAATCTACTGAGCAATGCTTTGATTCAACCTACCAATTTTTCTCTCTTTTTTTTATCAAAATGTGCTTTTTACCTTACCACCACTTATTTTGCCATCAAGAAATCAAAATGTTATAAAACTTACCAGAGCCTGTCTGACACTGATGTACTCTGCAGAGGTGGAATGTGGCAAGGGGGTCGTTTAGAGTGACAGCTGCCCCTGATATTCCTTGATTTTAATGAATGTCTGACGGTCAAAAAGTTGGGACACAACTTTGAAACCTTATGAAACACGCATGTGTGCTTGAAAAACAAACTTGCTTTGATATGAGATATTATTAAGTGTTGCTTTTGATAAAACAAGCTCTTTTTCATCTTAAAAAAAACAACAAAAAAAACATTTTTATCCATTTTATAGCATATGAATGATTGAACCCTTCTCTGTGGACACACTGTTTTAGATATAATGAGAAGACAATAATTGTCATAGATTTGATCTAATAATGATAAAATTAAATTGAAGGGGCTAATTGTGTTAAATACATTCTATAATTAATCCCTCATAACATTTACAATTGAAAATGTTTTCATTTTTAAACCTAATAGCAGTTACACTTGCTGGACATGTTTTGTCCCATGTCTCAAGAATCAGTGAGATAAATCACCATCACCATGATCTGGAAAGAGTTTTACATTTAGGGGTTTTACATTTAATTTTTAATTAGGTCCTAGGTCCTCTGCTATTTTCAATATACATGTTGCCCCTTGGTAATACTATTAGAAAATACGGGATTAGTTTCCATTGTTATGCTGATGATACTCAACTATATATCTCAACAAGACTAGATGAAACTTCTAAATTATCTAAGCTAACAGAGTGTGTTAAAAATGTAAAAGATTGGATGACCAATCATTTTCTCCTATTAAATTCAGAAAAGACAGAGATATTACTTATTGGACCAAAAAACAGTACACAGAATCTCTTGGATTACAATTTGCATCTAGACGGTTGTCCTGTTACTTCCTCTACAGTCAAAAATCTGGGTGTTATATTAGACAGCAAATTGTCTTTTGAAAATCATATTTCCCATGTTACAAAAATAGCATTCTTCCATCTTAGAAACATTGCCAAGCTACGGAACATGTTATCTGTTTCTGATGCAGAAAAGCTAGTTCATGCATTCATGACCTCTAGACTGGACTATTGTAATGCACTGCTAGGTGGTTGTCCTGCATCTTCAATAAACAAGCTACAGATAGTACAAAATGCAGCGGATAGAGTCCTTTCCAGGTCAAGAAAATATGATCATATTACCCCAATTTTACAGTCTCTGCACTGGCTACCTATTAAATTCCATATCAGTTACAAAATATTATTACTTACCTATAAGGCCCTAAATGGTTTAGCTCCTGCATACCTAACTAGACTTCTATCTCGCTACAATCCATCACGCTCCCTAAGGTTGCAAAACTCTGGACTCCTTGGTAGTACCTATAGCAAAGTCCACTAAAGGAGGTAGAACTTTTTCATATTTGGCTCCCAAACTCTGGAATAGCCTTCCTGATAATGTTTGGGGTTCTGACATACTCTCTCTGTTTAAATGTAGATTAAAGACACATCTCTTTAGCCAAGCATTCACATAATGCATCTCATAATCTTGTACTGCAGTTATATCTGATCAAACGCACATTATTATTCTTTAGCTTGGGTTGAACAAATAATTTTTGCTTGGATGGAACAACAGCTATGCTAATTATGTCTCTATTTCTTTCTCTGTTTCTGCCACGGGATTAACATCCCGTGGTAACTACACTGTAAAAAATGGAACGGGCTATTTACTTAAAAAAATGATGGTAACAATATTACACTTAATATTTTTGAGTAGTTTTTAAGGCTTAGTTTTTTAATGGAATCTACCTGAATAAATCATGTAAAATCTCCTAAATTAATTAATCTATGACACAAGGAATTTAATATAATTTGTGAAATGTGCAAGTTGATGCTCAAAAGTTTGTGATTTTGAGTGAGGCCTGTTTGTATTTGATTTTGAGTTATTTTGTACATTTAAAAGACTGTATACAGCCAAACAGCTCAAGTAGGAAAATACTTGAGAAATACTGGAAAGTACTGCACTAGCACTTGCAAAGCTACTGCTCACTGAACAAGGCTTAATGCCTTAGAGTATAGTATCCATAACCATAAGTGCTACTCTTCTGCACAATGGTAACGATCACACTGCACAATGGAAACTTCAACATAACAGAAACTCTTTCAAATGTCAAACATATCTGAACATTAAACATTAATAGATGAAAACCATCAGCACCGTTTTACAATGGGGTCTACAGCTTATACTAAACCTCTGTTTCATTTAGTTAAATGTACGATACTTGCATTGCCTTGGTCGTTGACCGAGCGTCTGGATGCAGTCTTGGATGAAAGTCTTGATGGTTTTAAGGTTTGGTGATGTTGGAGTTGAAATCACGTTCTTCCGGGTTTGAAGGGTGATGAACTCCAAAGGTGTTATTCTGACTCGGTGGTGATTGGGAGAGTTTTCTCCCAGGTGGAAAGTGATGAGAGAAGAGCGCAGAGCTCGAGAGACATCAGCTGAAATCCAAGGATCTTTGGTGAATGGAAAGACAAGGCCGCAGCCTGGCACAAACTTAGGAGGTCCTTTGAAGACTTCTACCTCAGCATCCCCATCCTCTTAGGATCTAAAATAACCGCAGGCCACGGGGCGGTCACTGATGTGAGGCCTTTTAAGTTGTGTCGAGGTCACACCTCTGGGGGGGGGGGAAGTCCAATGGAGATCTGCACTTTCGGAGGGAAAGTTTATGATTCATAACTTTTGAAAACATTGTTCAAATGATGTTGTTTTAATATCATTTCATTCCCTGGGTTATGCAGATTCTGACAATGTCTCATTTGTAATTTTCCATGAATGTGCCTGTCAGCCATATTGAAGTAAATGAAAAACAGTGTTTTTGTTATTCTTCCTACAAATTTTGTTCAAATTTGTCCAAAATCTGATCATACGATCTTTGGACCGAGCCGAACAGAAATGACTGAACAGATTTTTGATATTCACTACCGTTCCTGAGAACTACTTCGGCAAACTAGAACATGCCTGTACTTGTTAATTTATGCTAGTTAGCTTAGCATGCTAATCGGTTAGCATGCTAACCAGTTACCATTCATTCTAATGTGGCTCTTCAGCTATCAGGTTAACTGTAAACTACTTTATTATTAAGTTAGCTTAGCATGCTAATCTGTCTAAAATGCTAAATCACGATTGTGTGAGCTCATTCTTACACTGAAACCTCTCCTCAGTAATCTGGAACAAGCATGAATGACTAGCTCAATGTGTTACACCATGGATCCTGAACACTTCATGTTGTGGGTTCGAAACTCAATGTGACACATGTCTGACACTGTGTGAAGCAAAAGGCTTTGAATGTTGTTTAGTCAAATTCAGTGTGTAGCAAGCATTAAACCATGTGAATTGTGTAATATTCAAAATATTCCTAATAGAAGTAGATAAAGAAGTTATTTACTGTAAGACAAACTTTGAAGTTGGCTTGAAAAAGCTAGGCCAGAAAATAAAAAATAAATAAAAAAAATTTGATGGTTTTAAGTTTGAAATAGTTTGAAGTTTAACATAGTTTTAAACTTTTAACTTTGAATGTTTGAAGACAATACAGTCTATTAGATAATCAGATAGATAGATAGATAGATAGATAGATAGATAGATTGATTGATTGATAGACAAACAGACAGACAGCCAGACAGATAGACAGACAGACAGATAGACAGACAGACAGACAGACAGACAGACAGATAGATTAGAAATATTAGATAGTTTAAATTTAAAAGCTTTAAAGTTTTAAAGACTAAAGTTTGAATGTTTTGAAGGCAATATTGTTCAGTAGAAAATCAGATAGACAGACAGACAGATAGACAGACAGAGACAAACAGACAGATAGATAGACAGACAGACAGACAGACAAACAAACAGAGAGACAGACAGACAAACAAACAGACAGACAGACAAACAGACAGAGAGACAGACTGACAGACAGACAGACAAACAAACAGACAGACAGACAGACGATAGATAGATAGATAGATAGATAGATAGATAGATAGATAGATAGATAGATAGATAGATAGATAGATAGATCGATCGATCGATAGATAGATATACGTAAATTCTGCCCTGCTTTCCTTTTCAAGAAAATGCTCTGTGACCCTGTCGTACCAACTAGGCGTCTTGGCCAACAGAGCTAGGCTGCTTAAACGGCCTTGGCCCATTGTGTTACGGGTGTAGGACTTGAGCCGCTTTAAACAGGAGAAGCTCCTTTCTACACCTGCAGATGTAGCTCCAATTGTTGCCACTAATGAGAACAGTTTGTAAAGCTGAGGCATTGCACTGTCCAACTCCATGTCTTTAAGGAACACCAAGTAATCACACAGCTTTTCCCTGTTACCCTGCAAGTCCTGATCTGAATACAGGACTTGAAGTTCAGTCCTCAGTCTCCCTGAATCAAAGTGATGGCCATAACTTTTCAGGACACTTTGGAAGGCCTCCTCTGGAAATACTTGTCTCATGTCATCAAATTTCCCTGGATTGACTAATTCTAAGAAGAGCATACTTTCCAAATTTGAAAAACGTTGAGGAATCTGCTCCAAGATGTTATCAAGGATGGCCATGTACAGATTTCTGTAGCGCTCTTGGGGTTCCTGCAATTGGGTCAGACGGCGCTTTCTCATGGGATCATCTCGTGGGTCTGATGTGAGATCTGCTGCTTTGGCATAAACAGCTTGGAAAGCCCCCTCTGACCTCTTCTCTTTGACAAATGCAAGAAGAGACTCAATTCTTTTCTTGCAGTAAAGAACATCCATCGCCCTCTGCTGGACAATATCAAAGACCACATCAGTCTCAGAGAAGATTTGTTCATATGTGTACAACATGAACACAAACTCAAAATCCTCCAGTTTCCTCACAAAGCCTTTGGCACAATCCAGTGTATCATCATCCATTGTCGTATCTGCAATGATGTTATCAAATGTCTGCAGGAGGCCATCATAATTGTTTGCCACAGTGCTCACTATCCGTGATGTGAAATTTCTTCGAGTAGGAGCGTTTCTGGGCAACCTTGAACAACCTGCAGACTCCAGAAAAGACGTCCACTTTGTGGATTTTGAAAAAAAAGTGGCAAACCCAGAGAGTGATGCAAAAAAAAATTCTGCACTAAAGCAAGCATTTAGCCCCCTGTGACAGCACCAGATTCAGTCTGTGTGCATAGCAATGCACAAACATTGCACTGGGGGCTATTGCTTTCACTTTGGCCTGTAGACCATTGAGAGCTGAAGCCATGACAGCAGCCCCATCATAGGTCTGTGCCACAAGCTTATCCTTAAAATTGTAGCCCTGCATGTTCTCATTTAATAAATCAAAAACTTAGACATACAATGCTTCTTGGGAAATGCAGCCCTATTAAATGTGCTTTTATTTGGTCTGTTTTTTAAACAACTAGCTGCTAACAGTAGTAATCGACAATTAGGTTAAGGCTTATAGGGCATACACAGACATGAGTTTTGCAATATATTGCAATAGACCTATATTGAATATTAAATTTACAAAAGCAATATACAAACTTGTAGTAAACTTATTCAAACAATTTCTGCAATTTCTTTAATTGCAGGCTGAGCTGGATGCTGAATACTAAGTGAGCTGTAACACTTCTATTGAGTTGAAGAGAAAGTTGTGTGATGTCTCCTCACATAACAGGACACTTTTTTTCTTCAAACAATCTATTGTTGGTTATACACTTGTGCGTGTTTGTGGTTTTCTAGGTTTGTGCTGAGTTTCACCATATCAAAGAAAGCGGCACACACCAGCAAGATTTCACAGATGCTACATGACATTCTAAATGTTTGATCTTCAGGCGAGTGCAAATTTGCCAACACTCATTACCTCCATCACTTCATTGTGTATAAAATAAAGTTGGCCTGCTTGTTTAACATGTTGTTATTATTAATATTATTATTATTTTACATGTCATCGAGACCTTCGTGCTCTCCCAGGGTAGGCTAAATGTGTGAAGAGGACTGTTCTTCAAGACATGAAATGTAAGTACTGAGTGCATTAATAGAACTGCTATTGGCAGTAAATATAAATGTCTACTTTTAGTCTCTTAAGTTAGTTTTTTACCCTCTGTGCTTATTCCAGGAGGAATTGGGTGAGCCAGACATTATACTGACACAACCCCCTTTCCTGCTGTTGTCATCACAGACAACGAAACCACTACGAGTTCTGCTAGCACTGCAGTTGTGATGAGAAGATCTTCCAGTGTGTTTAACATTCAGTAATACATAGTCGCAAGGTTTTAAAAAGGCTGAATAAAAAATCCTCAATTGTAGCCAGAGTTGTGTGTGTGGTTTTTATTGATTTTTTTTATGTGTGTGTTAGTGTATTTTTTGAGTTAGTATTTGTATTTAATAAAGTACCACTGCATCAAAATAATTGAGAAATGAAAAACATTACATATGGTAAGCAATAATTTTAAGTACAGTGCACATAAACATTAAGTAAAAACAAATTTAAGCTTTTCAGTTTGACTTAATTGTTATTTATAATTATTGTTAACTTTAAAAAAAATTGAGTTGCTTTACTAATATTTTTTCAAGGTAATCGGTGTCCACAAAAATGTTGAGTGTTCTGAACTTATCGGGTTTCACGGTGTACCATAGAGTGACTGAATAGCTGTGATGTCATCATTGGACAGAGAAAAAACATTCGGATCAGTAAAGCTGTATGTGGGAAACATCAGAGCCCCACGAACTCTGGAATGAGAAAGACCCAAAGAGTGACCAAACTCATGAGCGGCCACCAAGAACAGGACATGACCTGCGGAGAAATTAAGCATAGTGCAAATTAAAAAGGTTAATTGTTGTTTTGATTTTTACTTGAAATCAAAGTGGTGCCAAAAATATTTTACCAGAAAAGAAAAGAAAAGAAAAAAGCTCACCTCTTGATGAGCGGAAAGTGAAAACCTCATCATCATCGAAATGTGCATCTCCACCGATTCCAGGAGAGGGAGCAAAAGCATGAGCCAAAGTGCCTCGTGGTCCATCAAATGGCTGACCATCACCATGATCTGTAGGAAACAGTTCTAGTGGTTTTACATTTAATGTTGTTGTTTTTTTCAAATATATATTTCCATATATTTCCTATATTTCCATTCACGTGTTCTATTAAAAGTGTATATGACAGTTCTATAAATGCTGCTTAGAAATCAATCAAAAGATCCTGTGCTTTACTTATAAAAAAATGGTTGCCATTAGAAACATAACGATTCACTCATTTGAATTGAATAGGAACTCATTGAACTGAACTTACTTGCTTTTAACATGTATATCGCCAAAATGCCAAGTTTAAATTTAGTTCAAAAGAATTCATCAAAATGAAAAGCACATGGTTGTTAAAATATGAATTGATAAATTGACAGATGAAACTTACCTTTTGTAGCAAAGGAGATCATGATGTCAGCTGTGCCCTTGTTGATACGGGTGAATTTCAGAGGAGTGACTTTGGCCCAGACCTGCAGGGCTTTCTCTATGGATTTATCCACTTCAGCTCTTGACATGTCAGGGGTGTAGTTCATGATTCTGTGGAAAAGGATCATAATCCCCCGGTTTCACAAACAAGGCTTAAACCTAGTCCCAGACTAAAATGTAAGTCTGGGCTGTTTCAACTGAAAGAAACTTGCATTGACTGATCTTTAAATATATCAGTGCCTTTGTTTTGTCTCAAGATGCACACCAGTAATTTTTTTTAATAAGGCATGTTTATAAAAATGACTCAAATGTCCTAATTGAACTATGGCCTAATCCTGGCTTAGTCTCTAATCTCTGTCTGTGAAACCAGGCCAATATCTGCTTCTTTCACTCCACTGATGTAAAGAAAACTCTTATTATTATACACACCTGTAGGTGAGCTTGTTGGTCTGCCATTTGGGTTTTTCTCCTTCAAATGTGGAGTACGCAGCAACATCTGGAACTCCACAGCGGGGCTTCTTCATCACCTCCAGTGTTTTTTTGTCCAGCTTTCCAGTGACCTTCAGCCCAAAAAACTTCTGCATCTCTTTTAGCTTATCGGACAGTGGATCGACCTCTGCTTCTGGGCGTGAATTAAAAGAAGATATCATGTCTTCCAGATTGTAGAATTTTCTCAGGTAATCCTGAAAGGCAAATAAACAAAGAATTATTGGAGAAATTATGGCCAATTGCAAAACAGGCAAACAAGTATTATTTAAAAAAAATGTCATACCTCTGCGATGCCTATATCTTTGTCAGATGGCTGTGAAATCGGTCCAGCGTGAATAACAAGCAGCAGACTTGCAAAAAAACACAGCTGGCGGTGAATACCCATGTTGAGAGATGCTTTTTCTGCTTGTGTGCTTCGCTTCTGATTGACAAGAGTCTGATGGTGATTTATATACTCGTAAAACTGTGAGGTATTGAGTAACAGGTGAAATTAAACCATTAAACTGACAGACAAGACAATAACAACAGGATTTTCAGCCTGACACAGCCTCTTCCTCCCTGCCTAGATATTTATAATATTTCTCTTCCTCATACCTTTATTAAATGGCAATATTAATGAATAAGTCACATTTATATAAGTGTATGTGTTATAAGCACTATGTATTATAAGTACAAACAATGGCAACACAGTAATATTTTTTGGTTAAATTATGATTAAAACTTGCAAGTAAACCACAGTAATGACGTCACAAACATTACAAGGCAGTATTATTTAACTTAAAATAACTAAATAATATAAAATCCAATATAAAACACCCCAGTGCACATAACAATTAACAATTAGAAAGTAAGTAACTTAAATAAAATTTTAAAAATGTGATGGTTTGTGCAGGGAATTCTGAGAATGCCCATTTATACTTTTTACTCACAATTAACATTGTTTTAACAATATTTTACCTTAAATGTATACACATTGCAGTGTTAAATATAATAGTTGCAGCATAAAGTATAAGGTTACTAAAATTAGGTTACCTTCAAGTTAACATATTGTGACACACAATATAGACAACATATAGACGTGTTGTCTATAAAATATTATATTAATTATTATAAATAGTGATGTAACTTACATTTAACCAATTAAAAATGTTGTACTACACCAAAACATTTTTATTTTATGAAATGCTGAAACATATCCAAAGAAGTAAGCAACACTTAAAAGACCTCCTTTCATATCCTGAAATAGAAAATTTGTATCTTTATTCACTTACAAAATGGTAAATGTTGCATTAATAGGGTTATGATTTCCGTTAGAGTTTGGTTATACTAATTGCTATTTGCTTTATTTCAGAAAAAAATAAATCAAAGGGAAAGCCCCAAAGCTGTGCATGTACAGTACAGGTGCATCTCAATAAATTAGAATGTCGTGGAAAAGTTCATTTATTTCAGTAATTCAACTCAAATTGTGAAACTTGTGTATTAAATAAATTCAATGCACACAGACTGAAGTAGTTTAAGTCTTTGGTTCTTTTAATTGTGTTGATTTAGGCTCACATTTAACAAAAAACCAACAAATTAGACTATGGTGACATGCCAATCAGCTAATCAACTCAAAACACCTGCAAAGGTTTCCTGAGCCTTCAAAATGGTCTCTCAGTTTGGTTCACTAGGCTACACAATCATGGGGAAGACTGCTGATCTGACAGTTGTCCAGAAGACAATCATTGACACCCTTCACAAGGAGGGTAAGCCACAAACATTCATTGCCAAAGAAGCTGGCTGTTCACAGAGTGCTGTATCCAAGCATGTTAACAGAAAGTTGAGTGGAAGGAAAAAGTGTGGAAGAAAAAGATGCACAACCAACCGAGAGAACCGCAGCCTTATGAGGATTGTCAAGCAAAATCGATTCAAGAATTTGGGTGAAATTCACAAGGAATGGACTGAGGCTGGGGTCAAGGCATCAAGAGCCACCACACACAGAAGTGTCAAGGAATTTGGCTTCAGTTGTCATACTCCTCTTGTTAAGCCACTCCTGAACCACAGACAACGTCAGAGGTGTCTTACCTGGGCTAAGGGGAAGAAGAACTGGACTGTTGCCCAGTGGTCCAAAGTCCTCTTTTCAGATGAGAGCAAGTTTTGTATTTCATTTGGAAACCAAGGTCCTAGAGTCTGGAGGAAGGGTGGAGAAGCTCATAGCCCAAGTTGCATGAAGTCCAGTGTTAAGTTTCCACAGTCTGTGATGATTTGGGGTGCAATGTCATCTGCTGGTGTTGGTCCATTGTGTTTTTTGAAAACTAACGTCACTGCACCCGTTTACCAAGAAATTTTGGAGCACTTCATGCTTCCTTCTCCTGACCAGCTTTTTAAAGATGCTGATTTCATTTTCCAGCAGGATTTGGCACCTGCCCACACTGCCAAAAGCACCAAAAGTTGGTTAAATGACCATGGTACTGGTGTGCTTGACTGGCTAGCAAACTCACTAGACCTATTGTCAAGAGGAAAATGAGAAACAAGAGACCACAAAATGCAGATGAGATGAGGCCACTGCCAAAGAAATCTGGGCTTCCGTACCACCTCAGCAGTGCCACAAACTGATCACCTCCATGCCACGCCGAATTGAGGCAGTAATTAAAGCAAAAGGAGCCCCTACCAAGTATTGAGTACATATGCAGTAAATTAACATACTTTCCAGAAGGCCAACAATTCACTAAAACAATTTTTTTATTGGTCTTATGAAGTATTCTAATTTGTTGAGATAGTGAATTGGTGGGTTTTTGTTAAATGTGAGCCTAAATCATCACAATTAATAGAACCAAAGACTGAAACTACTTCAGTCTGTGTGCATTGCATTTATTTAATACACGAGTTTCACAATTTGAGTTGAATTACTGAAATAAATGAACTTTTCCACGACATTCTAATTTATTGAGATGCACCTGTATGTGCAAAGAGCATGAGGTGTGCTTAGGGCGTTATGAAATATCTGCAAGTAATGCCAACTGTTGTCACTCTTTATTGTCAGAGCAATTACTAATCATTTATAATGAATGCAACAATGACTAAGACTTTCAGGCTTCAGAAATAATGCATAAGCACTATAAAACTATCATGAATGTGGTTCATAAGACTTGTGCACTATATTTCTTAAACTATCTGAAGCCACATGATAGTTTTGTGTAAGGAACAGACACAAATTTATGATAGTTTTGTTTGGAAAAACAGACCGAAAGATGCCCACTGCAGAAACATGCCTCTAGAAGTTACTTTAACAGATTTTCACTGTTTCACTTTTATGTTTTTATGCACAAAGAAAAAGGGTTGATGGTGGGACCATGTGAAAACGTGGACATCAGATCAAATTACGGATGATTGAATTAGAGAATGTGGGTTAGGCAGCGATTCGGGTGAGTCAGGAGGGCAGTGGATTCCGGAGATTCCGGATTTGAGTTACATATGAAGAATGTTGCAGGAAACATCTTAAACTGTCATTAAAATTCATATTTTTAATTAATTCATGTAACGATTGACATCGCCCTTGAAAAACAGTTGACGTGTCCTCTGTTGTTGATGTCTTTTCCCATACACAGGAGTTTTTTTTTTTCATTTTTAGGCGTGAAGGAAATGTTTGAATAAATGTTTAATAGAAATGTTAAAATAAAAGTAAATTGCATTTACCAAATAATAATAATAATAATAATAACAACAACAATAATAAGGACTTATATTATACTACATTAAGTTATTGCATAAATTTATCATATTTATCATTTTACCTGTACACATTATTATATCTATATATCTATATACTATTCATATACTTTATTCATTCATTCATTCATTCATTCATTTGTGTTTTTGATTCTTTCCTTTGAATCAGCTATTTTGTCATATTATCATATTGTGTTTTGTTCAAATCAAATCACGTTTATTGTCACATCATCACAGCACATGTGCCTTGATGAGTGAAATTCTTGAGAGCGTGCTCCAGACAGTGCAGAAACAATTAACATATAGACAGTACCATTACATACTTACAGACTTATACAGATGACAATGTGCAATATACACATACATATACTCAGTACACACAGTGTACTATTAGACATACTTACAGTTATCAATACACATTATACACCATATGTACACATTCTACATTATGTACACATATATGTACACATATATACATACACAGTAATGTGCAATGGTGCAGTAGATTGTACATAAGCTGGATACGCAAATTACATGTATGTGCATTGGATGGTATCCAGTGGTAGCAGATAGATTGTTGTATTTGTGCAGTGTGTACGTGTAGTCCAGATTGAACTGTGGAGTTAAAGTGCAGTGCGTGGCATATCGTAAAGTGGGAGTGTGCCGTAAGGTGTATTAGTTCTGGCTGTTCATTAGCCTGATAGCCTGAGGGAAAAAGCTATCCCTCAGTCGGCTAGTGCGGGATCGGATGCTGCGGAGACGCCTTCCTGAGGGCAGCAGAGAGAACAGTCTGTGGGACGGGTGGCTGGAGTCATTGGTGATCCTCAACTGTACATTCAGTTCTCAAAATCCAGTAGTTGAAAACACTCTAAGAATCTGGTCCCAGTTTAGGAAGCATTTTATCTGTTATTATTATTCTCTGGAACTATAATAAAACAAATCTCTCCTGTGAACTGCCAAAATACAGACAGCACATTACATGTCCCACCAGAGGCATTGGATCACTGTTATACCACAATAAAGGATGCATATTACTCTGTCCCATGAGCAGCTTTAGGACTCTCTGACGACTGTGGTTCATCTTATACTGGCCTACAGGCAGAAACTGAAATCAGCTAAACCTGTAAAAAGGACTGTAAAAAGATGGTCTAGCAGAGCGGGATTTGCAAGCCTGCTTTGACTGCACTGATTGGAGTGTTTTTGAAGCTGCTGCCAACCATCTGGACAAGCTCACTGAGTCTGTAACATCCTATATCAGTTTCTGTGAATACAGGTGCATTCCTACCAGGACTTATTTAACATACAACAATGACAAACCATGGTTCACTGCAAAACTCAGACAGCTCCGTCAGGCCAAAGAAGATGCTTACAGGAATGGGGACATAAACAGGCTATAAACAGGCCAAATACACACTGACAAAGGAGATCAGAGAGGCAAAGAGGAATTATTCTGAAAAGCTAAGGAACCAATTCTCTTCCAATGACCCTGCATCAGTTTGGAGATGTCTGAAAGACATTACCAACTACAAGACACCATCCCCCAACACTGTGGAGAATAAACAACTGGCAGATGATTCAAGATTCAAGATTCAAGATTTTTATTTGTCACATACACGATTATATAGAGAGTATATAACCAGCAGTGAAATGTGAGTCAGGTCCGCTCCATGGACAGTGCAAATATTGTAGAATACAACACAGAGGAAATGTACATAAAATGAAATAAGTAAAAAATAAGATATAAAGAACAAAATATAAAATATAAAAAAATGTGTATGACAGTATACTGTAGACTTAAATATTAAGATAAGCAGGAATGTACAAGAGAGGAATGTGCAAAACAGGTTGTACATGGTTGCCATGTAGCAGCAATACCAAAAAAATATAAAAAATACCAAAACACAGAAGTGTTATGTGCAAATGACACTGTCAGTGTGAGGTAGAGAATAATGGATATCTTACGGATTGTTAAGTGATTAATAAGTGGAGTCATGATGATGTTAAGAGGCTGAGTTTGAGTTTAGTAGCCTGACGGCCTGGGGGAAGAAACTCCTCCTAAGTCTCTCAGTTTTTGCCATCAGGCTACGGAAGCGCTTACCAGATGGCAGCAGACTGAAAAGACAGTTACTAGGGTGGTTCGAGTCCTTGATGATTTTGACAGCTCTGCTTCTGCAGCGTTTGATGTAGATGTCCTGCAGAGAGGGGAGCGCAGACCCTGAGATACGCTCAGCTAAGCGCACAACTCTCTGAAAAAGCTTTGCAACCTTGACTGGAGCTGTTTCCATACCAAACTGAAATACAATGAGTCAATACACTTTCTATGGTCCCTGAATAGAACGTTTTCAGGATTGTTGGTGAGACCCTGAATTTCCTCAGCTGTCGCAGATGGTACAGTCTTTGCCTTGCTTTCTTAACCTGTGTTTGAATGTGTGTAGTCCAAGTCAGGTCCTCGGAGATGTTTACACCGAGGTACTTGAAGCTGCTCACCCTCTCCACAGGGGTCCCACTGATCATAAGAGGAGTGTAGGGCCGCAGGTGTCTCTTCCTGAAGTCCACAATCAGCTCTTTAGTTTTGCTCACATTCAGAGAGAGACAGGTGTCCTGGCACCATGATGTAAGTCTCTCTACCTCATCCAAGTATGCGGTCTCATCATTGTTGGAAATGAGGCCCAGAACCACAGTATCATCAGCAAATTTGATAATAGAAGTGGAGCTGGGAGAGGACACGCAGTCATGTGTGTAAAGAGAGTAGAGCAGGGGACTCAGGACACAGCCATGTGGGGCTCCTACGTTCAGGGTGATGGAGTTTGAGGTGAACTGGCCTACTTTCACCACTTGAGGTCTGCCAGTGAGGAAATCTTGAATCCAGTCGCAGAGTGAAGAGTTTAGGCCGAGGTCTGTGAGTTTAGAAGCTAGCTTGATGGGGACTATAGTATTGAAAGCTGAGCTATCATGCTATCATGCATAAATGGCTGCCACTGCTCCGGGTGTGTGTTCACGGTGTGTGTGTGTGTTCACTGCTGTGTGTGTGCACTTTGGATGGGTTAAATGCAGAGCACAAATTCCGAGTATGGGTCACCATACTTGACCGTATGTCACTTTCACTTTCACTTTATAGTCAATGAATAGCAGCCTTGCATAGTTCCCATTGCTGCTGTCAATGTGTGTGAGAGGAGGAGTGGAGTATGTGAGAGATGGCATCATCAGTAGATCTATTGGGACGATAGGCAAACTGAAGAGGGTCCAAGGTAACAGGGATGGAGGAGCAAATGTGGCTCTTTACAAGTCTCTCAAAAACCTTCATGTGAGGGCAACTGGACGATAGTCATTCAGGCAAGAGGGTTTATTGTTC
This sequence comes from Schizothorax lantsangensis, assembly GCA_027422415.1. NCBI lineage: Eukaryota > Metazoa > Chordata > Actinopteri > Cypriniformes > Cyprinidae > Schizothorax > Schizothorax lantsangensis. The sequence goes on along the minus strand of CM049856.1, from coordinate 22,071,823 downwards.
TTTGGCACAGGGATGATGACAGATTTTTTAAAGGAGGATCTGAATGAGTTTTATTGCAGGTTTCAAAAAACACCCCACACCTGCTCTGAACACCTCTCTACACAACATTTAAAGGCATTTAGTTTTTGTACGTGTATGCTAGCATATGCATACAGTCGAACGTGTAGCCTTTCAAAGTATACTCCATTTAAAGTTGTGCGTGAACGCGGGCGGTCGACACATGCGCTCTAGAAAGCTTCGTCCATGTTCAGTGTCTGCTCTATTTTTCCCTGTTAAGTCATGACTGATAACAAATATTTTTGAACTCTTTTAAACCAAAGCTGAGCTGTCTCATACCCTCTCGCTCACAAGCGCTTGTCAATGTGAGCGTCTGTTGTTGCAGTATCCGCTATTTTGTTGTCGTTGTCCGTCTCTTTAGTTTCGTTTTCTACTTTGAAACAACGGCCCGGGAAACTGATTACTGCAAAATAATTTCAGTGCGCATGTGCGACCTGAGCGCACAAAGTACACGCGATTTAAAAAATCGGGTGGTGCGCGTACACTACGCATGTACTGTTCTGATGACGCAATTCGCGTCACACGCACTGTACGGTGTCCCTTGCGTACATGTAAAAATGTAAGTATACTTTGGGCTTAACACCTCCTGCAACCCCCCTCTCCACCACTCCTGTACTTCAGATCAGTGAAGATAATGTGTGCCAGATCTTCAGAAAGCAGAAGAGAAGAAAAGCACCAGGTCCAGATTGTGTTACACAAGCCTATCTGAAATCCTGTGCTGACCAGCTGGCCCCCATCTTCACACATATCTTCAACAGATCCCTGGAGCTGTGCAAAGTCCCTTCCTGCTTCAAATGCTCCACAATCATCCCCATCCCAAAGAAACCCGAAATTACAGGACTTATTAGCCGCTTTTCCCCTGTCGGGCCAGTGCGAGCCAGTGCTTTAAACGGGCCGGGCGGGGCTAATAGCCTCGGACCTGTAGCACCGAGCCCAAAATCATGATGCATTTCCACCGTCGGGCCAGAAGCTCTGCTGCACTTCACTAAAACACCGCCCTTTACACGCCTCTCTGGAACAACGTCACACAACCCCATCATTTCACCAACAAAGAGAAGTTATCATAAAACTAATAAGAAATAAGTCACTGGAATTAGCATGATCACAAAACGAACATGATAAAAGCGGTCGTTTGTTTGCATATTTTGTTAAAGATTTCAATCCAAAAGCATCAATGTTTTACAACAATAAGTGATACATTGATCATAATGAATTAATCAGGATTGAAAATGAGTCACACAGAAATAAAGCGGCATGAACCGTTATTTCACAAAAGAAAGAGGGCACATGCCCTACTTTCAGTCGAGTCTGTATCTGTTTATTTGTAGTCACAGAATACATCACGTTTAGAATAATTTCTATTTTTTTTCATCAAAAATACGACCTGAGTAGAAGAGGGAGCTCCCGAACAAAAAAAACATTATTATATTTATTATGACATACGCGGAGCTAAAGTCTCGAGACGACACTTATGACAGATAAAATATGTTACTAAATAAATATACGATTGTGATAGGCTGATTGAGAAGCTGACTGAGAAGCACTTATTTCTTCAAGCGGTCATTTTTACCATGTTTACTATGGTAATGGCTAGCGTACATAGTCTTATTTCTTCCTTGTATAATGTGATCATAATCCGCATCGGATCTCAAACAGTTATTTCAAACACTCACTGCTGTTTGAAAGTGAGTTTTAAGCTAAAATTATTTTAAAAGTCTTACTGTTGTTATAGCTGTTAACTTTATGAAATGGTCTGCGGCGCTGACGCTCTCCAGACGCGGAGAAACTCCGCCTTTGTACATAACCACTCCTCTAGCCCCAGCTGGCCCGCTTTGGCCCAAAGTTTTTGTCGGGCCAAAAAACCTGGCCGTTGGCCCCGAGGAAGCACCGAAGAGGCACGATCAAGCTCCGGAAGTGACAGTGGAAACGCGACTGGCCCTGGCACGCCCGCTTTTGGCCCGACAGTGGAAACACGGCTAATGACTACAGATCTGTGGCTCTAATGTCTGTGGTCATGAAGACATTTGAAAGACTGGTGCTGGCCTGCCTGAAGGACATCACTGGACCCTTGATGGATCTTCTTCAGTTTGCCGACAGAACAAACAGGTCTGTGGACAATGCAGTCAACATGGGACTGCATTATGTTCTGCAACATCTAGAGAGATCAGGGACTTATGTGAGGATCCTGTTTATTGACTTCAGCTCGGCTTTCAACACTATCATCCCAAACGTCCTCCTTGTCCAAATTAACTCAGCTCTCCGTGCCCACCTCCATCTGTCAGTGGATCACCAGCTTCCTGACAGACAGGAAATTGGCACTGTAGTTTGCTATTTCCTTTGGATCCTTAACAATTTTGCCATCAACACATAGTTTCTCAATTGTTGAGAGGGTACACTCTAAAAAATGCTGAGTTAAAAACAACCCAACTTGGGTTATTTGGCAACCCGGCGCTGAGTAAATATTGGACAGAACACATGCTGGGTTATTTTGACCCAGCTGGTTGGGTTAAACGTTTTTACCCACCATGCTGTGTTGTTTTATTTAAGTAATCTATCGTTTAAAAATTATTATATTGCTGGTTTAAAATGGTCTGGAAATTAAAAATCACACACAGAATTATAGGCAACAGCAATAATCAAAAGATGAACATTTATTATCAAGCAAGAACACCCATGGACAAAAAACAAGACACATTTAATTTATTTGGGTGAATACAGCATAGTTTACAATATTACATACATTTAAACTCGTTTAACAAGCATCTTAGAAATAAAAAGGGCACATTTAAAAGTAGCATTTTAATTTAAGTATATTCAACAGTTCTCTGTAATCACTTTTTTTTTTACCGAAATAGTGCTAATTCTCGTGCCAGTGTGTCACCGAAATCTGAGCCGGTGAAGGGCTGCTGTTAGCTGCTGTGGAACTGCAAACTTTAGACCGCGACCTGCCCATAAACAAACAGTACTGAGTTTAGAGAACATATTTTAACATCAAATTAAATTGCACTCAGTATTATAACGAATAAAATCCATTTATGTTATGCAAGGCAAAAGGCGTTTCCATAGTTGCAGTTTTGGTTTGGTTCCGTTTTGGTTTTTTATAAAGTTAATTTAGAAAAACGTTTGGAGCATTTTTTTTGTTCGTTAAATAAGTTTTTTCTTTCTTAAAGTAACGACCAGCGGCAGACAATGAGCTGATCATAGCCATGTTTGATCAATTTAGCCTTCTCAAATCATCACAACTTGCCTAAAATAAAATCTATAGATATACTAAAACAGTTCAAGCATATAAAAATGTTTAAACGTTAAACCTAGATAAATGTGCACTGCATCCTAGTTTGTGCGGAGAGTGGAAGTTAACGCTAAAGCGCAGGACATGGAGGCACCAGTGCAATCAATTGCATTTTTTTCAATGGAAACAACTTTTGCTCATAAAGGTAAGAGTAATACATCATTCGGAACTGTAAAGGGTCTACTTTTATTTGTGTGCACTCACAATATCAACAAAACTTTTTATAAAATATATAAAATAATTTTATAAAATAAAGAAAACAATGATGTGCCGTCTCATCTTGAACAGGAGCGCTTCACAAAAATGAACTGAAAGTCAGCGAATACATGCCTCACAGACATGATATCTATAGAAAGCTTTAAATTACTACTTAACGAAATAAATCAAATCGAAAACAAAAACTCTTTCATTATAATCTGTGAAGATGCAATTCTTTCTAAAGGCACGTCTAATGAGGAGATGGCGAGTCAGGAATGATCATCATCTGATTCTTCATCTTTGCGACACTGACACAGAAAACACTAGTTTATTAGTAAATAATTCAAATATCTCCTTACTATTCCCCCCGACACATTCATGGTAATTACTTTTGCTGGGGCTTTATGGCAAGCTTTATTGCGTGTATTTGAACGCAGAACTCTTCAGCTGCGCTGACGGCTCTCTGCTGCTGCTGGACACTAAACACTAGCTATGTTTCCATCCAAAGATTCAAATTTAACTTAAGCGCAAAACTGGAATATCGCATAAAACATATGCGAATAAAGCACCGTTTCCATCCAACGAGTCAAAGAGAACAAAATCGTCACTTCCTGGTAAACTGTGGCACTAAATATCACTAAGAATATAGGAGAAGCCACTGAATATAATAATTTTCATATATGATATAAATTACTTGCGCCTCAGAGCGAGCAGACGAAACACAATAAATGTAGTCATTGCTTTCGGAGGTGGATGCCAGCTGCTTGGGAACGCAGTCGTGTAAGATAATTATACAGAAATACTTTGATGTCAGACTTTCCTCAGGCATATCAGAACGACCATAACAACTTATAGATGCTGTGAACGAGATCGGTCCGCTGCTTAGTCAAGTTATCCCGTACTCATAGCGCAAAGTCACATGACTTTTTTGATACCCATGGAGGAATTTATTCGGTAAATGTGTTTCCATCATAGTTTATGTGCAGTTTTTCTTACCGGATAAAAAGTTTATCCTACTCAAATGTGCGCATAAGTTTTTTATGCGCATTTTTAGAATTTATGCGCATCTTGCCGTTTCCATCCAGTGTTTTTTTATGCAATATTCTAAAATGCGCATAAAAATAGGTGGATGGAAACGCAGCTATTGTCGAGCCGCTCTTGACAGTCGCGGCAGCACGGTCTCGTGTTGTTTCCACCAGCGCGGCAATTTTTTTCATCACTAATTGATGGATGTCTAAAATATAAAAATAAGGAGAAGCCTAAAACAGGCCCGAGGCCTGACCCGCATCTGAATTATGACGTGAAAATTGGCCCGATCGAAGCCCGGCCCTAGAGGCGTAAAAAAGTCGGGGCCTGTCGGGGGAAATGCAGGGCTCTACGTTCCCCTCGGTAGAAATCACGTTTCCCCCTCGGGGGCCCCCTCCCATCGTCGGGCCCTTAGAATCGTCCTAACTTTCCCCCCCCTTACGGCGCCACTGCCTGTAGGACGCAAAAAGCCCGCGCTCTGTCTGTAACTCAGCAGCTGTGTTTCTTAATCGGAGACAGGCTCAACCCAGCTGTTGGGTAGAAAAAAATAACCCAGCGTTAAAAATGATCCAGCAACTTCGTTACAGATTATATTATATTATATTATATTATATTATATTATATTATATATTATATTATTACATTATATAAAAAATAACCCAATAAAATGACCCAACAAGCTGAACCCAGCATTTGGGTTAAAAAATAACCCAGCATTTTTTAGAGTGTAAAATTCTGCTTTTCAAGCTTAAAAAAATATGCAGAATTGAGTTCCCCCTCTTTAAGCCATTTTTTCCCCCTGGATCTTATATAAGCACCCCTAGCCTTCCATAATTATAATTCATCCAATTTCATTTGCAAAGCTGCAATTTCAGATTTTTCCTCCAGAGACATGCAATCAAAAATTACTAGTTTGAGATAATTTCATAATTAGACTGCATGTCTTCAAGAACCCTTCTTTTTTGGCCAAACGTGTTCCAACTTTTCAAACACCAAATTAAGAAGCTTCCAATTGGAACAAAATTAATTTTGAATTGTGGCTGCTTTGCAATACAGTTGCAATACAGCAATTAATTCTTTAATTTTATCCTTTACATCTGCTAATTCTATCAGCGAACTGTTAGTTTCTACAAAGATGCTCTGCATTGGCCTATTACCATACCTGTCAAGTATCCCGTTTTGGCCGGGAAAGTCCCGTAATTTACCCTTCTTTCCCACCGTCCTCCCGTATTAGTATTTTCCCGTAAATCTCCCGTATTTTAACCTGCGTTATTAAAAAAAAAAAAAAACGTCCCCCCCCAAAAAAATCTGAGCTCTGTCACTAGCCTCGCGATAACTGCCACCTGCAGTAGCCTACTACAGGTTAGTGTGTGAGGTCAGATGATGAGTTGATGAGTGACGACGCGGGAAAATAAGAAGAAAAAACAGACAGATGATGGACACCAGGACAGAGAAGGAAGGCACTCCTGCCAAAAAACCAAAACCCTCGTGTAAATACCGCGATCAATGGGACAACGGATTTATTTTTCTGAAGAAGAGCAGGGTGGGGGACAGTCACGCGTTTTGTAAGATTTGTAACTGTGACTTTAGCATCGCACACGGGGGAAGGAATGATGTATGCCAGCACGAGAAATCCGCCAAGCACAAGCGCGGGCTAGAGGCACAAAAACATGCCCAGGCGATGTCAGCATTCGTGACGAGAAATGCCACTGAGGCAGACCAGGTCACAAGTGCAGAGGTAAAAATGGCAATGCTGTGTGCCAAAAACAACATTCCTTTCTCCTTCCATGATGACTTCAACAAGTGTGTAGCTGACATGTTCCCGGACTCTGCTATTGCACGAAAATACTCAACGGGAAAAACGAAGGCTACTCAACTCATCAAAGGTAAGTTAGCTATATAACGTTAGCTACCTATCTTACTGCTGGCTACTGTACGTTTGCTAAAACGGTATAAAATGGGTTTGAAATGTGTTTGAATATTCTAACAATTGAGCATCAACCCATGGCATGCATGTTGTAGGCTACTAGCTAATTACTGGACACTCAACAGGTGCCATAGCAGCAGAACTAGAGGATGAGTTGGCAAAAACATGCCGATCTCAGCCATTTTCACTGATGTGTGACGAATCAAACAACAGAAAAACAGACAAAGAATTTGTCATCCTGACTAGACTCTACGATGAGGCCACTCTGCAGGTCGCTACAAGATTCCTGGAGATGCCTACATGCAATGTAGGAAATGCAGAAAATCTGTATGGAAAGCTGAGTGAAGCATTAAGGTAAGGGGAACTGCACTGTGTTGTTGACATGTTTAGTAGTTTGGATTTAATTACAACCTTACATTTTGTCTGAGACGTTTTGTGGCATTGTTTCCTGTTTCCAATAGAAAAAGAGGCATCCCATGGGATAACCTGATTGCCTTTAACTCTGATAATGCGAGTGTTATGAAAGGCCGACATAACTCGGTCATCAGCAGACTGAAGACCAGCCAGCCCCACATCCAGGACCTTTGCTGCATCTGCCACCTGGTACAGCTGGCCACTGGCTGTGGCATCAGAGCAGCCCAGGTACCGGTGGAAGACATCCTGGTGGGGATATACACCCACTTTGATAAAAGGTAAATGCATACATATAGGCCTGCTATTTATCTCGCCTAATGTTGTGTGTGTTACAATGTAACAACATTGCATGTGGCTAACTCATGAACAAGGTAGCCTAGTAGACCTGCAGTTCATATTCTTTACACACACACACACACACACACACACACTCACTCACTCACTCACAATTCCAACCACTAACAGAGTAATTTTCTATCTCTCAGTGCAAAAAGATGTGAAGTTTACAAAGAGTTTGTAGACCCACAAATACACTCCTTCCAAAACAGTCTTAAAGAATGCAAAGTCTGCAACAAATGAGTACTATAAGTCACTAAAAGAGTAAAGAAAAGTTATGTGAAATGAAAAGAAAAACTGTACAAAAAAGCAATATGAAATGAATGAGTGTGTGAATGTGAAAAGAATGTGGAATGAAAATGAAATGTAAATGTAAAGACAAGCAATGTTAAATGAACAGAAAATATGCAAATAAGCCTTTAAATAAATGCTCTTCATATATACCCTTTTGTGTTTTCATTTAGGCTATGAATGTTCACAGCATGTCAATGTCAACAAAGGTAGGCCTATCATTGGCTTTATGCACAGCTGCACTACTTCCTGAACTTCAGCCAGCTCCTTTGTTTCCTGTCTGCCATTATTGGACAAACTGATCACCTGGATTAATCAGTTTGTCCAATAATGGCAGACAGGAAACAAAGGAGCTGCCTGAAGTTCAGGAAGTAGTGCAGCTGTGCATAAAGCCAATTGTAGTTTATAAGTGGTTGACAAGTGGTGATTTTAGCTTTCTTGTCACCTGTCTTAAAATGTAAGGGATACTGGAGCTTGGTTGGGGTGGTGGGACTGCTCGCGGCGGGCGCCGGAAAATTTCCCTTATTTTCAAATCCAAAACTTGACAGGTATGCCTATTACATAATCTGCCATTACAGGGGCATTGATAAAAATAGTTTTGTGGTCAGTCAAAGGGGTAGGCTACATTTAATGCCGACATACATATCAAAATTTGACATAACGTCAGTTAGAGCAACGACGTTGCTTTACGCCACTCATTAAACTTAAAAATAATAATTTAAGTAGAAGGGTTTACTCAAAAATGTTGAGCCACACTAAAATAAAACTAAATTCCTCGTTCAGAAAATGTAACTGTTATAAGTTGCATCAACGATTTATCAGACTTTAATTGCAGTGTTCTTAATCTTTATAAGTTAGTAGCAGTGGCATGCACAGACCTCCGGAGGGGCAGGGGCGAAATGGCGTTAGGGGGTGGGGGGGTTGGGGTTGTTACCCTTGTTCCCCCTCAGCTAGGGGTGGGCGATATGGAAAAAATATCGCAATTTTCACGATTTTATCACAATTCTTTGTCTTGTTGGTTTTTCTATTTTGCAAGCTGTTTGAGCATTACAGCCAAACTAATTTCCCTATTATAAAGACAAAGCCTTTCAAGGTAACAAATTATAAAAAGTATGGCGGATATTTTAGGCCATTTGATCTTTGTTATTAAAAAATGAGAACAAAGATACACATTACAAGTACACATAATATACAAATAAAATAAACAGTGTTTTATTTTCAGGTAGGCAACAATAGGTGTATTTAGCAGGAGCATTCAAGAAACTGAATGAACAAATATAAAAATAAAACACTATATAGATTGATTCCTATTAAAACAACTGTATTAAAGTTTTTCAGTCAATAGTAGTGAGTGATTTTTCTCTTTGTGTTTGGTGTTTTATTAACATTAAAGGAATAATTCACCCAAAAATTAAAATAGGCTAGTGTTTTATTTGTATACCTTAATTTACTCACTCAAAAGTTGTTTTAAACCTGAATGAGTTTCCTTCTTCTGATAAACATAAACACTATTTTGAAGAAGGTGGAAAACCAAACAGTTGCTGGTCCACGGTGACATCCATAGTATTTTTTTTTCCTACTGTCAAAGTCAATGTGGACCAGCAACTGTTTGGTTACCCAGCTTCTTCAAAATATCTTCTTTTGTGTTCAGCACAAGAAAGAAATGGATACAGGTTTGGGACAACATGTGAGTGAATAAATTATGACAGAAATTAAATTTTAGGATGAACTATTCCTTTAATTACAGTCGGCAGCATGTTTAGTAGCCTACTGTCCCTTTAAGACCTGCACGCATCTAATATACAAGCACGCATCCGTTTCTCTCAGCTGTTTACTTTCATTTTAGACATAACCAACTGAGTCTATACATAAACCTTGTGTGTTTTGACAGTATTAGCACAAAACGTAGTTCAGTAATCAGGCACTGTTTGACGGGCTTTTTAGTGCACGTGCTTTGGGTGTATGTGCTCAGAAAAAGTGCATGCAAGAACAGCACACGGCTGAAACATTTAACAAGGCTTTAAAGCAGATGCAAATAATGTACTTTTGTGATTGTGAATAAGTGCAGTGTCCCATGAGAGTAACTCTACCGTTGAATTAACACTGATGTGAATGTATGTGGCGCTGTACAGTATATTGATATGGCAGCACCAGAACTGCAGCTGATAGAATGTACTCTGTATGATACAACGATATTTCTTCAAAAGCAGATCGTGGAGACCTTTTTATCGTCCACGATCAAAAATCTTCATATCGCACATCCCGACCCTTGGCAGAAATCGCGGACCGGGGGCACGTAGACCGGACCTCAAAGTGGCAGGGGCTCGAGCGGAGGGCCCAATCGCTGTGGCCAGAGCCCGAGCCAAAAACCTCTTACAGGCAAGCTCAAAGCTTGCCAACGTCATAGACTAGCTCACCCGCCAAAGTATGGAGCTCTAAGAGTGGAGGTCTCAGCATAATGACTCTCTAGAACAAGAGGAGACCTGGCTACACTCAAAGCTAGAAACAGTTAGTGAGGCTCAAGGAAAGAGCCTACACACTAATAAACTGTCTAACGGAGCTCTGAAGAGTGGAAGCTTCAGCAAGATGACTCACTAGAACAGAGCTGTCCAAACTCGGTCATGGAGGGCTGGTGTCCTGCAGAGTTTAGCTCCAACTTGCCTCAACACGCCTGCATGGAAGTTATTAGTATGCCTAGTAAGAGCTTGATTAGCTGCTTCAGGTGTGTTTAATTAGGGTTGGAGCTAATCTCTGCAGGACACTGGCCCTCCAGGACCGAGTGTGGACAGCCCTGCTCTAGAACAAGAGGAAGCCTAACAACACGCAGTCCTGGAAGGGAAACTCTTAAGAGTGGAGGTCTTCAGCAAAACGACTCTCTAAACGAGAGGAGACCTAGCTACACTCAACGCCAGAGGCAGTTAGTAAGGCTTAAAAAGAGCCTACATACTCATATTACTGCCAAAGACGGAGCTCTGAAGAGCAGAGGCTTCAGCAGTATGACTCTCTTAAATGAGAGGAAGCCTAACAACACTCAACCCTAGTTGAGGAACTCTAAGAGTGGAGGTCTCAGCATAATGACTCTCTAAAGCAGGGGTGTCAAACTCAGTTCCTAGAGGGCCGCAGCCCTGCAGAGTTTTGTTCCATCCCTGCCCCAAAACACATACCATGTAGTTTTCAAATAAGCCTGATGGACCTGATTAGCTGGTTCAGCTGTGTTTAATTAGGGTTGAAGCTAAACTCTGCAGGGCTGTGGCCCTACAGGAACAGAGTTTGAAAAAAATTACCTAAAAAGAACCTTTCCCTAACGTTAGTATCTGGTTCCCAAAAAAACAAAAAACAAACGGGAAACAAAACGTTAGGGGAACGTTCTGTGTTTTCTGGGTACAGGATTACCAGATTCCTTTAAAGGGGACCTATTATGCAAAAATCACTTTTTAAGGTGTTTGAACACAGTTGTGTTGCCGCAGTGTGTGAAAACAACCAGCCTATAATGGTAAAAATCCACCCACTAATTTTTTTAATAATCCCAATAAATTATAAAACATGTCTCTCAGAACAAGCGATTCCAGATGTCCCGCCCATTTGTGACGATCGCTGCCCTATTAGCATAAAGTTAAACACAGCCCTGTGAGAAACGGCAGTCCGCCATTACTGAAGATATACAATGTCAGCACTAAAGAAGTATTACAAGTATTGTGTTTTCTGATGCACCAATGAACAGACTCTCTCCGTCAGAGCCGCTGAGGACACTGTGGTTAAATTTAATTATCGAAGAAAACATCCCGGGAAAAAAATCAGTAAAGTCCCCTGTTTATGGATCAATACCAATGCTTTGTGCACAAACGTCAGCTCCAGACAAAGTAAGTCACGCGTTTGTTTTCCAAACTGCCTTTCTGAAAGCACTTCTTGGCACTCTGTAAGGCTAATGTTACTAAAGCTACCATTATCTCTGTCTGTTTTCACTGATGCTGCCTTCATATGCTACCAATGATCGTAATGTAGTTAAAAAAAATGCATATGAGAGCAATGTGAAGACGACCGCTTTAATTTGTCGAGCACATAATCACAAGTGGGGCTTATAGTACCATGAGTTATTTTTTTACCGCACCGTGATCCTCATCTGTGTAATTCATAAATGCACATTTATTATGCACAGTACAATCAGATGACTGACTTTTAAACCGAGTACCTTTTCTGTAAATAACAGGCTTGTACTAATAGTGGAATGTTATTCTGCAAAGGCCAGCACCTGAGCAGGAGCTCTTGAAGCTCCGCCCTCTTCTCCGGGAGCACCAGCTCATTTGCATTTAAAGGGACAGACACAAAACGGCGTGTTTTGGCTCATACCCTAAAATTGGCAATTTTAACAAGCTATAAAAAAAATGATCTGTAGGGTATTTTGAGCTAAAGCTTCACATATGCACTCTGGGGACATCAGAGGCTTATTTTACATCTTGTAAAAATGAATAATAGGTCCCCTTTAACACAGGCCTTTTCCTTCTTGCCCAGATATTCCTGTGATTTCTGTTCCACTCACTTTTATTTAACAGCAATATTTCTCAATATTTATATTTATACACCCCACAAAGAGCAAAAATGTAAACACTTTTGATTGAATGTAAATTATTCAACTGTCAGCTGTGGTTTTCAAAACTTTCCTAATACAGTTATGACTATTACAAGCATTTTGTGATCTTATTTTGGTGGCTGTGTGTTTTACATTTCCTAACTTTGTGTCATGTAAAATATATTTTCAATGGAATTTAAATAATTGTGATAGTTCATGCAGGGATTTTGGGAATGGTCATTCAAAAATGTTTTATTAAGTATATACTTTGCCTTGTTAACTATACATTTTCATCATAAATTTAAATGTAATTTAGCTATATGTTAAAATGTTTTTCAAATATCTGAAAGTATGTAATCTTTAAATTTTTTAACCATATTTGGTCATTTACAGATTACCAGTTAACAGGTTTTTAATAATAAATATTTTTGTATTGCCTTTTTAAATTAACATTTTTATGGGTAAGACTGAACCACAACACCTCAAGTGCAGAAGTGAAGCCTGACGCAGTTATTTTTTACTGTGATTGCACTAAAATAATGCAACAGTTGTTCCCTTATCAGAATGAGAACAGCAAGAAATCAATAGACAAACATGGACATGTCAGACACGGTCTCAGAGGAAGTTCCTGATTCATCGTCATCTCTGGTTGTGATTCATTGGCATGGCGTCAGTCACCCAACAATAACCAGGATATCCACTGTGTTCATGTATGAGCGTGCAGGTACAGTAGGAGCTTATGGAGGATTAACAAATGCTGATACACACACTCTAAACATTTAACCCTACCGCTGGGTCAAAAGAACCCAATCGCTGTTCATGCTGGTTTGTCCATATTTTACCCGACGCTGGGTTGTATTTAACCCAGCATTTTTTTAGAGTGCATCCAAACAAATCTTAAACAACTCCTCTTATATCCTGCAGAGGAAAGTGCTGTCTGTATTCTCTTATAAAATGGCACAAGTTGTATTTTTTAAGGTTAGAGTTAAAAAATATTTTTTTTACAATTTCAAAACAAGCCAAAAGGAAATCCCCAGTTTATGAAATGCGGCTTTGAATGTACAGTTTATAAATCTCTGCATCAGACAAATGTGTAATATTTTATAACATACACAAATGATGACTAAGACTTTTACGCTTAATGCAAATAATTGAAAAAGCACAATGAAACTATCATGAAAGTGGTTCATGTGACTCATGCACTATATTTTAATTTAATGTATGTAAGGGATAGTGTGGTGAAGTGTAGTGTAGTGTTTTAAATTTCTTCAGTTTTCAATAATCCATTACCTTATTCACAGGAATTTTGTCCATATGTGTATCTGAGTGGCCCATATGTGACAGAAATAATATGTTTGTTTTTAATTTGCAAACATATTTTGGTAACAAGACACATACTCAAACATTTCTTTAAAAGCTCATATGCAGAAACATTACATACTATATCAACCGCAACATGTGCTGGGATTTGCTGATCTGACATTTTATAAAAGGCTTATTTATTGTTGGGTGTTTAGATGATTTGAGCTTTCAGTTCCTACAAAGTTTTTTAATTAATATTGGTTTTATAGATAGTCTGAAAGGCACTGAGTCTTGAGGATTTCCCAACCAAACACAATTATTGCTTAACTAATGAACATGCTTGCTTTTGAATTGAATTAGGCACTTTTTAATTTATTTGAAAACAGTCAATACATTAAATTATTCTGTAAATACATTCTTTTAAAATCGTAACAGCAGTAAATTTGAAGTCCAGTGACAGATTTTAAAAAATAATTAACAATTAATTCAATTCATTTGAAATGTTTCTTAGGCACATGTATTAAAGTAAGTGCTGTAGTTTTAAAATACCCCCTTATACTCCATCTCCATCTATGTTTCAGGGAATCTGACTAACAGGGCAGGAAGTAACCACTCTTCATCAGACGAAGGAGCTTTCTGTTGCTGGAGCTGAACTCAAGCAAATTTGTCCCACTGAAGAGATAAATGTTATCTGGAACAAAAGAAGTCAGTAAACTTCATGCAATTCTAATGCTAGAATAATTTATTTGTATTGTTGCAGATCTGTAGAACAGGAAGTTAGAAACGCCTACCGTTGGACATGTGGGCTGCTGTAACCTGTCCAGTCACCCCTGAAAATCCATTTTCCACTCGTTGGGGATTCCTTTTGTCCATCTTCTTCTCCCTCTCATCATAGCTACCAAAAGAGGAAATTTTAAATTCTGATGACTTTTCAGAGGACATTTTAAGGCAGGGGTCACCAGACATGGTCCTGGAGGGCCGGTGTACTGCAGAGTTAAGCTCCAACCCGGATTAAACACACCTGAACCAGCTAATCAAGCTCATACTAGGTATACTTGAAACTTCCAAGCAGATGTGTTGAGGCAAGTTGGAGCTAAACTCTGGAGGACACAGACCCTCAAGGATCAAGTTTGGTGACCCCTGTTTTAAGGGCTTTTGTTTGTGTACTTGACCCACCTATAGTAATATTTGTCAAAGAAGAGCAGTGTTTTTCCTGAGTTCTTGTTGTGGACGGCAGCATCAACTTTTGTCACAGATGCTGGCAGACCAAAGCTGCTGAGAGGTTTAGGATAGCCAGGCTCAAGATTTCGGCCATTAAAAGCCCAGACTTGATTACCTATAAATAAATACAGGCCATGATAAGAGTTTTTCTGTGCACAGAGATACAGATTGTAAGTGTGATTTTGGTTTCAGCATTCCCAGATTGTTTGAGAAGACACCTTTAAAAAAGAAAACTTTATCTTGCACTGGATCCTCATAAGCAGCATCTATATTATCAGGAGAGTTGGGCCAGAAACTCTTGATCGGAAGTTGCGCTGCACTTCTGCTTGAAGAACTACGCCAGAAAGAGCTGCAGAGAGAGACATCCGATTTAAATATTTTATGTTTATACTGTATTAAAAAACACACAAAATTGGTATCTGTTTGTATTACCTATCCTTGAAGAACACTGTTTCTCCCCTAAATGTCGTCACTGCATCCCAGACAAGGTTTTGACAATCTGGTTGTGGTTTTGTTACTAGTTTTGATCTTGGTGGACCTGATGGGATTACCACATAGTAAACAAACAACTGAATATTTTTGACTCAGAAATTATAGATATTCTCTTGGTGATCATATTACCATAGAGTGACTGAATCCCTTCAATGTCATCAGAGGACAGAGGGGAACGATCCGGATCAGTAAAGCTGTATGTAGGAAACATCAGAGCACCAGGAACATTGGAATGAGAAAGACCCAAAGAGTGACCAAACTCATGGGCAGCCACCAAGAACAGGACAAATCCTGTGGAGAAATTAAGCAGAATAGTTTAAGTACAAAGTTAAAAGGTTAATTGCCGTTTTAAATTTTTACTTGAAATCAAAGTGGTGTCAAAGCTGAGGCATTTAAAAATATTTTAGCAAAAAAAAAAAGAAAGAAAGAAAAAGAAACAACTCACCTTTATACGAGCGGAATGTGAAATACTCATCATCATCAAAATGTGCATCTCCACCGATTCCAGGACCAGGAGCAAAGGCATGAGCCAAAGTGCTTTGTGGTCCATCAAATGGATGACCATCACCATGATCTGTAAGAAAGAGTTTATTTGTCTTCTTCTCTCCTTAATTACATTCACACACACACACACACACACTATATATATATATATATATATATACTGTGTGCGTGCGTGTGTGTGTGTGTGTGTGTGTGTGTATATATTAGGGGTGTCAACTTTAACGCGTTAACGCATGTGATTAATCTAAAAAAATGTACGCGTTAATAATTTACGCGTGTTCCTGTGGCTCAGTGGTAGAGCATTGCGTTAGCAGAGCAAAAGGTTGTGGGTTTGATTCCCAGGGAACACACATAGTGATAAAACATGTATAGCCTGAATGCACTGTAAGTCGCTTTGGATAAAAGCGTCTGCTAAATGCATAAATGTAAATATTTTTATGCAAATTAATCGTTTGATAAGGTTTGACCCCAACTTCTTCCCGTCATCGCAGCGCAGAAGGTTATCTATCAGTGTGTGATGAGCGTAGAGCAGGGGTGGGCAATTCATTTTTCCAAGGGGCCACATGAGAAACTTGTGGGGCGTGTCTATGGGGGAGGGGGCGGAGTCTTTTTGCCAGGGGGGTAACCAGAGTAAACAAAGCAGCGCAGCACCTGACTTTGAAACTTGCAGCGCTCATATTTAATCAATTAAACCATAGCCGTTTGAACTGTAAGCTATATCTCAATTTACACATATAGTTTTTTTTTTACCGAAACACCACCTAAGTCTTCTCCTCCCATTTCTACCATTTCTACAGAACCTTTCTGTCACTGCAACATCCCGAACAGGCGAACACACAAACGAAATCGTATGCCTGATGAAAAAATGTATTTAAAACACGTTCATATTTTAGAAAATGTAGTTAATGTTTGCATCATTAATGATTTATCTTATCCACCCGCGACATACCCGCAAATAATCAGAATGCATTTTTTTAATCACCCGACCCACGGATTATCCACAGCGCCCGCGGATATAACCGCCATCCGCGCATCACTACTGCGCAGATATCAACAGCATATGGGTTGCCAAGTTGAGGGGACAAATGGGTTGAAATTTGTATGTGTCGATTGTGTGAGAAGGATGCGTTTCATACAAGATCTGGCAACTGGACAACCATGGAATATACGGGAGTTTTACCGGAGGCGAATGTAGCATATGAACATATAAAATACGCCCAGTGGGATTTTCTTTTTTAAGTAGAAAGATTAAAAATACGGGAGAAATACGGGAAAATATTTAAACGGGATGATAGCGGGATAGAATGGTAAAATACAGGAGAATCCCAGGGAAAACGGGAGTGTTGACAGGTAGCCTATGCTCCAGAGTACTGGACACGCCTTTAGAGAGAAATGCAACCTTCATACAGATTACAATAATCGGGAAATATTTGTTTTTGAATTGGTTCGTTTAAAAGTAGACATTTTAAACTTTCTATATATATAGCCTATTTCACATGTGTGAGGCAGCCGTATGCTGAGTTGCGTTCTTTTTTCTGAAGCACTCCAGCTTCAGAGATGACAGAAAGCGCGTCCTGCTTTCATTATTTTACAAAAGCAACGTTTAGTTGTTTTTATGAGTTTACTGAAATAAAATCAGTTTCGAACTGATTTTAAGTTGTTTAATTATCAGGAAACAAAGCTGTTGCCTTGATAATAAAAGCAGTGCGGTTATATTGCGTGCACCTAATTACACCTATTTGCTATTGACTTTTAATTCATGAATTACCTCATGCGGGCCGGGCAAGGATGGGCAAGGATGGGCAGAGGCCCGGATGTGGCCCGGGGGCCGTACAATGCCCAGGTCTGGCATAGAGTGAACCAGTGTTGCCAGTGTTGAAAATACAGTTGCGGGAAAAATTACAGAGCCGTGGGTTGCGGTTTTTCGGGCTACTTTTATAATCTACCGCGGCCGCCCAAAGTGTATATAGACAAAAAACATTTTTTAAATAGATCCTTTTACTAATGTGTATCATACTTGGAATGTATAACGTTACCTGGCAACTTCAGAACGGAGAGGCGCTTGTAACATCACAAACAACGTGAGTTTCAGCCAGAGCATACAAGACTTTACACAGCAGAAATAAACATGACAACAGCCACTATAGATTATATAAGATAATAAACACACGATTACGATAGGATATGGTTTCTATTTGATTTTCTTGAGATGAATGTGTAACTTACATCTGAAATGCTCATTTTTGCAGCGATATAAAAGGCTATAAAAAGCATATTTTAACAACAGTAAACAACCAGATTCCACATTTGATCGCAAAACGAAGTTATTACAAACACTCGATGGTGGTTTGAAGTGAGTTTTGAGTGAAAGTGTACTATTAATCTCATAAATTGTCTTATGATGCTAATGTTAGCTCTAATGCACCAGAACAGGTCCAATTCTTCTTCATAATGCATTTTGTCATAATACTTCATGTAACGTCACAAGAAAATGTTTTGTTGTATTTATTTAGAAATACTTTTGATAATAGTTGGGTAAATGTATTCTGGGATTGAAGCGACGTGGTAAACGTTTTATTGCCAGTATAAAGACTGATAATGGCTGAATAAAAACAAAAGAATAATGATAAAAGAACAATAAGGATTATGTCTCAAACCTGGCGGAAGTGTGAAAGGTTATGTTTCCTTAAACTAGTTTGTCATGCATTTGTTTATTTCAACACATTTACAGGTAAATCCTAGTATTTTAAATTTGTGATTAATCATGATTAATCACAGTCCATGACTGTGATTAACGCGATTCAATTTTTTAATCGATTGACAGCACTAATATATATATATATAAAATATATATATATATATATATCAACCCAGGCTCATTGGAAATACGTGTCTCTACATACATTTCTGCAAAACCATAATTATGTACCTTGCAGCACGATTCGCGGGAGTTTCAAAGTGAAATGTCCAGAGAGTGGCCTAAAACACACGTTTAATACGTGACCGTGACATGTTTTTATTACGTTGGTACAGACACGTATGCAGTGTTTTCATTATGCTGCTTGAGGTATGTTTTGCGGCCATTCATAATTCAAATATCCGGTGAGTGTCGCTAAAGATTAAGCTCTATGAAGTTGGAAGTATCCCCTACACCAAACCCAAACCTAAACCTACCCGACAGTGTTAACAAATGCTAAAGTAATATAAAAACGTATTCACTGATGCAGCCATGCTATTTTATCTTCCTTATGCAGATTTGAGCTGTTTTGTTGAACTGTAGTTTGACGGGATTCGTACCGAAGCTTTTCTTCACCTAAGTGCAACGCTGTATCACGTGAGCTACCGAGTAAACTTACTGAGTTGGTAAACTCATACATATGAAGCTGTATTATGGGATCATTTTCCCGCCAAAAGTATTGCAGTCACGGATAAAAAAAATAACAAGCATGAAAACAAAATTGAAAAACGCAAGTAAAAATATATTGCACAAGATTTAAAAAAAAAGTTTTCAGAATAGCAAGCAATGGTCACGAATCGAAAAATAATAAGCGTAAATAAAAAAAATGAATAACGCATTTTTAAAACTAATAAGCATGAATCAAAACTTTAAACACATTTAAAATCATATTGCACAACATTGAAATATTAATGCAAAATTATCTGACTTTCGCACAAAATCATGTTTTCCTTGGTTATATTTCTCAGTTTTTTCTGCTCTCATAAATTTTCTGCTCATATTTTTATTTTTTGTATGCTTATGCTGTTTTTCCCTTCGTGCTTGTTTCCATGTTCTGCGCTTGCTTTCCCAAATGTTGTGGTTAGAGTTTCATGTAAATCAGCGCGGGCTCAAGCATCTTCATTGGTCCACTAGTTCTAGATTGACAGCTCCTCCTCAGCCAATCAGTCGAAGAGGGGCGGTGACGTCACTCCAGTGCGCCTCATTAGCTGCCGATGCTCAGTGTTCTGTTCACTTGTACAGGTGAAAATGGATTACTGTCAGCTGGGAAACATATTTCCGTACAGGACACTGTTATATGTATCTGTCTGTCACTGCTGTACGCCTGCCTGGCGATCCGTTAACGTTAAATGAGCCGTCCTAGTGACTCGTCGTGGTTATATTCACCAGTATTTATTCGCCTATATGCAGGGCTGGACTGGGACAAAAAATCGGCCCTGGCATTTTTTGGTCCAGGCGGCCCACCACCACCATATATATATATATATATATATATATATATATATATATATATATATATATATATATATGATATACACTACCATTCAAAAGTTTTTGAACAGTAAGATACAGTTTAATTTTATTTTTTTTAAATAGTCTCTTCTGTTCACCAAGCCTGTATTTGTTTGATCCAAAATACAGCAAAAACAGTAATATTGTGAAATGTTTTGAATATTTAAAATATATTTTAAAATGTAATTTATTCCTGTGATCAAAGCTGAATTTTCAGCATCATTACTCCAGTCACATGATGTTCAGAAATCATTCAAATATTCTGATTTGCTGCTCACAATACATGTATTATTATTATTATTATTATGTATTATGAAAACAGCTGAGTAGATCTTTTTTTCAGGTTTCTTTGATGAATAGAAAGTTCAGAAGAACAGCATTTATCTGAAATATAAGTATTTTGTAACATTATAAATGTCTTTATCGTCATTTTTGATCAATTTAAAGCATCCTTGCTAAATAAAAGTATTAATTTCTATAATTTCTTTCCCAAAAAACAAAACAAAAATTATACTTACTCCAATCTTTTGAATGGTAGGCTATAGAGTATAATGTTACAAAAGCTTTTTTATTTCAGATAAACGCTGATCTTTGGATCTTTCTATTCATCAAAGAAAAAAAAATTACTCGACTGTTTTAAATATTGATAATAATAATAAAAATAATAAATGTTTCTTGAGCAGCAAATCAGCATATTATTATGATTTCTGAAGATCATGTGACACTGAAGACTGGAGTAATGATGCTGAAAATACAGATTTGATCACAGAAATAAATTACATTTTAAAATACATTCAAATAGAAAGCAGTTATTTTAAATAGTAAAAATATTTCACAATATTACTGCTTTTACTGTATTTTGGATAAAATAAATGCAGGCTTGGTGAGCAGAAGAGAATTCTTTAAAAAAAAATCTAAATCTTACTGTTCAAAAACTCTTGACTGGTAGTGTAGATATGTATCATTGCATCTAGTTGTTTTGGATAAGAATAAAACGTCAGGTCTGACATTATCGTGTCTTTTTGAATTTAAATCTAGATTTATTCGCATTGGCCCATGGAAACCTCTATGAACACACTTGACTTGGCCAAAAAATCGCGGGGGACAAATTTACGGTTTATTAAAAAGTGCTAAATAAAATAAAAATAAAATACTAAAAAGCGTATTCTGCACTCATGGCGCGCGCGCACACACTAGATGCCTGCCTCCGTTGCGAGTCCCTTATCAAGCACTTTACCGATTCAACTCCTCTCCCCTCCCCTCCTGCCTGGCTCTTTGGCCCGCATCACTCACCGCAGAGCAAGCCTGTTTTTATAAAGCTGCTGTGAAACGTGGGGAAAGCCGATACGGAAGAAGTTGGGGTTTATTTAGGCGGAGCAAAATACTTGATCGCTCTGTCTATAGCGCATTGTGATTGGGTGGTTTACGCTGTCAATGCAGGAGACAAACCAATGGGCCACTGACTGCTCGTTGTCCCTGCTTCATGGTCCTTGGCAAAAAAAAAAAAAAAATCTGTCGGCCCATTCAGTGCGTCGGCCCACCGGGAAAATGCCCGGTATGCCCGATTACCAGTCCAGCCCTGCCTATATGGCCACATCGCGAAAGGGAGCAGCCACAATATGCACCGGCCTCGTGAAGTCACCGTTATATGTGTCTTGCTCGCCCATACCTGACTAATAATAAGTCTTATGGTTATTATTGTTAGGAGAGGATAATATGAGTAAGAGTAATACATCCCAGTCACAATTGTTTAATTTGCTCATGTGGGCAATATTTAGCTTCTTTTTTTTGTCATGTATTGTTTTTTGTAAACAGCTATTTGCAGCGTTTTCTTTCATGCACAGTATGTAATTGATAAGGTTGATGGTTTTGTAAGATTTATCACATTTTGTGTTACACTGAGATTAGAAAATGACATACAATTAAGCAATATCACATCAGGAAGAGTGTGTTCCCCGAATATCAGCTCCATTGAAAATCTTTATTGAACTGTAGTATAATCAATATAACGAAGGAAAATTTGAGTGAGTTTAATATTGTAACTATTTTCTCATTTTGCTCTATTTTGATGAAGAGTCCAAACAAAGCCACAGCAGAACCGCACCTACAAGCAACACACAGCAGCTTTCATATTGAATGATTCACTTTATTCCTCACTGAATGAATCTGCCGTTTGAATAAATGATTTAATGTCTTACTCTAAAGATCCTTGCCGCCACCTGCTGGCTGTTTTACTTTCATATTGTTGCTGTATTGTAACTTTATATATTTAAAACATTAATATGATAATGTTATGCAATTATGTATGTAACTTGTTGCATATTGTGTTTATGTAAATAAACAATATACAAATGAATCATTGTGTATATCAAATCCACCTGGCATCTGTAACTGTCTCCTCTGTAACACTATCGCTTTCATTGATCAGTAGTCAAATCTAGCCTAGTCAATGCAAAAACATTACATTCATTCATTCATAATTCATTTACCAATTCACTCATTTAACGTTAACGGATCGCCAGGCAGGCGTACAGCAGTGACAGACAGATACATATAACAGTGTCCTGTACGGAAATATGTTTCCCAGCTGACAGTAATCCATTTTCACCTGTACAAGTGAACAGAACACTGAGCATCAGCAGCTAATGAGGCGCACTGGAGTGACGTCACCGCCCCTCTTCCACTGATTGGCTGAGGAGGAGCTGTCAATCTAGAACTAGTGGACCAATGAAGATGCTTGAGCCCGCGCTGATTTACATGAAACTCTAACCACAACATTTGGGAAAGCAAGCCAGAACATGGAAACAAGCACGAAGGGAAAAACAGCATAAGCATACAAAAAATAAAAATATGAGCAGAAAATTTATGAGAGCAGAAAAAACTGAGAAATATAACCAAGGAAAACATGATTTTGTGCTAAAGTCAGATTTTGCATTAATATTTCAATTTTGTGCAATATGATTTTAAATGTGTTTAAAGTTTTGATTCATGCTTATTAGTTTTAAAAATGCGTTATTCATTTTTTTATTTACGCTTATTATTTTTCGATTCGTGACCATTGCTTGCTATTCTGAAAACTTTGCTTTCATTTTTAAATCTTGTGCAATATATTTTTACTTGCGTTTTTAAATTTTGTTTTCATGCTTGTTATTTTTTATCTGTGACTGCAATACTTTTGGTGGGAAAATGATCCCATATTGTATATGTGACGACTACGTTCGAAAGTATCAGTTTTCAAATCCTGCAGGATGTTAAAATTGTTTTGAAGCCATAACATACCATTCTGCAAGTAACTGTGAGAAAATAATCAAAACTGTTCCTGTAAGTCATACTTCGTGTGAAAAGGAATAAAAGTTGTCAGAGTTTTACTGCCTCTAGTGTTGATTTCAACTGGAAACTGCAGTGAATCGTACATATAGGTACGTTTTTTCAGTTTTGCAGAAATGTATGTAGAGACACGTATTTCCAATGAGCCTAGGTTGATATACTGTATATATATATATATATATACAGTATATGAATGAATGAAACATAGAGAATCTGTATTTTAAAAATTCTGAATTCTTGTGCATCGAATTGAATAGAAATGCTCTGAATTTGAAAAAAATTAAACTGATTTAAACTGATTATTTGATTTTAATCAGAACTTGCTTTTAACATGTATATAACCAAAATACCACGTTTAAATTTAGTTTCTAAAGAATTCATCAAAATGAAAAGCACATGGTTGTTAAACAAAATATGAATATAGATAAATTGATAGATGAAACTTACCTTTTGTATCAAAGGAGATCATGATGTCAGCTGTGCCGCTGTAGATACGGGTGAATGTCAGAGGAGTGACTTTTGCCCAGACCTGCAGGGCTTTCTCTATGGATTCATCCACTTCAGCTTTTGACATGTCAGGTGTGTAGTTCACGATTCTGTGGAAAAGGATCATTCTCTGTATCTGCTTCTTTCACTTTGTTTTTTTCCAGTGATGCAAAGAGAACTGTTATTACACACCTGTAGGTGAGCTTGTTGGTCTGCCATTTGGGTTCGCCTCCAAATGTGGAGTAAGCGCCAACATCTGGAAATCCACAGCGGGGCTTCTTCATCACCTCCAGGGTTTCTTTGTTCAGCTTTCCAGTCACCTTAAGCCCGAAGAACTTCTGCATCTCTTTCAGCTTCTTGGACATTTGATCGTTGTTTGCTTCTGGGCGAAAAACAGACGTGTATGTTGAGTCTTTCAGTTTGTAGAAGTTTCTCAGGTAATCCTAAAAGGCAAATAAACAAGGAATTGTTGGACAAACTATGGGCAATTGCAAAACATGCAAATACAATATTACATGAAAAACAACATACCTCTGCAATGCCTATATCTTTGTGAGATGGCTGTGAAATCGGTCCAGCGTGAATAACATGCAGCAGGCTTGCAAGAAAACACAGCTGGTGATGAATCCCCATGTTGTGAGCTGCTTCTTCTGCTTGTGTGCTTCGCTTCTATTTGATTAGTGTCTGATCACGACTTTACTTATATACTCTTAAAACTGTGAGGTTATGAGCAACAGGTGAAATTAAACCATCAAACTGACAGACAAGACAATAATTAAAGGATTTTAAGCGTTCTTGCCACAACCTCTTTGTCCTCGCCCAGATACTTGTATTATTTCTCTTCCTCACACCTTTATTTAACAGCAACATTTTTAAGCGCGTCTATGTTTTATAAACACAAACCAGAGCAAAGTTTTGTTTATGTTTTTAAATGTTATGATTAAAAAAAGCAGTGATAATGTTACAAGCATTGCAGGGGTGTAAATTACTAAATAAATTTTACTTGATTACTGTACTTAAGTACTATTTATATTTACTTCTTGTACGTATACTTGATTACATTTCTGAAGAAAAAAAACAGTACTTTTTACTCCTTACAGTTTTATGTCAACTTGTAAAGTACTTATTACAATTTAGCATTTTTGCATATTCCATGTTTTGCTCATTCATTAATATAATTAATCATAAATAATTACATAACAATATATGCTGAGAAAAAAATCTCTAAATGCCCCAAAAACAATTTAAAGGTTATTTATTGTAACAAACAGGGGCGCTGAATACACTGTAAATGCACTGTTAACTTACATTCATCTTACTCATTTGTTTCTGCTCTGTTGACATTACTCAGTTTGATCGAGTTTTTATTACTTTCTGTTACTTAAAGCATTGCAATTAAGTTCAATGAACTTAATTTCTTTGTGTTCAATGAAAAGGTCGAACATGTTCCTATCGTCATTAATCTATGGACACATGTAAACCTGGTTTTATCATCCTTACTACAAATTGATTGGTCTGTTAACCCAAGTTTGTGTCTTCTTAATGATGATTCTGGTCTCTGTATAAGTTCAATGCGAAAGAGAATGTTGTTTGCTGGTTTTACAGCTGCGAAGAAGACAATAATACAGAACTGGTTTACACCGCACATGTGTAGAAAAACATATTGGATCTGTAGCCTCCTGCAAATAGTGACGTGTGAATGTACAACAGCACGAATCAATGGGGCCAAGCCTTCTACCATTGGTGCTTGGCAGTGTTTTCTCTTTAATATACGTGATTATATAAAGGAGTGACTTGTTTTGTGTTTTTCTTGTCCTTCCCTCTCTCCCTCCCTTTTGAGATATTGAGTATATGTCTGTTGTTTTGTTTTGTTATATTTTGGATGTTATGTTATTATGTTGTGTATGAAAAAAAAAATGTTGAACATGTGGCTCCTTTGTGCATGTGTCATAGACAGAGGTGCACATTTTTCAGCCTGGTTCTCATAAGAGAACTTGGAGATTTGGTTTGGTCCTCACACTACACATAGTGTGACCCATCAAATAAATAAATATATAAAACTATAAATGATAAATAAATAATAGAGATAATATTATTGCACTTTATTTAGTTAGGTTTTTTTAAAAATAATAAACAAAATAATAAAGTGTGATAATACTATTATAAATAATTTTAAATATTTAAAAATAAAAAGGGAGTATTAAATACAAATACAGTTATTATATAGTAAACTTAAGGGGAGACACTGCAGGCAAAAACACAGTTTTTTTCATGCTGTCAAGTTTGAGATTTTGAGCTTTTTGGTTTTTCAGACTATTGGAAAGAAAACATCCAAAAAACACTGTTAAGTGTTTCTTTTCTAACACTTTATTTGTGTCAATAGATTTCAATTGCAATACATATTTTTAAAGGCTGTTTTCTCAAAATGAGTTTTTTCTCCTACACTGAACCATAAATCTCCACTTCAGTAGCACTTACACACACCAGACTTTACATTTTTATTCCTGTCTATATTCTGAAGGTTTTTACAGAGGGGTTTGTTCATATATAATTTGCTTGATTATATACAACATTTTAATCCCCACAAAATTTGGAAAATATAGTGTTTTCTGTCCGTTCTAAGCATTTTCTGAATTATGGAGTGACGAAAATGAAATACCCAAAATTCCCTCTGTAAAAACTTTTGACTCTAATATGTCAAAAAAAAATAAACAAGAATTTTGAAACTGACATCATCCAGTGTTTAGATTTTTGTACTAGAAATGTATGCAAATTAGCACATATTTCATTAAATAATGACTCATTTGCATATCTAAACCTAACATTTTAGAAACCTTGTAATACAATTTTTTTTATGCAACTATCAATGTAATCAATCAGCTGGGTGTCAGGATCATGCACCTGTTTTGCCCCGGTTTCTGTTCAGTGTTCCCTTATTTGGTCATGTTCCTGTCCTAGTTTTGTCTAATTTGATTCATTCCATGCACCTGTGTTTCCCTGATTGTCCTGTGTTTAAAAGCCCCAGTCTGTTCAGTTAGTGTTTGTCAGGTCTACTCGTTATGTTCGTGTATTTCCTGTCGTTTCCTTGTGGATGTACCCTGTGCGCTATGGATTAAAGACTATTGATTATACTCCACGTTTCCCTCGTGTTCCTCCCAGCACAGTTCGTGAAAGAAGACCTGACCCCAAACCGTTACCTCCGTGTAGTGATGGCGAAGTGAAGCGTTCTGGAAGAAGGTTCATTACACGAAGCTTTTTAAAACGGTTCTTGCTGTGGCCAACTTGTAGTCATAAAAATGAATAACACCTTCCAAAGTGCTGTGATTCATTACAGCTGCTGGTTTCACATCTGGTTTTACTACTGATTCCTTGTTTTAATTTATTGCATAAAAATAATGGCCATTGTCAAAGTCATTCATTCGTGTCGGTGTACTGCCACTAAAATAATTCAAATAAATCAAACAAACTCATGAATTAAATCTGTGATCTGTCAATGTTAACTCTGCCTCAGTCCTTAGACTGTTATTTCATGGGCAAAGTTCATTTGACCTTAATATATAAATTTGGATTAAAAAGAAAACAATGCTAACGCATCATAATGTAATATAATGTAAAGGAAACCGCGCTGAGGTTCGCTTCGTTTGAACCAGATACTGAAGCAGTCACGTGATTTTCAGGCGAACGAAGCTTCGGACGTCATAGATCACGTGCTTTTCGCAAAACGAATCAAGCTCTGATACAGTGCTTCAGAATTGTCAAGTTCACTTAACTTTTTTTTTTTTTTTTTATGGGTGAATTTCATTTACTTAACATTTTTAAGGCAACGGGTTTCCTCAGTTTTTTTAAGTAAAGTCAACTGATCGCTTTTTATAGACAATACAAAAACTGGCTTTTTCAACAAAGTATTGTATGCTTTAATACTGTCACAGTTCTAATCTAGATTTTTTACTTATAAAAGCATTGTTTTAACAAAGTTTTACCTTGAATGTAAACACATTGTTAAAAATAATACACAGTTTTGCAGCATATAGAAGGTAGTCAATTTGTGCTTATCTTCTAGTTAAAATTAAATTTAAGTTTAAACTTTAAAAAGCAACACCTAAAAGACCTCCTCTCATATCCTGAAATAGATTCTTTTTTATCTTTATCCACTTTTAAAATGGTAAATGTTGCATTTTTTAGGTTTAGGATTTCCATTATTTGGTTGTACTAATTGCTATTTGCTTCATTTCAGAACAAAACAAATCTAAGGGAAAGACCCAATTTAGGGAACAAAGCTGTGCATGTTTGTGCAAAGAGCATGAGGTGTGCTCATAGGGCATTATGTAAGATCTGCAGGTAATGCCAACTGTTATCACTCTTTATTGACCTGACCTGTTGAAAAGAGATGGTGTTCATCCCTCCTGGGGTGGTGCCGCTATTCTCTCTAGAAATTTGGCACATAGTCTTAGAGTTCATACTTGACTAACTGGAGCCCAGGTCAGGAAGCAGACAGACTGGCTAAACCGACCGTCTGCTAGCCGCCTCACGTCACAGAAGTCAGTTAATTCTCAGCACATAGAGACTACTTCACCTAGATATCACACTATAGAGACTGTGTCTGTTCCCCGAACTAGAAAATACAGAAAACGTCAAAAACTATTTATGAGTAACCATTTAATTGATGTTCAACAAATAGAAAATGTTTACAATACACAGAAACAATTGATAAAACTTGGCTTACTGAATATCAGGTCCCTTTCTACAAAAGCACTTTTTGAAAATGATTTGATTAATGATCATAACCTAGATTTGCTCTGTTTGACAGAAACATGGCTAAAACCAGATGAATACATTATTTTAAACGAGTCTACCCCCCAAGATTACTGTTACAAAAATGAGCCGCGTCCAAAAGGCAAAGGGGGAGGTGTTGCTACAATTTATAACAATATTCTCAGTATTTCTCAGAAGACAGGCTTTAAGTATAACTCCTTTGAAGTAATGGTGCTTCATATAAAATTATCTAGAGAAAAAAGTATTAATGATAAATCCTCCATGACGTTTGTACTGGCTACTGTATACAGGCCACCAGGGCACCATACAGACTTTATTAAAGAATTTGCTGATTTTCTATCAGAGTTAGTGCTGGCTGCAGATAGAGTCCTAATTGTGGGTGATTTTAATATCCATGTTGATAATGAAAAAGATGCATTAGGATCAGCATTCATAGACATTCTGAACTCTATTGGGGTTAGACAACACGTTTCAGGACCTACTCATAGTCGAAATCATACTCTAGATTTAATACTGTCACATGGAATTGATGTTAATGGTGTTGAAATTCTGCAGCAAAGCGATGATACAGTATATCAGATCATTATCTAGTCTTGTGTAAACTCCATATAGTTAAAGCTGTAAATTCAACTCCTTCTTACAAATATGGTAGAACCATCACTTCTACCACAAAAGACTGCTTTGTAAGTAATCTTCCTGATTTATCTCAATTCCTTAGCATATCCAACAGCTCAGAACAACTTGATGATGTAACAGAAACTATGAACTCTCTCTTTTCTAGCACTTTAGATACAGTTGCTCCTTTACACTTAAGGAAGATTAAGGCAAAGAGTCCAACACCGTGGTATAATGAGCACACTCGCACTCTAAAGAGAGCAGCCCGGAAAATGGAGCGCAGTTGGAGGAAAACAAAACTAGAGGTATTTCGTATAGCTTGGCGGGAAAGTACCCTATCCTACAGAAAAGCTTTAAAAACTGCTAGATCTGATTACTTTTCGTCTCTTTTAGAACAAAACAAACATAACCCCAGGTATTTATTCAATACAGTGGCAAAATTAACAAAAAATAAAGCATCAACAGGTGTTGACATTTCCCAACAGCACAGCAATGACTTTCTGAACTATTTTACTTCCAAAATTGATACTATTATAGATCAAATTGTAACCATGCAGCCATCAGCTATATTATCACATCAAATAGTGTACTATAGATCCCCTGAGGAACAATTCCACTCATTCTCTACTATAGGAGAGGAAGAATTGTATAAACTTGTTAAATCATCTAAACCAACAACATGTATGTTAGACCCTATTCCATCTAAACTACTAAAAGAGGTGCTTCCAGAAGTCATAGATCCTCTTTTGGCTATTATTAACTCGTCATTGTCATTAGGATATGTCCCCAAAAACTTTAAATTGGCTGTTATTAAGCCTCTCATTAAAAAACCACAACTTGACCCCAAAGATCTAGTTAATTACAGACCGATCTCGAATCTCCCTTTTCTGTCAAAGATATTAGAAAAGGTTGTATCCTCACAATTATATTCCTTCTTAGAGAAAAATGATATCTGTGAGGATTTCCAGTCAGGATTTAGACCGTATCATAGTACTGAGACTGCTCTCATTAGAGTTACAAATGACCTGCTCTTATCATCTGATCGTGGTTGTATCTCTCTATTAGTTCTACTGGATCTTAGCGCTGCGTTCGACACTATCGATCACAACATTCTTTTGAATAGACTAGAAAATTTTGTTGGCATTAGTGGAAGTGCATTAGCATGGTTCAAATCGTACCTATCTGACCGCCATCAATTCGTAGCAGTGAATGAAGAGGTATCATATCGATCACAAGTGCAGTATGGAGTTCCTCGAGGCTCAGTACTAGGGCCGTTACTTTTCACACTTTATATGTTACCCTTGGGAAATATCATTAGGAAACACGGGGTTAGCTTTCACTGTTATGCTGATGATACTCAGCTCTATATTTCTTCACGGCCTGGTGAAACACACCAAATTGAGAAACTTATGGAATGCATAGTCGATATAAAAAACTGGATGACGAGTAATTTCTTACTGCTAAATTCTGAAAAAACAGAGGTGTTAATTATCGGACCTAAAACCCCCACAAGTAATAACCTAGAACACTGTCTAACACTTGATGGCTGCTCTGTAAATTCTTCGTCATCAGTCAGGAACCTAGGTGTGCTATTTAATAGTAATCTCTCCTTTGACAGCCACGTTTCTAGCATTTGAAAAACTGCATTTTTTTCATCTTAAAAATATATCTAAACTGAGACCTATGCTCTCAATGTCAAATGCAGAAATATTAATTCATGCGTTTATGACCTCAAGGTTAGATTATTGTAATGCTTTATTGGGTGGTTGTTCTGCACGCTTAATAAACAAATTACAGATGGTTCAAAATGCAGCAGCTAGAGTTCTTACTAGAACCAGGAAATATGAGCACATTAGACCGGTTCTGTCAACACTGCACTGGCTCCCTACTAAACATCGTATAGATTTTAAAATCTTGTTAATTACTTATAAAGCCCTGAATGGTTTAGCTCCTCAGTACTTGAGCGAGCTCTTATCCCATTATAGTCCTTCACGTCCGCTGCGTTCTCAAAACTCTGGCCATTTGATAATACCTAGAATATCAAAATCAACTGCGGGCGGCAGATCTTTTTCCTATTTAGCGCCCAAACTCTGGAACAATCTACCTAACACTGTTCGGGAGGCAGACACACTCTGTCAGTTTAAATCTAGATTAAAGACCCATCTCTTTAACCTGGCGTACACATAACACACTAATACACTTCTATTATTCAAATCCGTTAAAGGATTGTTAGGCTGCATTAATTAGATCAACCGGAACCGGGAACACTTCCCATAACACATGATGTACTTGTTACATCGTAAAAAGATTGACATCTACGCTAATATTAGTCTGTTTCTTTCTTATTCCGAGGTCACTGCATTCACCAGATCAGATGGTGGATCAGCACCTAGAGACGACCTCTACAGCCCTGAACGTCAGCGGAGACCAGGACACCTAGATGAGCCCCAGAGACAGACCCCCAGTGAGGAACCCGTCACCTAGACAGCCATCAGGAAAAGACCTCAGCAACCAGTTGAGCCCTCCAATCTGACTTTGCAGCAGTTGGAATTGAACTGCTGTGTCAGGAGAAATGGCCCCCCCGACTGAGCCTGGTTTCTCCCAAGGTTTTTTTCTCCGACACTTCATTTCCAGCAATATCGTCGACTTGATTGAACAGAAACTTTTTGAACTGAACTGAGCTGGACGATGCCATCACTGAATTCAATAATGAAATGCCTTTAACTGAAAATTGAGTGTTTAATCTTGTCATTTTACATTATTGACACTATTTTCCCATTTTGATATTGTGCAGTTGCTTTGTCACAATTTGTATTGTTAAAAGCGCTATATAAATAAAGGTGACTTGACTTGACTTTATTGTCAGAGGAATGAGTAATGATTTATAATGACTTTCAAGCTTTAAAAATTGAATTATAAAATTATCACAAAAATGGTCCATATGACTTTTCAGCTCTTCTGAAGCCATATGTTAAGTTTGGTGTGATGAACAGACAGAAATGTATGTCAGCATCAAGTGGGACGTCCACTATGTGCAGAACTGCAGAAACATGCCTCCAGAACTTACTTGAACTGTTAAACTGGCATCACTCTTTACGTGTCCTTTGTTTTTGATGTATTTTCCCATACATGGTGATAGGAGGTAATGGTAATACAACTATTGTATTATACTACATAAAATTACTGCCTCCTGTATTTTATTTTATTTTTTTATGTGCCTTTTGATTCTTTCATTTGTAGTTATTTTGTCATAGTGCGTTTTCATATTGTTTTATTCGGTTTAAAAAAAGGGGGGGGGGGAGTAACTGTTTCTTGCCTTAAATATGTGGGTATTTAAGACAAGATTATAATATACTAAAAATACATATATTTAAAAGCTTTCAACAACAAAAAATATATTATTAAATATTAAAACTTTTTAGTTGTAGTTGTCACTACCTGGTTGTAAACCACACACACAATGAGGAAGATGCCAGTTCAAACAGTTTTTAATAAATCCATAAGTAAATCCATACACTCGCAAACAAAGAAGCACACCCATACACTGACGAGACCGGACCAAAGTCAAATGAAGTTCAAGGACTTAATGGAACAAACAAAGGGAACTAATTAGGACACTGCTGAAAAGAATGGCTAATAAAATCAGTAACCAAAGTAACAAATAATGAAACTGACAGGCAGGGAGAAAGCAAACACAGAGAAAACAACTCGAACTGAACATAACTGTGACAGCATAGTTTAAATAGGTGTTCGATATTTAATAATAATATAATATAGTAAAATATAATACTGTAAAAATACATCTATTAAAAACTTTCACCAAAAACGTTATATTATTATTAGATATAATATGAACTTTCACCAAAATGTTTATATTATATATATACATTTCAAAACAAATCTATCTATATTGCAAGAAATCTTATTTTTGTATAAATTTCAGTTTAAAAAAAGTTTAAAATGGACATTAAAAACATTTTGCAGTATTAGTTTGCAGTATTTGCAGTATTAGTAGTAGAAAAACTGACCGTGTATAAAATATTTACATATTTTATAGAAGGTATTATCTTTATTAATTCCAAAAAATTGCTATCTTACAAAACTTAAATAGAAACTGAAAAAAAACTATCTGCATTTTCACATAACATGAAAACGGTTGTGAGGAGCTTTACAAGAATGTACTATAACTGCAATAACCGTGGTATTTGTGGTAAGACCATAGTTAGCACACAATATGCAATATGTTCTGGCATCAGAACATTTAGACATCTCTTTTACATTATTTAGGATGACTAATTGTTAGTCAAAAAAAAAAAATCAGATAAGTGACAGATCAAACTTTGTATTTGTACAACACATCAAAATTCCCCAACGTCTTCATAATGTGATGCGTGTACAGGTTTCAGGCCACCACGCCCCCTTAACAAAGTTTTATTACAAATTTTTAAAAGCAGAAGGTTTTGTGTGAGGGTTAGGAGATTGAAGTAGTATCTCAGAGTACATTCTGCACTCTTCATTTCTATGTTCCTTTTCTGCATTGTGGCTGATATGTAGATTTTGCTTGTCCCATTTATTATTTATTTATGGCGGCCAATTTTGACCACAAATTGACTATTTTTAAGACCATTTAGTCTTTTCTAATCATGCCAATGTTTTTTGTGTGTTCACATAGCAAGTGCACTATGTAAGGGATAGTGTAGTGTTTTATATGTTTTAGTTTATATGCAACTCAAAACTTATTTTTAAAAATGTCAACCCATTCAACAAGTGTGATGCCCACAGTGTGTAGATTTTCAGAAACATGCCTCCAGTAATTACCTTAAGCTGGTTTCTGAAACTCCCAATGGTGCAATTTTGGACACAGTGATGAACCCAGTGTTGTAGGGTGTTTCGGGTCTTAGCTCAGTGATTTTGTCCCTGTTCTGGGTCCCGCTTTATATTACCGTGGGTGGCCTTAATGTACTTGCATTTAAATTAATAGCCTATTTGATACAATGCAGTTATTGTGTACATACATGTTTTTGCATTGGACTTCTATTTTAAAAAAAGAATACCTGCATGTAATTCCATCTGTAATTAATTTCTGTAATTACATTTATTATTACACTGTTGACCCATCCCTTACACCATAACCCACTCTTAAACCTACCCATACCACCAAACCCTGTCCCTAACCTTACCCGTTTCCCACCTCAATAGCAGAAAAAGTGTTTTGCAATACAATGTGAACACAATAAGTACATTTTTTGATGCAAATACATACTTAATATAAAGTGGGACCCTGTACTGTATCCCTGTAATATCTCATTGTTTAACCAACGCTGTGTCTCAGTCTCCCCTATTTAGCACTCCCACATTTGGTGTGAAGCTGGTTAATAAACAGACAAAAAAACAGGTTTTTCATCAAACTGCTCAAATCTTTATTTTGAAATTGCATCAATCATAGGACATGTTTATTTTGTCCTTTTGTTGCACATAATACTTTAAAGGATACTAAACTACCTACTTTTCTGTAAAATAAGTTAGAAAGATAATACGTTACTTAATAATTTACTTTAAAATACTGACGGTTCAGATTCTCCTTCATGCAGGCAGTATATTGCTGAGCTTTAAAGAAAAGCTTAACATTAACTGACTAACAGGGCAGGAAATAATTGTTGTTGAGAACACGAAGCAGCTTGTTGTTGTAGGCGCCAAACTCAAACATCTTTGATCCGCTGAACAGATAGTTGAAACCTAAAATTGATCATGAAAGACTGTGTTAGATGGGATTTTACTTCAGATTTTCTTGTTATTAAGTCACTTTGAATAAAAGCGGCTGTTAAATGAATGAAAGTAAATGTTGTGTGTTACATTTGGCAAAACCCATACCTTTGTACTGGAAGGCTGCGGTCACCTTCCCTGTCATTCCAGGGAAAACGTCTTCCATCGGTTTAGGATAACCTTTCTCTACTCTGCGTTGTTCCTCATTATAACTGTGCAAAATAAATTCATGTTAATTGAAGGTTCTTGAAAAAGATGACCAACTCAATCAGACAAAGTGATTTACTGACCTATAAATCTGGTTGTCAACGAAAAACAGGATTTTGTAGCTGGTCTCGTCGTAGAGGACTGCATCGACTTTCTGCACTTTTCTTGGCAAACGGAACATGCTGAGACTCTTGGGATATCCCTGTGCCATATCATAGCCATAGAGAGCCCAGACCTTCTCACCTGAGGTGTGACAACATTTTCAAATTATATTTCATGTCTCATATGACAGTTATCTTCACTCTTAAAAATAAGCATTCTTTATTTGCATCTATGGTTCCATGAAGAACCTTTAACATACATGCACTCTTGAAGTTATCACAAAAGAACCATTTCTGGTTTACAAAAAGAACCTGTCAGTGAACAGTTTTTTTTCCCATTTCTTTCTTGGTGTGAAAAACACTTTAATAATCTAAATAACCCTTTTCCACTATGAAGAACCTTTTATGCATTGAAAAAGTCCTATGAATGTTAAAGGTTCTCACTGAAAGGTTCCTTGAGGAAACTAAAATTGTTCTTCTATGGCATCCCTACAAAACCCCCTTTTGAAACCTTATTTTTAAGAGTTCTGTCATTTCTATTCATATGGTTTTTACCTTTGATAATGAAGACTTTGTCCTCCAATGGACTCTCGAATGCTGCATCGATATGTTCTGGCATCTCAGGCCAGAAGCTTGTGATGAGTTGTTGTTCAACAGTTGCACTCAGAGGATAACTGCGCCAGAAGAAGCTGCAAATAAAGCCAGATACTAGCGGGTCAGATACGACTCGTCACAGCTCACGAGGACATGTTGACATCAGCAAGCATTTCTGTCTCTTCACCTGCCCTTGAAGAACATGATCTCTCCGCGGAGCATGGTTACAGCATCCAGGACCAGTTTGGGATCGCATTTGTTTGGGGTTACTGGTGGTGTGGGTTTTGGACGATTAGGGTCCACATCCGTGTTTGGGCCTGTTTAATAAAAAAAGTCAAATCATTAGAAACGCCAAGTGTCTTTTTGATCCATCACTGATGTATCTGATTTGTTGAAGCATCTTTACCATAAAGAGACTGGATTCCGTCGACATCGTCTTTAGGAAGGACAAAGGTATCGATGTTTCTGTAAACGTAGGTGGGATACATCAGTGCACCTGGATCCTGGGAATGTTCGAGCCCTAGAGAGTGTCCGAACTCATGGGCAGCCACCAGGAACAAATTGTAACCTGAGGAATAAGTGGGAATGTAAATACAGCAGGGTTTTTCTTTTGTGCATTTTTACAAACTGGAGATGTTTCAGAAGTAATCTGCCCTCACCTTGAGGAGATCTGTAGAAGAACGTCTCGTCATCGTCAAAATGGGCATCACCACCGATGCCTTCAAATGGAGGGAAAGCGTGAGCTAGAAAACCATCTGGTCCATCAAAGGGGTAGCCATCCCGATGATCTGGAAAGAAGAAGATATTTGTTTTTTAAAGCACTCTTAAATTCTCTCTCTCTATATATATATATAAATATACTTCAATGAAATGTAATCCAAATTATTTCCCTTTTATCTCTACTATTATTTTCTACTAAACACACACGAAAAAAAGAACATTAAAATTATATGAAATATCTTTAAAAAAAAACCTATATGCATTGCAAAAATCCTATTTTTGTATAATTTTCCATTTAAAAAATAATATTTCTATGGAAGATATTAAAACTTGATTTCATAGAGTTTGTCTTTATACACTGGCAGACTTTTTCACTTGTTTTTCACTTGTTTGTACACAGAAGAATCTGGCAGTGCAAAAAGACAAAATACACTTGCACTAAAAACATTTTCTGAGCCTTAAGTTTAAATTTCTTATGTATTGTAAATCATTCAATTTAACTTGGTTTAAGGATTTTTAGATATTTTAACAGGAAAACGACTAAAATACTAATTAAAAACAGGATGTTAATGGTTAGTTTAAAAAACTGACCTCCAACAGCAAAGGAGATCATGATGTCAGCTGTGCCGCTGTAGATACGGGTGAATTTCAGAGGAGTGACATCTGCCCACACTTGAAGGGCCCTTTTGATGGAATCATCCACCTCTGCTACAGACATGTCAGGGGTGTAGTTCTCAATCCTGGAAAAAAAAGACAGTAAAATAAATGTTACAAGGCCTTTTTAATCAGTTTTGTCTTGGACAGTTTTGTCTGTTAGCAGGTCTCACCTGTAGGTCAGATCATGTTTTTTCCACTTGTAGTCCCCTTGAAAAGTGGAGTACGCCGCAACGTCTGGAACCCCACAGCGTGGCTTCTTCATCACATCCAGTGTCTCCTCATCCAGCTTCCCTGTTACCTTGAGTCCAAAGAACTGCTGCATCTCTTTCAACCTCATACTCGTGGCACTGGAGCGTTTCTCAGCGTCAGAAGTGGTCTGCTTTGGCAGGCCATATAACTGAGTCAGGTAATTCTGAAAAAAATATCAAAGTTAGTTTACATTCTGTATCTAATAGAGTTGTCAAACTAGTTCAAAGCGTGCAAATTACCGCTGCAATGCTCTCTCTGTCTTTATCAGCAGGTGGCGCTATTGGGCTGGTGTAACCAGAAACCACCAAAGCGATAAGAACACACAGCTTGTAGTAGCTCTTCATGTTGCTTCTCTTTCAAGAAACTGATGCAGTCTGTGTTTTGCTCCGCTGTTATATACACCAAAGACGGACAGATTGTGCAACACGAGATTGAGTCACATTTCGCCACAGGAAACAAAATCAGGGCATGACATGCCACCAAATACATACATTTTTTAATATAAATAAATAGATTCTACTTAGCAGTGTATAGTCAAGTTGTAATGAAATCTCCTTGCGTCATTTATATTAAAAAAAAAAACATTTCTTTTCAAATATTTACACTAGGAGTTGTCAACTCTCTACCAACCCAGGGACCCCCTAATACATTTCTGCATTTAGTAGCTGATAATAAAAATACACTGTATAATATATGAGAAGATGATCATTTTTATTATATATATCTAGACTATATACACACACACACACACACACACACACACCCACACACGTTTAACACTATGTCACATTGATTTTCTTTTTAATTACAATGTTTAATTTTTTTGGAATTGAGGATACTAATTGTTAAACTTTTGCAAAATTTATATATATATATATATATGTATATATATATATATATATATACATGAGAAGAGTTCAGATGCAAAAGCCTCCAAGTGCCATCTGAAATTTTCATCTAAAATGAGCATTTTTTTATCAGGCTCCTATGTTTAGGTTCAGTAATTTTGCTCTAATGACAATGTATAGGTCCTTTTCTATGCAATTAAAGTGAAATAACTGAACATAAATATAGGAGCCTGATAAAAATGCTCATTTTAGAAGAAAATTTCAGACAGCACTTAGAGGCTTTTGCATCTGAACTCTGTATATATGCGTGTGTGTGTGTGTGTGTACATTTATATTTTTAATTTTGTTGTTTGTTAAATGTTTTATGTATCAAGCCAAAGACCCCTTGCAGTATTTTTATGACCCCTGGATTTACATTATTTACACAAAGTATTATCATTAATACCAAAAATGTATCAAAAAAAAATGAAAGGAAAGCTAAAAAAAAAAAGATTGTACATGCATGCATTTTCGCATTGAGGGTGGGGTGGAGGGGGATAGGACAATTCCAAGAGCCCGGTGTTAAAGGGGGCCCCCAAGGGGGAACACGATTTCTACCGAGGGGGTGAGGAGTCATACATAAGCTTACCGTAGTGCTTGCATAGTAACTCCAGTTG
Source organism: Schizothorax lantsangensis (assembly GCA_027422415.1). Classification (NCBI taxonomy): domain Eukaryota; kingdom Metazoa; phylum Chordata; class Actinopteri; order Cypriniformes; family Cyprinidae; genus Schizothorax; species Schizothorax lantsangensis. The sequence goes on along the minus strand of CM049856.1, from coordinate 22,032,951 downwards.
CAATAACTGTGGTATTTGTGGTAAGACCAGAGTAAGCAGACAATATGCAGCTCCTCCTGACTCTAATTATTCATAGATTTCAGTTAAGTGACAAAGTAAAATTTGTATTTGTAGAACATTTATTCTGCCCCATTTATAGTACATTCACATTTAGTCCATTATTTTAGTTGTGTTTGCTACAAAACCCCACTGTTTCTCACGTATCACCTTGAGTAGGGGAAGCCCAATGGATTCAAAACATCCTCTTTGTCCTTCAGTGTTGTAATGAGATGCGTGACATGAGCAGATGGGTTATGACAGCTCTGCCTTAGTCATTTGTGAAATGGACCAGAATAAACTGGTTTGAAACTGTTTCTTGACAGTGTTTTTCAACACTGAAAGGCTTCTGAGCTTATTATTAAAGATTATTATTAGTGATCTGAGTTGCTGCTTTGGTTAATTACGATGAAATCCAATAGTCCATTAGAACCAAAAATGTCCTAAACAGGCTAAAATGTAGTTTACTTTAGTTTTAATACATGATGAATCTGCAAAAAGAGCACAATGATAAACTGCAAAAGCTAAAAAAAAAAAAAAACGCTATTTTTGCAGATTCATCATGTACTAAAACTAAGCTAAAATAATGAACTGGTCTATAAACAAAACTGTATCATTTGGGCAAGTTGGAGTCAGACACTGTATCCCACACAAAAAGGCTATAGACTGTACATACACTCTTTCATCATCACACAATGAGATCCACAGATGTGGTTCATATGCTACTGAGGCAATTTATTTCAAAACCTTTTATTGAGAACCTCTACATGAATTGGAATCATGCAACAGGAAACCATTAAGACAGACAACGTGGATGCAACAAAATAATTCGCAATTTGGTTCCCATCACCATAGATGGTGTAATACTGATCAACTGCCTGTAATTTCTCAGCACTGAAGCCATGTATTTGCAGCCACTGTCTTCATTACTTGTCTAATTTTGGGGTTGAATTCCAGTTGTTGAGGTCCTACGAAGAAATAAATACTTCCTAGACAACGATAAAGAAAATGAATTTAGTCCAAAGTGTGAAAACTCAATTTGATTTAATTATGCAATGTTTGGTTATGTTTAAATTCTCTGTTTTCCCCCTGTGGAAAAAAAAAAAAGATACAGATCCATTATTCACAGTTTTGGGGTCACTTTTTTTAGAAAGTTGTACTTACATGATGTATTTTAAATTAATGGAATGATATCAAAAATATCTTCAAAAACCTATCTGTTGTATATTGCATATTTGTTCAAATAAGCATTTTATATAATTTTCCAGTTAAAATATAAAAATCCTTGAAACAAGATCAATTTATTGCACAAGATATTGAGGGAAAATAGACAAATACTTATTATTTGTTGATTTGGGTCACTGCTAAAAATAGTAATAAATAAATTAATGTATAAAGTTTTGCTATCATGCTCTATTATTAACACTGAAATTATAACAAAAACATAGAACATTATTTTCACTATTATTACACTTCTTTATCTTTCGCTATCAAAAATATATGAAAATACAATTTTTTTTTAATAATCGATATTGCAAAAACAAATCCTGTTTTTAATTAGTATTTTTCTATAATTTTCCAGTTAAAATATCTACATTCCTTTAAAAAAGATAAATTTACTGCACAAGATGTTAAAGGAAAATGGAAATACTGGGGGGGGTTTGGTTATAATAATAATAATATAATTATTTTTCATGATCACATTTCCTTATTTTTATGTTTTAGTAACAAAAGTATACACAAAAATCTCGTCAAAAAAATGTATCTGCTCTATACATCTTTTTAAAAATCCGCTGTATTATAAATTTTATAGTGAACTGATTATGAACGGGAAACTCAGTCTTTAAAATAGCTAATTACATCTATGTATAAATTTTACAAGTGAGCTTGTGTGGGATTGTTTCTACAGCATCCACAGGAGAGTCAACTCCTGGCCATTCATGTGCGATAGGTTTGGGAAAACCTTCCATAATCCGCCCTGCATCTTCATCAAACCTTCACACAGCAGAAAACAGAGAAAGATGTAAACACTTGGCAAAATAACTGTTAGCGAGATTTTTAGTTTCTCATGCGTCCAGCATTCTCCACCAGTGAAGAAATCTGTGAGACGTGTTTCCCGGAAATACAAAGCTGCATCGATGCTCTTAACAATGGATGGGAATCCAAATTCCGAGATGTTTCTTGGATATCCATGCTTTACCTGGAGAGAGCTCACCTCCCAGTATTGAGAGCCTGAGTGAGACATACAACACTGAAACTATTCCATTATTTTTATGATGACGTTGAGCCATGAAAGCCTCACCTTTGAAAACTAGCATGCTGTTTTAGTTTGTGTTCTCATAGGCAGCATCTATGTGAGCTGGGAGGTCAGGCCACAAGCTTGTTATTAGTGTGATTCCTATTTGCTCAAAACTGGGATGTACCCGCCAAATAAACCTGCAGCAGGAGTATCAGTCAGACACTGTAGTGCAACTGTAATAAGTACTAAAGTCAATGACTCAATGTACACACATGGAGCCAGACTACCTGTCTTTAAAGAAAACGAGCTCCTGTTGCATGCCTGTCACGGCATCGAATGACAGCATAGGATCACATTTATCTGGTGTTTTCGGACTGATTTTCCTTTTACCTTTGACAGAAAAACAAAAGGTAGACAGTGTTGTTTCCCACAGAATGCATTTTTCATTCAACTGCGCTACTTTTTTATTGTTTTTCTACACGACGTGCCGCCACCTACTGGTATAACACAGGCATATAGAATCACTGAACGAAAGTAAACGAGTCGTTTTAGTTAATCAAATTGCCCACTGATGTAACTTTTCAAAGTCCGATTCATTCTAGAGAATCGATTCACTCAGACGGTTCAGTTTCATGTCAATTCGAGTCCCTGCGCTACTGTTTTCGACTTTATTATTTGAATTTAGTATACATTCTCTTTTTATTAATTTAAAACTGTTTTGTGCAATTAAAATATTAAATTTATAGGCTATTATAATTTATATCATTAAATAATTATGCATTTTATTGCCATTTAACTATAGTTAGCCATTTTGTTTAGTGTCGCTACATTTCAAAACAGTCTTATTAGTGTACATACGTATGTAGCTTAAAATAACAGTTTCCCAACACTGAAACTAGAGAAACTAGAGATGACTATTTAGAATATTCATGGACATACCATAGGCTACCATACATTTCCTGTATATCTTTGACGTCCTGGAAAGACAGTTGCAAAACAATGTGCAAGCCAAAATTATAGGCTGGGAACATGATGGCTCCAGGATCTGATGAATGTTGAAGGGCGAGAGCATGTCCGAACTCATGCACCGCCACAGTGAGGAGGTTACAGCCTTCAGGAGATGCGTATCATCACCCATCATGTGTTATGTCACTTCAGCACAGAAAACAGAAACCCTTCATTCAGGTTCTTTAAGGTATAGCTCACCTGTAATGTAAGTAAATACATTTTCAAATTTTCATTGTGTCAGTTATGTGAATAGGCATTAAACCTTTATTGCCATCAGTGAACAAAAACTGTTGCAGCTGTCTTCTTCCTTTTTTACCCCTGCCATTTGTTGTCCAGGCCTCCTCATCATCGAAGTGCACATCTCCACCAATGCCCGGTCCAGAGAAGAAGGCATGTGCCAGGATACCTCCCTCACCATCAAACAGTGACCCATCTTCATGATCTACCGTGCCACACATTAGTGCTAATAAGTGATGTATACATACAAACACACAAAAAAATGAATTAGAATATTTTTTCAAGAAAAACATTTATAATATTCTTTAAAATGACAAGCTAATGATATTTGAAATGTCACTTAATATTATATAGTATAAATTAATTAATATAAAAAATACAAACACACATACACATGTGCATGTCATTTATTTATATATTATATACACACACAATTTATTATTAATACTGTATTAATGTTTCAGCTACTGTTCTTTAAAGGTTTACTATTTTAGTAGTATTAATAGATCTATATTAAATATGCAAATGCACACACACATATATACACACACATGCATACATATATATGTGTATTTGTATGATATATACACATACATCTATACATACTATATTACTATTATACACATTCTTCAAAATCTTACTTAACATTATATAGTATAATGTTTTGTTAATAAAATAAGTTATTAATTTGTGTAATTTGGGTATCAGTCACCATTGTGACTAAATGACAAATATTCTGAAAGCTTTATACACGTTCAATATGGCAATCCCATATTGAGGATTCATTATGATTTTACAGTAGTACTGTGGTGACTACTCTGTTTATAAATTACGGTTCACTCCCTGAAAATACACATGCACACACAATAGGGTAAGACTATTACTCAGTTCCATAATTTCAAAGGTCAGCTTTTCTTCCCACACCTTTGTTATTGAAGGAAATGACGATGTCAGCAACACTCCTTCTCTGTCTGCGGAATTTCAAGGGTCCAAAGTTTCCATGCCTGTCTGAAGGCTGTCATGACCTGTGCAGCTGTCAGCTTTGAGCTGAGTCTGGAGATTCTGAGCACAGAGTCATGAGAATGTGAGCCATAACGCTGTAGATTCTGCTCACGAGAGTAGGCTATGTGAACCTCACCTGTATGTTAGAGTTCTGTTTGTCCAACAGTCTTTCTGAACGGCTCAACATCAGAGAGACCACAGTGAGCTCTTCTCATAGCCGCTACGGTCTGTGGATCCACATCTCCACTCTCTTCCAAGCCAAAGAAGTGCTGCATCTCCCTCAGTTTGGCCTTGAATGAGTCAGGCTCTGCTGCACGCCTCGTCCTACAGGCAGTTTCCAGGGCACATTTCAGTGAACAGACACAGAACACTGAGGTCATTGTATATAATCCAATACATTCTAAGTGAGCAAAATAATCTTTTAAGTAAATTAATCATTTTTGTTCACTTCCATGCACTGAACAATGTATAACAAAATTGTAGATCTGATTTATTGCCATTTGTAGGAAAAATGCGTATGATGCTTCTGGAAAATTTCATATTTCAGTGAAGGGTAATATGACGGACAAGTTCAACACTTTTTTTAAAGAATTGTTTGTGTGATTCAGTGGTACAATAGGCCTATGTTTACGTGCTTATATAACTAAGTCAATCGCTTATCGCACCTACTGGCGTAATGCTGTAATATAGGCTACATGAAAAACAGAAGGAATCGGTGAAAAAAATCTGAACGCACTTCAAAAGATATGAGTCACGAATGTAACGGTGAAAAAAATCCTATTCATTCTAATGAATCGGTTCATGAAAATAAACCAATGAGGACAATTCACTGATTCGAAACTCTAGTCTAGGCTCCTATGAAGTACGTCTACTCTGTTATGTAAAACGGTGTGTCCCACATGTATTTACTACACTTTGTTAATGTATATTACAGCATACTGCAGTCTTAAAGGAATTGGATGGATTCATATTTTGGCTAGAAGTGACAGTTTAAAGTTAAAACGTCTTGATGGATTTGTTTCTTACAAACATGCAGCTTTTCACTTCACAAGAGGTAATAATGGACTGGAGATGTGTGGTGAGCAAGTGATGTAATGCTAAATTTCTCCAAATCTGATGAAGAAACAAATCTACATCTTGGTACATGAGGGTGAGTACATTTTCAGCAAATGTTCATTTTTGGGTGAACTATTCCTTTAAATATGAATAGTAAATTGCTAAACCGTAGTAGATTAGTATACTATAATATAGTTTTACTACATTTTCTATAGTTAATTTAATAAAAAACACTATAGTACTTTTTTGATAAAAACAACATATTTGAACTAGTCTTACTATATTATGGTAAATTAACTATGGAAAAATTACTATATAGATTACTATTGTGGTACTTTGGTAGTCTGCCCATGCTAATGCGTGCGCTATATTACTTCATCAGTGTATTTTGAATCATGCTATTTGTGCACACCCATAAAAAGTCACCATCATCACCAACTCGATGAGATTACGCAAATCACCACTTTAGAATTTTCACACACAGTGAAACAGATGTTGTAGCTATTCACGTAGACTTGAATAGCGGAAGTTCCCAGAGACTACACACTAGTGACTTCCCTAAGTGTGTAAGGATGCTGTGGTGAAGCATGAAGAAGTCACAAATAACTTGTTTTGAAACATCTTGTGACATCATATACAGCTTCCTGCATATATTACACACACACATTTTTTTCTGATCAATGCAACACATATTAAATATATATCAACATTTGTAATTCGTTACATGATGTATGCAAAAATAAGAAAACAATAATAATCCAAAAGTGAGCCCAAAAGTCATTTAGATTTTTTTAACTTGAAGGAGAGACCTGCAACCATCCAAAAACCCTAGTATTTGTATATCAATGCTGGCAACCGTTCACAAGACCCTAGCATTGTGGTGGTGAGTTGTGCTAAAAACTATAAAACTATATAGATATTAAAACTATATTTGAATATCTTGAGGATCTTTAATTACCTCTGCAAACTCCAGGTCGCCACGAGCGGACAGTCCTCGAGACGGCAGCGGGGAAGCGCACAGAACAGCAGGCTGCAGCAGTGTGAACAGGCCCAGCCAGAGGTTCCCCATGTCTGCTGTGAACTCAACTCTCTCACAGAAGGGTTTATATACAGGTAACTATCCTGACATCCACACATGAAACAGACTACCTGGTTTAAATGCACGCTCAAGTCAAAACAAGCAGCACACTGTGGTATTTTAACATTGATTATATGTTACAGTACGTGAACTACTCAAAAGTTAAAGCCAAACGTAAAGATTCAGCCCTGCGGTGTTGTGTGGTGCAGGGGGAGTTTTTGTTTTTTTATTTTCCTTCTTTAATATAGTTGCTAGAAGCACACAGTGAGAAATCTCTCAACACACCATGTGCAGGAACATGACTGTATCATCGTAAAAAAGCTTTGGCATTTGAAAAGCATTTGGCTTTTTCACTATAATTAGTGTAACTGTTTCATTAAACACACTATCAGAATGAATTATGAAAGCATTCAAGTTTATAATACCATAAATCAGGGCCATAACAGCAGATATTATGTCTGTAAATGGAGCAAGGGTGTAAGGTTCATGATAAATTGCATTTCCTTACTATACTTAATAATTATTTTGGAGAATTTGCTTACATTTTTAGAGTAAAAAACATACTTTTACTCCTTAAAATTTTTACTCCTGGTCATAATGACATAATTATATCTGATTATTTAAAATGTTAAAACATTGAGAAAATAAGTTACTTTTTCAAGTTAAATGCATGCAATTAAATTTGGAAATATTTTAGCCATTAAAGCTATATTTTGGGTATTTTCACTTTTGAGTACAATTTTGATACAGTGTCCATAAGTTTGATCCAGTGTCCATAGTAACTTATATATGTATTTTAGAAGATCAAGGGTATTTCTTCTTCCACTTTAACGGACAAAAAAATAATAATTGTACTTTTAAGCAAAAGGGACAAAAATACTCATTAAAACATTTTTTAAATATTTGAAAAATCAGTCATATGAAAAAACATTAAAAACCCAACACCTTGTTTAATAGATACTGTGTTTTAATTCAGTCCGCATCTACTTCCCAATGGTCTCTAAATGGACTTTTGACCGACAAGCCTGTCTCAGACTCTCAGAAACTCAATATGCTTTTCTGCTTTGATCCATATACAGTGATTCCTGTTTAAATACATCTAAATATAAAAAATACCACCTCTGTGCATGTTTTGGTTTATAAATAAAAAAAAATATTTTGTTAAAACAGAAATAAAAAAATTCTGACTTGTCTCACAATTTGTAAACCCAAACAAATCACTTTTACATTTGCCTCCTTGCCAGATTTCCATTGTAAGTGGATTTCTGAAAACATTTTTTGTTTGCATACGTTATCCTTTATGTATTTGGTGCTTTTGCAGTGTAAAGACGACGCTTGACACTGTTGACTTTGGCCTGTAAATCTGATTTGGGAATAGGAAATTAGTTATTCAGATGACTCACATTATATCTCACCAAATGATCTACAGTAGTTAACACTGTCATAAAAGCCTGGTAATGCAGACGGAGTCATACAGCCAAGCCCACACGGCATCTACAGCTGCACTCCTGTAAGTTCTGTATGTCGCCAATGCATGCTTCTGTATGTCGCCAATCTGTATGTCACCAATGCATGCTTATCATGTACACTCATCTCTAATTAAGACATTTCACCATAATATGTTATGCAGAATTCTGCAGTTTTCTCCACAAACATCAGTGCAGTCATGGTGAGCTGATAGTCATGGCTGTTTATCAGAAGTGTTTCAGATGACTCAGAGTATAAATCAAACACAGATGATTTTAGCCGTCACTGATTGTCTAATCTCAGCTAAAATATTGCAAACAGTTAATCTAAATGATGTTGTCACCGCTTCCTTTGCCCACAGAATCTGGCACCACCTCTACATCTGCTATTATCAGTATTATCAATAGTGTTAGTAACACATAAAGCTGTTGGTTCAGGATGTAGTCAGGGAATTTTTGTATTTACAACATGGCTTTTTCCCAATAGGCATCACTCTTGTTAAAATAAAATACTTTCGTCTGAATTTAGAGACTGGCTGGTTCTGAATTCAGTTATTAGAATTCACAATATGGGTTACATTTTAAGCAATGCTGCTCAGGCATTCTGAGTATAGTTTTTAACATGTTCAAATATTTCAGACACATAAAGATGTACTATAAAGTGTGTGCATGTTTCTGTATCAGTTTAGAGGCTGACTGCTTCTTGTTATGCCCCCCCCCCCCCCCTATTTAGGGGTTAATTCAGTAAAACTGGGACACTTTTTTTGCCATTGAGGTGACTGGGAAAATGTCCCAATTAACCTGAATTCACCTATTAGAATTCGTAATGTGGGTTATTGTTTAAATTAAATTTATTATTATTATTTTGTTACATTTTAAGCATTGCTATGATGGTTAATAAGGAGTGTTTTTTTAGCACTTTCAAATTATACAAACTAAAAAAAATAAAAAATGAAATACATCTCACCCTCCTATGATCTGAGCAGCTTTTTTCCCACAGTTTGTGAAAACAATGTAAAACAGTGACTCACTGAAGCTGTGAGCGTGAATGTTAATTTTTGGTTGCAGTAAAAAGCACATGATGCCCAAAATGCAAACACAGCAATTCTCTTACATTCACCGCATTTACAAATTCAATCTTTGATTGATATTGAGACAATAGTTCATTATAGTTAATAGCTTTATGTCATTTAATCTGACATTGACTGAGCTTTAAGACCATATTAGGTTATGATCAGAGTTCATTCAGCCTTAAATGATCCATTGATCAGTCTCAGGACAGCTTAGATAAATTTTTATTAAAAGTAGCTTAAACACAGATTTACCCACTTTACCCTGTTCCGATGTGGTTAATCGACAAATAACATGACAAACAACACAATAAATGTAAATATACTGTGTGGAAAATGTATATTCTTGTATATGTATATATACAAACAAATATTCTTGTCATTTGAACTTGTCATTGATGTAGTTTACACTATACTTTTAATCGCTTTTTTGCAGGTCACTTAAATAGCTAGTTGGTTTGACAAAAACTATATGTAATGAATTGTGATTGAAATGTTATTCTAAATAAATGTAAACATATACTACTATCTCATGTCAGGTTTAGGTATCCTGATGATGTCAAGGGGTTTCCCATTTTTATTTTTATGTGAAATCTCTGACGTCGTGAAGAATTCCCCAGTTTACCTGAGCGTCTGAGCTCCAGATGTTCATACATGCTTATTTTCCAAGGTGGGAAATGACTCACTGAATCTCTTACATGACTCAGTGACAGCTGTATGTGTGCACAGCTGTGTAGGATGGAGTTCACTATGGTGGCGCCCTCTACTGTCACAACACTGATACAGCCTTTGTTTTTACGGTGGCCAGTTGTGTTTTACCTTTCCAACCTGAACTCATTAATCGTAGGAACTCATGTAGTTCTAGCAAACATACATTTGCATATTTTTGCATAAACACTGAATGAATATTATTAATGTGACAGCCTTCTCACGTATTAACAACTTTAAAAATGTAGGGGTGTTTACAAATCCATTTAGGTTAATAAAATAAAGAATTTGTGGAATTAAAAGGATGGTTTTATTGTATTTAATCAAGTACATTAATTCAATTTGTTGAATTATTAAAATAACGTCTATAGCCTAATAGCCTATAATTAAAACTAATGTCACTGTATATTAGAAGTGCTTAAGGTTAAGTTAGGTTTTAGTTTAACAGCATAGGTTAAAATGTTATTTTAAATATGTTAAAGTAATTCATAAAGATTCATGTTTTCTAAAGCTGTCAACATGTCCTTACCTTCCAATGTAATCGTTCAAAAATATACGTTACATATGAATATAAAATGTTTTGCTTACAGACAAACAAGTTAAATTAAAACCATGTTTAATGTTTTGGCAACATAAATTTTAATGTTTATTTAAAAAATCACAAAACACACATAACATACAGAAATCATTACACAGCCTTTACAGGACAATGCTGGGAAGGTTAGCCACAATATTCCATTATTATAACTCACCATTTCAGTCATAAGCATGATTAGAGGTCCAAAAATGTATTGCCTATTATCTAAGTCAGTGGATTTAGGCATTAAACTGCTGTGATAGTGGAAGTAATTTTGCTGTTTTTAGTTCATTTGTACTGTAATTCATAGTTATTTAATATAATGAACATCAAGGCAAAAAGGAATAACCTAAAGTTTAATGTAAGGCACCCTCAGTGGTACAAACGTGACTCCAACCGAAGCTTTATCTGGAAAACTGTGCCTCACACCTCACCAAATTACTTAAGATTTTCTTTTTATCAACTGTGCTTCACATAGAGATGATTGTGTTCTTGTTGAACCATTAACTTGGCACAATACATAAAACAAATGACGAATCAATATTAATAGCCAACACGTCTTCATGTGAAACCACACTTCACTGTTGTTGTTTTGACCGCAAGCACAGCCAGTGGCAGTTCAAGAGAGTTCATATTAGAGAGGAGAATATAATAGATAGGCCTATCTAGCTTATGAGACATTCATTTACTAATAATAGTAAGGTTTTATATGATTTTAATCAATTTACTCTCGACTGAGTAACAGCATTTGAGTGTCTTAGCTCAATGTAAATTAGCACTCATAATAATTCCTTCATAAAATGTTCATATTAACACTATATTCATAATTAGTTTACCTAAAATGAGAATAAATTAAATCAATTCAATTACATATTGGTGACACGAGGGGCTTGAAATGTTTGAAGGGCACAATCACACTTAACTATTTATTTTTATACAACTATAAGTTCAACTATAAGATAACAAATCTTGACAATTTAAGACAAGTGACATTAATTGAACAATTCGTTCAAAAACGCTGATTCATTCTGAGTGTCTTAATGAGTGAATCATTGATTTAGTGACACTTAATTTTGCAGAGCAATTCCTGACTTTTGTTAATCTGTTCTACTGTAATTAATAATGTTATTATGTAATATGTGTAACATGGAAACGATTATGTAACATGCTACTGTATCTCTGAAACACACCGAATACAATGACCATTATTACAGTAAAAATGTGTTACAGTAATCTCATCCCCATCTTCAGGATGAAAAAGATCATACTTTACTCCCAACTTATTAACACTCATTCATTTTTCTGATCTGCTTAATTTGACCTTCATAATCTCTAAAAATGTAGAGATAAAAGTAAAATCTTGCATAATGTACATTAAGTTCAAGTACAAAATATGAGATGCCAAACTGACTAGATATGATCCAAAGCAATATTAGTTTCCCTCATGATGGCAACAAAAAATACCAGCCGGAACCAAATCCTAGTTTTGGCCGCTTCTTTTTCGCTAATTAGACCCTCTGATTTATAGGACAATTTCTATGCATATTACAGTGTGCAAAATCACAAAACCACAGACCTCTCATCTAATCTATAATAAAGACAAAAGCTTTCCTTCGTTTGGCAGCTTTCTCAGTAATGCACTTGGCAAACGGTGTGAGAAGGGGAACAAGGGAACGGGGGAACCAAACCAACAGTCGCTGGTCACTTCCTGCTGCCGTTGAAGCTCATTGGCTGGACCTCTGTCTCTCTGAGGTCTGTGATTGGTCCATCTTCCTCTTCTCAGGTCCCTTTCAACTCGCCTTCTGAGATTCAATGTGCAGCATCGGCCAAACGCCACATAAAAACTTCACTTTTGGTCTGTGCTTGAGGTAGGTTGAGCGAATCTGAAGGCTATGGCAAAAAACAAACAAATTATAAGCATATGCAACATGCATCATGCATTTAAGTGACTTAATGTTTCATTATTACGTACCTGAGGAGTATGTGTAAATATGACCCCAGGCCTGTTAGGATGTGCCACCAGGCATGAAGCTGCGTAACCGCTCCGACCACAGGGGGCAGCCGCTGCCGTGTGGCTCTGAACCAAACACAGTGACAAACAATGACCTCTTCTGTTTTTCATCTGCTCTCATTTTTCTTGGTCAACCACAGAACACAACTCAAGAACACAACAGATCGAAGTAATATAGACATACAAAGTATTCTAATATTTAGGAATATATATATATACATACATATACTGTATGTATATATATATAAATATACATATATATATATAAAAAAAAATTAAAAACATTTAATAACATTAAATGTTGATTTTGAAAATGAATATATAAAATATTTTCATATTTAATTTAATTTTGCGCTCTTGTAAACTAAAATGTTACCTTAGTTAACTAAAATGAAAATGATACTAAATGCATAAATGTAATTTAATGTAAATGTAGATCTACCTTAGAGAGTCACAAAAGATATTATCGATGTTCCATAATACGAATCCCAACAGGAAGACGCTTAATGATGTAAAGCCGAGGGCTCTGAGCCATGGATACACCCTGTAAAACACAGACAAGATGTTAATGCACTTATTTACCTTCGTACAGATAATGCATTAATCATAATATACATTAATACAGACATTGTTTTAGCAAACTCACATTCAGATCTGGGTACATTCTGGTACGGAATGTCCACTTTTAAAAATCCAATCAATAGAGTGCAACAATAGGGTTCTGGGTGTAAAAATCCCATTCATTTTCTCCATAGGGAACTGATTTTGAACGATAATTTACAATGACAGACTTATTGTGAGATACGAGCTGGTTAACCGATGGTATTTGCTTGTATTAAAGCCGTCAACCCGTGTTATTTCAAATAATATTTTTAAATAATTGTAATTTCCTGGAGAAAAGCTACATTAGACATCATTCTGCAAACAAATCTCCACCAATCATTCACAATGTTTAATGGGATTGTATTTCTTTCTCTCATTAAAGCCATTAGGTAGTCTTGTAAAAAAAAATTATATATTTTTTTGTAATTTGTGATTTACCTCATAGCTGATTGGTTTGGTTCATAGCTTATAACACTTTAACAAAGACTTTTTAAATGACTATGGGAAAATGAATGGGAAGAATACTTTTGCTACGAAGGCTACTGTTCCCAAAGGATAAAATGGAGTCGCACCCCTTTTTTCTTGCTAAATAAACTTTCACTTGGGAATATCTCACATCACAGAAAGATTCATTCACTCACCAAGTGACTATGAAAACTGAGCGAATCACCAAGAAAGCCACTAGTACGGCGTACATGACCTGGGGGAAATGATAAAACTGTTGTTAACCTGTGTATTTAGCACCATCTGCTATATAAACAACACAATATCATTTTGCTTTAAATGACAGTGTTGTACTGGTCGTATTAAACAAAGAGATCACAGCATTGTGTTTATAGACAGTCATGTACCATTCAATACCCTGAGCATGAACAGAGTCACACCCTACTGTCATGCCTTGCAACAATAGAAACTGACAACAAATACTGACTGCAGAAACTGTTTTGACACAACATTGTCATGCTCTCAAAAACACCTGACGACGAGGATAAACCAAAATAGAGAGGTTCTTAATGCAGCATTAAATGTTTAAATAGGCCTCACCTGATGAAACACAGGCTCCTTCCATATCAGGTAAATCTGCAAAAGATAAATGAAATGCACTTCCTGAGCATGAAGAAAAAATACCTAAAAATATCAATAATATATACAGTACATAAAGAGTGGGGACTGAGACTGCATTAAGAATCTGGGATTTTATTCATAAAAAAAAGGAAATAAGCAATGTTTTGGGGTTTCTAAAAAATTAAAACAATTAAAGTTTAATGTGAAAAAGAGGAAATATTTATTAAGATTTTGCAGTATTTCTAGGTCACTTTTTCCCCAATGTTATTTTTATTTTGAGCATTTTTATGTAAAGTGTCGTGGCCACTTAATGAATAATAACATTCTTAAATCATGCTGGATAATATGGATCATATAGACGCCATATTAGGAAATATGAATATTTTATTTTAAGATCATTTATTTTTTTATTTTAATTCAAATGATGTTGATAATTTTATTTAAAATAAAAAGGTTTGTACTAAATTATTATTTTTTTTAAATGTAGAAATTTCTGACGTTTTTGCCCCACTCTATACTTTTTTAGAAAATTTAGAACAGCAAAGAAAACACTTACCACACTAACAATAATACTGAAGGTCAGCAAAAGTGTAATTGACAAATAGTTAACAGCACGCTCTTGCTTGAAGCACTCATATCTGTAATATGTGAGATATGAATTCAAACAATTAAATAAACAAAAAACAATCATGCGCTACCATTCAAAAGTTTGGGGTCAGTAATTTTATTTATTTTTCAAAAAGGATGCATTAAATTGATCAAAGTCACAGTAAAGACATTCATAATTTACAAACAAAATATCTGTATCAAATAAAATAATAATTGTAACTAAACATATTTCACAATATTACGGTTTTACTGTATTTATAATTAAATAAATGCAGCCTTGGTGAGCATAAAAGACGTTTCAAAAACATTTTTAAAAATCTTACCAACCCCAGAAGAAATACAAAATCTTAATAATAAAAAAGCCTTTTCTGTCCATCAAATACAGCATCTGCTCCTCATTAAGCTTATGATGAGTGTTCAGAGGTCAAAGTTAAAGGCAGACAGTGTGCAGGTGTAAGAAATGTCAACTTACAGACAGTAGACAAAGATGCAGCAGCTGTAGATCATCGGCAGCTCATCCAGTAACTAAAAACAAAAGACAATCTAGAAACTGACAGCATTTGTGTGACACTTGTGAATTACTGCTATTGCTTTGGGGATGTACCGTTAGAGAAGCAGCTTTGTGGCTATGAGAATGAAAGTGAAATGTGCTTGGGAACAAGATGCACACTTTGAAAGGCTGAAGAATAGTCAAGCCTACCTGCATTTCATACTGTAGTGTCATGTGGAAGCTCCATGAACCAATGCCTACAGCTGTACAAAAAAGAGAGACCGCATAAAAAATTGTACATTTTATCTCTGCTTGTTTAGGAAATCAGTGTTGAATAACTGGGTGAGAGGTCACTTCCTAAAAAATGAGGTTTGTGTTTATATAAAATCACGTGAAAGATACGTTACCAGCAATTCCTAAAAAGGACAACACATAGCGTACTTCCAAACCATCTTTACACGTCTGAATGGCTCCATAAATGGGAGGTATGATCATTATCAGGTTACTGACAGTATTCCCTGTAGAAAGCAACAAAAAAAAACAATGTTTTTATTTTAATTAATTTAAATATTTGGAAATAGTTCACCCAAAAATTAAATTAAATTGAACTTACCCTCAGACCATCCTAGATGTACGAGTTTGTTTCTTCAGATTTGGAGAACGTTAGCATTACATCACTTGCTCACAAATGGATCCTCTGCAGCGAATGGGTGCCGTCAGAATGAGAGTCCAAACAGCACCCATTCACTGGAGAGGATCAGTTGGTGAGCAACTGATGTAATGCTAAATTTCTCCAAATCTGATGAAACAAACTCGTCTACATCTTGGACGACCTGAGGCTGAATACATTTTCAGCAAACGTACATTTTTGGGTGAACTATTCCTTTATAAGTCATATTTGAGTTAACAGTAAAAACTGCCCTGAAATTCCACTTGAATGAACAATAGATGAGTGAACTTCATCCAAACCGGCTTCTTAGCTGCCAGACTGCTATTGTGCCTCTTTGCTGAGTCCAAGAAAACTAAACCTATGCTAGAAAGCCCTAACACGGTGTGTACAGGCCTATTGTTTCCCTGTTTGGATATACGGCTCGTCATACTGAACATAGCACATTCCTTCACAAGGCAACAGGTTCCCGCTGGACAGCAAAGGCCCCTCTGATCTCGATGGCACTGAAATTCCTGTTGGTTCTAGCAGTGGTTAAACATATGTTTGATATATGTAATTTATGTTGCAAAATGATACTCAAATAATCAGACTTTTTCATTAAATCAAAAACCACTATCCTAAAACCCCATAGGAAATTACAGAGGAAATTCAATCTCTATCAGTATTCATATTCGCATGTGTTAACTATCACTTTGTGCCCTTTGACCAACTTATCAGAGTGACCTGAAATCTACTTCAGCAAACAACATGGAGATGTAATGGCTACATACACTGTGTCCTTCCATACTGTCATATATGGTATATAATCAGCAGTCAAACTAAAGTTCCCAATATCATAGAAGCAGTACTTCTCTCAGTTAAAGGTCTGTATTGTGAAAGTAATGTAATTTAACAGTTTAAATATTATATTATTCTTACAAAAATATACTGATGGTACTTTAATGCATACAGTACAGCAGGGACCAACGAAACCACGCAATTACTGTAGTATTATAGTAAGTATGAGTAGAATTATCAAGTAGCCTATACACCTTCACTAATCTGGCATGCATATTTACAGTACAAGTTATGTTGAATTAACAGTATGCACTGTTAGTTCTTTATAACCATGTTCAACTGACTGTACTTCATACTAGCACCTCTGATTCGAGTCACTGCTCACATTTTCAGACCATACACTCATAGTCAGTTTATAATTAAAGCAAATTAAAGAACTATTATCATAAGAGAACATCTACGTGGTGGGAAATAAAGAAGGTTTTCTGTTTACACTCTTTGATCACTGAAAATCAGTATCGTCGTCACGAGCTCCTCCCCAAATATTGGCAAACACTGGGTCACATTCATTCTCTTTTCGGTCATTTGTTAGAATTTATTTTGTTATTGAGCTTGGTCGCTGGCCTTGGCTGCAAATTTACGAATCCTACTATGGCTAATGCTTATGAATTTTAATTAGGTTACGCTGACGTTGCTTTGTAACTTTGCTACGAACAAGGCGTGGCTTTCTAATATTAATTACGTCGCTTTAACGTTGCTTCGAACCCTTCCAATGGAGAAGAACTAGCTTATCAATATTAAGTAGGCAATGCTGACGATGCCTCGTAGTCGTCCAATAGCGAATGATTTCCTCATAAATATTACGTATCACGTCTTCTCATAGTAGGATTCGACAACGCTCCTCTCCCCCGTTTTAATATCCGTGTTTACCGTCCTACACGACAATGGACCGCGTGTACCGAACACAAGCCCACCGTTCAAACGTACTTACAGAATTCTGCGATGTAATACGAGACCACATAATTCTCCTCGCACCAGTCGAGAGTTGAGGTCGGTGTTCCCCAGTAGCCCGGCCTGTCCGCCGCCGGAGCCATGATGAGCGGGAGATCAGATAGGTCTGACAGCGGAGGGAGGAGTGTCGTGTACGGTAACGGATTCAGAGCTCCATCCAATCTGAACGGGCCTACGTGCGATAACAGTTGCACTGCGAACAATAGCCTTCTGTAACTCAATTTAACGAAGTAATCGTTGCACTAGTTTAGTGCACTTTGAAAGGACAGCATACTGCTATATAAATACATAAAATGTATACATATTGAAGAATAGTTCGTGAACATCGAAAGTCAAAGTATGATATTTCCAATGTACATAAACTGTTGACCTATCAGAACATGCAAAATTAGCATTTTACTATAGGTAAACTGAGAAAATACATATAATAAATCTTATTTTCATTTCCTTATGCAATATTACATAGGACATTTTAGCTGTTTTCCTTGAATATTAAACGATTTCTGTATATATATATATATCTTTTTCAGCTTTTACCCACAATGCAGGTGTTTTATCACGACATCTATCATTTTTTGTGGGTTGAAGGTAAAACATAGGTGTGCAGTTGTACACAATCAGATAACAAGAGTTCACATGTGTGAGAATACAAACAAACCTGTTTCTTTTGAATAGAAAGGCTTGCCAAATACTTGATGAAGGAACGATAAATAACTTTGTTTTCTGTGTACGGCGGAAAACGAGGCTGTTAAATAACATTAAAAAAATATATATACTTTATACAGTGCGTGCCATTGTAAAGACATAGTTTGTCCTTCAGAGCCTCGTTTTCATCCACGTTAAATTCAATATGGCGTTATTATATACTGAATATTTTGGCATCTGCATTCTGTGTACATTATACATACTTTATACTTCAGAAATAATAATTGTAGTATGCATAACCACAAACTATTTGACCATAAAAGAAGTACGGCGTAAATAAAAACCCACACACGTTCTCTCTCAGTGATGCTGATTTTATTGAAAAAACGAGGAACAAACCAATATTTTTAGACAACCGTGTTTGGTACAATGTGAATACAAGCTTTAAAATGGTACAGACATGGGCTCATATCACATGCTGTCTAGTACAGACACAGTATTCAGTGCAGACACAAGTGTGCACTTCTGAGAGGAATGTTTCAGCATGGCGTGGTGAACTCACAGGCACTTTGTGTAACAAAATCCACAGACTTTTTTAGAAATCAAACACTCAGCATAGTGAGTTATGCGCTCCAGCAATCGTAACGCAAAGGAAAAAGATAAACCCCTGAGCAAAAATGCTGTTCGTGTGGATTTATAGCAAATTTCATGGAGATCATACTTAATGTAAGCATGCTGCACTTCTCAGAAACCGATTCAGGTGTAAATTTACGATACTTTGTCAAGTACATTTGCATTTTTTAAAACAAAAAAACTTGAGGCACTTAAATGTCACTTTTCAAAGTAAACGTAACAGAGAGCACATGGTGGTCCACAGATCTAATGAAACGAACTCAGGTGTACCATTTACACACATCCATAAATCTCCATACACACACAGTCATTAACCACATACAATCAAATTTAAATGGGCAAATTACAATTCATCCCTCATTTTTTCACCCTTCGGTCGGACCAGCCGGCCCATGAAAAGGATTGAGTTTGTCTTCTTGTCCTTCACCAGGAAGATAAAGGGATGGTCAGCATAGAAGATTTTGGGGTTCTTAAGTTTGTCGGTACCAAAGATGCTAGTATCGGGTGGATTTCCCTCCGTGTCCCACTCCATGGCGGAGGCGTGGAATACATTGGACAGATAGAGGTCTTTCTTCCCTGAGATGTTGGACAGATCAGCTTTGGCCTTGTCCACAGCCTCAGTCAGACCCAGCTCGGCGAGATGTTTCTGCAAGAAAGCAAGCCGTTACATTAGTAATTGAATTCACAGGTGGGTTTAGAATAATATAATAGCTTGCTAGAATTGCAGATTGTCTGTACCTGCAGGTTGTGGCTGACCTCCACGCTGACCTTAGGCAGTGACACCGCAACTGCCCTCTGTTCCATTTTACTGATCCAGGTGTTGAGTTGTTGACGTGTCAACAGTTTCTCCACTCTCTCCAGGGATTCTACGTGGTGCGGCATGATGAACACCACAGACGACATCTTATGGGCCAGTGCCATGTCCAGAACTAAAAGGTTGTTGGTTGTGTCGTCAAGAAAGCCATAAATGCCTGAAAGACAGCATGAATGTATTTGTGTAAAGGCAAATGATGGAAGCCTAAAATTTCCTGCCAAAGCAAACAGCACTTTTGGATGTAAATGATTGTAGGTAAGTTAGTTTTGAACGCAGATTTGTATTATTATTATAATTTTTTTATGTATTTGCTAAAAATAAAAATTTAAACTTTTTAAAAACTAAATGTAACTAAATATTTTATATATATTAATTTAGTAAAATATATCTAACAAAATATTAATATTTAAAAAAAAAATGTATTACATTGTCATTTTTGTTGACATTTTAGTCAGAGTAAAATGGAACATATTCATTTAACATATTCTTTAAGATAAACACAAACATATTCTTTAAAATGAAAGAATATGAGATGACAAAATACTGCATATTGTCATCACAAAAACGAATATATTATTATTTATTTAAATATATAAAATATTAATAAAATTATAATAATATAAATACATATTTTAATTGTTAGTTTAATTTTGTTGTTTAATTTAAATCATCTTGTTTTTGTTGATTAAAATTACATGCCATTTCATTTCATTGAGATAAATTGACTAAAATTAATCAATATGTAGTAATAATGGCTCAATTTAAGGGATATTTTTTTCAAACTGCAAAAAAAAATTATTATTATTTTAATACATAAAATATTTAAAACTAAATATGTAACTTATTTGACGATTTAGTTTAATTTGGCACTTTCTTGTAAATTAAAATGTTATTTTTATTGACATAAGTGCATGCTAGTAAAATGGACTAAAACTAAAAAAACACAACATTAAAGAATACACAACAATTCTATAAACATTAATACTACTACTGTCCCAATAATTAATTTCTAATGAAAACTTAAACAAACAAACAAAAAATCCTTGATAACGAACCACTAAGCTACATATCATTTTGTGTTTCAGGATTAGATCTGCTTTAATCACGGCCTCACCTGTGCGATGCATCATGGGTACAGAGACGGTGTAGGAGCGATGCACTAAGAAACCACGATTATCCACCATCTTATGATGGAACTGCTCATCCCAGTGTGCTGGAGAGAAAACAGAGCCACGTATTTTCAAACTCAGAACACACATTTAATATTGACTTAACACAGACTTTAAAGAATCTACAAATTGCTCCTAATTCTAAAGGTATCCAAGACTTACGTTTATAAAACATGGCATTGATGATCATGGCTCCATCTGTCTTCTCCACATCTTTGGTCACCTCAGGCAGCTTACCGTCGGTGGACTTTGATGCCCATTCGTTGATGGCCTTCACCGCACTGCGCTTGTCACGGAAGTTTATTTTGGAGTGCTCGTAGTTATAATGCTTCTTGCTGCTCTTCAGAAAGTTGTCAACGAAGCTTATAGAGCTGGGCCCATACAAACGGTTGCTGATCTTCCAGGTGACGTTACGTGCTGTTGAGTTACTGACCTCGGTGAGAAGCTCCGACAGCCCAGAGTGCAGCTGCTCATCCTTCACCGTAGTGGCGCTCAGGACGGTTTTGACCTGAGAAGCAGTGTTGGATTTCCCTCCAAGAGCCACCACACCCAACGTGGAGGCCACAACCACAGGGGAAATCACGATGTTCTCGATGTCCTTCTCTTTTGCCAGGATGTGGTACAGGTTGAAGGCCAAATTGGCGCTGTTGTCTGCCAGGATGGAGGCATGGCTGCTGAGGGGCTTGTCCCCGCTCACAGTAGCCAGTAAGCACAGGAGAACCACGTTTGACACCAACATGATTTCGGAGGTGGTAAGTTTACAGCCTATAAAGGTAGAAAAGTCAGTTTTAGTCAGGTAAGTTTACAGCCTATAAAGGTAGAAAAGTTTAGTCAGTTATTTTAGATAAATATGAGATGGTTTTCTTTATGTGTAGAGCTGTAGACTGTGTTTCAGTTCCTGACCACAGAACTGAGAGTAGTGCCAAGATATATTAGAGCTGTAATTTTAAATTCCCATAGCCTTTAATGACAGGCCTGCTATGCTAAAGGAGGTCCAGCACACATTTAAGGCAGTAATGTTACATAACTGCCACGTGCACAGCTGTAACCTCACTAAGCTCTCTTTATCATAACATATTTTTGCTTATTCCTTACTGAACATAAAAAAATATGTTTAAGAATGTTTCAACTGTTTACACTACCATTCAAAGGTTGGGGGTTGGTAAGATTTGTTAATGTTTTTGAAAGAAGTATCTTATGCTCACCAAAGCTGCATTTATTTGATCAAAAATGCAGTAAAACCAGTAATATTGTGAATAATATTACAACTATTTTCTATTTTAATATATTTTTAAATTAAATATATTTTTCTGATGGCAAAGCTGAATTTTCAGCATCATTACTCCAGTCTTCAGTGTCACATGATCCTTCAGAAATCATTCTAATATGCTGATTTGATACTCAAGATACATTTATTATTATCAAATTTATATTTGTTGAATAGAAAGTTGAATAGAACAGCATTTATTTGGTACAGAAATCTTTTGTAACATTATAAATGTCTTTACTGTCACTTTTGATCAATTTAATGAATCTTTGCTGAATAAAAATATATTTTCTTTCAAAAATAAAAAAAAATCTGACCCCCAAACTTTTAAACAGTTGTGTATATCACATAACTTTTCACGGAAAAAAAGCTGTGCAGCCACATATACAGATTTCATGGCTCCCGGAGTCATCTTACGCCGGATAACTGTTATCCAATCAGCACTGCCAGGATGGCAGGAAGTTCTGACACTAGTGTGAGAACAGCAGACTTCAGACAGTTTGTGGAGTTTTTCCCCACCCCTCTACCAGTGAACAGCCCAAAATGTTGCCTTCGGACGTGCAAAATGCACCAAATGCACGCACCCTCTCAATGAATGGCCTTTTATTATGCCTACATGTCAGAGCCTGAAGGAGCAATGGAGAACATTTGGAACTGTGGTGTCTGCCAAAAACCTTTTGAATCATCACACAAACACGGTAAATCAAAGCACTTAGCTGCTTATAAGCATCTTTTCACCTTTGAGTAAAACTTTAAAGTTACAAAGTCTTATACAAGCTTCAGTTTTACATTTCAAAATTTAAAATGAAGGATTCTGTTATGGAATACCTCACATTTTTTTTGCATTTTTCATGCTGCTGATGAAGCCTGAATGCAGAGATTGTTTTCACAGCTGTAACGGTATCTGTTACTCACCTCTCAGAGCTCCCAAAAACTTCTGCAGCCTCTTGGATTTGTCGGCTTCCCCTGACACCAAATCCTTCATGCAGACTTTATAGTCTGGAAAAGAAACTTCTGGAAGTTGGGAAAGGAGTATTATAATGGTTCCCGTTTTTCAGAGACCTCCCCCAGATCCAGTTACTGTGGGAACTGGACTCTCTCCTCAAGGTCCTAAAGGCAGCAGGAACTGACCCCTTTCCTGCTCGCACACTCACACAATGGCTAAACTAAAGTGCTTTTTCATGCAAGAAAAATGGTGAGTATAAAAAAAGGTGGATGTGATTCAGAAATATGGACACCAGATTTACTGATTAACATCAAATCAAATAAAAAAATATCCTAGTAAGAAGTAAACTAATTTAGTCTAAAACAGTATTAATACTTGATTTTTTAAGTTACATTTTATTATTATTATTTTCATAATTTGTTCAGAAAATGCAAAGTATATTATAAAAGTAACGGTAAAAATAAGAAGTTAAGACATTGTTCTACTTCCACCCCCACCCCATCTATCTCTCCTCCCTCTCTCTTCTGTGTGCCACGTTTTAGTGGGTCGTGTCTTGGCCTGCAAGCGGACAGCAGACAAAACAGAGGTTTTATCTGTCTAGCTGGGCATAAAGCATGCATTGTGATTTCTATGTCCTCATAAAAAAAAAAAAACATTAGACAGACTTTATGTACTAAACTAAAATGCTATGTATCTTTCTCTTCTTTATATAGGAGTCCTGTTGTACAAACATGAAGCACTGGAATGCATAAAGAATCCCAGAGGAACATTTTATTGCTTAGAGTTAGAAGTTGCTCTTTTAAAGCTCAGGAGATTTGGAGGGATCTCATTAATGTTTCATGTAAGTGTTCTCTCAGTGCTGCAAAAACATTTCTTAATGTTTACAGAAATTTAGTGTTAGTTGGCTTGCTCAACAATGGATCCTCTGCAGTGAATGGGTGCCGTCAGAATAAGAGTTCAAACAGCTAATAAAAACATTACAATAATCCACAAGTAATTCACACCTCTCCAGTCCATCAGTTACCATCTTGAGAAGTGAAAAGGGGCATATTTGTAAGAAACAAATAAGATTAATCCATTAATAAGATTCATATTGCTTCGGCTAATTACAAGTCTACAAATAAAAGTATATTTTTCTAACAGCATTTTCTATCTTTTTTCATTTGTTTGTTTTAAGCTTAAATCTTACAAAATTTAATGAGGTACAGTATTACAAAATTTATTTATTTATTATCTAAGGAGAAATAAAAATAGACACATTTAACAACTGTTGACATGCAGTAAGAGTACAGTATGGAGTTATAATGTGAATAGCAGATCTCAGGTAATTTGGTTTGGAAGAATTTCATAAATTCAGGTCAGCAGGTCTCATTAGCTGAACATCTAACATGACACTGTTCAAAGACACAAACCATTAACAGCACAGATTTCAAAGTATACACCTCCAGGCCACTTTGTAAAGATCAGTGAAAACGCTGCTGATGGCGCTGGCATTCCTCAGGCATCAGAATGTTGAAAGAATGCTGCTTGCTTCAGTTGTCAGGGTTTCTTTTCTGATTTGCTGCTTAACATGTTTCATCATGTTGTTAGATCCACATAGCTTGAGGTTTAACCTAGACTGACGGTCACTGATTAACTGCCATAAACAAAAAGGGAAATTGAGAGAGTTATTTCATCACAACAGATCCTGAAACAACCACTTTTCTGCACTTTTATTTAATCTTCTCTGGAAAGAAGTATTGCTTAAGTTATCTATTACTTACTGCTCAAACTTAGGGTATTTTATGTGTATAAGTATTGAACTCTTATAATTATCAATGCTGAAAATATTTGTGCTGCTTAACATTTTTGTGGAAACCTGATACTTTTTTAAAATTCCTTTTTATAAGAAAGTTTAAAAGAACTTATTAGAAACTAAAGATTATTAGGCTATAATATATAAAATCATTATATTATATTGTTTTTTATTATTTATAAAATGTTTTACAACATTAAATGATCCGTTAATGACTCCTTGCTGAATAAAAGTATTGATTTCTTAAAAAAAAACGTACTGACTTCAAACGTTTGAATGGTAGTGTATGTCTATATACAGGTGCATCACAATAATAGAATGTTGTGGAAAAGTTAATTTATTTCTGTAATTCAACTCAAATTGTGAAACTCGTGTATTAAATAAATTCAATGCACACAGACTGAAGTAGTTTAAGTCTTTGGTTCTTTTAATTGTGATGATTTAGGCTCACATTTAACAAAAACCCACCAATTCACTATCTCAACAAATTAGAATACTTCATAAGACCAATAAAAAAAAAACATTTTAGTGAATTGTTGGCCTTCTGGAAAGTATGTTCATTTACTGTATATGTACTCAATACTTGGTAGGGGCTCCTTTTGCTTTAATTACTGCCTCAATTCGGCATGGCATGGAGGTGATCAGTTTGTGGCACTGCTGAGGTGGTATGGAAGCCCAGGTTTCTTTGACAGTGGCCTTCAGCTCATCTGCATTTTTTGGTCTCGTTTCTCATTTTCCTCTTGACAATACCCCATAGATTCTCTATGGGGTTCAGGTCTGGTGAGTTTACTGGCCAGTCAAGCACACCAACACCATGGTCATTTAACCAACCTTTGGTGCTTTTGGCAGTGTGGGCAGGTGCCAAATCCTGCTGGAAAATGAAATCAGCATCTTTAAAAAGCTGGTCAGCAGAAGGAAGCATGAAGTGCTCCAAAATGTATTGGTAAACGGGTGCAGTGACGTTGGTTTTCAAAAAAACACAATGGACCAACACCAGCAGATGACATTGCACCCCAAATCATCACAGACTGTGGAAACTTAACACTGGACTTCATGCAACTTGGGCTATGAGCTTCTCCACCCTTCCTCCAGACTCTAGGACCTTGGTTTCCAAATGAAATACAAAACTTGCTCTCATCTGAAAAGAGGACTTTGGACCACTGGGCAACAGTCCAGTTCTTCTTCTCCTTAGCCCAGGTAAGACGCCTCTGATGTTGTCTGTGGTTCAGGAGTGGCTTAACAAGAGGAATACGACAACTGTAGCCAAATTCCTTGACACGTCTGTGTGTGGTGGCTCTTGATGCCTTGACCCCAGCCTCAGTCCATTCCTTGTGAAGTTCACCCAAATTCTTGAATCGATTTTGCTTGACAATCCTCATAAGGCTGCGGTTCTCTCGGTTGGTTGTGCATCTTTTTCTTCCACACTTTTTCCTTCCACTCAACTTTCTGTTAACATGCTTGGATACAGCACTCTGTGAACAGCCAGCTTCTTTGTCAATGAATGTTTGTGGCTTACCCTCCTTGTGAAGGGTGTCAATGATTGTCTTCCGGACAACTGTCAGATCAGCTGTCTTCCCCATGATTGTGTAGCCTAGTGAACCAAACTGAGAGACCATTTTGAAGGCTCAGGAAACCTTTGCAGGTGTTTTGAGTTGATTAGCTGATTGGCATGTCACCATTTTCTAATTTGTTGAGATAGTGAATTGGTGGGTTTTTGTTAAATGTGAGCCTAAATCATCACAATTAAAAGAACCAAAGACTTAAACTACTTCAGTCTGTGTGCATTGAATTTATTTAATACACGAGTTTCACAATTTGAGTTGAATTACTGAAATAAATGAACTTGTCCACGACATTCTAATTCATTGAGATGCACCTGTATAACAATAATGTAGAATTCATATGTTCTGTGTATACAAAATGAGCACTGAGGAAATGACAGGATGTTCTTCCGGTCATCCTGTTTACATTCTCAAATCCTTAAATAAGCTATAACTAGGGGCCGGCCTGCCAAAGTTCTATATTTTAATCAAAATTAGTCTTTGTAAATGTTAACCCGATCTGGCATTGCGGTTGAGTTTCTGTTGGTTGTAACTTCAATATGTTTGTTTGTGGGATATTTCACGTTATGATTGAATGTCTAGTGTTCTCTATGACTAATGTATCAGAGGTTCAGATCGGTGGAAACCTGCCCAGCTATTGTCAACACTTCCGTGACATAGAAGGCAAAGGAATTTCGCTCTCA
Source organism: Schizothorax lantsangensis (assembly GCA_027422415.1). Classification (NCBI taxonomy): domain Eukaryota; kingdom Metazoa; phylum Chordata; class Actinopteri; order Cypriniformes; family Cyprinidae; genus Schizothorax; species Schizothorax lantsangensis. Next base: position 22,005,724 of record CM049856.1, on the reverse strand, counting down.
ACGTGTTTGAACTGTTAGCTGCTCTTTGTGCTTTTGGGGCAGAGCAGATATTATCTCTATGCTATGGTGGTGGTGTCTGGTGTGTGTCTTAACTGTAAACTTAAACAGTGTGTCTTCTACTGCCTGATTGTTGTCAGCAGTTGTACAGTATATTCCAACTATTTTAAATGATTGTAAGCAGCCATTGGAGGTTACTCTATTGTGACTGTAACACCATAGCATCTTGTAAATAAGCAGTTTAAGCTAAAAGAAACAACATTTTCTATATCACATTTAATAATCTCTGTTCTAAAGACTCCATCAAGAAAAATACTTATTTTGTGAACATGCCATCTTTTAATATTACATGTGAGAGAGATATATATATATATAAAAAAAATAATGGGGTAGTTTTTAAAGCATCAGAAATAGATGAGGGCGTCTTCTTGTGGACAAGTATGAAAATGGCAGCTTAGACTTTTTTTTTTGTTGTGTGTGTGTGCGTGCGTGCGTGCGTGCGTGTGTGTGTGTGTGTGTGTGTGTGTGTGTGTGTGCCTGCAACTACAAATGTATCCACATGGTGCTGCTAGATTCACACGTCTAAACCTCCTCAAAATCAACGGCTCTGCTCAAAATCTTTTTTGCTCATTCCAGTTGCTCTTCCCTACAGAGATATTTCATAATAGAAGGATTGTAATTAACAAATGATTATTTATTTTTGATAAATATTTTTGAAAGTAATGGTAACTTACAATTATTAAAATATATTCTGTTCTTTTCTATTACAGTTTATAATATATAAAACATATGACCTGTTAGCTCTTCGTAAATAACAAGCATAATGTGCTCAATGAAAAGTTTGGAACAAATAAATCAATGTGTCTTGCATGTCAATGTGTCCATCATGTTATAAAAGTAACATGATGCAATTCAAATATGTAATAATAAATATTATTCTATTCTATAATGGGTCCTTGCTATTATTACTGTTTATTAAAAAAATATACACAGTAAGAACTTGGGAAATGACAGAATGCTCTTCATGTAAAATGATTAGGCCTATATATTATTATAATAGTCTATCATATAATATACTTAATACATTATTTAATTATTTTGTGATTATTAATTATAATTAAAAATAAAATCTTAGACAACAATCATTGTTCCTGAATGAATGTTCCTGTCCATTCAATCCCTTAAAAGTGGATTTGCATATATTCTAGCAGACTGGAGCTGATGAGCAGAACAATCATCCTGACATCTCAAGCGCATCAGAAAACACCACCACAAATCCAGGTGTGTCTAACTCAAAGTCATGCTTGCTGAAGGACAGCCTCAGTCCACCAGTAGGTTGTTAAAGATTAGGATGTGATGCAAGCTTGTCTCAGGCCAGAGGTTAATCTCTCACTGGCATCCTGTAATAGCAGCAGTGGATGCTCTGCTCTGGCTCTCTGCCTGCGGTCTGGATGAGCAGCCGCTGTGCCTGACAGAGGTGGCCTCGCCAAACACTGCTACACAAAACCTTACAAAAGACACAGAAACCATTATACCAATTATTATCATTACAACCAGTAAGCAACAGAAAAGTAACCGTAATCGTTTGTAAACTAAAAGCAGGCTTAACCCGATGCGTTAGTGACTTATCTTTAGAATCTGTAAAGTGAACAAGTTTTCCTGGAAAGCTAGGCCTGCGTCCCAATGTGCATACTATCCATCCTGAATTCTATGTGATATTAGTAGCCTGCTTTTCAATACTTTTTATGGCATATAGGGTGGATAGTATGCACATTGGGACGCAGGATAGGACCACAAATGAATCACTTTAGTGAACAAATTCAAAAGATTCGAGTCACTGAGGAAGTTGGAGCTGAAATTCTTCTTTTCTTTTTTATTTGAACTTAATTTTAAACTAGTACTTAATCGAAGTTTAAACTTAATATATATCACGTTTATGAACTTAAATACAGGTTACACTAATTGCGAATACTGTGGGTTGTTAATTACTGCTGCGCGCTGATGACGCTTGATCAAAAGGAGGAGGAGGAGGAGACGCGTAGCTCCTCCCACTGGGATTTCGGATCAGATGGATTTACTCACTGAATGTCTTCAGTGAATCATAATCCTCCAAACATAACGAGAAAACACGTTATATTGATATAATTCATAGAAACCATCTCGCTGGTGATCATGCCAGGCGGACTGCATTTGAAACGCCGCGCACTGAAGGAATTTAGTTCGTAGTTTAAATCTAATAATATCGTATACCTTGATAAGTCGAGAGTGCTGAATGTCTGTTTAACATCTAAAGAAAGAAAAAGACAAACTACAACGCAAGTTTAAAAGGAGAATACTGGAGGAAAAGAGCTCAAGTACCTGCGCTGATCACCTTGCCGACGAGAAGGTGAGTCTGGATAAGTAGCCTGTAAGCATGTTTACAAGCACATGCATATGAAGTACGTTTAGTGTTTGTCATTTGCATTCATATATTATGTTTTTATTGCAGCATATATGCAATAAGTAAACGAAGCCACGTTTCGTTTATCTAAAACTTTTTAATCTTCATAGAACTGGGTTCCCTTGCAAAATACTATGACTACGATATTAGATGGCGGTACCATGCACTTTGATATATTTCATGGTTTTTAATTATATATTTATACATATCGCTGTACAAATGTTTTTGGTAAAAGCTTCATTATGTGTGTCTGTTATAACAATTACTCTTCTCTAGAAGTTATAAATACTCAATATATCTGTTTACAGTAGGCTATAGCAGAGATAGGGGTAAGTTGTCACAGTTTTTCTCTAAAGTGGGGCATGTTTTCACTCTCTATGGTGTTGTCACAATGGAATATGCCTATTCTAAATTTGTCAGCAAAATTTAAGAAAACATTTTTAAAACACAAAGATTAAACAAATTGATACATTTCTAATTTGTTAATATATTTTGTGTTTTTAATATTATATAGTCTACAAAGCAGAGAATTGGAAGAAAATAAAATAGCTAAATAAATAAAAAAAATTCTGATTTCTAAACACGTGACATATTGCCTCAAGTGCCTAGACCTGGCATTTATGAAAAATTCTTGTCCTTCCCTGTTCTGGCTTGACTATACAGTGTTAACTCATGTTTGAATGTATGCTAGTGTAGTTTTATTATGTAAATTGTTTGGCCAGCAAAAAAACAATGTTAATATTGATATTTTAGGTGGGCAAAATTGAGCAAAATTATTATAATTTTAAGCAATTTGAATGAGCTGTTTTACAATATCATAAAAAAATCACTGCTAAAGAAAACAGTCTTTTTACTTCATAGATTTTTAACATATAGTCCTAGTGACAACCAGCCCAGGTCTCCACCATCAGCATCTGTATCTTCACGTATACGTAGGCATTCCTTTGAGTTAAAGAAAGATGGATTTTGGGCTTAAATTTTGGGTCTCATACACCTCATATTCTCAGTGGCTTATGGGTTGCTAGTTATTTATGGTGTTGCCAGAATCTCATGAGAGTGGAGCATTTCTCTTAAGCTTCAAAAGTTTTGGGCTGAATGTTGTGGGAAGTGGTGCAGACCGCTCCTCATGAAACGTCTGAGAGAGAAAAGACTAACAGCAGGGCAAAATGGAAGTGTTTTGCAAAAGACGGGAACTACCAGAGGAACTACCAGACAGAGAATGTTGGATGTTGATGTCTTTCATCTTCTCCAGACCAAAGCTCTGCCTGTAGATTTGTTCATAAGAAGCCATTTCAGGTCTCCTGAGAGACTCTGAGAGAATTCACCTTTATTCTGGTGTCAGCAGTAACGCCGAGGCACAAATATGGTCTACGTATCATATTTCGCTTGTGCTATGACATCTATGTCAGGTACTATCATTATGAGCTCTCCGCAACAACCAATGTTTAACATCCAAACTATGAGATTGTTGTTTCTCAGACCCTGTGAGAAGGTGCCAAAACAAAAGCAGTATATGAAGAGAGATAAACGAGGTTGTCTTTGCTCACTTTATCTCAGAAAAATCTACAGAGGGCCCACCAGAGGAGTGGGAACACAAAGGGCTTGTTTCATCCCTGGGAAAGTAAACCTTCCTCTCTGTGGTGGATCCATTAAACCTGTTGGATGATTTCCCACAGAAACTTCCCAAAGTCATTTTACTCATTCCTCAATATGTCACATCTGTTCTGCACTGCCTAATCAGAAGCTGTACAATGACTAAATGTCTCTCTATTTTCAGACTTTTGAATCATGCATGAGTCCTTGAATAGAAACAGCGTTCATTTTTTTTGTTAATGTCATTCTGGAGTTAATGAGTTTCTGGACCCGAAATCTGAGTAAGGAACGTTGAAGAAATGAGCTGTTTATGATTGGAAAACATACAGTATTTTCACATTCCAAGCATTGTTGTCATATTGTTGTCATTTTAGCATCATTTACTCACCTTTATTATGTTTTTGTCAAACATGCATGACTTCTGTGAAAAGCAAAGGAGATATTTTGCAGAATGTTCCTGTTGCTCTTTTAATTTAATTTTTTTTCATGATTTGCAATGTAGTCATCATTTATCTTTTTTTATGTTAAGAGATTATATATTTTTATATTTAGAAACATTATAAATAATATTATTATATATTTTAAAATGATTTTCTATGTAGTTATTGGTGATTGTGTACAGCGTACAATGGTTTCTCATGTCCCTGCCGTATAAATCCAGTCAATCCTTGTGTTCTGAAGAGATCACTAGTAGAGATGTTGGTGAAAACTTGTTTTCCCATTAGACGCTGACCCCCTGTTCCCCAACTCGTTTGGCAAGGCTTCTGAACTGGACACTAGCCATTAGTTCTCTGTAAAATCCCATCAGGAACAAACAATGAGTATGTTTGTGCACATGCTGCTCTGAAGTGTCTGAAAGTAGTGTTATTTCAAGTTTGGATGTCTCCGTCAGATGTTAGGCATCCAAATTGCTAAATAGAAAGTGTTGCAGTTTTGTACACTATTGTTCAAAAGTTTGAGGTCTGTAAGATTTTTTAATTGTTTTGAAGAGAGTCTCTTATGCTCACCAAGGCTGAATTTATTTGATCAAAAATACAGTAAAAACTATGGAAGCCCGTTTCCGCCACTGAATAAAAAATAAAAAAGGTTATTGCGACTTTTTAACTCACAATTCTGACTTTTTCTCATAATTGCGTGATACAAACTCACAATTCTGACTTTTTTCTCAGAATTGTGTGATATAAACTCGCAATTGCGAGTTAAAAAGTCATAATTGTGAGATATAAACTCGCAATTCTGAGAAATAAAGTCAGAACTGCGAGATATAAACTCGCAATTCTGACTTTTTTTTTTTCTCAGAATTGTGAGATATAAACTCGCAATTCTTCCCCCCCATTAACTCATTTAAAAATCATAAATAAGCATAATTGTGAATTCACAAATGCTACGATTTAATTAAATAATTATATGCAATGCAGTTCTAACACAGTATATGCGCTTTAATTATTTACAAAATAAATAATTATAATTATAGGGCCCTATGAAATCCGTTTTATTTCCAAATTCATTTTTTTCCATTTTCATTTTTCTATACTCTGTTTTAATGGTTAAATTAAATTTTATTAAATCAAAAAGCCTGTCTAATTAATTGAGTTTTACAGTTTTATCTTTACCAAATTCTGTTTTCCATTATTTTCTGGATTCCATTTTAATGGTTCCATAAAATTTTAATAATCAAAAGCATCTCCAATTAATTGATATTATATATATATATATATATATAAGTATTTCTTTTTTCTTTTTTTTCAGAAATACTGCACATTTACATTTTTCACCTAAATAAATTCTGGTAAAGAATATTTCTGGTAAATACTCCTTTAAAAAGTGTTTTTTTAATTATAATTGTATTATTAGTAGACTAGAACATGTGGATATGTTGACATTCTTACACTATAATACTGAACTTTGATTTCAGTGAGTTGGACTGAGATGAGATGGACACTTGTTTCTTGCACTCTATGTTGCACTTTACTTTTGCTTTAAAAAAAGGATTTCATAGAAATTTGGATTTCATTTGGTGTAGTAAAATATAGTTTAATAAAATATTCTTATATTGTTGATTTTTTTTTTGTGGGAAATTAATTGTTTAGATTAATAGATTAATCGATAAATTAGTCGATAGATTAATCGGAATAAAAATAGTCGTTAGGGGCAGCCCTAAACTGTTTTCTAATTTAATATATTTTAAGATGAAATTTATTTCTGTGATGCAAAGCTTCAGTATTCAGTGTCACCTGATCCTTCAGAAATCAATCTAATATCCTGTGTTGCTGCTCAAGGAACATTTATTTTTGTCCAAACTGTGAAACATTGTTTACATGATTCGTTGATTAGTAGAAAGTTTTAAATTACAGCATTTATTTGAAATAGAAATGTCTTTACTGACACTTTTGATCAATTTGAAATGAATGAAATCATTAATTTCATTTACAGTGCCTTGCGAAAGTATTCATACCCCTTAATTTTTTTCACGTTTTATGTTGCTGCCTTATGTTAAACTGCTTTAAATTACTTTTTTCCCCCACATCAATCTACACTCCATACACCATATTGACAAAGCAAAAACAGAATTGTCACAACTCATATAAGTACATTGCATAAGTATTCATACCCTTAACTAAATATTTAGCTGAAGTACCTTTACAGCCTCAAGTCTTTTTTGTTTGATTCGACAAGCTTTGCTCATCAACATTTGGCAATTATCTGCCATTCTTCTCCTCACCTCTTCACCTCTCAAGCTCTGTCAGGTTGGATGGGGTAGACGCACATGTTCAGGTTTCTCCAGAAATATTTGATTGGGTTCAAGCCCAGGCTGTGGCTGGGCCACTCAAAGACATTCACAGCGTTGTGTATAAGCCTCTCTTGCTGTGTGCTTAGGGTCATTGTCCTGTTGGAAGGTGAACCTTCTGCCCAGTCTGAGGTTCTGAATGCTCTAGACTAGGTTTTCATTAAGGCTATCTCAATATTTTGGTGCATTGAGCTTTTATTCTACTCTGATGAGTCCCTCAGTCCCTGCTGCTGAAAACAGCCCCAGAGCATGAGGCTGCTACCAGCACACTTTACTTTTGGGATGGTACTCTGCAGGTGATGAGCAGAGCTGGTTTCCTTCAAACATGATGCTTAGAATTGAGGTTCATCAGACCAGAGAATCTTGTTTCTCAGAGTGTGATCTTTCTTCCCCAGATGTGTGGCTTGACTCAAACCTGTTTCTGAGCTCTACAGACTGTTCTTTTGACCTCAGGGCTTGGTTTTTGCTCTGATATGCATTATCAGCTGTTGGACCTTTTATTAAGATGTGTGTGCCTTTCCAAATCATATCCAATCAATTGAATTTGCCACAGGTTACCTTCACTCAAAGTCTAGTGACATCTACAAGCAATATGAATGCTCCTGAGCTAAATTCCAACTGTCCCAGATAAGGGTATGAGTACTTATGCAATGGAATCATTTAAGTTTTTTATTTTTAATACATTTGCAAAGATGTTAAAAAACTTTTTTTTTTTTTTTTTTTTGCTTTACCATTATAGTGTATGGAGTGTAGATTGATGTGGGAAAAAGTAATTTAAAGCAGTTTAACATAAGGCAGCAACATAAAACTTGGCATAAAAACATAAAAATGAAGGGGTGTGAATACTTTCGCAAGGCACTGTAAAAAAGTTAATCTTGACCCCAAAGTTTTGAATGGTGGTGTAGATGATGATGAATAATTTCTTCTCGTATTTTAGATGCAGATCTGTGATATCGTTTGAAGTCTTGGGTGTGAAGTGCAATAGTAGGGTTTCAGAATTACAAATCCAATTAATTTTTTCAATAGAGAAATAATTTTAATGATAATGTCAAAACCTTTCAAGACAAACCTTCCATGAGCTCAGAAACTGGTAAATAAGTGTATTGTTCTTTAGAAGTGACAGCTTGATTTCATTTCAAGTTGTTTAATATTCCCATTGGGAAAAACTACATTACTCATAATCTTGAGGGGTGATTCCTTTTGGGTTCACTAATTAGAGAAATCGCTGTTACCATGGAAATAAGAACTGCGCCAAAAGAGCTCCGCAGCTTCCTCCCACTTGCATGAAGCAATGCAAATGACATAAACAAGTCAGTCTCTGTATACTCTCAAACAACTTACATTAAACAACAACATATTTGAATATTTAGCAATACATTTTAACATTTTTAAAAATGTTTAATTGATGCATTTTTACAGTACATTTAAAATGTTATATTTTATACACTTACACAATGTATTTTCTACATTAGTCAATGACTATAAGTCAGTAATTTTATATTTTCTTTTTTTATTCAATCATGAATTTTGCAATGCTTCTAGCGCTGTTCATAATTCAGATTTCAAATCAAAGTTTGTAATTGTATGGTTAATCTCTGAGCAAGTTGGTTTATTCTTGCCTTATAAATCTGATTTAAAGATGCATGTAGAAAATGAATGGGGGTCAAAAAGTCTTCTAGACCCAAGGCTGCTGAAAAAGTCCATTGCGTTTGGCCCTCTGATCACTTGAGGAGACCGTCTGGAGTGAGACAGGAAATTAAGCAGACAATATGTAGCTTCCTGTTTCTGGCAATCGTACCTGTTGGGAAAGTCCAACAGCCATGGAAGAGCAAGAAGGTCTGCAGTTACAGCTGGCATGAATAAGGCTCTAAGCAGCAGACTCAATTTACTCTCCTGATGTCAGAGAATTCAGGCTTTTGTAAGTCTTTAAAGCTCAGTGTCATGGAAACAAGCTGGAGCATGAAGCCCCACACCAACACAGCTGCGTACACACACATCCAAGTGTGTGTCTGCCTCTGTGAACATTGAGGGATACAGTTTAAACGGATTTATGAAGAATGTGTATTAATATTGAGGTGGAAGAATCTGTTTTGCTCATGTCATGTAGCTGCTTCTCAGTGTGTCGTAGGAAGACATAATAGCATCGAGAAGGTAAGTTTGAGTTTGTTTAGATATGTAATTTAGTAATAAAAAAAATCATGTACACTTTTACAGTTCTACTAATGTTTCTAGAAGTCTTATATGCTCGCAAAGTTTGAATTCATATGATCAGAAACAAAAAAACAGTAATATAGAAAACAATTATTGTATAAACAGCAACATAGAAAACAATTATTTTAAATAGTAATAATATTTAATAATTTTATTAGCACTTAAAATAATAGTTTTCTATGTTAACACATTTTAAAATGTTATCTATTCCTGTGATGCTAAGCTGAATTTTCAGCATCATTCCTCCAGTCTTCAGTGTCACATGATCCTCCATGTTCTGATTTGCTCAAGAAACATTTATCATTATTATTATGCTTCATCTTTTAGTAGAAACCATGATACATCTGATGAATAGAAAGTTCAAAAGAAGAGTGTATAGTTAAAATATAAATATTTTGTAACATTATAAATGTCTTTATTGCCACTTTTGATTAATTTAATGCAACCTTCTTAAATAAAAGTTATCTTAAAATAAATAAATAAATCTTACAGACCCCAAACTGGAACAGTAGTATACGTGTCCTGTAAGTTGGGAATTAACTTTAGCACCTTTACTTTGCAGCTGGGAATAACACTGTAGACCATCCGAATTTATCTGAAGTTTATGCAGATACACTGATGACAAATGTCATTGTACAATAAGCACAGAGGGATCCGTTTGTTGTTGGCACCCCAACAAAATATCTCCTTTTGTGTTCAACAGAGTTTTACAGGTTTGGAACAACATGAGGGTGAGTAAATGATGACAGAATTGTCCATTTTGTCTGAACTGTCACTTCACTAATAGGGCAACAGATGTGATGTTAACATCAGGTCCGTGTGTGTGTGTGTGTGTGTGCGCTCTGCCCCAGACAGACGGTCACACCAGAGTGTTAACTCGCTCAGACAGGGTCGTTTTCAACAGGAAGACATGTCTGAAGGAGATAATGACTTCTTTTGTTTGAAGCAATATTGTCTTTTTGTAGGTGAACACAGGATGCTTGTGAATAATTTAACCGGTGCGTTGCAGACCTGTACACATTGTGCTGTACGCAAAACCCAACAAAGGACAGTATCTAATCTAACCACCGATACTAAAGGGGTTAGACCAGTCTTGATCACACAGCAGGAAGTGTGGAAAAGAGAAACACAGATGCTTTCATATTCTCACGCATACATTTTAGCATTTTCATACTGATTTGTAACACATCCATCGTGACTTTAAGAACTGCGGTTATTGGATGGCTTGCGAGGGATCATATGTTAATGTCTGTTCTGAATGAGTCAAAGGAATACAATTATTGTGGAATATGAAGCAGGATTTTTGAGGAAATGACTAATGAAGACTCGTAGTAGCTTGTTTGTGTATGAGAGTTGGGTTTTTGATGCTAATGATATGCTAATCTGTCTGAGCGGGTGCTTCTGGTGGACAAAGATCAAATCTGTGCTGGCTGTGTCTTGATAGCCCTCTTTAATTACTGTCATTGAAATCTGTTGTTTTTCATTGGAGCATCTGGTGTGGTGATGCTGGGTCAGTGGCTGACTTATGGGTTTGTGATGGGTTTATTTATTATCAGTTATCATTCCAAAAGTATTTCAGATTAAAATAACCTCAGGTTTTACCAATAATTGTCTTTTTATTTATTAATTACATAAAGGATTTAAAGGGATTTAAGGGAATAAAGAAGAACAGTGAAATAATTAAAATGTATTGCAAAGCAATTCATTTGAATTTATTTAAAATAATATTTTTATTTTAAATTACACACATTTAAATTTATACATTCACTTTTAATGTATGCCTAAAAGCCAAAAAGGGCTCTGTTAATGTTTTTTGTCTCGTCACATGTGGTTGTTAATTACTTGAATCATGTAAATGACAGCCTTTGGTTTTGAATTTAAAGCATGACATTTGACTGAAAAGTTGAGCAGTTTTCATGACTGGATATTATTGTCAGTCTTTCAGCATTTCTATTGCAAAACAGTTGTCAGGTATTAAATATTTAGCTACTTACATCTTCCTTTGCGATCTTTATCTGCTAAAACTGAAGTGTCCTACTGTACGTGAATTCATGTAAACCGTATCATCCAAAATTCTCTGATTTGATTGGCCATCTCAGTCATTTTGACAATCGCGAGCACTTTTAGATCACTGGACATGAAACTTCAAACTTGTCTCCAAATTGTTCCTCAAGCAGCAAAAGTTTGTGATTGACAGTCTGCTGAACTGAACTTTGGGAATATGGTGACTGCAGACTGACAGAGAGGGCTGCTTTGCCTCTGTCAGAGCGCATCTGAATATCTGATTCTGTAAAATCTATAACTCTGTCTGTGTGTCTCACAGCTCATAATCAAAGAGCTGCTGTCACACAGAGTCCTGTAGGACCTGCTCTCAACCTCAGATGGGCCGTCCGCTGACCGTCCACTGACTGTCAGATGCAAATTACACACAAAACTGACAAGAACTGTCAGTGATCCAGTTTATCTGATTGGCCAGGTTGGTGGCATAACTGCATATTCTTCTTTATTTTGAAGTTATTTCTAGTTATTTGTCTAAATAAATTTGAAAAAGGAGATTTGCTTTAAAATTGCATTTAACAGTGTTATTAAATTATTGTTTTTTAAATGTTAACTTTAAGTAAGCCTTAGATTATGGCAAAGGTAATCTAAATATAAAAATTGGTGAAATAAGCATTAACAATTCACTATCCAATATCACACACACACACACATATGTGATATATTATAATTATATATAATTGTTTGTATTTAATCTTCATTTCATTGTCTTGTTAAATGCTGTCAGTGGTGTTGCCATTGTTTTCAGCTGTCGTGTGATGTCATTTCCTGTATTACCCATGATGGTGTGATTATGAATAGATTTTTTGCTTTGTATTTCACTTGGCGTGGTTAAGTCAAATTACTGTCGACCTCCAGATTCCTGCAATTATTACACGACGTATTGTTTATTCTCCAGCGCTGTAGGATTTTCTCTGGTATGTTTTCCTAAGGCAAGTTTCCCAGAATCAAAGCTAAACGGCTAAATCTTCCGCTCGGTTTTTCAGTGCAATATCAACACAGACAGTATAATTTAGTTGAAGACAGAGTGTTTAGTTATGGATAATGTTGTTTCTCACAGATGTGTCTCGCTCCTGCAGGTCTGCGGTGTGTGAGTGGGATGTCTGCAGATCAGCTGTGGCCTGACTATGGTGAAACACCAACCGTTACAGGTGTATGAGAGACAGCTGTGTTTGTCCTGCCTGACCGGGATCTACGGCTGCCGCTGGAAACGGTACCAACGCTCCCATGACGACAGTACCAAGGTAACCACAGCATCATCCTTTGCGGGGAAAGCCATTGTATTCTAACCACGTAAAGACTGAATGAAGATGATAGAGGCAAAATTGACCTTTTGATAAGCTCCGCCTTAAAACTGTTACAGACCAATCATGTTGAAACGTTGTGGTCAGTTACACTAATGTTATCACTTGTAATTGTTATTTATATATTTAGCAATTTATAAGCACATTTTACTAAATAACTCACTCATTTTGATGGGAAGTTGTGTACAGCTCAAATAAGTGGCCAACTATAACTGAGGAGGCGGAGCTTAGAAAAGTGTCATTTTTTTGTCATCTATGATTGACACACCTGTGGATCATAGTTATGGATCCACTTTGATGATACTGATGCTTTTCTCTGGTAATTTCTGTCAGCGTCTGGTCATATTTTGTTCGGCATTCATTTGAGGCAGACAGCAGAACCGAAGGACAACTTAGCTGTCTGTAATGAAGAAAAAAGCCTTTCTCCTCTGCTGTCTGAATGTCTGTCTATCTGACAGAGAGAAACTCAATCCAGAGTTTCAGATTCCCTGGAGGACGTGTTGTAGGTCAATTCTAATCTGTATACAACACAGCAAGAGGCTTAGTCAGGTCTCTGTCTCTCTTTGACTTGTCCGTTCAATGTCTGGTGTCACCAAACTGGATACTGACATTATTTAGTAAAGTTATTCAAGCAGAAATGCCCATTATTTTAACTGAGCATCCATTTCAGCCCAGCGATCAAATGTTCTGGCCTGAACTGAGCTGCAGTCAGATTGAAAATCAACCCTTATCTACTCTTTACCTAAAGTCTTCTAATATTCATAGGGTATCAAGCTTAAATGTAGCAATATCCTCAGAAGTTTAGAATAGCACTGATATAAATAGAACAATAGCTGATTTGATGATAAAACTCGAGCTTAGTTTCACTCAAGGGTTGCAAATAAGTTTTTATTATTTTTATTTAGTTCATTATAATTAAATTAATTATGGTGTGTGTATCTATGTATTTTAAAATTATATAATTAAATTATACAGAATGTAATATATAGAATAAAATAAATATTACATTTAATTGTATATTATTGTATGTTTGTATATTGTATCAAATAAATTGTGTATACAATTTTTAATTGCATTTTTATTTTATTTTAATTATATATATTTTTGTCTATATATATATGTATATATGTATATATATGTGTGTGTGCGTTTTATTTTATATATACTGTATATAATATAAAATTAATTAGAAATTATATATTAATATTTTCTGTTTTATTTCCAAACTCAGCATTATGCAATTTTTGCAGTGTTTAAACTTGACTTTAATATTACTGTATATTAATAATACTGTGTATATTAGCTGGGATTTTTTTCATTTTTTACAAACTCTGTCTTGTCCCCTTATTTGACTGGGCTTAAGATATATATTTTTTTATCTAAAATTTAATTAAAAAACATAAAAAAAAAAAAAAACGATGTTTTTAACGATGTTTGAAACGATACACTGACTCATTGATTTAAACATGCAATCTGAGGTAAAAGTTATAGCATACTATTGTTTGAAATGATTTTTTTAATCTCGCCTGCTGACGTACTATATTTTTAAACAAACCCTTTCTTGGCTCATTATTTCACCGGGCTGCCAAAAGTTAAGATATTTTATATGAAATTCAGTAAAACAGACAACTAGGTGTATTAATGTCTGAGATGACAAGTCACTCACTGATTTAAACAAACATGAAACTTGAGGTTAAAAATGTAGCATACTGCATTGCTTGAATTTTTTTTATTTATTTATATTTTCTAAAGCAATTTATTATTGTAGACATAAATACTTTTTACTGTATAGTCAGCAGTATTCTAGTATTCAGTTCTGATCTGTTTTATTCTTTTCCATGTTCTATCCAGTTTGAAGCTTGTGATGATTCAGTTTGTGGGTTTTGCTCTTTCTTTTCACCTCCCCACAAGTTACCATAAATGCTCCTTCAGGAGTGAACACACACACACACCCACAGCCATTAGTTCATCTTTCCATTTGAACAGTCTCTCTGAAGTAACACCTCGGCACTGAGAGCGAACTCTTCAGAAGCTCTGCCATTGGCTGGCTTACTTTGTGTCATCACTGCTAGCCCCACCCACTCTATAATTAGAGCAGGGTGACGATGTGTCCTACCCGATGTGCTCATGAGCAGGTCTGGAGGAGCTGATGGGATTGAGGGATTAGCAGCTGTCAGCTGTGCAGAATGAATGAACAGAACAGTGAAATGTGTCCTCCGCTGTAGAGTGACTCCGCCACAATCCACAGACCAATAAAACATGAGTCAGTGCATTATTCAGTTCTCTGTCAGGGTGTGTGGAATCACTAGAAAACTATATACGCGAGCTGTTATTGTTGGGAATTGTATTTAAGGCATGTCAGATGACTGTTGTTGTGGTCTTTGAAATCTCAAGAGTTGGTGAAAATCTTCATCAGTGCAAATGTTGAGTTGTGTTTTGTTGGAAATAATAGTCATTGGTCTTCATATTCATAACGCAATTACATCTTTCAGTTTTATTTGTTAAGTTGTCAACCAGTGGTCCAATGTAGGGTGAATTGGGGTCATCTGAGACATTGGGTGATGTGGAATGACTAGCTCTGATGTGTATATTTTTAATGCTTTCTTTTTTTTTTTTTTTTTAGGAAGTTAATAATTTTATTATTATTATTTCAAGGACACATTAAATTGATCAATAATGAGAGTAAAGACTTTTGTAATAATAAGGAAGATTTATATATCAAATAAATGCTGTTCTTTTGAACTTTCTATTCATCAAAGAAGAATCCTGAAAAAATGTAATATGCTTTCTAGAAAAATATTAAGCATTGATAAATGTTTCTTGAAAACCTAATCAGCATATTAGAATGATTTCTGAAGGATAATGTGACACTGAAGACTGGAGTAATGAAGCTGAAAATTCAGCTGCGCATCACAAGAATAAATAGTTTAAAATATATTCAAATAGAAACCAGTTCTTCAAAATTGTAATAATATTTCATAATATTACCATTTTTACAGTATTTGTTTGGTCAAATAAATGCAGTCTTGGTGAGTATAAGAGATTTCTTTCTTCAGATACATTAAAATATCATTAACAAATCAAAACATTAGGATATTCAATTTGGGTTGTAATGTGAGGTGATGGCGTGAGGAGTCAAAAGTGACCCTAATTCACCCTGCATTTGAACGAATCACTTCTAGAATCTCAGGACGCGGTCATTAGATCATTAGATCCATTTCACACCTCCACAGGAACGAAAGGTCTTTTGGGTTCTGAAAGGGTGAGTGCCAGCAGGATGCAAGCCATCTGATCTGCTAACTCAACTCAGATGTCTCTCTGCACCTTGCGTTACCCAACAGATTCATGTACTGCAAAATAATCTCAAAAAAACATGTCTTTCAAAGTCATATACGTACTATATTCCAAGTTGAAGTGTTGAGTACTTGCAGTTCATGAAAATTAGAATCAACTAATGTAATTAGTTACATCCTTGCCCAAATGAAATCTGAGTGATATCTGACAGATTCAGTACGTAAACTCCAGCCATTGTTTTATATGCTTGCTGGTTTTCCTTCTATGAACAAGCTTGTGAGCTCATGTCATTTAACACGTACATCTGGAAAAAGTTTAATATTATTATTATTTATGTATATTTTTTTAATTACTTTTATGGTGTAGCATGCCACAGGTTTCTGAATAACATTTCAAAATCCTTAACAAATGATGACATTCACAGTCATTCACTGAGTGAAATCTTTTCACTCTCAGCATCAGGTGAACCGAGACAAGTTTGATTATTACATCACCCTTAAACTCCTGTTAACAGAACAATGAAGCTCCACCCTCTCGATCTCCAGCAGCGACCTTGCCTGGTCTCCCAGGAAACATGTGTTGGTGCCAGGCAATGTCTCTCTATCTATCTCTCTCTCTCTCTCTCTCTCTCTCTCTCTCTCTTTCTGAAAGATCCCACTGTGCTGAAAATGTTCCATCACTGCTGTAATTCGATGTGGAATGCTGTGTGGTTTCTGTGGTAAAGGAATTTAATTAAACTTAGTTACTTAATCTCACATTTTATCATGCTCTTTAAAACTTTAAGGCATCTTAAAAGCTACGTATTTGATCTCAGCGGCTTTTTACATCCTCTGCCACACTTGATATGAAGTGCTGATTGTAAAGCCCTAGGGTTTCAGATGTGAACATGTTGTGAAGGATATAAAGAGAGCTATTAAAAGTCAAAATTTGGAACATATAAATAAAAATAAAGTCTTGTTGGTTTGACACATCTGTCTGATTTGTAACATTCCTCATTGGGATAAAAGTGTCTGCTAAATGAATAAATGTCTGTCTGGTGGACATGTGTGTTTACATCACGTCCTGTTTTTGTTTTTCAGTGGGAATGTTCATGGTTCTTCCTCCTCTGCTGTTCGTTTCTTCTTCTCCTCGTCTGGTCCTACTTCTGGTTGGAGGCTCATAATGACTACAATGAGTTCAACTGGTGAGTTCAGCCTGATGTTTGGAGGAACCTGCTGTTTTAGCACTGACATCAGCTGGTCATTAACTCTGAACCCTGCTGTGTGTCCTCACCACGAAGCTGAAAGCAAGCCATGTTTGCACATTTCATTGCTAGAGATGTTTTATGAGTTTTCTAGTTTGATTGCAAGGTTTACTCTGTTATATTCGCAAACATGGATTTCTGAACCGCTTTCTGAATTAATTTTACACACAAAGGGCCAGTTTTACTAAACAGGGCAAATTAATGAGAGCGCGCAATTGCCGATGGGCAGTGGAAATTTCTGCTGGTGATTTACTAACAACGCACAAATTAAAGAACACAGACACAACATCTCATTTACATATCAATCAATGCAATATACCAAGCGCAGCGCAAATTAGCGTAATCGCAAATAAAGAATAAAGCCACAAAATGTTGACAAGAACCGGAGGCCAAAAAATGAAGGGTTGCAAGAAGTTTTGATAGACCTGGTATTGCGTGACTCCTAGTTGAGGGTTCCAAGTCGTCTTTTATTTCCTGAAGCAAATTAAAAATAACATGGCTTAGCAAACGATATGTTCGGATAATGTGTTCTTCTGGCATTCCAAATAAATTAATAGGTGTGGAAAAAATCCTCTCCCTTTTACCAAGCACTCTCTGTTCTCTGTGATGCCTCCTCCTAGCAACAACAATTGCAGCCATTTCAAGCGCAAAATAGTTTAAGATACGTTTTTTTGGGGCGTTAAATAATGTAGCAAATACTAGTAATTTGACGAGCGCAAACGTTAGTAAAACGCGTTGCGTGATTCAATTGAAATACTCTCCTCTCATAAATTTAGCGTCTGAAAGGGAAACTCGTAATTGTTGGAAAACATCATGTATGTATAGCATGCTCTGCTGGTGTGAGAGCTGTTGATGGGTTTGTTTCTCTGGCAGGTTGTTATATAATCGTTCTGCCGTTTGGAAGGATGGCACAGTCCCCATTCTCACCACAACACTCACAGGATTCACTTACACTGCATTTTTAATGGTGAGCGCTCTTCACACGTGCACATGTGGCATAGAGAAAGTGAGCAGTGCCTTTAAACTTTTTTAAATTAATTGTCGCATTTACACGGTGAAGCCATGACTGACTGCTTGTTGGTTCAAAACATCACCGTTGTAGCCTTAATAATTGTGTACACATTTTATTATTTTTAATATATTTTATATCATTATTGATGTTATTGTTATATACAAAATACAACACAATATCTCTATAAAAGTGAATAATTTTTATATTACTTTTTTTATTTTGATGTATTTTATTTTTAATTAATTATTTTATTTATAATTTGCTATTGTATTTTTTTTTTTTTTTTCAGATTCTTGCACTTTGTCACATTGCACTGGGACAGCAGCTTAATTTGTACTGGATCCATAAGGTGAGAAGAGTTTGTTAATCTTGGTAAAGCCTAGAACTAGACTGAGGTTATGAATGTATATTAAAACAAGTTTTATTTCCTACAGATTGTAGTTCTGGCCATTCTGCTCACAACCATAACAGGAGTGGTGTTCATTGATGATTTCTGGCAGGACGAATGGGACATTGTCATAATTTCTCTGCAGGTTGGATCAACCTCATAAGCATACTGTCCAATGTCTTGAGATCTTTCTTGACAAGTAATTCTGTTTTTGCTGTTGTAGTTCACAGGGCCGTTCCTACACATCGGAGCTTTAGCTGTGGTCACAGCATTAGGGTGGGTCATCGCCGGTCAGGTGGTGCGCATGGAAAGATCAAGTGAGTTGAAGGTCATGTGAGGGGAAAAGGCAGACTGGGTCAAAGCTAAGACAGCCCCTACACTTTCATAACATGTAATGGTAAAATATAGGTGCACTACCCTTCAAAAGTTTGCGATCAGTAAGGTTTTGCTTGTTTGTTTGTTTTTGAAAGAAAGTAATACTTTTATTCAGTGAGGATGTATTCAGTTTATCTATAGTGACAAATGCAGTTCTTTTGAACTTTCTATTAATAAAAAAAAATGAAAAATGTATTACTGTTTCCCCCAAAAATATTAAGTGCACAACTGTTGATAATAATAAGAAATGTTTCTTGAGCGGCAAATCAGCATATTAGAATGATTTCTGAAGGATCACGTGACACTGAAGACACTGAAGAAATTCAGCTTTGCGTCAAAGGAATAAATTACATCTTAAACTATACTAAAATAGAAAACGGTTCTTTTAAATAGTATTAATATTTCACAATATTAGTGTTTTACTGTATTTTTGATCAAACAAATGCAGCCTAGGTGTGCATAAAGAGACTTCTTTAAAAACATAAAAAATCTTACTGATCCAAACCTTTTAAACAGTAGTGACAGTTTTTGACACTTTTTTTTGCATATGTTTGTGTGTTTATCCAGGGCTTCAAGTTGTGACGCTAGTGATTTATGTGAGCGTCCTCCTGGTTCTGTATCTGGTTCCCCTCTTCATCTCTTCTCCCTGCATCATGGACCGGTCCAAGCTCGGTCCTCGTCCTGCTATCATTGGCCGTCGTGGAGCTCCAATGGTGAGTTTCATAATCCTGGTTTTTCAGGCCGGATGTTTGGCATCCAGGTGTCTCTCTGAAGTTTAGCAAGAGTTAGAAAGCGCTGGAAGGATCGTGTGTCCCTGCTGTAGAGAGCCACACTTACACTCTGTGTAAACATTAAGCTGATTGTACAATGAAGCTTAAACCTGTTTGTTTGACTTCCTCGAAGGAGTTTTAAGATAGTAACTCTCATTACACTCTGCCTCTCTCTCTCAGCTCGCTCCAGAACACACCATTATGTCCTTTAGTAAAGCACTGCAACAGAAGGTCACTGCCCTGGAAGCAGATGTTACCATCAGGTATTATGACTTTATGAAACATACCTGAATGAATCATATTTTATTTTATTTTATTTTATTTTTCATTTATGGTATTTATCTGGTTTATTTTAATCATACCTTTTTGAATGAATCATAACTGGTTTCATATGTCTGTATTTTAATTATTTTATGACATTAGGTATTATATATTTATATAAATATATAGTACCTAATATATAATATATATATAATGATATTATCTTATTTTTAAATGTATTGTATTTATCTAGTTTAGTTTTTTTATCATACCTCTTTGAATTAATAGTAATTTATTT
Organism: Schizothorax lantsangensis; assembly: GCA_027422415.1. NCBI lineage: Eukaryota > Metazoa > Chordata > Actinopteri > Cypriniformes > Cyprinidae > Schizothorax > Schizothorax lantsangensis. Next base: position 21,985,692 of record CM049856.1, on the reverse strand, counting down.
TATATTTTATTTTGTATTTTATTTTATCGTATCTTTTTGAATGTGAGAAAAGAATGGCAGCAGCTCTAATTGGCTCGCAGTAACCTGACTCTAATGTGTGATTGGATGTTTTTTGTTTTTGCTTTAGTCTGGATGGAGTGCCCTTTTTGATGAGGGACCGAACACTACGCAGGACCACCAATGTGGACAAACTCTTTCCAGCTCGTCAGGACCATGACGCCTCGTTCTTTAACTGGACAGAGATTCGCAGTCTCAATGCTGGACTTTGGTTCCTCAAGGTATTAAATTTGATTCCTTCCTTATTTCTTTTGTCCACCTTCACAGTTACTAAAGATTTTGAGGTTGTTTGTCCCTCAGGATGATCCGTACTGGATGGTGCAGTACATGTCTGAAAAGGATCGCAACCGCACGGCCAATCAGACGGTGTGTAGCCTCGCGGAGCTGCTGCGTCTGGCTGCTAGAACGAACCGCTCCGTGATCTTCAGCCTGCGGCGACCTCCATCTCAACACCCCCGACACCAGCTCTGGGTCAGTGATGCACTGAAGGTCATTCAGAGATCCAGCATCCTACCAGAACAGGTGAGAGCACAAAACACACACAACATACATTTACACACTTAGAATAGCCTCTGATTTAAAAAACAAAACAAACTCTGATTTAAAAACAAAAACATGATCTATTGTGGTCCAAAGACCATCTTCAACCAACATCTGAACAGACGTGCATCTAATACATGATGGAACCATATGAATATATTTTAAATAATATTTCTTTATTTTTTAATATAGATTTTGTTGAAGTGTTGTCTATCATGCCTTATTCATTCTAAATCTGAAATAATGAGAAAAATATTCTTTATAAGCTTCTAACAATAGAAAAGCCTTCATTAGCTATTTTGTGCCAAACAATTTCTAAGAATTTAATCTAAAAATAATTAAAATGTATCATGTACTTTTTATATATTTTATTTAATATGATTAAATGTTGTTTAATGTCTTATTCCGACTAAATCTAAAATATTGTGAAAAATATTCTTAATTTGGTTTTAAGACCTTTATCATCAACTATTTTATGTGCCAAAATTCTAAATCTTTTAAAAAATATTTAATATTTAAAAATGTGTGTATTTATTCTTGTATATTTGCTGAAATATGTTATATTATTCAATCTAAATCTTTTAAATCCATCTGAATTATTGATAAAATATTCCTAATAAATGTATATTAGAAAAGGTCTTTCTAAGCTAGTTTATGAAATAACCAATAAATTCAGAATTCATCTAAAAATATATATTTAAAAATGTATGTATTTATTTTTATATGACTTGACAAAATTCGAAATCTTGTCTAATATGTCTTATTATTCATTCTAAATTTTAAATATTGAGCAAAATATTCTTAAGTGTCTAACATTAGAAAATGCCTTAATCAGCTACTTTATGAGCCAAATAATTTCTAATAAATTAAAAATTAATCAAAAATAACTAATTTATTCATTTACCAATTTTATATAATTAATTGAAATGTTGTCTAATAGTCTTGATATTCAGTATTAATATTCAGAAAAATATGAAAAGAGCATAATCAGCTAGTGTGTGTGTAGGTGATGTGGACGCCTGACTGGTACAGGAAGAAGGTGCGTGCAGCGGTTCCTCTCCTTCAGCAGACATCAGATGAGAAACTTCCTGTGGCTGAGCTGAAAGACAGAGGGATCAGTACTCTGACCCTGCACTACAGCCAGGCCAGAGCTCAGGATATCAGGTACACACACACACACACACACTCAGAACGTCAGCAGACATCTGCCTTTCCCAATCTGTATTAAATATCACAATGAAAGCATTTTGCATTGAAATCCAACATCATAACCATACAGCTATTGCTATTACGGTAAAATCATAGTATATTAAAATGCTAATATGGAGTTATCATATGGCATACAGTTATTTGAAATATGAAAAGGTGAAAATGTAAAATTAAAATATTTTAGCCATTTTAATAGATGTATTTAGATCATTTATGGGTCTGTGTAATGTTTAGAGAACAATTTTTTTTATTGTTATTTTTATTATGATATATTACAATGCATTTTGAATTATATATAATATATATTTTAATGTGTGAAGTTAAAATTTATACATGCATACATTTTATCATCAATTTTATTATTTAATTTATATGAAAGTAGGTATGAGGTTTTGTTCTGCAATACTTTTACCAAGCAAACTTCCTCTCTGTGTATGTGTGTGTTGTGAGCAGGCCGTTTTCTGGCAGTAATGTGAGTGTGAACGTGTATCCGGTGAATGAGCCGTGGCTGTATTCGCTCATGTGGTGCAGCGGGGTTCAGTCCGTCTCTTCTGATGCTCCACACATCCTGAAGAAAGTGCCTTATCCTATCTGGATCATGGTACTGATCTCTCTCTCTGGCTGAATCCCAGTTCACACACTCCTATTACATACGAGAAGTACATACTCTGCTGGCCACGCTCAAGTACACACTTAAAAGCAGGCCAGTTTTCCACAGATTTGGAACGCTTGTCATTCATCAAGTCCTACACATTGGCCGGATGTTCATTTAATGGCTAATTTGATTATGCTGTCAGCTTCCAAGGAGGATGTAGTGAATCTTGGCCCTGTTTAACACATTTTACCATCTATTCCACAGAATACTGTAGATTTTAAATTGGCATGCTTTATATATGATGCAAGATCAGTATTGAGAAATAATGTTGCAAATGGTTGCATACATTTGCATCAGAAAAATCTATAGTGCAAGGGATTGTGAGCAAAATTAGCTCCAAAAACCTTTGAAATACTTAAAATATTCCCTGGAAATAGTACTGAAGACTGAATATTCAGACACATCAGAGATTCTCTCTCTCTCTCTTTCTCTATAGTATATAATTTCTGTAAAATTATTTATATAGTGTATATATAATTTTTTATATATTGCAATTTAATTTTATTGGGATTCTACCTGTATTATTTCCCCCTAATTTGCTTTTTTTGTGTGTATTTACATTGATATCTAATGGCTTAATGCTGCTTTAACATATTTTGTAGAGTGCAGATGAATATGGCCTGATATGGATCACCTCAGATTTAATCTCTGTGGCTGTTGTCATTAGCATCTTCATATTTCAGAAGTAAGTGCATCTCTTTTAGTATGTCCTTCGAGCTGTTTCTTAATACTTCTTAATACTGGAAGCTTTTTGCTGTGTCAATAATGGCTTTAATTGCACATATTTGCATGAAAGCCTATTTGATTTTCAGTGCAGTCCTTGGCGTTAATGTTAGGTTATTTTTGTAGTTAGCATGCTTGCTATATCTCTGCTGGGTGGCCGGGTGCTTTTCAACTGATGGCTCTGCTCTTTTCTTCTTGGCAATGTCTACTTTCCCTCCATTATCTCTCTGTCCTCTGCTCTTTGCATGTGCCTGTCTTCTGCTGTTCGCTGAAATTGCTCAGCTATCACCTGATCAGGTAATGAGGATGAGTATTTTAGGGACAGAATTCTGACTGTTTTGGTCTTTATTTGTTCTGTTTCTTCTGTGTTTGTTGTTGGTTGTGTTTTGTTCCAGTAATTATCGTTCTTGTGTGCTTTTACTTCAGTGTTGCTTTACTTCAGTGTTTTCTTCAATCCTTTTTTAACCTTTTAAGTGTTGAAGATCTAATACAGGGGTAGGCAACGTCGGTCCTGGAGTTCCGCTGTCCTGTAGAGTTTAGCTCCAACCCTAATCAAACACACCTGAACAAGCTAATCAAGGTCTTCAGAATTACTAGAGCTGGCAGGTGAGGTTTTTTTCAGGGTTGGAGCTAAACTCTGCAGGACAGCGGCACTCCAGGACCGACGTTGCCTACCCCTGACCAGAACTTTTTGGCACTTTCAGACCCTCAGAGGTGTGTTTTGGTGACGGTGTGTTGTTGTTTTTTTCCTCAGGTGGAAGATGAGTGGCATGCACAGCTACAACCCTGAGCAGATCATGCTAAGTGCTGTAGTACGTCGGCCGAGTCGTGACGTCAACCTCATGAAGGAGAAACTGATCTTCTCAGGTGAGACTCATGAGCACACAGCTGTGTGGAGATAAAGCCACAGAACAAATTCACTCTCTGTGACCTCTGCAGATGGCTGTGGCACAACGCCCCTGGTGGTGATCATAATACAAAATCTGTATTCATATCTGCATATGCACTTTACAATAAGATAAAACATTAGTTAATACATTAGGTATCATGAACAAATAAGAAACATTTTTTGTGATTTATGATATATAAATAAATGTGTGTGTGTGTGTGTGTGTGTATGTGTGTGTATATATATATATATATAAACATGAGGTTTTCCATGTGCAGAAATATAAATAAACAACAATAAAATAACATAATATAAATCTATATATACATCATATATGACTTAAATGTGAAGGTTTGTCTAATAAAGTAATAAATTAATTAAATGTGTTTGTCTGTGTATAAAACTGTATGATAAAATGATTTCTAAATAAATATACCGTAATCCATCTATATATAAATATTAATTCAAAGACAACATTTGGCTTGTGCAGAAATAAAAAAATATATATGTAAATGCATGTGAATAATTTTTTTTTTACAAAAATTAAATTAATTAATGTGTGTGTGTGTCTGTGTATAATCCAAAATTAATGCATATGTATATATGACCTACATGTGGAGGTTTGCCATATATATTGTATGCATGTATATAGCCTATATATGTGTGTGTATGTGTGTTGTTGCTTTTAAACATTTGTATAAGCATAACAAATATTACTATTACACACAAATATTAGTAATATTTCATATCGATATTAGTAATATCAGAGTTTACTGGAGTTATTACAGCGCCAGTGAAACATATGATTGAAGCCAACCAAAATGTTTAAAAATAATGTTAAGAAGATTCACATACTCAGACAGTGATTCAGAAAAAAGTGATCACAGTTGTGAAAAACTGTCACATCACTCTCTGTCTCTCAGTCTGTATACTCACACAATCAGTGGCCAACAGCCATTTGAGTCCATCACCGGCATCACTCAATATGATGAGGGAAGATGTGGCCCAAAAGTGTTGTTGTGGGCTCTGTGAATGTTCATTCATTTAAATACAGACCCCACATCGCCCTCCTAGTGGAGAAATCTGCCCTGTGAAACTGGCTAATGAGTTTTGTGCTCGTTTCAGAGATCAACAACAGTGTCGGGAGCACAGATGAGCTGTCCATGTACACCGGAAACGGTCTGGACACTTATGCACGTGATGACATCATGATGCCCGCACGTCATGCAAGCAAACTTTAGTGATGACTTGAATCCATTTTATGGATCGAACATCTCGAGCTCAAAATCAATAATTTAGACTGAGTTGCTTTTTCATCTCCAGTGGATTATTTTGAATGGTCTTCGTTGGTTCACGGACACTCTGGGACTGTATTCCACTGATTCAGTGTTCTGCTTTGATGCCTTATGTACTGATGTATTTTTTTCTGTATCAAACCGTATTTAAATGGAGCTGAGTTATTGTGCACTGTAAATTTTAGAGTCCAATCTGATGAAAGCAGGTAATAAAAGTGTCCTATTATTAATGTTTGTGAAGAACAGACTGAAGATTAATGGATTTAATGTTAAAGCATGCAGAAATCAAAGGTTCAGCGATGGTTTTTGAACCTCAAACTAGCCCGAGTAAAGCTTGACTGTAGGCTGATATGATTATTTATTTTTTATTTATATTATTTTTGTAACACATCATTTGCTTGCTGGTGATTCATATATCATTGCTCTAGTTTAAGATCAGTTTTCTTCTACCTTGCTGTATCGATGTCTTTTTAAGTGATTTATTTTGTAATGAAATCTCTGAATTGCGTCGAGAGTGTCTTTCATGAGGTGTTCAAATGGGTTTGAAGGTGAATTATTACTGGAAATGAAGCAGTATATCAGGTGAAGTCAGGGAAATTGAGCCACTTTTGTGCTGCAAAGACAATTTTTTTTAGTCTTTAAGAATGATACTTCTGGTAATTCAAAATATCACAGGTTTTTATTGTATATTATTGGGTAACACATTGACTATATTTATTCACAAGCAGAACAAATCGCTCATGAGTAAGATTTTTTTTAAAGAAATTAAGACTTTTATTCAGCAAGAATGCTTTAAATTGAGCAAACGTGACATTAAATATATAGGAAAATAGAAATCAAATATATAATATATAAATATATTAAAATAGAACATTTAAATTGCAGTAATATTTCACAATATTACTGTTTTTACTGTATTTTTGATTAAATAAATGCAATGTTGGTGAACACAAGAGATGTAAAACATTTTAATAAATCCTACTGACCCCAAGACTTTGAACGGTAGTGTATAATTATTAAAAAGTGTGTAGTTCATATTAAAAAAATAAGTCATTTTTACCTATTTGAATGTGCATTAACTAATGATTAATAAACCATTTTTATATTTGTTAATGTTATTATAAAGTGTTACCAGTTATTTTTAAGACAGACTTCAGCAAAAGCTGTGAGATATTTTGCCAAATGTTTTTCAACAGTTTTGAGTTACATGTGCATGGTTCGTGTAAAAGATGGAGTTTGCTTATTGTTTATGGCTGTAGTTAGTAAGTGCTCACACTAGATGGCAGCATGTTATTACTGAGTGTTACAGATCTCATCACTTTTAGTTTCAGGAAGCCACTGACATCTGAACCAGTAAATATGACTATATTAATATAACTGGATATGTAACAAATGAAATTAGTAGGATATAAAGATATCTTTTTATTGCATGAAAATAATGCATTTGTAATCTCAATAGTTTGTTTTGTCTAGCATCTGCAAGGCAAAGTTTAAATGGTTTACAAGAGCAAAGCTTCACCACTTTCACCATATTTACAGTATATTTACATGTCATCTTTAATATCTATAACTACTTCTCACAGTGTCCATGATGTGAGAATCCAGTGTCGTCAGAGACATCTTAATGCAACAGCTCTGAAACACAAAGGCTGCTTTACACAGTCAAAAACTCTGGCCAATATAGGTTGTGGCCGGCGGGTAACAGTCTTTGCACCAACCAGAGTCAGGCGAGGACGAGATAAACAGCATTATGCAGGCTGTGGTTATGCTTGGGTTGCAGGTGGGCTGAGAGGGGCCGGCTGGGTCTCTGTGTCCTCTTTACTGTTGTCTGAACAGTCAGATCCGATGTAACAGCCAGAGTCTCTGGGACAGTCGTTTAGTTCGGCTTTGACTTGTTCAGAGGGAGATTTGGGCTCTTCATCTTTCTCTCCGTGGCTCTGATTATTATCTGTATTAGAAAAAAACAAAGACGACAGACACAGACGTCATGATAATGTCATCAGATGATTGTGCATGCATATTCATACGGTACTTGGAAGTATGTTTTCATAGCACGCAACACACGCAATGTTTTTCTCTGTATTGCAGCGTTTGATGCTGTTTGTGAGGTGTGGCTAAACTTCTGAAATTAAAAGACGGATACCCACACAAACTCACTGCTGAACACACTTCCTGTTGGGTCTTTCATCACTTGCAAAAAACTGGCCTCAATGACATTCACTTTTTTCCACTAGCAGTGTTTTTTTTTTGTTTGGTGGTTTGTTTTGTTTTGCATCAAGCTACTCAAATTTTAAAACGTGTCTAAAATGTCTAATAAGTCTAAAATGATTTAAACATATTACAATATTGTATTCATTTAAATGTGTGTGTGTGTGTATATATATATATATACATATATAAAACAACATCTAATTTAAACACATTTTAACATCTAATTTAAAAACAATATACAGTATATACAATTTTTAAATGTATTTCCTCATCTGTGTTTTTTTTAAATTTCCCATTATGACCATTTTTATTCATATACACACACAAATTAATTGTATAATTAAAAATATATTTTACTAATCATTTTTATTCAATCCTTGTTTTGTGTTCCATTTGTCATGACATTTTGTTCAAATGTTTAATATTTCAATTTTCTTAAACATTTTTAAATATTTTACGCATTTTTATTTTATTATTATTTTTTATTTATTTAAACATTTAAATGTATTTTATCTCATCTTTGTTTTGTTTTCTATTTTAATGACACTAAAGTTATCAGACACTTGAGTGGAAAGGAACTAGATTTTTATCTGAGGGAAAATGTGTGAAAAGTAGTGTTTTCAACCTGTCGCTTCACCCGTGTGGCTTTGATGAGGTTTGTTTTTGAGCTTCTAAAACACTGTACGATCACAGCGCTGATATGTTCATCCTACATCAGCTCCTAAGCTGTGAGAACTTTTATATAAAAGCTAAAATGCCAAAAAAGGTCTTGGAAACAAGATAGCATCATCAATGTGCCATTTCCTGGAATTTATTAATATTTTGATGTCTTCTGATGTTCAACCACTTACATTCAGGGTCCTGCAGGTATTCTGCCGCCAACAGCAGCCGGTGTCGGTGTTCAGGGTCAGTCACATTGAGCTCTATAAGATGCTTCTCCTTCAAATCCCGAAGATCTTCCACCGTCTGATACCCATTCAACAGCAAAGATGAAATATGCTCCTGCGGAAATATTTTTGTCTGTTAAAGTAGCGCCAACTACATCAGATAATACCTTACATCCTGTTTTTGAGATGTTTGAATGTGAATCTGTGGGTATATCAAGCTTAATCATCAGCTTTAGTAGTTAATTAGACATTTTAAGCACCTCCAAATTGAGTCTTTCCAGAAGTTCCTGAAGAGTTTTGGGTCGAGGTCTTCTGCTCCTCCGGTGAGAGCGAATCCTTGGTTCGGGTGCGCTTTCTTCCACCAGCACGTCGACGTAGATGAACTTAAAGATTCCTATTTTACCGTTCAACATTCCAGTCCAGATTCCCATTTTAGGTTTGCTGATGATATCAATCACATCTCCCACCTTACAAACGAAAAAGAATGCATGTTAATAGCTCTGAGTTGAGTTCCTTTTTTTATTCCTGAACATCTCAGGTTGGTTTTTACCTTGAGTTTGAGAGACTCTGCGTCATATGGACTGGGAACGAAGTCGGTGTGGACCTTGGCTCGTCCACAGAACTGGCCCGTGTAGGGCACATCTTCTTCTAAACGCAGGCTGTCCCTGTTACTACAACCTTCAGAGCCGCTGGTCACACCACCTGAAGCATCAGGAAATGCAAAACAACCAGTGAAACTCAAACCACATGACTGAAATGTCAATTGAGGTAAGCAGTACGTTTTCGCTTCTGTGGCAGCTCTGTTTTACATTTTAAAACACAGATTAGACCCGTGATCCATTAATAAATGGTCTACTAGTTTAATTCAGCTTACTAGATGAACTCTGGCCACTGTGCAAGCTGAACAAACTCTCTACGGAGTTACTGGAGTGGTTGCAGCCTTTGGCCAACGTGCCGTCCACGACTTCAGCCGCCACAGCTTCGTTCTCCTCACCCTGTGAAAAACATCAGAGAAAGTCTCAGGCAAGAGTCCCAACCAAAACTGATACGTGACAGGTCTTCAGGTAGCAAATCAGGTCGTTCCAGGCCACTGGTCGTTCGAGGGAGCAAAGTCTTTAATCCACGAGAGCTGCTCTGCCATTTTTACCTCAGACACGGGAGCTGCATGTAATCCACCCACACAAGCTCCTCAGAAGCTCTTTATAGTACAGCGGCAAAATAAAGGTTCACCGCTTGAAATAAATGAGAAAACTACAGAGATGTTACGTGTCTTGCTTTAATACCTCAGACTCACACCATTTACTCAGGATAAACATGGTAGAACTTTTAAGTTCTGCAAAGAACTTTAACTCTTTAACTGTCGTTTTTGTTGATGTTTAGAAAAACAGCTCCATAAATGACCAAAAAATTCACATACATTATAATGTCTTCTTGCTGAGGAACAAAGACTTGTATGTTGACACAAAATCTATTTTATAACTCTTGGAATATAGCATTACAGTTCATGCGCACTACTTTTATGGTACCTTTTTCATTTTTGGACTTCATCAACCATAGACCTCACTATAAAAAAATACAAAATACTAATTTTTGTGTTTGTAAAATGAACCCTTTAAAGAGATATTCCGCACAAAATTTTTAATTCCGTCATCATTTACTCCCAATTACTTTGTTTCAAACTTGTATGACTTCTGTGCAACACAAAAGAAGACATTTTGAAGAATGTTGGAAACCAAATGGTTTTGGCTCCCATTGACTTCCATTATATGGCCAAAAAGTATATAACTATGGAAGTCAATGGAACCCAAAACTGTTTAGTTACCAACATTTTTATATTTTGTCTTATGGTCCACACAACAAAGAAATTCATACAGTTTGGAACAACATAAAAGTGAGTAAATTATGAGTGAAACTTTCATTTCACTTCCCATTGACTTCTATTGTATATAATGAAAGTCAATGGGAACTACCAACATTCTTCAAAATATCTTCTTTTGTGTTTCACAGAAGAAAGAAATGCAAGCTTGAAGCGACACGAGGGTGAGTAAACGACAAAATTTTCATTTTTGGTAAACTATCCCAAAGAACCCAAAAGCCAATACGCTGATCTGAACAACCTGTGATGTAACATCGTTATTTGATAAGAAGAGCGTTGTTTGCTAAACCTAAAGAACCTTTGTTTTTAAAAGTGTAACAACATGGCGGGTACGTTTTGATGTTGTTTTAAAGGTTAGAGTTGCTGAACTGTCAAGCAAGCGCTCACCATTTCCTCTGACAGGGCTTTAGTGTATTTCCTGCCCATCTTTTTACGCATGGTCAATGAGATGTTCTTCATCTTCTTCCCGAGACCTCCTGATTTACTGGGATCCACCTCAGCTGCTTCCACAGGCTACAGAGACACACAAACACACATGGAGTTCAGTATGGGAGATTTCAGAGTCCAGCTTTTTATTTGTGCTTTAATGACAAAAGAAACCAAACTCACCAAACTTTCTACCTTCTCTTCTGCCTTGACCTGGGTGGGCTGCTGTCTGTCAAAAATCCCAAAACTGGTGGAACGCTGAACCAAAATGAACAGATAAAATAGGTTAAAGTTGTCAGCAGCTGTGAACAGTCTTGATTGCATCTTGAGTTTCACACCATAATCTTGTGGTCACAGAAGAGATCACTAATGGTCACTAAAGGTGACAGATTTTCAGAAGTCTAAAACAGAATAACTGTTAGCTGAGCACTCACAGTACTTGCGTAATGTATCATTTCACCACAACAGATGGACAAAGTGTGTGTTTTTTTTTTTTCTTTGGAGTAAAAAAAATGATTTTACCTTGGGTTTGTTCCTTGATTTGTCAGAGACATTGGATGGTTTTCTTTGAAGCATTCTGTCAACTATGTCAAATGTTTTTCTCTTAATTTCTCCTGACAGAAAGCCACTCAGCTCTTATTGAAGACACCCGCACTGGCCTGAAGCAGCTCACACATGCAGTCGAGTCTAAACACACTTCCTCAACCGCACACAGGATGTGAGCGTCTACTCTGACATCTCTAATCAGTGACTTTAAAGTGTCTCTTCAAGAGAAAATAATGTGTCCTTATCATCATGACAATCTTTTACAGCAACACTCAGAACTAATGTCATTCTGATATAATTTATATGATCTGTAGAAATAAGAAATATCTTTAATTGAGCATTTATTTATCATCAATTAATTTAAAAAGGGGTCAGTGAGATTTTTTATATTTTTGAAAGAAGCCTCTTATGCTCACCAAGGCTGAATTTTAAATACAGTACAAACAGTAATATTGTGAAATATTATTACAATTTACAATACCTGTTTTCTGTTTAATATATTTTAAAATGTAATACATTTCTGTGCTGGCAAAGCTGAATTTTCAGCATCATTACTCCAGTCTTCACTGTCAAACGATCCTTTAGAAATCATTCTATTATGCTGATTTGATGCTCCAAAAACATTTCTTATTATTAATCAGTGTTGAAATGTAGGAAGTTGTGTTGCCTAATATTTTTTTTCAGGATTCTTTTGATGAATAGAAAATTCAAAAGCAGCATTACTTTGACATCTAAATATTTTACTGTTCCTTTTGATCAATTTATTTTGTCCTTGCTAAATAAAAGTATTACATGTTTTAAAGACCCCAAACTACATATAATATTACACACTGTATATCTAAAATTATTTTTATGATATAATCATCTATATAAAACCAAGACTATATAAATAAAAACTAAATTTATTTTTATTTTCACACATATTCATTTATCATTTAATTTTCTCATTTACTTTTTTACAATGTACAAATTCTATATTATATATATATATATACACACATTTTAAAATATATATATACATTTTAAAAGTTTTTGTCTTTTAAGCAGTATGCACCACAAACAGGCCTATTTTGTTATCTTGTGGCTCAAGGAAAACATTACTATTTTAAAAATATTAAAAAGACTGTTTTGTGGTACACCTTGGTTAATAAAGCTCTCTGTTTAGCATATTTTGTAGTTTTAGCTCTTCTGCCTGAAATCTCCATATCACCAGCACATTATAAATTGGAATGCTTGTCTCCAGCATGTGATGCTGTTAATCTTGTGTGTCCTTTCAACAGGAAGTGCAGCTCTGATCAGTGTCTCACCAGAGGGTCCGGCGTGTCCAGGTCCATGACGGAGTGGGTGATCCACCGGTCTTGCTGGTCTCGTTTGTAGGGGTCCAGTCGGTGGAAGAGCTCCTCGTATTTCTCCCAGTCCGTGTCTCTGGGGAGGGTGAAGTTGAAGTTGTACATGACCTGCTCAGCTGTTGACCTGTGGCAGGTGTGTGTGGACGTGTCCCACGCTGGAGAATACGCCATGGGGCTCCAGTACTCTGGAAAGAGCCCTGGACTCCAAGAACCCTCTGTTTCTGCTGTATCAATGTCTTTATCCTGCAGGGGCTGCTGGGATTGCCGTGTGGATGCCCTCGTGTGCTTCTTCTCAGCTTTTTTGGTCAGATTGATGCAGGTTATGACAGGACTGTGGCCTTTGCCATTGGATTCTGTCAAATGACGTAAAAAGGAACCAATATGATGCAGCTTTTTGTTTTATTTTGTCCACATGAGGAAATTATTATTTAGGTTCTCACCACCAGGTTCTGTGTTGTTTCTCGACTCCTCTGTGGCGCTTTGACCCCCCTTTTTCCCTCCCACCAGTTTCTGGATCTTCTTCAGCGTACCTTGCGCCTCATCTTCACTCTCTGACCTCCTGGTCTGAAATGAAGAGGCATTGGGTAATTACAGCACATGAGGGAGATCAGAGATGCTGCGTACAGTTGACCTCTCTCAATCTGCCTCAAGATCAACACACACAAGATTCTACAAACTGCTGGGGATTCTGGGTAATACTAAAGCCCTGCCCTCAGGCTCTGACCTTATTAGAAGCCTTTCAAAGATATGCATTTTTACACTGACATTTGAGTTCCTCATAATCTGACCTCTATTTCCATAATCTAAGGCTTTTTTCTTTCTTTATCCTTTTTTGATTTGAATTACAATTTGATTACTTCACATAATGTCAGAAGCAATAAAAGCAGGCTTAGAAATGAAATAAAATAAATTAATAAATAAAATAAATATATATATATATATATTTTTTTTTTTAAGTACCCACGCATTTCTATATATCCTTTGTCTTTGTGTTTGTTTATTGAATATTTTAAATGGATGCACATTATATCAGTACCATATCCACTTCACTTTTCATTTTAAAATAATTAATGTTAGTTTTTGGTGTTTTTTTATATTTAAACAAAATCATATTGCATTGTAATATCAGTCACTTTTTGTTTAAAATGATTAATTTTACTTCTTAGTGTTTTATTTTTAATTTATGTGAACAAATTGTAATATTGGCTAATTTATCTGTATTAAGCTTATCATACTAGCCATAAATATTGGTGCATTTCTAATATTTTGTTCATGTGATTGAATTTTCAGGATTTTTTTTTAAACCATTTATGCATAATTTTTCATATTTTCCCATTAGTATGGGAAATATGAAAAATCTGGACTGAGCCATTAGTGAAGGCAGTATTCAATACAAAATCATAACAGACGTCTTGTCCACAATAAAGTGCAATAACTATTGAAATGTTTAAGGTTTGAGGCTGTCATCAGTGAAGAAACTCACCAAGTCTTGCTGTCTGCATTCAGAGTTTTCTCTATTGGGATTCCAGGCTTCAAAATTCACACCCTGTGAATAAAAACACCAATGCTGAATCAGTTTGAAAGTGATATTGTCTTATTGTAAAGATCTCAGGGCTGACATTGAAAGAATGATAAAAGTGCAATAATACACATATGACTGAATCGCATTAGTGCAATGGAGAATTTAATCACTGAGAAATGTATCCTGTATTATCAAGAGACACATTTTCTGGATGGCAGGGTTTGTCTCATTAAAGTAATATTGCACAATATGTTTTCTGTGTTGCTGCTGTGATTTACCTGGACGGAAGGATTTTTAACAGTCTTCTCTGAATTCACTCGCTCCTCTTTCTCTTCTCTACTGAGTTTTGACCGGTGGTGATCTTTGACCGTCTCTAGATTAAAATACAGCACAATTTAGCTCAAGCCCTGGATTTATGACAATTCAGACTTTAGATTTAGATGGAAACTTGGGAAGTCTGGGGAAGAGAGTGTGACCCTGATCACATTTTATCTGACTGTCAGTGAATCAGTCTGAGCCCAAATCAAATCCTCTGTTTCACATGGGCTTTTGGAATTGCTTTGTGTCATCACTGATCTAATCCACTAAGACTGTTTGACACACATGGCTCTCTCTGACCCCGAGCCCACCACACTTCCTCGGCTAACAAAACACACACACTGCAGTCTCTTTGGACCTGTTACCTGTGTTCGAATGGTGGTTCTTGCTATGTACCAAGCAGTCTTTTTTCCTGGTGGACGGCCAGTGGGCATCAGACTCTGTATGATCTGTCAGAGATAATAACGGGTTATTTTAAGAGCAAAACATGGAAGGCAAATGAAATAGTGTTATCGAGAGGCGCTGCCGCCAAGTAGGTCAGCAGGGCTGGCATTTGGGTAAAAGTACTCAAAAATACAAGGCAGAAGAGCTTTGCTGGAATTCAGTGGGTCAAATACAAAAAATCAATCCTTAATCCAGAAACATAGCAAAAAAATAATAATTCAGATGCATAAAGCTTAATGCTACGGTTCCAGATGAAGTCCTGGATGGAATAACTGACCCTCGGATTATGAATTTGACAGACCTTTAAACTCTATGATACTTTGTTCTATGATGAGCAGTATTATTAGTACTGTAGTATTAGGCATGTGGTTTAAGTTTTTAATGAACTGTGAGGGAAATCAGCAAGGAATTCTGGGTATTCATTCAAAACAAACAGACAAACCTGTAGTCTCATCTTCTGATGTGGATAGTAACTGGGACCTGTTATGTAAAAGAGAAACTGCATAAGATAAATAAATATATAAACATAACATTCCAACAACAAACTTCTAAAACTGTGAAAAAGGGCTGTGGAAGGATGTGTACATATTTACAGTTGACATTTTTTTCATGTTACAGTATATAATGGTTATTTAAAGTGTGATAACAATATTAAAATGGAGGCACATATTCAATTGATATTATAATTCTATTAGTTAAATTTCACATACAATGGAAATTTTCCAACAATTAAATTTTATTTGTAGCTTTCAAAAAAATAGAAAACTTGTCTCTGTTGTTTTATAATAACAGCAAAGCTATACGCTCTTGTTTTATTTTTTATGAAGTTTTTTTTATTATTATTTGTTTGCTTCTTTTAATCCTTAAACCTTTTAATCAAAAAATATTTTTAATAAATGCATTTTATTCATCAGGTTTACTTTCAGTTTATAACTGGCTGTTGTTGTTGTAGCCTACCATAGGTTACGCAATAAAGAATGAACACCGTTGCTATGGAGTATGAACGGTTTAATTTAGATTGCACGCCAGTTCAATCTTACCTTACGTTACATTTTTTATGGTCAACGAACATAACCATAACTTATATGGCCATAAAATGTAAAGTTTGGAAGGCTGCCAGTGGGAGAAACATCAGACACCAAAATAAAAACAGGCTCTTCGTTGTAAATATTAACGTTACCCAGATCAGGTGCTGCAGCTCAAGAAAACACGATGGACAGTAACGCTTGTCAGGTAAACAGAAATAATACATACATAACATGTTAAAATTACTATGACTAGTATTTTTCTGTCGACTGTTTAGAAATAGAACTAGCAAATCGGTGTTTGTTTTGTGAAGGAATCACTGTGAGTCGGTTCATTCAGTGTAGCGAAACGATTTCGGTAAGTTAAATTCACGATATAAATTGAATCATTCAGATAGCACTGAGCCGTTTGGAGAAGATTTGAATCACTGAGAGTTTATAACGTGCAGATCAGGCTAAAATAGCTATGATTGTGATCAGTATCACAAAAAAACATTCGAAAACTAGGCAATCGACGGACTCGTTTCCTCAGTGACCTTCTTGAATTTCGACGTTGTAACGGGTTAAGCAAACGGTTCACGATTCAGACCATAGACTGTGATTCAGACTGAATCACTCAGTCTGTTCTCTCAGTTTTTAATTTCTGATAGTCAGTATTCATTTTCTTCTTTTTTTCTGTAACTATTACATGACTTGTTCTGGTCAAACTGCTGTTTTGCAAGCAACTCATTACCAGCAGGGACAAGTCAGGCATAGGTTTAAACAGGTGAGTTGGAACAGTAACTAAGTCCCTCACACTTGTCCCAATTAATATAATCCTAATCCAGCTCTCTCATTCTCTCATAAAACACAACATATGGCACATCATGATCTAATGGGCGCCCTGATGCAAATAAACCACCCTGACAGTCTACATTTGTTATCATTCTCATAAAAGGTGTAATTTTGAGAAATGTATTAACATAAATAACATGTTATACAGGTGTTGAAGTATCATTAACGGACTAAAAGATCCAGAACTTACTTTCTCTTTGCCTTTTCCAAAATCTTACTTTCTTGAGTCTTACTTGTGTGAGTCTCTGGAAGCTTCTAGAATAAAAATACAAGAATATATTTAGTGCATCATGATATCTGATACATCAGATGTCCATGGCCTCATGCGGCATCTCGTCTGGATAAAAACGTCATGCTGGGATTTTGGTAATTTCCTAATGAGTGCGACCTGCTGTACCCCACACACGTCACTCACAGATTAATCAGCGGTTATACAGGTGGCAGCACTTTTCCTTATTAATATTTTCGTCAATGTCACATTCCACATAACCGCAGCTCAGAGTCTCATGAAAGACCATGTGATTTCCCTTGTATTTCTAGGCACGTGCGGATGAACCCACCATGGCGATGCAGGGCTCAGATCCACTCCACACACTAGTGTTCTTCACAGTGTTGGGACTAGGCAGCCTTCTGGGTAATACATCTTGAGTGTTCTGGCCAATCTGGGCCGGCTCGTACAGGCTGTCTGTAGAGCCATCCTGCACCAAACACAAAATAAGAACATTTATTCGAAGAAATATGAGTCTTTTTGTGGAAATACCTCCAAAACATCCATATTTCACCTTCATTTTTAACAGTTTAAAACAGTTTGTCAAATTGCACCTCTAAATTAAAATACAATATATATGTAAATATATATGTGGTGTATATACACACACACACAGATGTATGGATTGTAGATGATATGGATTCATTCATACTGTAAAATGTAAAAATTAGTTATGTACACACACAGAAATATGTACATACACTTTATATATTATTGTTATTAATATTAGATTAATTTATAGTAATTCCAGTTTTAATAATATTTATAATATTTTATTTATTGTATTATTTGTAACAATACTATATCGTTTTATGTATTTAATTTATTATTGTTTATATTATTTTATAATTATCTATATTATTATTGTTATTATTATTAATCTCCAACATCTTCATTACATGCACAAAACTTCTGCAATTATACAATAACTATGTGATAGATGTGTGGCTGAAGGTCTTGATCTTTGATTTTTAGATCTGCATTCTATGAAATGAAGTATGGATTGTCGAGAGACCCTTTTCACACATGTTCAGGAGCTACAGGCTGTTGTTGGATGGATATATCTGGAGTCGGGGAATGTAGTGGCCTCTCAAGACCTTCAGAGGTGCTGTGGTGCCCCTGATCTATGAATAGGATATTTTCCTTTCTGCTGATCCGTGATCTGCTGTAAGGAGCTCTCTGTCTCACGGTAATCCTTACCTAACGTTTCCATACAATCACAATCCCACTTTCTCTTGTCACAAGATAATGTCATGATATCTGCAGCTAAAATGAGCATTTTAGCAACTTTTTCTGAAATATCGGTTTATAATATAAAAGTCTCAAGTACTTACTTGAGTATATTAAACCACTGTTGTTATACAAATGTAAGATTACAGATCAAGTTGAAGCAAAACCAGTGGAATCAAGAATCTAATTTTGTTCTTCTACCGGCAGAGACGCAGATTATCAATTCAATCTGATATGGCATACAGCGTCAGCGTGAATCAATTCAGATCATGAGATATCAAACTCTCATTTCTGTTAATCTTCTGGAATAGCTGATAAAAACTGAGTCCATACTGTCAGAGTATATAAATGAGCAAACAAGGAAATTTTCTCTTACCAGAGTGAAGCAGAAGAGGTTCATTTTCCAAGTCTTAGTCTGCGTCTTTGCTGGTTCACACACTTTGATCGGAGAGTTGCATATGTGTGAGAGTGTGTGTGAGCTCTCACACACAAAGAGAGCTGGGATTGAGTGGCTGTTGTGATGGACTGTCTGTGGCCTCACAGATTAATGCAAATTGAAAATCCCTCCCATAATCCAATAGCGGCAGTGGGCGGTCACTCTTTATGTGCCCCGGCCCTGCCTGCTAATGAGCTGCAAATGCCCCAACGTTCCCATCAAAACAAACGTGCTGTCCACGTGCTGTCAGTGGGAGACAGGAGGACACGTGGCAGAGATGGACACCCCTTACACATGATTTCTGTTGTGTTTTTAGTTGCATTACTAGAGTAATGACAAGTTCCAGAGTGAGTTTGGCCTACAGGGAAAGTACTGGTAAAATTATATTTTGACATATATGACATATTTATTTTGAAATAAATGCAGACTTAGTGACAATAAGAGATTTTTGACCAGTAGTGTATCATGGATTTTACTTTATACTCCAATTAACATGTCGTAAAAACAAGATATTATCATTGTAAGTAAAAATAAAAAATAAATAAAATACTGGATCAGTAAAATATCCATTAAAAATATTGTAATTCCATGGTTCTTAATTGCATTCGGCTCTTATTGTTTCAACACAACACTAGTCAGGTCCAGCAGGTTTATTTTTGCCCATGGACTTAAAGTGCTTTTCTTATACTCATCCTGGAAAGTTTCAAGGTTAGTCGGTCACAGAAGATCTGTTCTTTAGATTGAAATAGTGAGAGTGAGTGCCTAAACACTTCTCAAATGGAAATGTTTCCTGAACATGCAGGTTTTGAGCTGGTAGGCTACTTGAAGTATGTACTGTATGTAATGTCTGGACGCTTGCACATGAAATAACTCAGCTGAGCAAAAACAGCTGATGTTGAAAGTTAGTTTCCTGCTTAACTGTGAACAAGGTCAGAAGAGAGGTGTTTGTGGTAATTATGCCTTCTCTTTACAGGTCTGTGTTCCTGTGGCTCAGTGGTAGAGCATTGCGTTAGCAGCGCAAAAGGTCGTGGGTTCAATTCCCAGGGAACACACATACTGATAAAAAATGTATAGCCTGAATGCACTGTAAGTCGCTTTGGATAAAAGCGTCTGCTAAATGCATAAATGTAAATGACAGTGTTGCTGACAGGTCATTGCATTTTTCATCTGTTAGCGCCCCCTTCTGGGTAAAATAACATAAAATATAAATAACAAAATAAAATTAAAAATTATATTATTTATTTATACAAGGTTATTCAGAGGTAATAAGTTAAATAATAATAATAAATACATACATTTAAAAATAAAAAACACCAGTTATTACAGTAAAATCTTTTTAGTACACTAGTATGTGATCTCTTCCTGTTCCACACACACTTTTACACCAGAGGCCAGATTTTCATATGAAAATGCATCATTAAAATTGGATTAAATAATTTTATAAATAAAGCAATACAATATATAAACATAAATACATTACCACATCCCCGCGTTCTACACCCATGCAGACAGTTTACGTGAATTATAATATTTTTTGTCAGCAGAGCTACTAAAAGTTATCTTAACATCCCACCATCTTGGAGCTTCAGATGATTTTTTTTCCCCCATTATTTATTTATTTATTTCTGTGTGTAATCGATATGGTATCAGGGTTTTTCCAGGGTCAAAAAAGGTCTTTGGTGGTGGCTGACATACATCCACTCAGTAAAAAGTACCCTACACACGTGATCTGCGAGCCCAATATTGACCATAACTCACATTTCACTGCTGGTTATATATTCTCTATATAATCGTGTATGTGACAAATAAAAAAATCTTGAAAAAATCTTGAATAACTAAAATAAATGCAAAGAATCAGTTTGTGATTTTTCCACTGGCTTTCATATTTTTTAAGCTAGGATTCTTCTTTGCTAGACCTGACAATTATTTTGGTATAATCATAGCCTATCAATATTGAAAAGCATTAAAAAATGTAGCATTAAAAAGTTTTCTACAATACATCTGAATAAAATTAGCAGCTAGCTAACAAATTGCTTTGTGCTGGTTTCACCTCACTCCTGTCTAAATGATTTTATAGGCAATTTACTACACATTGTCATATAAATAACCTGAAATTACTGTGGATTATTAAAGCTAAATCTTTTATTATTATTAAGCTAAATCACACTTACGATCTCATTTCTGAGGTGTTCTGAGTAAATGATTTGTTATTGTTATACACCGATTCAGACAGTGATGTCTTATGAGTTCAGTGTTGTACATATCAGTTGTTTTAACTATGGTTTTAACCATTCATTAAAATGAATCGGTTCAAATGAGTCGTTATGTCGAAGCAAAGCATTTTCGGTTTATTATTAAACTGTGGCGGGCCGTCTACTTAACGGATAGGAAACACTGCCCTTCCTTACCAAAAAGAAGTATACTTCAAGCTTATTTTATTAAGTATACTTAAGTAAAGTTCAAGTATATTTTTAAGTATACTTTATGTAGCAAGTATACAAATATCAGTGCACTAGTAGTAGGGCCTACTTGTAAGTGTACTATTTCAATACTCCTTGGGACTAAATTGGCCCACTTTCTAGTATATAAAAGTATACTTTAATGTATACTTTAAATATAACAGTAGTAAACCTTGAGTACACGACTAGTTTACATCAATGTTTTTAGCTTGTACTGCAACTATACTAAAAGGTATACTGATAGTTTACTAGCCTAATTGTAGCATTTTTAGTAAACTTTGAAGTATAGTCTCAGTAAACTATTTTAGTAGTTTTATACTGTTTTCTTTAAGTGAACTTTACATCATACTTTAAGTACACTACTATGTCCCTATTTAGATATTAATTTGTATATATTTTGTTATATGAATATCTGAACATACAAAACATCAAAAGAAAGAACAGGGTATCTGCTTGTGAACAAAAACATTTTGTTCTAGCTTCATGCGTTCTTTTTTATAAACACTTTGAATGTGGGTGAGTTTCATAAATAAAAAAACAAAGAAATAAATAAACAACCTTTTGACCAAAAAGGTTTTGGGGGGGGCTATGAATTGGATTCAGAATGATAATCAAAACGTATATGGAGTCGAACAACTCCCAGTCATTATTACCTCTTCATGGGTTGACATTTTATTCCATAACGTTACAGAGTTTTGATGATTTTTTATGTCTGATGATCGTGTTAGATTACATGTGTAAGCATCTGTTGTTTCGGTTTCTTCTTCGCTTGTGTTTTGGAAATTCTGTACAGCAGAAGTTACAGTAGGAATGTATAGCTAATGTGAGGTAATGTGATTGTGAAGGGGTCTATGGTCTATGGACCCCCTGAATTAGCCTTTTCCACCCCATTTATAAAACTCTAGCTCCGCTTCCGCCTGTAAACTGACAGCAGCCTAGCAAACCTGCTGCTGTCTGCATCAAGTTAATCAAACAACACACATCGCTCACTGCTTTTGACTGAATAACTTTAGTAGTTTATAAAATATTTAATTCATATAATGAAGACTATGCAACATTTTATTTATTATGCAGCATTTGTATTTGATTATTCAACAATACTACAAATCTGTCTTACACTTGAGATTTTTTTTATTTTATTATTGTTGTAATTTAGTTTATTTTCTCTTGTCTGCTTTAGAGACATGTCACATGATATAACAATCTTGCACTTAGGTCAGATGCATCTCTGAAAAGTTGGGGTCTAATTTTATCCTTTTCCGTTCACTGCTCACTGTCCTGCCATAATTCCTGCCATGCCCCACAAGACGGTCCAGGCTGTTCATCATCTATGATGTACCCTTACATTTGTGATCGTCCAGGTCTGACCTCACTATTGCTGACCATATGAGATGGTCCAGGTTGTTCTTCATCTTCACTGGAGATTTCCATAGGTCTCTCCTCACATGCTGCTGGTGGAGTACTAATATACATGTGAGAAAACGCATAGGTGAGAGAATCAATCAAAGAATCAGTCTGGTGGTCTAATCTTCTCCTTTTCCTCTCTATGCTTTCTGATCTGCCACATTTCTCCCTCTTTCTTTTAACACCCCGTCTCGTCTCAATCTGACGACCTGCACTTAGATGAAATCTGGACGTGTCTCCAGGTGATGCTGGAGAACAACAGCTTGAGCTGAGAGAATCCACTGAATAATCACAATCAGAGCAGAGGTCTAATTTTATCATTTTCCGTTCTCTGCTCTCTGAACTGCTGGAATTCTCTCTTTTTCTTTTAACACCCCGTCTCATCTCAATCTGACGACCTGCACTGAGGTAAAACCTGGACATATCTCCAGGTGATGCTGGAGAACAACAGATTGAGCTGAGAGAATCCACTGAATTATCAGAATCAGAGCAGAGGTCTAATTGTATCTTTTTCCGTTCTCTGCTCTCTGAACTGCTGGAATTCTCTCTTTTTCTTTTAACACCCCGTCTCGTCTCAATCTGACGACCTGCACTTAGATGAAATCTGGACGTGTCTCCAACGATGCTGGAGATCAGACAGAGTGCTTCAGCTCAGCTCTTCAGAGCAGAGGTCTAATTTTATCTTTTTCCGTTCTCTGCTCTCTGAACTGCTGGAATTCTCTCTTTTTCTTTTAACACCCCGTCTCATCTCAATCTGACGACCTGCACTTAGATGAAATCTGGACGTGTCTCCAGGTGATGCTGGAGAACAACAGCTTGAGCTGAGAGAATCCACTGAATTATCAGAATCAGAGCAGAGGTCTAATTTTATCTTTTTCCGTTCTCTGCTCTCTGAACTGCTGGAATTCTCCCTTTTTCTTTTAACACCTCGTCTCATCTCAATCTGACGACCTGCACTTAGGTTAAAACTGGAATAGCCTGAGCTGAGGGAATCCATTGAATATTCAGAATCAGTGCAGCGGTCCAATCTTATCTGAACTTATCTACTGGTCCTGGTTATCTATTTGTAAACCACAAACTGGTATTTGATCTTTCTCAAATGCTGCTATGAGGCTCATAGGTACACCTGCTCTATTTATAGCTTCTGCTTAGAATCCTGGCTGTGATGTCATAGATCATTTGCATAATCTCAGTTTAAAAAAAAACAACATATGTAGAGCTGTGAATGTTCTAAAATATTGCTCTGGTTGTGAAGGTATGTGGATTGTGCAATATGGACAAAAATATTCACCTTTTTACTCTTTTAATTGATATCATGATTTTACTTGCGATTTTGGTAATTGTTTTCTTTTGTTCAGACATTACATTATTTTTTTATTTCAATGTACAATACATTTACATTTACATTTAGTCATTTAGCAGACACTTTTATCCAAAGCAACTTGAGGACATGGAGGCTATGAGGACAATGGAAGCAATCAAAATCATAAAAAGAGCAATGATATGCAAGTGCCATAACAAGTCTCAGCTAGCTTAACACAGTACACGTTTTTTTTTTTTTTTTTTTTTTTTTTTAAGAATAGAATTAGAATAGAGAGTGCTAGAGTTAGAGGATCAAATAAAGATGGAAGAGATGTGTTTTTAGCCGATTCTTGAAGATGGCTAAGGACTCAGCTGCTCAGATTGAGTTGGGCAGGTCATTCCACCAGGAGGGAACATTTAATTTAAAAGTCCGTGAAAGTGATTTTGTACCTCTTTGGGATGAACAAAGCTCTGTTCACTTACAGAACCTAAGCTTCTAGAGGGCACATAAGTCTGAAGTAATGAATTTAGGTAAAGGGGTGCAGAGCCAGTGGTGGTTTTGTAGGCAAACATTAATGCCTTGAATTTTATGCGAGCAGCTATTGGTAGCCAGTGCAAGAATACCATTTTTTTCCATTTCTATTTCATCTGGTCTATTTCCAGACCAGATTTCAGAATAAAATAAACTAGTATTAACTGCTTGTTAAATAAAACTGTAATGTCATGTCTCTAGAAAAGAACAGATGAGATGAAATGCATTATATTACAAGACAACATAAACTAAATTCCCTTACTAAAAAATACATATATTTTAAGTGTATTTTAGGATATTTATGCATGTTTCTTTATCAGTCTAACATAAATTACTTTAAACAGTCCTGTACTGGGTGAATATATTTTCTTACTGCGATATAAACAATATAGCAAGCCATGACTGTCCTGTTTATTATTATCCTATGTCCTTATTATTGGACACACACACACACAGAGACCAATATAAAATAGCTCACATTATCATCAATGAAGCTGTAAACACTTGATTGAAACTGGGAGCGATTTAGATCTAGCCTGTCAGTTTTCCCCTGTTTATTAACCCATCAGCATAGTACAAATAGCATTGGTCAACTAAAAGAATTATGAATTCAGAGCGTTTTTACAGAAAGTGATAGTTAGTGGCATTGGAAAGTGACATTGTTTTGCAGATACACAGATTTTGCATCAATGGGTCCATTTTCCTCATCCCATTTTTGACTCATAATAATATTTACAAGGAGACACCAACAGTTTTTTTTTCTCTTATGCACAGAAGACATGAGCTGCTCTTTTGCATTGTGTACTTTACATGGACATGTTAATATTGCTCTAAATGATTAGGCAAAAGGTGACTTACAATCTTTTTCACTGGAAACAAATGAGACAGGGTTGTTGGACCAGTGTTGAATTTGAAATCTCTCTATGAAAAGAATTTGGGTACCTCTGCTGTGAGGCCAATCTGAGTTAAATGAAACCTCTAAGTATGTTAAAGCGATTAAGCGATTGAAGTGTTTAGTTCTTGGATGTAATAATGAACATAGCAGTCGTCATTTACTCCCGACATCTGAGCCGCTGAAGACGCAGAGGATTAACGTTACTTTCGTTTTGAAGGGAATGCGCCGATCCACGATCTGCCTAAATGCGTTCGCCCAAATCATTCGTGATCCAGCTTAATCTACAGAAGAAGTAAGTATAAGGGTTTTTATGAATCTTTGTAAATCGCCTTTCCTAATAATGTGCTAGTTAGCCAGTTTCGCGGCTGAAGTTTACAGTCTGCTCGTAACTCCACGGAAGAGAGGGGCGGGGTCAACAGAGCTCATTAGCATTTAAAGCAACATGGACTAAAAAACAGCTTGCTGAAAACAGAGCTGATTTTGACAAGGTAAAAAAGGTGTTGCATTTTTCCCCATTCAAAACTATATGAGTAACATGTATTGGGTATTCTATAGTCTTTGGTAAAAGCCATGCACTTGACCTTGACCGACTTCTTTACCAAGATACGATAGTTGCTTGGACGAATTCACACTTAGCCAAATTCAAGGCCAGTGAGGATTTGGCAAGGCACTCAAACACAGTCCATAATAAATAAACATTTTCAGACCAGTCCGTAGTGTACACAGCCAAATCATCTAGGTAGGCATTACATTTACATATTTAGCAGACGCTTTTATCCAAAGCGACTTACAATGCATTCAGGCTATACATTATTTTTTTTATCAGTATGTGTGTTCCCTGGGAATTGAACCCACGGCCTTTTGCGCTACCACTGTGCTCTACCACTGAGCCACAGAAACATTACAATTTGAAACTCCTGAAAGCACAATAAAGGTGGCGTGCACTGCGCATCCCGAAGGCCATAACTGAGAACTGTATAAAACTATCAGGAGTCACGAAGGCTGCAATATCGGAAGCACGAGATGTAAGGGGCACTTGCCGATTTCCCTTTAGTAAATCTAACTTGCTAACTGTTAGCAATCAAATCATTTACAGTACATGACAAACGGATTGGCTTCTGATGATTCTGCAGACAATGAGATTGCTTGCTCAATATTTAAATAGTCTGGTTCGGTGTTTTCTACTAGCTGGTTCTGCGGCAGAGTACCTCTGAAACCCTCCACCTCCCCCAACTCCACCTGTCCAGATCTGCTGATTATGAACACCTAGCATGCTTCATGCTAAAACTATTCTGAGAGTTGTCACGTGATTGAAATGCCAATGGGATCTAATATGATCAGCAAAACAATAAAAAAAAAGGAGGACAGCCCTGGCATTTTTAGTCCAAGCGGCCTACCATTTCGATCAGAATTGGTGTGTGTATACACACACACACACATACATACATATACACTGGATAGATATATAAGGGGTGGGCGATATGGCAGAAATATTCACAATTTTTTTCAGAGAAATCACGATTCACAATTTTATGAAGATTCTTTGTCATGTTTAGTTTTACATAAACGAAAAGGACATATTTACATATGCCTTTACTGTTAAATGCCATTGTCTCTCCTTTAGCTCTGTAGTGTATATGTGGCCATTGGTCCTTTATAGAAGCATTAAAAATAAAACTTATAAAATTAAATGATATATAGGCTACAGAAAGCAAGCATTGAGCGCTCGCTCCCTAAGCTGTCATTCACTTCAGCTGCAGCACAAATGGCTATAATGCGCAACACTGCAAATCGAATGTTGAAGTTCCACCATTATTAGGCTATCATTTGTCCCAGTTATGATTTATGCGTGTTTGTTCACAGGAAAGTGAGCCAGACATGACAGTTACTTGTGTAGATTTATGGAGTAAAAAGGCATGACTGCTTCATTTTGTCGTATATTTATATACTTTTACCAGCTAATAAATCCCAACATGCTTTAATTTTGTGCCGCTAGACATTTCGTCACTAAGGTTAAATTGAGTCTTTCCTTGGCCTGCGTTCTGTGATCTGTTAATTCTGCTAAACTTTAATTACTAAAACTAAAACTGAAACTAAAATATAAAAACTAAATAGAAATGTGTTCACAGAATAAAAACTAAACTAAAACTAACAAAATTATTAATGAAACAAATAAAAACTAATCTAAATTTTATTGCAAATTTGAAAATGATATTAAAATCAAATGAGGTAACACTTTACTAGAATATTAGCCAATTATTAGTAACAACTAAGCACATATTAATGCTTTATTATACATAACCTTATTCTACATCCCTAATCCTACCCAATACCTAAACTTAACAACTACCTTACTAACTATTAATAAGCCGCTAATTAGGAATTTATTGAGGGAAAAGTCGTAGTTAATAGGGAACAATGTTCCCTGTTCTAAAGTGTTACCTAAAATGAATTAAAAAATGCAAAACTATAATAACCTTTCAAGAAGAAATAGAAATTCCCATGCATAAAATTCATAAGCAAAAGAATGCTGATGTATATATACATAATTTCACATATATATATATATATATATATATATATATTCAAATTATAATTTCAAATACGAGTATTCAACTTTTTATGTCTTATATATCAAAACATTATTTCTGCATTTGTAACTGCAGGTTAAATACATTCATGTCCTGCATTAAACTGTGTAAATACATCTAATTAATACCATCTTAATTGTATTGATATACTGATTTAATTTACTTATAATGTCTTAATATTCTAAATGACTGATTAAATGTAAGAATTTGGCTTAAAGGAGGATGAACACTTTTAGAAAAAAATGGCTTTATAAAGGTAAAAAAAAACTTATTGGAGAACATTAATTTCTATCACTGCTGTGAACTGACCACACAGAATATGAAGAGTCAGCTGTCCACGGCAAACCTTAAGATACCAGCATAATAACACTCTCAGCAAAATATCGTCTAATTATCGTTATTGATAAAATCCCAGAAAATATCAAAATCATTTTTTTATTTATTTTTTTCAATATCGCAGACCCCTACTTGGAGGCATTGGAAATTGACATGAAGGGCATGAGAAAATCACAATGTAAACGAGTGACATATTCAGACCACAAGATGTTACTCTTGGGTAAACAAAGCTGAACACTCTGGGCAGAGAATCGTGCAACACACTGGTGTGATAAAAGGAGAAACCTCAACAGATTTCTGAGTGAATTTAAAGATTTGATTATTTTATCAAGTTACACAAAAAGTGTGAGAATATTTAGTTTTGTGTATTGGGGATAAATCAAATGCTAGCAATGAAATTAGCCATAGCAAGTGGTTTCAGCCACATTGTTTAAAATAGAATTTCACCACAGTTATTTTACAGTATTGTAATTTTAACAAAAACTCAAAATGTCCTCCCAACAAGCACCAAAGTCTGCACTAACAGCTGCAAAACTGTCAGCAGCCAAAGTTAAGGAACGTGTTCATTTATTTATTAAATTCTTTTGTGGAGGAGGAAGCCAGAGGAAGCACATTCGGCCTCGTCTTTTACACTCTCACTTGAGGGCGCTGTTGCTCCTGATATAATTTTAACGTTGCACCAAATCCACCCATATCAAAGCTTTGAATTGTGAGCCAATTCATATGTGTAACATGTTATGTTCTGGTTTTTAATACATTGCTATATGTCATTGTAATGACCGCTTTTGATCAAATTGCATGGGATAATATATTGGTGCTGGTTTATTAAATGTTTTTTGTCCATTATTTGTTCAACATGAAAATGAAATATGAGTGGTATATAAAGTAAGGTGGTCAAATCTCTCTCTCCACCAGAGATGATCAGAGAGCTGGTAAAAATCACAAGTGGGAGGGAGTGAGACAGGTGATCTCTGGAGTTTGATATATGCACCCAGGCGTGCGGTCCCACAGCCACAGATGATGTGCAGAGCCGCCGTGCCATTGATTTTGTCTGTCCTTGTTCAGAATTCGTAAATTGTTCAGTCTGGCCTTTGCTTTTCACATTAGCCCCAGCCTTGACTCAGATCTGAACCGAGAAGAAGTCTGTTTGCGTCAGATTCTCTCTCTCAGATGATGAAGAGGTGTTCACTATATTTTAGAAATTAAAGATCAACTAAAAACAGATGTGATTATGGATGATAGCTTCCTTTTTTCCAGCTATCACCAGCTAATAAAAATATGTTCTATCAAAAACATTACTTCTGAATGTAACACATTCAAGCGTACATTTGTTTTTCTTTTTAATGTTTAAAAAGCATTTTGTGAAGGTTAGAGACCACATTAAGGGAATCCCAGCAAACAGGGAATATTATCAGGACTTTTGGCAAGGTTCGCTCAAAGTTAAAAACAATATTATTCCAAGAATGTTACTAGAATGTTTGATCAAGGTTATCTGATTTTAATAATATTGTCAACACATTGTTTATTGGTCATGCATTTAGAATATGCATTTAAAAATTAGCAGAAATTCATACATTGGTCATAGATTTGTTTTTCCTTTTCTGAAACTTTTTTTTTTTAAATATTACTACTTCTTTCATAATGTTTGGTGAACATTTAAAAGTTATGTTTCCATAATGTTTGCAAAGTGATGAATTGTAATGTTCCCTTAATATTCTCATAACCAAGAAAAACTTTTTTGAGAATATAAAAAAACTGGGCATTTGGAACATTTTCAAGTTGTTT
Organism: Schizothorax lantsangensis; assembly: GCA_027422415.1. Classification (NCBI taxonomy): domain Eukaryota; kingdom Metazoa; phylum Chordata; class Actinopteri; order Cypriniformes; family Cyprinidae; genus Schizothorax; species Schizothorax lantsangensis. The sequence continues at coordinate 21,955,648 of CM049856.1, read as the reverse complement.
TTACTGGGAACATTAGCCAAACGTTCATAGAACATATTTTTGTTAGCAGGGATGTTCCATTTTATGATTTTGCAAACATTATGGCAATGTTACTTTTGAATGTTTTATGAAAATAATTTGAAGTGTATATATAAAAAAAAATTGGGCAAACATCTAAACCAAATGTTTCTGAAAAACATTTAATAAATAATGTTTTTGTGTAACTTTAAACAAACATTGAAGAATGTTAGTTCATAAGGTTGGCAGAATGTTTATCAAAGCTCTGAGAATGTTCCCTGTTAGCTGAGCAGATCACTGTCCCACTGTAATGTGTTTCCTGTCAGCTGTCAGGTGGCTATACAGAGTTTAATGATTTGTATTTTAAAAAATGACAAATGTTCTTTCATCTTAAAGCATGAGGTAATGTAAAACAGGCGCACAATTCAATATGCAACATGATTTAACCCAGTCTATATTCTTTAGCGCTGTTCTTTTACCCCGTCACACATAATGCATGTCTCCGAGGAGCCTTGGCAGTGTTTAGTCTCTGTGATGAAGGATTACGCAGTCTAGCTGGATCCTGATGGAGCAGAAATGGTTTCAGGAGGACACACGGACCGCAGTTTGATCTGCGCTGGTGTCAAAAAGATTCATGGGCAGGAACGATTCGAGCTGTCGTTCGTGAGCCGGACTGCGGGAGAGAAAGAAAAAACATCCATCCATCACCAATATTTTTGAGGAACAACATCATCTATCACCTCAAGGGCATCACACAGAGTTATTTTCTGTTGGAGGGGAAGATTTAGAGTGTATTGAGGCTTCTGTCCTGATAACCCTTCAGGAGGTGAGTGAAGTGTGAGCGGGATGAGGAGAGGACATCGCTCCCCCGGGCACCTCACATGCCTGCGCTGACCTTTGAACCCCGGTGTGCTCGGAATCTGAACCCAGAGGTCACGACCTCTCGCCCTCCTTTCTGACCTGCTGAATGTTTGACGCCCTTTAGTCAAAAAGTGAAACAGTTTGCCCCTGCGCCGGATGACCTCTCACCCCCTCTCGTCCCGCTAAGGTATGAGAGCACACTGACCTCTGTGGCCTTTATTAGCTCGCCCTGTTATTAGTCTCGCAGCACACCAGCCAGAATATTGCTACCGTCATCACTGCTTTTATCTTGAATTTTAAGTTCTTCAAAGATGGACTGCCTTAAAATGTTGCTGTCAAAGTCAAGATTCACTTTTATCGGCACAGACAAATTTATCCCATGAAGATTCGACCACATGCTGAGGGTCACCAGACTCTATTTATCTAAAGCTATAGGTGGTACACTGAATAATAACTTTGAACCTTTCTGCATGTGGGTTTCTGACATAAAATGGACAGAAATGTTTTTTAACTTCAAGCTTTTAAGTTAAAATGTGTAAACATGTATGCTATAATAGACCCCTTCAACGTTTGTAAACAATGAAAGCCTAGGTTGGGTGCGCGCGCAGCATGGGGTCAGAAAAATGGCGCGGCTAATAGACCGGCATATTGTGTCAAGGTATGCACTGTCTTTGACACCACAGGACCGGGAACAGTACCATTCTAAACTTGTTTTAGCTAATGGCGATTGTCTGCCTGATCCCGAGCTCCTAACAGAATGGGTAGACAACGTTAGCAACTGGCCAGATATTCACTTGCCCGCCATATACTGCTATCTGGTGGACAAGCCGAGTGTTTACACACGAGAAAATCTAAGAGCCTACAAATCGCTAGCCGCCTATAATTACGTAGTCTGTGGGCATGTCCAGACGGTTTTATACAGCGATATAGGCGATGACTTTTGTGTTAAAAGCGGAGGTAGGGAGATCACGTGACCCTTCGACCTCGATGCACGCGTAGTCTTTCGCTCTGCTGACTTTGCCAAACATTTTATTATCCTGTCAGTAAATTTCAAAACATTTTGCATCGGACTCATTATGAATACTTCAACAGTCAAAGGCGATCGGAAAAGAGAGATTGGACAATCGCCAATAAAGAAAAAATTCAGGGATGCCACCATCTCCAGAGAGAATATCGACGAGGCTATTGCTAACGGTGTTAAGCTTGCATTTAAAGAACAACAAAGCACTTTGGATTCGATCGTGACTTCGGCAGTGAGAGATGCTGTGGACTCTGTGCTGATTCCAGCATTACGTAAACTGAGCGAGGACTTACAAGCGACTAACAATTCTGTCAAAGAGCTGAGAGAGGAGTTTGAGGCCATGGCTGCCGCGGCGAAGCAGACACGTGACCGTGTTGATTCTGTGCAGGCAACTACACGTGAGGACAGGAATGCAGTCACGGACTTAAGAAATCAGCTAGAGCAACTCACCGAGAAGATGACGGATATGGAGGATAAAAGCAGGAGAAATAACATACGGCTTGTGGGGTTACCAGAGGGGATGGAGGGATCCGATGTGGCTGGTTTCCTGAGAATTAATCTTTCCAAGTGGATTCCTTCTCTGAAGGGTCGTAACATCGAGATTGACCGAGCACACCGCGTGTATGATGGAAGGAAAAACTCAGATCGGCCGCGTACTCTCATCTTCCGTGTACTAAGATGGCTTGACAGATTGGAGATTCTGAAGGGTGCTCGGCAGGCCTATCCGATGAAATGCTCGCAGGACAATGTCACGCTACTATTTTTTCCTGACTTTAGTCCAGTTACAGCCGCCAAGAGAAAAAGTTTGGTTCCGGTTTTGAGATCGATGACGGCGCTTGGTCTCCAGCCCTTCCTCGCTTATCCTGCGGTAATTAAACTACGGCACGAGGGTGAACAGAGATGCTTCAATTCTCTTCGGAAAGCGGAGGATTTTGTCGGATCCCTGTCACAGAGTGGGACATTTGCTGCGGATCCACAGGGCAGCGGGAGGGCGGCGGCTGCCCTTTCTTCGATCCGACGGGAGGGGCTTGGTGACCGGTATGGAGGAGATGGTGGCGGGAGAGATATGGATGATCGCTAGATCAATTTCTTATTTTTTCTTCTTTCCTCTCTCCTCATGGGATAGTATTTTTTTTTTATTCGATACAATCGTCCCTTTGCTGACTAACCCTCTTTTTTTTGTCTTTCTTTTTTTTCTGGAGGGGACTAATGGAGAGTAGGTTTCATTACAATAATGTTTTGGTAATGTGAGCCTTTTGGGAGGCTCGTTGTGGGCTGAGGTGGCTCGGTCACGGATCATCACAAGTTTTTGTTGTTCAATCAGACCTATGTTCTTGGTAACGTGCGGCCTGAATTGTTTTTTGTCTATAATTGTCGGTCATTTCTGTCTGTGTTGCTTTTATTTTTTACAACAGATATTCATGCTTTTATTTACTTTACCTTGTTTTTAAGGGGATTTTTCATCCAGGTGTTTTGATATCTATAACGCACACTAACGTTTACATGTCATTTACAGAATGGGAGTGATATTGCTTCTTTTCATTTGTTGAATACAATTTTGAGATTGTGAATATTTAATGTATACTCTAAATATTTTATTGCCGAATATGACGGGCTTAAATTCTGCTGTTAAACGAACCTGTGTGTTAGAATATTTACTCTGTAAAATATGTGATTGTATGGAGGAAGGACCTGTTTTGTTGTTGCTTTTTCCCTTCCTCTCTCTCTCCCCTTTGATTGGACTTTTAAGACATGGAGTATGTGTCTGTTGTTTTGTTTTGTTTGTTTTGAGTGGATGTTATGTTGTTGTGTGTGAAAAAAAAAAAAAAAATGTTAATCACAAAAAACAAAAAACCGGAGGTTTTACCGAGCCTGATATGAAGTGAGCACTACAAACACGAGCCTCTTTGATCATAGCATTGTCCCAGTCTGCCCGTTTAATAGCTTGCAGCCACAGATGTCGTCTATTTTTTTTTAAAAACGGATGAGATCCTGCAGGAATCCTGAAAAACTTGACTGCAGAACTGGTGCGATTTTCACAGTCCACGACGCAACAAGTAGGCATTTTTTTCTTGACGAGAAATTCTCTGGTTAATTAATACACAATTCAATGGGATGGAATGAACTTTCTGACCCCGACATGCGCACTACGAACTGCGAATTTTCCTGTGACGTGAACCGTGAAGGGGTCTATATGGTATTATGTTTATTTATTTCATAAAAGCATCACATACTCTACTGTTCAAAAGTTTGGGGTCAGTAAGATTTTGTAATGTTTTTGAAGAAAGTCTCTTATGTTCACCAAGGCTTCATTTATTTGACCAAAAATACAGTAATAATGTGAAATATTACAATTTAAAATTATTTTGTTATTTGAATATATTTTAATATATGTTCCTGTGATGACAAAGATACATTTTTAATAGTCATTACTCCTCTTTTCAGTGTCACATGATCCTAATTCTAATATGCCGATCTGGTGCTCAAGAAACATTTATTATTATCAATGTTGAAAACAGTTGTGCTGCTAATTTTTCTTTCGTTGTTGTAGTTTTTTTTTTTTTTTGGAAATGTCATACTTTTTCAGAATTCCTTGATTAGTAGAAAGTTCAAAAGAACAGCATTTATTTGAAATATAAAGCCTTCATAACATTACAAATGTTTTTACTTTTACCATTCTTTCAATTTAATTCAACCTTGCTGAATAAAAGTATTAATTTCCCTCAACAAAAAAAAAGAAGAAATAAATCATGCATTTTTTCATGCATTTCATGGTTCTTTTTTGGTAAAGATTTGACTTAATCTCAAAACCCCAGACTCCATTTTAAATGTTCTTGCAAATTAATTTTTTTGGCAGAACATTAGATGCTACATGCTCTTGTTATGAAGAATTGTTTGCAGTATATGGTTTATGTGTTATATGGTTCTTGGAGATGAAGTTATTGATGTTACATTATGCTCTAGATAATCTGGTTTCTGGGTTCTTTAAAGCACTTAAATGTCCTCTTTGGTATCTGGCTGTGAAACCTTTTTTAGGCCCCAATGATTTCCAATGAATTATTATTATTTATTTATTTTATTTTTTATTTTTTAGGCTTTGAGGCTACTTATATTAGTGTACACCAGTTAACACCTCTAGCAGATATATACACATTTAAAATTACTTATTTGGGAAAACCGACAAAAGATACTACTTGCTAATTTTGTTCGATTAAATGTTTTTTTTTTAAGTTTTGACTAGCAAATAGCTAATAGACCAGCCATTTCATGTCATTCGGGGCCATGCTAGTTGTTTCTCACCTCTGATCCTGCTCTCAAATCAGAGATTATTCCAAACTGTTGATGAGGTGTTTTTGTGGGGGAGGTGTGAATCATTTTTTCACTGTAGTGCTAAAAGCCCACAGAGAGCTGATCTGCTGTGTGCTGACCCCTCTGCCTCTGTAGGGTTAAATCATTGAATGAATGCTTCTGAAGCTCCATGAATCTCTCGTAGGCCTCACATGTGATTCTCATAGAGTGCCGTGTGTCTCAGGACGGCATGCGAGTTTGACGACATTTGCGCTCGCTGTGGTGACTCTGCCACAGGGCGGGACACAAACGTCATTCTCAAATGTCAGTCAACAGCGTCTGGCCTCGGGCCTGCATTCACCTCTCTAATCAAGACAAAGACAAAATGACTGCCAGTTTATGATCAGCATTTCACACTCCATTTCATTTGGAGTTGTAGCCTGTTTTTGTTGTGTTTTTATAGGTTTTATGGTGCATTAATAAGACAAGGTGTGTTGAAGCTTGCAGTTCTTTAGTGCGTTTGCGTGTCTGTGCATGTCCACAGGTTTTTCGCTGCCCTGTCGCTGACCCGTGACCTTCAGTGACCCTGAGCCGTGAGCTGCCCTTTCATTCCCAGCGGGCTGGTGACAGTAAGGCTAATTCCAGAGGGTGCAAGCAGGCACCGTAAAACTGTTCCCGTTTAATGATGACAAAGCACTTGCAATGCTTGTTCTCTTTTAATTGGTCTATTTTGGCCTGTTGTTTCCCTTTTTACAAGAGAGCGTCTGTGTGAGGCATCAGGCTCCTCTCTGTGTCTGTATTTTTAATTTAAAGACTTAACACAGTTTCAGAGGTTTATTATTTCTCTTATTTTAACATCATTAATAGATTAGGAGATCATAGTGGAGATTTCACATTGTGTCAAGCATACACATAATACTGACACACACATACAGTATATGTACACACAAAGTTTTTTATTTGTTAATTAAATATGTATATGTTTGTGTTTTTATATTTACTATATATTACATTTGTCAAAATTAGAGAATGATGTCCAAATTGTATAATAGCTAACTTTAATAATTAAAAGATGATCATTTATAGCAGTATCCAACAATCTAGAAATGTTAGTAAAATAAAGAAAAATAAACTAACTCTAATGTTCAACTAGAAACTACATATTTCTTTCTCAAGTTTAAAGATGAAAGGATTAATTTGAAGGTAAAAGAAAGACATGGCGCCCCCAGGATGTGAAAGCTATGCAGAGTTGCATGAAGTTAGTATGGGAAAGTTAGATGGGAAAGTACCTGCTGAAAAGCATCATTTATTTGAACCATTATTGGGACCTTTTAAAGGTCATGTGAATGTGTAGCAGGTCACGCTGATATGTCAAGGAGCAGGATAAACTTACTGATGAACTATTGTGGTTTTGATACCTCTGATAAGTTAACTCTATCTCTGCTGAGGCAGGCACTAAGCATCTGTGCATGACTTCCTCTTAACTCTTAGCAGAACAATTAATATAGTATTGGTCGTAAAACATACAGAAACCCTGCCGAAAAACACCAGAACAGTCTTGGACATAGACAATTGACAATAGGGTTAAATGTGGAATAGATGGGCACAAACATGCAAATTCAATAATACACATTTACATATTATATAAAACGTAAGATAAATGATTAACTGATATATGATTATGCCCTACCATTTGTAAATTAGAAGAACAATTTAAAGGGATAGTTCACCCAAAAATGAAAATTCTGTCATGAATTACTCACCCTCATGTCAATCCAAACCTGTAAGACCTTTGTTCATCTTCGGAACACAAATTAAGATATTTTTGATGAAATCCGAGAGCTTTCTGACCCTCCATACAGCAAGGAAACTACTATGATCGAGGTCCAGAAACATACCAAGAACATCGACAAAATAATCCATGTGACATCAGTGGTTCAACCATAATTTTCAAGAAAATAATTTATTCAACAATTCGCTTCCATATTTAAATTGTTGAATAAAGTATTTTTTTTTCTTTGTGCACAAAAAGTATTCTCGTAGCTTCATAAAATTACAGTGGAATCACTGATGCCACATGGACTATTTTAATGATGTCCTTACTACCTTTCTGGGCCTTGAAAGTGGTTGGACCCTTGCAGTCTATGGAGGGTCAGAAAGCTCTTAGATTTCATCAAAGATATCTTAATTTGTGCTCTGAAGATGAACAAAGGTCTTACAGGTTTGGATCGACATGAGGGTGAGTAATTCAGAATTTTCATTTTTGAGTGAACTATCCCTTTCAGAATTAATTAAAAATAAAAATATATCAATTTTTTACATTGTTAATGAAACATCGGAGAAATATGTGCTTAAATAATATCACAGTGCCAAAAAATCTTTCACCTTTCAATCAATCAGAAAATCAGTTAATATTGCTGTGAAACTAAGAAGTCTCAGTTGGGGAGCTGTTGTGACAAAAAGTAATAAGAACCACATTTCCCCAGATGCAGGAACATCTAAACAGTCTCCATCAGTTCCAGAGGCCTGTATTTGTGAAGCCAGGCAGAAATGAATGCCCGTCACTCAGAGGGGAGGAGAATATCCAGACCCTCAGCAAAAGACTGCTAGTTGTAACACAATATGCTCGGCAGTCTTAATTCCCAGTGTGTGCGTTATTGTGCTGTACTTGTGATTTCTCAACGGTCGGCTGCAGTTGTCTTCATGTATACTTTAATGGGATTGACTGTTAAACCTGTTTTCTGGTCAACACGGACCCATTCTTCTCTAGAATCTGGAAAGCCGGTGGAAAAGGGTCTTAGCAGCAGCGATGTGGGAATTCTGTGTTGAATCTCAAGTTATTAGTTTTACTTGTGTTTGTTCCTCATCTCGTTATTGTTGATTTCTCAAACCCCAAGGAGGGACAGAAGACTCATTCTCACCTCCACAGTGTGACTATGAAGTACTGAGACACATGCAAGAAGCTCCTCGCTCTCAACAAACGAGAACGTGCTGCTTTACACTAGATCAATGTGAGAATGGAGTTTTGGAAGCTTTTGATTCCATCTTTTCTAGCCTCTAGGGAATGTTTGTTTTTTACATATTCCAATGGAAAGAGAGTAGGCCTGACTTACAATTGATTTTACATTTTACACTTCCACTTGGTCCAGATGGATGGTGAAGATGAGTTAAAGGGATAGTTCACACAAAAATAAAAATTCTGTTATTAATTACTCACCCTCATGCCGTTCCCACCCGTAAGACCTTCGTTCATCTTTGGAACGCAAATTAAGATATTTTTGATGAATTACAAGAGCTCTCTGGCCCTCCCATAGACAGCAAGTGTCCTTACATGATTAAGGCTCAGAAACATAGCAAGGAGATCGTTAAAGGGATACTCCACCCCAAAATGAAAATTTTGTAATTTTTCGCTTACCCCCATGTCGTTCCAAACCCGTAAAAGCTTTGTTAGTCTTCAGAACACAATTTAAGATATTTTAGATGAAAACCGGGAGGCTTGTGACTGTCCCATTGACTGCCAAGTAAATTGCACTGTCAAGGTCCATAAAAGTATGAAAAGCATCACCAGGATACTCCATCTGCCATCAGTGATTCAATCGTAATGTTATGAAGCGACGAGAATACTTTTTGTACGGAAATAAAACAAAAATAACGACTTTATTCCACAATTAGGCACAGTAATGTCTCAGTCTTCTGTATCAGGACATCGATCCACTGTGATGTTATAAAGGAGAATATGCGCAAAGAAAACAAAAATAACGACTTTATTCAATTCGTCTCCTCTGTGTCACCCTATAGTGCCATTTTGGAGAGAATCACTACTAAACAACGATGCTGTTCTTTGCACCATAATACGCAATTTGACTGAATGTAAACAACATATCCGCACATACCTTGTGGCCTGGCTGATACGAATTGTTGAATAATGTTGTTATTTTTGTTTTCTTTGCACACAAAAAGTATTCTCATAGCTTGTAAAGTTACGGTTGAACCACTTTTGAGTCCAGAGGATAATTTCCAAAATGGCGCTACGCTGACACAGTAATTAATGACTGAATATTCATTTTTTGGTGAAGTTACCTCTAGCAATTCACATATAATGATTTTAATAAACATGCCTAATTGTTGACTTTTCCTTTTTTTCATTTGACAATGCTCACCATGTTTGCATTTATTTTAAAAATTTTTATTTCCAGTCGCGTCATAACATTACGATTGAAACATTGTTTTATTACTAATTATGTTAAAAACAGTTGTGCTGCTTAATATTTTTGCAGAAACGTTTTCAGGATGTTTTGATGAATATAAATTTCAAAAGAATAGCATTTGTTTGAAAACTTTACTGTCACTTTTAATCAATTTAATGCTTCCTTGCTGAATAAAAGCAAGTCTTACTTTTGAATGGTAGCATATATTACGTTGTATATGAAAACATTTTAAAGAATAATTCATACTGGAAAATTAATTAACAATTATTTTAATTAAATGATCATTTAAAATTTAAATTACAATTAAAAACCTATACTTCTTTACATTTCATTCTCGTTTACTTCTTTAAACTCAAATTTGAATTGCATCCTGCGTCTTGATAGCATCGCATTGTAGAAACTGAATTGGAATTTAAAAGACATTCAATTCTGGTGTCCAAGACCAACAAGAAAGCTCGATAAGCAACTTGTTTTACTTGACGACTGGAGGGACGACTGTGGGGACGAATGCTGGAGGTTGAGGGGGTTGTGGCAGGTATCAGGAGACGTCTTGTCCCTCCAACACCTCATAAAAGTCTAGTTTTTACCCATACTTCCTGAACCTGCACTGGTTTTTGCACTTCAGTTGGTGCAAGCAGACGAAGCACGAAGGATTGTAGAAGAATGTTCCGGTCTTAGTTAAGATGTCAACGGTGTGTGTGCTTTCTCAAGGTCAACACACCCTAATAAGAATGCACCAGGGACCACTGTTATTATCAGCTAGCAACGAAATGGCTGAGGTAAAAAAAAAAAACGTAATTATTCCCAGGCATGCGATAGATAAAGGCTCTCATTGCCTCGATCAGGGAAAGGATAGTTTTAGGTGGTGTTGATTTCCCAAAATGCCTCTTTTTTTCTTACCTTCAAGAGTTAATTGTGCTTTACGCTGTCGGACATCTATCGCTAGTTAAAAATCATGACATACCCTTCAGACATAACAAGCTCCGCTATGAGTTTCTGGGCAATGTCCAAGTTAAATGCCCTCTGTGGAATCCTTGATAACTGTTGAAAACCAGCCGATCGGGCCTTGGACGTGCTGTAAAACTGCAGCCATCACTCTGTGTCTGATGTGGAGGTCAGTGCCAGCAAAGCCAAAAGGGCACATCAATTTTTACAGCCCTCCTGAGGACGGGCAAGTTTCTGTCTCTCTCTTTATCACCTTTCCGTGTGAGGTGAGCGGATGTTCATTGTTTCTCAAGGCTGTAATTTGTATGATGTCTCATGAAGCATGTGAACAGGGCAGAAGGACTGCTTTCTGACCTGAACACGATGGCAATGCAACTATTTACTTTATGGATGTTGTCTTGTCTTCGGCTGCTAAATATACCTTCACCTGCAATGTGATTCTGAGTGTCCATAAAGTTGAGAACTTCAATGTCAAGTTGGTAAAGAACGTCAAATTATTTTATTTTATTTTTAAATGAATTCATGAATCATACAAATCTTTGTTTTAGCATATTCATAATGCTCAAACATGAATCTTTGGACATAATAATGAGTTTATCTTTAGTCACAGCTGAAGTGTGGACATCACGTGTACAGTGTGAAGCTCTGTTTGATTATCAGACATTATCATACACTACTCGTTGCTGTCCTACTTTCCAGCGTAGGAGTTTTGCAAACTCAGCCAGTGCCAGACAATCCTTCAGCTTTCTTTTTGGCAGCACAAGGACGAAGCGATGGCTTAGACAGCTTCAGGGGACAGCAGAGCCGGAGAGAGATAAGAGAACAAAAACAAACAGAGCTGAGGAAGAGGAGGGGGGACGAGAGGACGACGATGAAGAAGAAGGAGAGAAAGTTGTCAGGGATCAGGGTGACCCTGTGCCGCACAATCATCTCCTGCCAAATACCAGAGAAAGGAAACCAGGCCACCTTGTAATCTTTGCGCACGGCAGTCGGGCACGGTGTCAAATCCACTGCCAAACACGGATATGTTCACATTCTGAAGTGATTGTCTTTGAAAGGCCTGATACTCGATCAAAACATCTAAATTTACTCTAGAGTAAATATGTATTCTACCTGAAATTGTTGCTTGTGTGGCGTAAGAGCTTTGGATAGTTCCCCTGACAAGATGTCATGTCAGCCCTTCATTCACTTTCACTGAAAATCAGCATTGTGTTAAAGGAATGGTTCATCCAAAAATAAAGAATGCTGGAAATGCCATCCGAGATGTATATGAGTTTGTTTCTTCATTGGAACAGATTTGGAGAAATTTAGCATTACATCACTTGCTCACCAATGGATCTTCTGCAGTGAATGGGTGCCGTCAACTTCAGAGTCAAAACATCACAATGATCCACAAGTAATCCACACCACTTCAGTCCATCAGTTAATGTTGTGTGAAGTGAAATGCTGCTTTTTTGCAAGAAACAAATCCATCATTAAAATGTTTTTAACTTCAAACTGTTGTTTCTGGCTAAAATAAGTCCTCTATTCATAATGTTGCTTTCTCCGTTGGAAAAAAGTTGTCTTGTCTGAATCAGGGGAGAAATATGCACAGCGCTGTTTATAAACAAAAACAATTCTAAAAAGAAATATATGTTGGTGGATTTTGATGTGAGAGGACAACAGGGGATGGACTTGAGGATTATGGACTTGTATTTTGACCAGAAGTGATGGTTTAAAGTTAAAATGCTGTAAGGATGGACTTGTTTCATACAAACACACAGATTTTCACTTCACAATCTGTTAACTGATGGACTGGATCGTGTGGATTATTGTGATGTTTTTATCAGCTGTTTGGTCTCTCATTCTGACGGCACCCATTCACTACAGAGGATCTATTGATGTAATGCTAAATTTCTCCAAATCTGTTCTGATGTAGAAACAAACTCGTCTACATCTTGGATGGCCTGAGGGTGAGTACATTTTCATTACTGGGTAAACTATTCCTTGTCTTTTTGTGTTTGACAAAGATTATATGTGCTGAAAACATTCAAAAGTGTAGTAGCTATGCTTGTTTGTAAGACTAGTTACCCTGATGTTCCATATTGGGCTCATAAAGCTGTTTGAGTAATCAGAACAGGTGATGTTTCTGCCAGCTGACTGGTTACAATAGCATGGCTTTCTTAAAAGCAGAGTCCACTGCCCTTTCCCCGACAGCGTGGATGACCTCTCGCATGGGTCTTTTGTTGGTACAGTGCCTAGAGAATACATCCATTTGCATTTTACAATTGTTTAACAAATAGTCACCCGTGGCAGGCTATTATCCCCCACTGTGACCCCAACACACATGAACACACACACAGCTGTGGCCTGGCACGCAGGGGTTTGTTCTCACTTACGCAGGAGAGAAACCACAGACACCAGCTACATCTGTGAGACTAATCGGTGCATTAATGCTACAGATAGATAGATAGATAGATATTACAGAGATGTTGTTGAGTCAAGGACGCAGGCTTTGCAATGGTTTATGGAAATGAATTGTTTGTCTCATTAAACTCGATTTTCTTGTCTGCTCTCAGTAGATAATTTTCAGGTAAATTTAGTGGGCAGTTTAAATGAGTCAAGACTCCACTTTCCATAAATCATTAGAGAGTATTTTAATGTTTCAAAGTGTCTCTGTTCAGAAACTAAAGTAAGGCGGTTGTACTACAACAAGAATACCTTGTTGCTCAGAGGGTGCTATGAAATTATTGTGGATAAAATTTGTTCTCAGAAGATTTTGATTGCAGGCTTTTGTATTTTGGGACTTTTGTGATATTGTTGAGGTGACATAATGGGAATTTGTTTTTCTCAGAAGAAAAAATCTGAAAAGCCGGAGATTTAAAGTCTCATTTGGTTCATTTAATATAATTGCGGTGTAGGAGAAACAATTGTGATATTTTAATTTGTTGATACACTGTAAAAAAAAAAGTTGTTTCAACTTAAAAAAAAATAAAATAAAGAGTTTGTGCTGCCAAAATTTTTAGTTAACTTGAAATGTTAAAATGTATTAATTGACAACTTGGATATTTTAGTTGACTACACTTAAAATGTTAAGGCAGCACAAACACTTACCTTTATAAGTTGAAACATTTATTTATTTTTTAAATACAGTGTATTTGATAAGTCTTTGTTCATCACTTTGTTATCTGACTGAATTAAATGATATGAGTATATGGGCCTGTTTTTTGTTTTTATTTTTTATGAGCTTAAACAACAGTTTTTTTGCAAGGGGAATTTTTATTTATTTATTTAAAATGTATTATTTTATTTTTCAGTTTTTCCTAGACAGTTGAGATTAAATTGGAACAAATAAAGACTTGAGTCTAACCCTAGTAATCTCAAAAATGCCTCAATCCTGAAACTATGTTCAGATTTCTTAATTACAAAAAAAGTGTAATCAAATTTTTTGTGGTGCAATCTATATATTCCATTTTAAAGCTCTTATTGTATTTCAGCAAGTGTCTCATTTGCAACTGTTTTTATTCTCTTAATAATTTCTGTAGAAATTGACACTTGACCACTTAAATAACTGAGATCTCTATCTCCTGAGCTATGAGAGGACAAACTCTGAACAATAAAATTTTTCCTCCGGGTGGCCATAAAAGCATCAAGTTTGATCTCAAGGTGGGGATGAGGGGAGGTTTTGTGTATCCAGCATTGGCAGAGTTAATGTGAGGGGTTTATTCAGGTCCGGCTTTCATTATTTGGACAGTTTTATTGCAGTTGTCTGCACAGCTTCCTGTGTAGTTCCTGCACAGCTGATATTGGGCAGTCCGAGACAGAGACAATCAGACTCAAGAGTTTACTGGTAAGAAAATGCTTTGCATATGAGGGTCAGTGTGTGTGTGTGTGTGTGTGTGTGTGTGGTGTTCTTGTGTGAACTGGGAGATTCCCTCAGGGCCTGAACAGGTCGCAGCTGTACAGAACAGTGTTGTTGAGACATAAGAAGTGTGCGTGTGAGTGTGTGAGTGTGTGTGCGTTCACTGTGTTTGTGTTAAGACAGCTGATGCATGAAATGGAACTCAGGTAAGCGCGGGGGCCCGCGGCTGTCTCGTGTCTTCCACTGAGTGATTTTACTCCGGCGCATTGATTTTTGTTTCTCACAAGCTCACTGCAGGCAGAAAGAATCAACTGACCGACAGAGGCCTGACGTTTAACAGCTTAACCCCTCAGAAAGACAACATACAGAGAGTGTTACATTATAGACCAGCAGACACATAAACAAACCAGCAGAGGGATTTTATGAGTCAATAGATTTTAATTCACAGTCCCCAAAATTAGTTTATTTTCTATTTAAATATATTTAATAAATTGTTACTTATTGTTATTTTTTATATTTGATAATTCATTTGCACAATTGTTGAAAGTAAAAAAAATACAAAGAAAAGTTACATCTTATTCTATCCAGCCTCATGTCGCTCATGTCAAAACAAATATCACTTTCTTCCTGCAGAACACTAAAGGGGCTGTTAATAAAGTTAATTAAATATTTATTTATGTATTTATTAGGGTTCTGATGTATTGTATGGCTTCAGAAAACTTGCAGTATACCACGTATTATGTTTTTTTTTTGTTTTGTTTTCATGTTTGAAGCTGGACAGCACCTGTCAGAATAACTCCTTCTCCACAGAAGAAAGAACTGGTTTGGAACAATTTGAGGTTGATTAAATGATGACCACATTTTCATTTTTGGGTGAACTATTCGTTTGACTTGCTTTCTTTTTCTGCAAAGCTTAAGAGCTACATCCACTGGTAAAATGAGGACACAAGCCCCATTCAGAGCCCATAAGTGAGATGTGTCAGCCAGCCGAGCATTCTGGGAACTCTGAATAATAAGTGTTTAGTCCTGATCAATGGGAGCCACCGTGCTGTTAGTGGCAAAATCAATACAGTTTTCTTTGCTATTACAATGGGCTGTCTTGTTGCAAATGAGCTCTGAAACAGAGTTGTCTGGAAGAGATGTCGAAGCAGAGCAACCTGCAGAAGTTCAGAGTAATGAAGAGGTCAACAGCTTCCATTACTGCTGCCGTCTGCACCAAGAACAGTCATTATATTCACTGTTTGCTGCTCTTTGTGTTTCCTTGTTCCAGGAAATGAAGGTTGAAAGAACAATATGACCAACAAATATTAAAATCAACACAAATTGCTGTTTGCAACCATTTTACTCCTGCAATTTAACATACCATTCAAAAGCCTGGGGTTTATTTTTCATGTTTTTGAAGGTCCCTTATGCCCACCAAGGCTGCATTTATTTCATTAAAAGTAAAGTATTGAAATTAAATTATTTAGGATTTTATCCATCAAGTTTTGATTTGGTAAATAACAATATATCATGGTATACAATTGGTTATTATTACATTATTGGTTA
Organism: Schizothorax lantsangensis; assembly: GCA_027422415.1. NCBI lineage: Eukaryota > Metazoa > Chordata > Actinopteri > Cypriniformes > Cyprinidae > Schizothorax > Schizothorax lantsangensis. The sequence goes on along the minus strand of CM049856.1, from coordinate 21,939,939 downwards.
GTATTTTTTCTTGCATGCACAACCTTCAGTATGTCAGCAGAAAAGTAAAGAAACAGTTTCAGACTACATTTTGATAAAGAAAACTTTCTTGCACTGATGAATAATGTGCATTAAAACTAGAGACATTTTATAGCGTTTCAAGACAACATGACATCCGGATCGAAAAGTCTATAAAATGTAAATTATTGAAATGAGATTTTCTGTTGGCATCTTGCCTCTATATCAAATGAAACATGAGTGTGTCGTGAGCTCATGAATCAAACTGGAGTCAGAGAGTTCAGCTCACTGTGAGAGGCGTTCTCCCGCTGAGTGACCTTTAATGCAAGCCCCTCGATGAGACGGGATCATTTTCCCTTGAAGAGATCCATCAGGATTCTGTGTACGAGTTTATGTGGCTGAGATGAGAATGGTTGTGTCTGTGAAGTAGACAATGGAAAAAAAAAATGCTATGATGTTTGCATTGTTGTTGGGTTCAGGAAACTTCTTTGGTGCAAATAAAATCAATAGTAAGTTTCAAAAGATGTCATCACAGTAATGTATATTTCTCTGTCTCAGATCCTGGTCCATTTAGATCTTTTTCAAACCTTGTTTATTTTGTCTCTGAGGAAGGCTCAGGGTTAATGGCACAAATGGTTCAATGCATGTGTGTGTGTGTGATCCCTATCATCACACTGCCTGATAAATGTGACCTTGCTGTGACCTCTGCATGCATTTTGCAGACTCGGGCACTGCAATGATCTTCCATTATCAGTGTGTTTAATATAATGCAGTCAATAATGAAGCGTTTTGGTTTTAAAGGGATAGTAGTCATCATTTACTCACCTGCAGCTTGTTCCAAAACTATTATTTCTTCTGCAGAACACAAAAGGTGAATGACATAAGTTATTAAGTCTAGCATTCTTAAAAATGTATAAAAAGTAATGAGATTATGCTTTAAAAATAAATTATATATCTTATACATTTTTCGGAAAATAAGACAGAAAATTATTTTTTTGCAGTTAATATGATGAAATTTAATAAAAAACTGTGGCTGTTCAGTACCAAAATGACAAAAAAGTATCATGAAACTGGTCCACAAAACAATACATTTCATGCATTATATTTCAAGTCTTCTGAAGTTATTATGATATTTTTAGGTTATGAACAGACTGAAATTTAAGTCGTTATTAATTAATAATTTCCCCCCCATGGACCTGTTAACCACTATGTGACCGAATCTTTGAGTCTCTGAGTTGAATTTGAGAATCAGATCGGTCTGATTCTTGAACAAATCATTCGGATCATATTAATGAAGTGGAATTCATTGAAAAGAACTGACTCAAAATAACGATTCATTCATGATTCAAACATTGCTACTGCTCTCATTTTAAGTGACACAGAAGTAGCAACAGATGTTTTCTTCACATTTTGATTGTTGAAAAAGAAAAAAATTGTATGGCAGAGATGCACAAATTAACCGTTCACAATAAGATCAAAAAAACGCATTTAACAAATATATGAGGTTTCATTTCATTTTCATTCATTTCTTTAATTCTCCTGTTCTTGGAGTCATTTGGATCACTTTTATGATACTTTTATGGTGCATTTTGATCATTTTGGAGCTTGACAATCACCTTTTGTGTTCCCCAGAAGGAGGAAAGTTGTATGGGTTTGGAGCGACATGAAGTTGAGTAAATGATGACAGAAAATGTTCCCTTTTGCCTGAACCATTCCCATGACACCTCAATCCTACAGAGCTCATATCCAGATCACAAAACCCGCTGCACTGTCTCTCTATCTCTCTCTTCCTTATGCATCTATTATTCATACAGCCTTTCTCTCATCGCCGCACCTCATACTGCCAAAACACTGGTGCTAATAAGGCTCATAGCTTTCCTCGATGATTATGTGTGACAGCTTGGTCAGGAATTAGCCTCACTTTCACCCCTCTGAGAGGCACAGAGTGCCCGTGGCGCCCCGCGGTCAGTCTTCTGACACTCCCAAATAGAGTCAGGCCCGAGAACTGCCTGGATCCAGCACAGCCAGCCTCCTGCGCCCGGGGTCTGGCCCGTACTGTTTGTTCAGCAGACATTTTAACCTTCATCTCAGAACAATAAAACAAGAATAGAGCGAATGTGTGTGCGTGAAAGAGCGAGACAGTGGGGGTATTTGACACATCTCCTTAAGCCACTGTGTGCTTTATTATCTTTGGCAGGTCTTATTGGTCGTGCTAATCAAGTGAACGATTTGCCACCCTCATTCCCGGCAACTGACAAATGCATTACGAACCGAGGGGAACATGCGACCTTGAACGTGTCACCTGCGAACCAGCTGGCGCTCTCTCCGCCAGCAGGAAACGACCTTTCAGAGGTCAATAAACTAAATAATTCACAAAGGTTATTCGCTTTGCGCTGAACGCACAACAAATCTGTAACTCCTTTGCAGCTGGACTCGGTTCATAGCACTGATCCAGTTTCGATCACGTTCGTGACACAGGACGTATGCTTGATTTCTTTGCCCTCTCAGACATGAGCACCTCATGAATTATTTAAACATGACTTTGATGTGAAACATTTAGTGGCATTTGATAATGCAGGGCGATTATGATGTGTACACTAACTTCACAAATTTGGCAGAGATGATACGAGGCTTGGCACTGATGTCTGTGCTAACAAATTATGATCATTGAAGTTATCAGTCTACAGCTGCGAGCCTCTTCAGATCACACATGATTCCCATATGAATGAGGTAAGAGAGGCAAACGTCACGCTTTAAAGGTTACGTTAAGAATGGAAACATCAACAGCAGTAGCCAATGAGAGGAAAATGTGCCAGCAATTCACACTAGGACAGAAAACACATTTGCTAGTGTTAATGGCCAATCATTTATTATCATCGCTAGCCAACTGTTATATCCGAGTGGTTAAAATGGTATGGTATGGTTAAAAATAACCATAAATATAATATTGTACCAACCAACAGACAATAACATTGTGTTTATTACAGTATAAGAGTGTGCTGCAATTTTCCTGTCTGCCACTTTAAATGCTCAGGCTCTTTAGTCAGGTAGATTCCTGATGTCAATGTTTTTATTGTTCATCCATTGTAAAAAAAAAAAATTGTTCTGAAAGTGATTCCAAAAATAATGTTCCCCTGTGTCGTTATTGTCTGCACAATAATTGTGATATAGCTTAGTTGTCGAGTGTCAAATTGAAGGTTGCAATTTTTTATTAAATAACTATTCTGATGCACTGTGTTCAGAGTGAAGTATGCAGCACATTTCATAACTATCAAAGATGATTTTTTTATTTTGCAGTACAATTGTAATTTACAACTGAATTATATTGGTCTTTATTTTTATAGTTAGAGTTAAAACATACTACTACTATTACTAGCAATAATTATTATAGAAATAACATGCAAATGTGTTGTTAAATTGTTAAAATACTAACATAGAATTTTAAAAGGTTCTTCAAGTAAATATTTTATGACTAAGGGTTTTTACTGACAAAAAAGTTTGGGAAGCCCTGACATAATGGAAAAATCTGATTAATTTTGTGCCAGTGTAAATGCAGCCTAAATCTCAAAGTATAGGCCTACTTTAGTTTTGACACAAATGCTTAGTGATCGAAACATGCGTATTGAAAGTTTGGTCACACTTTACTTTAAGGTCCAATTCTCGCAATTAACAAACCAATAACTATGTATTTTGCCTCGATAAACTCCTAAGTTCCTGCTTAATAGTTAGTAAGGTAGATGTTAAGATTAGGTATTCGGTATGTAGAATATGGTCATGTAGAACAAATGTTTATAAGTACTAATAAACAGCCAATATGTTAAGAATAGGCATGCTAATAAGCAAAAACTTAATAGTGAGAATTGGTCACTACTAAAGTGTTACTGAAAGTTTAATCTTTGTCCAGTGTCTGTGCTATTTCTCTTCACAAGTTAAACTTTTAAAGTAGGGTTGCAAGTATCTCTTAAGGTTGTTTGTTGTTGTTGTTGTTGTTCTATCTCATGCATTTCTTTTTTTTACTGTTAATCTACAAGCTGGCAATCTTTGTGCAGTGGCTACACTATTTCTTTCCACAAGTTATAAGCAATAAAAATGTCTTTGTTCTCTTTTAAACAAGAGTTGTGATTTGTGTGGGTCCTAATGCATCCTTGTTTTGATATACGTAACTAAGGTGTAGTGTATTACTATGATTGAATCACCTTGGCCAACCCCAGCAGGTGAGGTTTGTCTGAAGATTAGATAAAACAGGCGCTGGCTTCCATATGGCACTGAGACTCACTAGATTAAATATGTTTACTTACCCTTGGACTAGGTACGTCAAGGCAAATACATCCATATGACTTAGTCAGTGTATGGTCTCCAAGATAATGATTAATTCATGATACTGTTCCTCACAGGTGTTTATTAGATGGACTCAAATGTCACCATGTAGTTCCCGTCTGCGTCAGGATGGCCTCAGCGTTTCCGCTGGCCTTGTGCCACTCTGTAATCATACACTGCATAACTGATGTCTCAAAGCTGCTGAAACATCAGTATTTTCCAGCAGATGCAGAGGGTTTGTAGCTGTTACATGCATCAAAAGTTGCTCACACCTGGCAGCACGCTGCGGGATATTTCTCCTGGACGCAAGTCTGTCTGCAGTAATGACTGTGGATCCAGTAGTTGTGATGTCTGGGAGGATGTGTAAATGCACAAGTGTCATGAAACCGGAAAAAGTGCTTACCCAAACGGTTCTGTCTCATATGTAGTGCTGGAAAATGTCCCATTGATTTTACTGAGTTGGTGAATCCCAAACGGTTCTCTTAACATAGCACTTTAAAAGCAATTTCATTCTAGTGAATCATTTCAAAACAGTTTGAATTGGTTCAAAACAGCTCTCTCTCAAATAAGTGCAAACTCCAAAATTTCATTAGTAATTGCTTTGATTGGTAAAAAATTCATTTCATTAGCATTACTATGTGTCGTGATCAGATCCATCCATGATTATTCTGAACTGAATCCATGAAGTCTGACTGCATGATTTAGTTGACAATAGAATTTGATCTGGGGTTTGCACTTAACCGGTTTGGGGAAATAATTAACACATTTAGCATTACAATGTCCACTTCATTCTATAGAGTCAGCTCATCTCAACCGGTTCTCATAGATTTGGAAAATCTGATTCATTATAGTGAATCAGTTCATTCAGACAGTTTATTTAAATGATTCACAAAAGGATTTGCCAATTTGAATTTGTGCTGAACATTTTAGGTCTTCTTTTTTCTAGTGGAATATTTTGTTTAATTTTGCTGTTAATTACTGTATTTTTAGCTTATTAATATAAATGAACTTATATTCTGTTTTTTTTTTTTAATAATACATTTTTCAATTAAATTTAGTGTAAATCAGTACTGAACTTTCAAGAGATAGTCTTACTTTACAATAAAAACTGTATCCATATATTTCTAAATTATATATGAATTTGAATTAAGGATGTAAATGGGATGCAAAATTAGATTTTAAAATTAAGTAGAATTAAATAGAAATTGAAATTAATACACTTTAACTATACATAGCCTGACATCATTAGCATGACAAAGCCTCATTCAAAAGATTATCAATGAATAATGAATAGTGATTTTGGCACAGAAATTAGACGCTTCATGAAAAGTTTACTATAGAAGAATAGTAATATAGCACAACAATATTGACTACTATTATAGTGTTTTAATGGTGCATTTGTTGTGTTTGTTTGAAGGAGCCAGGTCACAATATGCCTCCATTGCATTCAAGCAGCATCAACATTCCTCAAAATTTCTCCTCATGTTGTACAGACGAAAGAATATCATGCAGGTTTGGAGCGACATGAGGGTGAGTAAATGATGACAGAATTTTTATTCCTGGATGAACTATTCCTTTAAAGGCCAAGGAGGAAGATAAATACAGAGAGACGGAGCGAGACAGTGAGAGAGGAGTACGTGAGTGAGGGGCGGGTGAGATTTTCATAGTGTGAAGGACAAAGTTAGTGACCCGTAGATTATTCAGAGGAGATTGTGTTTCAGGGCCATCTGAAGGTCAGACTGAATATTTTATCTCTCTGCTCTCCATAATTTGCTTTCAGCAGTTGGAAACTGTTTAATCACAGACAGCCTCGTAGAGGTCATCCTTACATCAGCATTTGATCTCTTAGCAGCATAAATTATAGGGGAGCTACAATCTTCCTTTTTTTAATAGCTAAATATTTGTATAAGACCAGATGTCTTGTAACCAGACGTGTTTTTAAAAAAACTGTGCACATGGACTTCCCAGTAGAGGCTAAATTTGTTTGCTGGACGCAGATAACAGTGGGGCAACGAGGGGTCCAAAGGGCATCGCTTTCACACTATTAAGGGTCACGGCTGTTATTGACTAAAGCGCAAGGTTGATGTGTCTCATTTAAACTCCATTTGTATCTGTCCGCTCAATGCATTCCGTCTCATATCATCTATTTACTCTATAATACTAACCTAGAATATTCATATTTCCATTGTACTAATCTAGAATTCTTAATTTATGGGCATATGAGGACACTCACACTGAAAGCAATATGTCATTGATATCACAGAGTCATGGAAATGGTACTTGTGTAGCAGTGCAGTCAGCAGTCATTGATCTGCAGTGCCGTATGCTGAGATTTCCCCGGAGTGAATCAACCCGACTGCCTGTGAGTGTCTCAGAGGGACCAGAAATACGTCTGGGACTGCAGTGCTGTCCAAGTGCACTAGTATCACCGTATCTACACTGCAAGTAAGTGGTGTGACACAACACAACTAGACTGCACCTATTAAATGACTGTGACATAGGGCGCATCACATGAGCTCCTCTCCTATTTTGATTTACATTTAGTGCAAGCTATACATTGCATGATTACGGTTCCAACATGTCAGTATGATGCTATCCTTATATGCTGTCCTTATACTGTAATCATTAAGTAATTGCTGCCTAAAACTGTTTGTTTAACTGAAACATGACTTTACAAATCACATAACATATGTGACCCTGGAGCACAAAACCAGTAGCACGGGTATATTTGTAGCAATAGCCAAAAATACTGTAACGGAGCCAACGAGACGTGAGGCGTACGGATCCATGTGCAAGCTTTTAATAAACAGAGACATGGTCAAAACACAGGCAGGGTCAAACATCAGTTAACAGATATGTTGAGGACAAGACACAAGAGTATTCCGAGAACATGCGTGGGTCGTCGATCGGCGAAAAATATCAAAAGGGTTAAGACAAGAGGGGTAATCCGAGAACACGAGCAATAGTCCAAGCAGGGGCAAACAGAGTCCAAACAGAAAGACGAAGGGTAAATCCAGGAAACACGGGCAAGAATCAAAACACGAGAAAACAGACAAGGCAAGACTAAGACAACTAAGAGGATTCCGTATCGCAGCTAAAACTGGGAGAGTAATAAATGCAGAACAATACGGGAACAAAACAGAAACACAGAATGGCTCGGTAAGGCAGCTAACACATGGGGAGTGCTATACGCAGAACAATACTCGGCGATCTGTGAAAGGAAGTCCATGGTTTATGTAGGGTGTGTGATTGTGTGATAGTTCTCAGGTGTGAGCGTGTGATTAGTGAAACGGTTGCTGGGAAATGTAGTCCAGGGTAATATGTAACAGTCTGTGCAGTGTGAAAGTCAATGTGATGGATGAGTGACCTCTGGTGGCGAGCAAATGGAAGTCCATGGACCTGATTCATGACAGAGCCCCCCCCCAAGGAGCGGCTTCCAGATGCTCCAAACATTACAAAATCCAGGAGGGTGGTGGAGCGGAGGCGGAACAGGGGAGGGACGGCGGGCCAGGTCCATGTAAAGGTGTAAGACCTTGGGACTGAGGCAGGACCGGCAAAACAGGGGACCATGATGGAGCCGGCAGAACGGGTGGAGTAGAGAACCACCATAGCAGTGCAGACGGGCCGAGGATCCTCATGGCGGAGCAGAAGACCACCAGAGCAGGACAGAAGACCACCACGGTGGCAGATGGGGCAGAAGACCTCCACGGCGGAGCAGACAGAGCAGGAGCCCACCAGTGCGGAGCAGACAGAGCAGAAGACCTCCACGGCAGAGCAGACAGAGCAGGAGCCCACCAATGCGGAGTAGACAGAGCAGAAGAGCTCCACGGCAGAGCAGAGGACCACCAGGCCGGAGCAGACGAAGTAGAAAACCAACACGGTGGAGCAGAAGACCACCAGAGCTGAACAGAAGACCACCAGACTGGAGCAGACTGATCAGGAAACCATGGCAGAGACCAAAATCTAGGGAGAGCAGAGACAGACAACACGGGACGAGAATTCGCAGACGGCCTCCATAGCCGTGACAGGACAAGACGGGAGTTCAGGGACAGCCCTTCTGGCTGCGACAGGACAGACAAAGAGTTGGTGAGTGGATACCACTGTCACCTCCGAAGGTTCTGCAGCGGTTGCCGCCACCTCTGGAGGTTCTACAGTGGTAACAGTCTCTTTAACCGCGACACGACTGGCTGAGAGTACATTGCTGGGCGCCACCACCATACAAGGAGTTGAAGCGAGCACCGCCACTTCAAATGTGCCGCCACCTCTTGCAGTGGGTGCCATCGCCTGGGGCAGTTCTGAAGTGGTATACACAGCCCAAATGCAACATAAAGTGATCCCCATCATGGGAAGCGCTTCGGACAGTGCAGGAACAGGAGGGTTAAAGTGAGCTGGTTTGGGTATACCAGCTGCACGTGCAGACACCAGTGGTGCATCACTCACACTGGATACAAGACTAGGATACTGAAGGACTGACCTTGAATATCTGGGTGTGGCAGACAGGACGTGACAAGCCTCTGGCTGAACAGCTGTGACGTGACGTTGTTCTGGATGGTCAGCGGAGACGTGAAGAGACTCTGGAAGATCAGCGGAGACGTGAAGAGACTCTGGAAGGTCAGTGGCGACGTGAAGAAACTCTGAAAGGTCAGCGGCGACGTGAAGAGACTCTGGAAGGTCAGCAGAGACGTGAAGAGACTCTGGAAGGTCAGCGGAGACGTGACTTGCCTCGTGACGATCAGTTGAGACATGACATGACTCATGAAGATTAACTGTGACTGGACTTGACTCGTGAAGATTAGCTGTGACTTGACTTGATTCATGACGATCAACTGTGATCGCGATGTTAATGGGTTCTGAGGCGGTAGCCGCAGGATGAATGGAGTCTGAAATAACAACCACGACATGTTTAGGATCAGGAACGACGGTAGTGTCAACACAGTACTTTGTTGTCGCCGCCATTTGGTGAGTTTGCTCCATGTCTGCCATTACACGAGCGTACGCGAAGTCGCGTTCCTCCGCGACACCCACAGTGAACGCCGAACCAACAGTCAACAAAGCATAGTCCATAAACTGAGCGAGCGATAAGCGCGGACCCTCACGTCTAAGTTTAGACCGAGGGGGTTGATTTATGCCATCACAGTCAGAATAATGTCCGTTAAATCAGAATAGTAAGCAATGGCTAAAAATTCTTGGATATGGCTTTCCAACGATCGTGTGCCTTGCTTATTAGTGAATAATATTCTTGTATTGTCCATACCTAGCTAGTGTCCACTGGAACAGCTGCTGGATCCTTGTGTGACCGAGTATTCTGTAACGGAGCCAACGAGACGTGAGGCGTACGGATCCATGTGCAAGCTTTTATTAAACAGAGACGTGGTCAAAACACAGGCAGGGTCAAACATCAGTTAACAGATATGTTGAGGACAAGACACGAGTATTCCGAGGGCATGCGTGGGTCAAGACAAGCGGTGTAATCCGAGAACATGAGCAATAGTCCAAGCAGGGGCAAACGGAAAGACGAAGTGTAAATCCAGCAAACACGGGCAAGAATCAAAACATGAGAAAACAGACAATGCAAGACTAAGACAACTAAGAGGGTTCCGTATCGCAGCTAAAACTGGGAGAGTAATAAATGCAGAACAATATGGGAACAAAACAGAAACACAGAATGGCTCAGTAAGGCAGCTAACACTTGGGGACTATACGCAGAACAAAACTCTGCGATCTGTGAAAGGAAGTCCATGGTTTATGTAGGGTGTGTGATTGTGTGATAGTTCTCAGGTGTGAGCGTGTGATTAGTGAAATGGCTGCTGGGAAATGTAGTCCAGGGTAATATGTAACAGTCTGTGCAGTGTGAAAGTCAATTTGATGGAGGAGTGACCTCTGGTGGCGAGCGAATGGAAGTCCATGGACCTGATTCATGACAGATACATTGTATGGGTCAAAATTATCGATTTTTCTTTTATGCCAAAAATCATTAGGATATTAAGTAAAGATCATGTTCCATGAAGATATTTTGTAAATTTCCTACCGTAAATATATCAAAACTTAATTTTTGATTAGTAATATGCATTGCTAAGAACTTCATTTGGACAACTTTAAAGGCGATTTTCTCAATATTTTGATTTTTTTTTTGCACCCTCAGATTCCAGATTTTCAAATAGATGTATCTCAGCCAAATATCCTCTCCTAACGAACCATGCGTCAATGGAAAACTTATTTATGCAGCTTTCAGATGATGTATAAATCTCAATTTCAGAAAATTGACCCTTATGACTACATTGGACCACATTTGTGGTCCAGGGTCACATATTATCTTATAGCTGTATATTACCGCCATATAATAACTGCTGATAATAATACTTCCTTATTCTGACACTAAAACAAGCATTTTTGTAAGGTTGCTTTGAAACAATATGTATTGTGAAAAGTGCTATAAAAATAAACTTGAATTGAATGTTTCCCAAACAAACTTCTTATAGTCAATTTAATCTTAATTGGACCACATATATTAAGGGATAAAGGGATATTTCACCCGAAAATGAAAATTCTGTCATTAATTACTCACCCTCATGTTGTTCCAACATGAAATCCGCTCTCGGATTTCATCAAAAATATCTTAATTTGTGTTCTGAAGATGAAGGAAGGTCTTACAGGTTCAGAATGACATGAGGGTGAGTATGACAGAATTTTCATTTTTGGGTGAACTATCCTTTTAAGTGATTGGCTAATAGAATTGTAAAAGTTTTGACTGATTTTAAAGTACTTTAAATACTTTATTATTATTATTATTACTACATCTAAACAGTCTAAACAGTCTTGTGTCATTAACTTGTACATCACAGTAATGGTTTCCAGTTAATTTTGAATCGGACAGCTGAAAAATGACTCACGGTTCAGTGAAGAGTCATTTGAGTAATGACTCTAGATGATTCACCGATGATTCATCATCTAGAGTCATTTAAGTGAGACGATTCACTTACTGAGTGAGTCTGATTTAAACTGCTAAATCACAAGTGAGGTCAGGGCTGTTTCACGAATCTTTTTGACTCATGAAAAAGATTTGGATTGTAAGAGTCATTTATTTGTCATTTATTTGCTCTGTTTGGGTGAGTGTTCTAAAAGTGTTCCTGACTAGATTTTCAATTATTTTTGTTTATTTTTTATATAATTTTTTTTCATATTTCCTGTAAATACCCAGAAGTGTGAATGCCCAGGGGGCATTCTGATTTTGATGAATCGCATTGCTTGTTTTATAGACACTTGAGAGAGAAAGGCAAAATGAGTATGTGTGAAATAGAGAGAGAGAGAGAGGTAGAGAGGGAGATGGTTGTTGTGGACTGCAGTCTCCCCCCTTGAACAGGGAGTTTTATCTCTACTACATACGGCCTGTTAAAACGGCCTCAGACTGTTCCATGCTGCTCTGATAATGAGCAAACAGGGGCAATTGAATGTCAATGCCCCCGTGGGAACAGAGGAAATGTGCCCGGGGGGGCTATGGCCGCTCTCCTTCTCCCCCCTCCGCCCCCTGAGCGGCCGGTTTAGAGCGAGAGAGAGGCAGTGTAACCTTGCGGAGTTGTCTCTTTGTCCTCTGATCGGCTCACTGGGTGAGGGGGGGTCTCGCTGACAGCTGAGTTTCCCCCACAGGTGGGCCTCATGCAAACAATGCAGATTGGGCTGTTTTAAAGTCATAGGCTGATTTTGACCTTCCAGAACTTCATTAGGACGTGACCTTTGGGTGTACTTATCATTCTAGACATGTGTTGACATATTTCATTTCCCTCAATTTGGTTTAGAATACAGACGTGTTTAAGGAATATTTCAATCATAAATGAAAGTTCTGTCGTTTTGTACTCGCCCTCATGTCGTTCCAAACCTGACTGCTGTTATTTTGTCTGTGGAACGCAAAAGGATGGGGACGCACAATTTATCAATACCATATTGTTTATGAGCTGATATTAAAGATTTGTATCGATCAATATAGGATATTTAACTGTGCATGCTTGTTTTACCATAATTTAAAGATCACTTAATTTTAAAGTTAATTTTTTTAACACTAATAATTTACTAACACTGTTAAATGCAATATTTAGCAAATCTTAGATTCAGTTTTCATACTGTACACTATAATGTTGTGATGCAAACAAATTCACTTTCTTAAGTTTTCAGTGTACAACATTTAGACTAAATAATTGATAATATTTCATATTTATATATAACAATAGTATATACAATTATTTTTATTTTACTTTCATATAAAATATACAATAATTAAAGTTATTAATATTAAGGGTTGATATTGGATTTTGCCAATAATGAATTTGGAAAATCTGGTCAATAATCCATTAATCGGCTGATAGTTTTTTATAATCTGTCATTTAAATAAAAACTTAACTAAACCAACCTAACTAAACTAATTGATAATTATTAATGAACTTCATTATAACTTTAACAATAAGGACTTTATTTAAAAGCTTTGTAGTTATTAAATAAATGCAATTTAAAACATGCTTTATCACACACTGACAATGTTTTTATTAGCGTATCAGTGCCGATACATCAGTTGACCTCTTATTAAAGTAATTATTTTAATTCTTAATCTAATCATTTAAAATGTATAAGTTATTGTCCCATAACATGTAAATATAATACTGGTGCAGTTTCAATTGAATTTGATGCATTTCAAGTGTCCTAAAGCCATAGAATAGCTTCAAAAATGACTTTTAAATGATGTCTGGTCATGAGAACCAATAATGTTTGATCATGTAATTGACATTTTATGTGATGCAGTGAAAACTACCATATTGGCTTGCAGGCCAAGTTCAGTCCAAGCTATCAAATGGCTTCAGGCTTGGAAACTAGCACACAAGTTGTATGAAACCTCTTGAGGGTGAGTAAATATTGACAGAGGTTAAATTTTGGGGTGAACTATTCCTTCAAAAGCAGAAACCTCCATACAGACTTCCTTCTGTTTCATCCACAGTGAAGCTGAGGTCTGTAACACATGTCCTAAACACAAACACAATCCCCTATCAACCACAACATCAGCAATCCGACACGGACCAGGACAACAAGAGAGGTTCAATAACTCGATACTTTTAACGCTCAGTAATAAAATCTCACCCAACTGTGTCACTTAGAAAGCCGATACACTGTCCTATAGAATGAGTTTATCTCAATCTGGAAGGATTCTGATGCGCAACAAAGTCCACAAGGAAAAGCGTGCTTCTTGTACAAAAGCCTGCCCTACTAAAAAAAAAAGTGGCTTCTCCAGAGAATGGTGTGTTAAGTTAGAAACAAGGCCAGACGCGACATGACAAGAAAGATGTCAGAGCGTGTTTGTCACCTGATGAGAACCATGTCTCGGTGTCAGTAACAACTCAGATGCCTCCTCCGAGAACAAGATCTTCGGGATCGCAGTAGGGAAAATATCAGAGAGGGAAAGAATAACAATGGCATGCAGAGAGTGCTGTGATGGCACATTCAAATCCCACGGCTGCGTGGAAATGTTTTTACAAGAGACTCTGTCCTTTCCATCTGATAGTCAAATGAGGCAGAAGAAAAGCAAAGCAGCCCCTCCCAGACCACTCATGCTCTCTCTCTCTTTCTCTCTCTCTCGTATCCAGGGATTAACCAAAGACCACAAAGTAGGTCAAGAAGACATGCTCTGAAAGCACAAGGAGGGATAGACCGTGAACCACCTCTCTGTGACAGGCCGGGACTTGTCCTTCTGCTAGATTTCGCCGCACTTACTCACACGTACGCACACCAGCGGCAACCTAGATTTCAAATTTGAGCAAAGACACAGAAGTGACAGCCAAAGTGTTTGAGAGCCTGCGAATGTAGGTTAAATGCTGGAGATGTAAAGAGGGACATCTAGAGTAAATACTCTTTTCCCCGTCAGTCACCGGGGAGCTTTTAAACTTATTTATTCATGAAACGACAAGCTCAAATCACTCATCACTTTTGATTAACGCAGGGAACGTGGTTTCGGAAACCGTTTTTATGGCGTGAATGCACTAGAGACTCTCGTCTCGTCTCGCGCCTTTGGATTCTCAGACTTTTTGTGTCTTTGAGCCTGAGGGAGCGAAAAAAGACTTTAAAAAGCGGATGAAATCACCTCCCGCCTCTTTCTGACACATATCATGGAGATATCAAGAGGCTAACGGGTGCTCAGACGGACTTTGAACCTCTGCGAGTGTAACGCTCGCTTTAATACCTGCGATGATCAGTGAGCGCTCTGAAAGCTTCCTGTTCAAGATATAATCCTGTGAGGGCTATTTTTAGACGTATATTTGGAGCCCTGCAAAAACAGAATATTAAATCTCATGCCTTCACGCCTGTCTGATTATTTATGAATACATCTTTATCTAGGTCATGACTTTGGATGCTGTGGTGATCACCGGTGTCATTTACTCTGTTTAATGGAATGGTTTTAATAAAGCCTGATTCATGTTGTATTTTTTATTGTTATATATATATATGTATATGTATACTGTATATATATATATATATATATATATATTTTTTTTTTTTTTTTTTTATTATTTTTTTTTAACTAGAATGCCAGATTGTGTTGTGTTTTGCATACTTGTAACCACTGGAAGTTCATGTTATTTATTAATTTTTTATTTATTTATTGCATTTGTATCCCTGTTCATATTGTGGTTTTTATTTATTTGTTTTTCATGTAACAATTACAATAAAATTTGGTATTTAATTTTATTTATTTATTACATTTTGTATCCTGGTTCATGTTGTTATTTATTTATCTATTAAATAAATTTAATAGATAAACTTTTTAACTAGAATGCCAGATTGTGTTGTGTTCTCGTATGCTTTTGCATGTTGGATATTAATTACTGTGTAGTTTTTTTTTTTTTTTTTTTTTTAAACTAGATTGCCAGATTGTGTTGTGTTCTCATATGCTTTTGCATGTTGGATATTAATTTCTGTGTGTGTTTTTTTTTTTTTTAAACTAGATTGCCAGATTGTGTTCTGTTTTTTAATATGCTTTTGCATGTATAATTGGATATTAATTTTTATTTTGTGCTTCATATTGCATTTACATCCATGCACCTCCAGTGTGATCAAACAAAAATCAAAAATGTAAATCATCACTTACATATTAAATGAGATGTTGTTTTAACTAAAACATTGCTATTTACCAAATGTAAATATATTGATGGACAATTTAAAATGCTTTCCATCCATTTTTGCATTTCATTTCTTTATGAACCTGAAGTAAAGGATGTTAATGAGGTGAAGAAAAGAGGAGGCATGTTTCAAAGTGCAACATTGTAATCCAATGAAATAATTCAACAAATAACCATATATTGAGTAAAGCAGAAGAGCAAATTGCAAGAATGAAGGCGTGAAATAGTGTCAGTTTAACACTCAAGAAGTTTAACACATTAACATCAAATTCACATTTCTATGTTTTTTTAGTCAGAATCTTATTTGAACAGGTGTATAATGAAAGCTCCCCTGAGAGAAACGTGACTCTTGTTTACTTAACCTCACTGCTTTTTGACTTTTTGCCATTCTTCCACCTAATTTGGTTGGCACAAACTGTTTTGTACAAATCTAAGAGTAAATTTGTATCTGATGACATTCAAACTGCTATTGCAAACACCTTCCACCCTAAATACACTCCTAAGTGTGTGTTTACAGTGACTGCCCTCTTATGTGTCTAAACACAAAGGTAATTTGAGGTTTCGAATGAAACTGCTTCATCAGTCGCACCTGTTAGTGCGTCATGCTTCTGAGGTTTGTAGAACTATGTCTAACAAGATGTATTGATATGCATTTGACCAGTGAGTTCTCGCTGCCAGCATGCTTCTTTTCCTATGTCGTCTCATCTCATGTCATATCTTTTGCTCTTGCTGGTCTCTCTTCTTCTTTGGCCACCAGATACACAGAGGTATATCATGGATGGGGCCAGAGGTCAAAGGTTAATGTCCTCTGACACAGCGGTTTCTTCCCCTTGAGACAGTCAGGCGTCTTGAGTTCAAATGCCCTGGACGACCTGCTGGACCTGTGGAACCAGAGAATAAACCTGCCAGAGTTTCAAATCCCCACTTTAGTGACAGAAGTCATTTTGTACGGTAAGACTGGATTATACTTCATTCAGTCCGACACACTTGTTTGTGACAATCAGTTGAAAATATTATTTAGAAAGTACACTAAGAGTATAAATCTATACATAATTTGGTTTTGAAAGGAAATAAAATATAGTAAAAACAGTAATATTGTGAAATATTATTACAATTTAAAAGAACTGTTTTCCTTTTTAATATATTTTAAAATAGTATTTATTTCTGTGATGATAAAGCTGATGTTTCAGCAGCATTACTCCAGTCTTCAGTGTCACATGATCCTTCAGAAATCATTCTAATATGCTGATTTGATGCTCAATAAATATTTATTTTTGTTATCAATATTTAAAATAGTTATGCTGCTTAATATTTTTGTGTTTTGAGACAAAAAATTCAAAAATTCTAGTGGCAACATTTTGAGATTCCTGTTTCTTTTCTTCTCAGGACAATTTAAGCATATCGGCTCTCCATTCCTTCTCATTGTTGTTAAGGAGAAGCATTTGAGAAATCTCATTTGTGACATTTCTTTCCTATGGGTTACATGTTTGAACAGGTTATGTAAATAACAGATGAAAACATTGATTGGAAGACCTAATAAATATATGTTTACACTGAATGCAAAACCTGCCAGTACATGTCCCCAAAATCTGTAAAATACCTGTGATGCTGTAAAGATGATTATCAACAGGCTGAATTGCAGATGGCATAGTCCATAAAGAGTATGTTGAGGATGGAGGCCAATGTACAGAATGACTGAAAAAAAAACATACTTAAACACACATGCGTCTCTGTTCTGAGGTCAAAGGTTGAAGTTCTGTGAACCATGGTTCTGTGAAAAGCTTTGGAGCACAGGTCACCGGCTCGAGATGGTGAAGGAATGAAGGGCGGATATTGTATCTCCATTCATGTGGCATTTGAGGTCATAGTTCAAAGATGAAAGGTCCCCTAAGTTCAAAGGTCAACTTGGAGAGATAGCACTGAAATTGCTGATCCGGTGTGTCTCCGGGATCCAGAAACTTGTAGCTGAATCACACTTGAAAAATGCAGATTCATGCTGAAATGCTATACAACAATGCTCAAAAAAACATTTTGGAACAATTCTATTGGCAGAAAAAAAAATCAACCTCCATATTCAAATCTAAAACATCTAAACAATATACTGTGTAAACTTCTTGTTATACTGTATTGGAGCGGTCGAGATTACCTGTACAATTATACGTTTTTGTTCTGTGATATGGCTTTTCTGTTTTGTTCTGTCAAATAAGTTACAATATAAATATTTATCCATTAAATGCAATATATCTGAAGCCATAAAGTCTTTGTTTTCCTCAGATTACTCCACATTATTAAAGGCGAGAGGTGAGGTGACGCACGTACACACAAAGCGTCTCCTGTAGCTTTAAACTGCGCTCACTCACTCACTCAGCCGGGGAGGGATAGAGAGAGAAGGAGGAGGAGTGTGAACATTGCGGAGTTCTCGGGGATTCCGAGAATATACAGTTCAGACTCAGACCCGACAGTCGGTGCTGGAGCCCGACGAGTTTTTGGACTCTACTTCCATTTGGCGCGGCTCGCGGCGCAGGAAACGCTCAAGCTCGGATATCGGAATCAGGTACGTGTCGAGACCACTCGATGCCCGCCTAGCAGCTGGAAAGACTCCGCTGCATATGACTGTGGTGTTTGCTCTGTGTTTATTGTGGTCCTAGGAGGTGCTGAGGGAAAAAAAACGGAATGTGAGACGCCGTTCACACGGGACGCGTTCTTTGGTTCATAAACAGGACGCCGTGGTTAAAAGTTGAACTGTTTTTAACTTGACACCGCGTCTTAAAAACGTAACAGCTAGACCAAAGACGCAAGAACGCATGCTGTGTGAATAGCAATGGTCGCTCCTGTCATTTAGTTTCCATTTTGTTTCTCTGTTACAGTCAGTGCGATGTTACCCTTTCATTTATCTGCTGGTTTATTATTCATACACGAGAACTGGTTATTTATATATCTATGTTTGCAAGCCATATCTTTTATAATATTTTATAATGTAATATTATGTAATGGAGTGTAAGAAGTCTTAAATGTGGTTTACTGTAGTGATCTTGACGTTTCCCTGTACTGATGATTAGGGTTGGGTAGATAGCCAAATCGATACAAAGCCACGGTGCTGAACCGATACGCATGCTGTATATGGAACTAATGAAGCTGATATGGACAAAGGCATTGCACTGAGTAAACAACGTTTTGAATGCATTAAACACTCGACTACGACAATATATAGTTTATTCAAGCCATCTGTGGTATTTTTATTAATTAAGTGCTAATCAATGCATTAGTAGCCTTGGAACATAGTCATTCTGTGACAAGAAGCTATCAGATCACAAAAGGAAGCATTTAACCTAAAAGGTTATAATGTTCTATTTTGGTGGTTTAAACAGGTTTAAAAACGCGAATACAAGAGAATTTTAGCTAGGCATTTTAATTAAAGCTAGGGATGGGCGGTATATAGAGTTTGTATATATATTCTTTATAATCGATACGAGCAATACAGTAGTTTGATACGAGCGCATCTGATAAAATATCTTGAACTGCTGCGGAGAAAGTGCATCATACAATTTGTTCTAAACATGTGACAAGCTTTATTGCTTTACTCGTAAGATATAAGCCTATAGTTTCAGTTTAAAGCGGCTCGCGCTTCAGATGCTCTGACAGAAAGGATGCGTGTGCGCTGACAGAGATATTAATGCATAACTTACAATTGTATATTCTCCATCTGTAAATGTTAGAAAGCCATTATTTCCATTTTGCTGTAATGGCTAAACTTCACAGTAGAAGGAGCGCCGCCGCGCGTAAGCGCAATGATAGGAGTCTAAAATATAAATTTTGCTGAATATTTGTAGTTTAAACGTGTGGAAACAAAGGACAAATATTTTAATCGATCGCTCACATGGCACCGTGAGGCACCGAAATCTGCGTTCTGATTCGGTTCTAGTACATACCGGTTCCATAGGTTGCCATATTGGTACCGGGTTTCGGTACCCAACCCTACTGATGATCCATATATTTTTTTGTTTTATATAACATTATTAGTGTCTGCCATAAGGTTATGCTTAAGAGCTGTCATTAGTAGTCATAAAAGGCATTAATACTCTTGGTTAATCTCTTCAGGACAAGATCTTACCTTTACCTGACACACATTTTGGACTTTGCATTGTTTATAGTTTTCATAAGGTTTCCTGTGGCTTCAGTCAATAAAAATGGGTCCGAGGAGGTCAAGGGTTGCAATTTAAAGGTGGTCAGAGATCATAGTTCGGGTTTAGTGTCGGTTCAGGTGGCTTTCTTTGGTAAAGGAAAAAAACAGTTACTGAAAAGTGTTTGTCTGTGCAAAGAGCATAGATGTGCATGTGTTTTGAAGAAGTTGATTGAGAAACAAGTTATTCAGTTTTCTTATAAAAAAATATTTTACTTTCATATTATATGTCTGATATCATATCATATCAGGCATTTGTTTTGTCTGTTAGATCTGCAATAGAGGTGCAAAATGATTCTTGTCTCCAAATACTCTCCTGACATTGCAACAAGATGGGATAGAGTCAGGCTGACAGCACTATGTGACCTGTTATCTGGCTTCTTTAAGATTGATACTGACTTGAAATTATGTTATCGCTGCTAGAGAAATGAAAATGAACACATGGCGACCTAATTTCTCAGAGGGGATGTCAATACAATGAACTGAGAGTGGTTAAAACCGTGCTGGGTCATCGTCATCTTAAAATAGTATCCTAAACATCAAAATCAACATTGTGATGTCTGTTCACCACCTTCTGCCTTAGACCTTTTATATGATGTTTTACTTTATCATTAAGTGGCTTTTTTTACAGTAGTACTCCAGCACATGGTTTTAGCTTGTGCAACATAAACTTGCATGGTGTAACGTGTCATAAATCCATAGAAGCCACGGGCGCTTTACACTCATTAACAGGTCAGTTGACAGCTCAGGGACACAGTGGTTGCGTGTTTGTTCCTTGTGCAATGAATCTTGTTTTATACAGGGTATATCAGTGATAATAGGTGGCCTGGAGATCAACAGGAAGTTGTGCTGTTTATACGAGAGGTTTTGTACATCAAAAGAAGGCATGGAGGTGGTTGTCTGGCTCATGGAATTGAAAGCCGAGACCGTATGAAATACAAGGCACAGGTTCTTCTCCCCTCAGCCTTGGGACAGAGGCAGGGCTTTAATTCATAGAGGTGGATTGATTTTTGCTGATTGATTTACTGTAAACGATTTATAGTTTGCTGAATTTGCGGTGGAGGTTTGCTGGGAGATGCAACTCCGATAAATTGAGCATCACCACACATTAGAACAACAGTGACCTCAACACACCAACCAATTGACCAGACAATGCATTTCTTGGACAATTCAAATCGTATACTTCATTGCACTTTATGCATTTTGTATACATATTTTGGCATAGTTAGATTATGGGCCAAATGAAGTTCATACAGTACTTACTACACTCTTTAACACATTTTTCCCTAAATGTAGTAAAAAATAAATAAAAATTGCAGATACCATCTAGATCTGGCTGTAACTAAATGATAAGCTGGCCTTGTTACCATTTAGCAGCTAACCATGAACAGTGGATGAAAAGCATGTAAGTCATTTGTAGACGCCTTCAAAACGGACACATGCTGATCCTGAGAAACATGATATCGACAACTTGTATAACACGCAAGTTAATTTAATAATTAATTACCCAGCTGACCTCTAACTGCCAGCTGTATTTCTGTATTTCGCTATGTCCTGAGGTGAGATGGACCTGGAGGTCAAGGAATCCTGGCAATTGGGTTCAGGAAGATTTTACAGCTCTCGGGGGACGTTTCTAATGGTGTCTTATTTTAAGTAGGTTATATGCTGCGCTAAGTGAAACGCCAGTGATTCTAGAGTTGTAAGGCTTAGTCGTTTGTCTCTCTGAGCCGCGAGATGAATACATGCAGATTTCGCAGTCCAAGGCCGCAGCGTGCCAAGCTGTCCTTCACACCGTATTAGTGGCCTGTCCTTTCAGAAACCTTCAAAGCCCTGAGAAGGACACAAACCCTGCAGTAATGCTGAAGAGATGAACACTCTGAGAATGATCTGCAATCAGCGCATCAGTACGACATTCACAGAGCAGGCGACAGGACAGATACCGCGACAGGAATGATACCGGCTTCATTATTTCTCTCATCTGAAAGCTTTCAGATCGCACAGGCCTAAGTAATTAACTAAAGAGGAGTTTTCAGAATTTATGAATGAAAGATGGATGTGTGGGTTATGACATTTACATTTACATTTATGCATTTAGCAGACGCTTTTATCCAAAGCGACTTACAGTGCATTCAGGCTATACATTTGTTTTATCAGTATGAAGACTGCTGCTTGAGGTTGAACCGTTTTAATAAACTTTGTTTTGTAAGCGAGGGTTTCAAAGGCGTCAGTTAAGGTCTTAAGGGTTTTTAGCAATATTGTTATTGTTGTCTTGTACCATGATTCTCAGGTAACTATTGGAACCTTTTGATATATATATATATATATATATATATATTAAATAATGCAAAAGAAAATTCATTTATTTATTATTCATTCATTTATTGTTATATTTTATTTTTGTGATTCACCCTGTATGTATTTTTTTTTTTCCAGCTGTGGGGACAAAAAATAGTTTTTCTTCCCAAATAATTAAAGTAAATTGACTCCAGTGTCACTTTTTCGCTTTGGTCCCCATTGACTTTCATTGCATGGGAATAAACAGTTACCAGTCATAAATACCTTCTTTTGTGTTCTACAGAAGAAAGTAAGCGATGCAGATTTGGAGCGACCCAAGGTTAAGTAAATGATGGCAGAATTGTCATTTTTGGCTGAACTGTTCCTTTAAATCACATGCTGACTTCCCTCGACAAAATCTGATCACAAGTAGTGACCGGTATAAGCGGCAACCACTTGTGATGGGATCACGTGAGATGGATGTTAATACCTGGTGTAAACTGGGTCTTTGTATTTATCGCAGCTTTGATCTAATAGCTTCCTGCTTCTGTGGATGTCATGGGGCCTTTGTCATGTGGGCTGTTTCTGCTAAGACTAATTTCATGCAGAGGTCAGGGGTCAAACACAGTGGAGCAGATTTACGCCGCCTTGTATTTTTGAGCACAGAGCTGCATGCTAAAGTCCCGGAAAGTAATAAAGTCCTGTCACTTTTGGAGCAGCCCACCCATCACTGCTGAATCACTTAAGACTTACTTAAAGGGGTTAAAACGAGCTGAGCTGTTGCCAGGCAACAAGGGACACCTCAGCAGCCACTAGATGCGGGGTGTAGCTATTCCTCCCTCACGCACAGCCAGCGGTGAAAGCGTTGAAAGATTCTCACCGCATGCCCCTGCTCTCAAAGCACTCTAATGCTTCACGCAGCGAGGCATGCTGGGATATATTATTATGGACTGCTGTTTGTATGCACTCCTGCCACAAGAAGTAGACACGAGTGGAAAGTGTTGGATTTTTGTGTTGAACTAAGACCTTCTCCATGTGAAATGCAATTCCCGTGCATTCACGCTCTCCGCATCCCAATCAGCCGCGTGCCTTTGATTAGTTGAGTTTGAGCTCGTCTCTTTCGGTAGTTTGGGAGATGCCCTTGGACAGATGTCCTTGTGTCCTAGCAGACCGCTTGGGGCTTATGGAGGCAGCGCCTGCTTTCCTGGCATTAACGTGCCCGCTCTGACCTTGACCTTGTCTGAGTTGACGTGAAAGCTTTTAAGTAACTCTCTAAAACAGGAGTCGGTCATGTGACACCATGTGAAGGGCTTACGTGTCACACTTGACTGGAGGTGTGGATGAGGGGTTTTTCATTCATATTATGAATTAACAGCTTCGCTGCTGTGCATGATGAATATTGATTCAGTGATTGATTTTGCATAACACAGAAATGACAAATTGTGGTTGACAAAGACTTTGCCTGGTTTCAGTCTGATCTGGTGGAAAGAAATATTGTTAGATACAATTCAGTTGTTTATGCAACATGCTACATAAGCCAAATATGGACGTTAGAAATATTTAATGTTGATATTTATGTATGATATTTGGCTCTGATTTCTTTTTTTTTTTTTTTTAATTAGTGCTTTGAATATTAGTAAGGCACTTTATAAAAAAATAAATAGCAAATTTGTTTAATAAATGTATTAATTAATTGCCAGAGGAATCATAATTTTAACTAATTAATCACTGTTGCAAAGTAAAAAATAAATAAATGTTATATATAATTATTATATATGTATCTATTATATATATTTGTATTTATATAACCATTTGTTTTTGTCTATTTATCTATATTTATTATTGGTTGTATTTATATATTTATTTTATACATTAATATTAAAGAAATTCATCAATATTATAATAAATACTATAATATTTTAAAATCTAACAGTTTCAAATCTAATATATTTTTTTTAATAATAAATTAGTATTGTTATAAAATTCTATTTTCTAATAAATATTTTATGAGTATATCATAAATGAATAAAATTCTTTGTGGGGTGTTTTTTTTGTTGTTTCTTTTCTTCTTCTTTTTATTTATTTTTTGTTTTAGCAAATTTATTGAAATGGCTTGAAAGATTCCCAGAAATGAATTGAACTTCCCAAATCTATCAGCATTTTTGCTGCTGTAGCTGGTATATGGTTCATGTACTCCCAGCCGACTGGGATCTGCAAAGTTTGCCTTTTTCACAAAGCCGCTGTGGTGCGAGTTGGTATTTTTCACCCGGTTATAACAAAATCAGTTCTGCTCCAGTGGAGCTTGAGCTGAAGCCAGAATTGAGTATTTGAGTGACCTAATGCTGGACGCTTGTGTGTCTGTCCTGAGACTGGATGAGGGCCATGTAGAGGTTCACCTGTGGCCACTGACCTGTGGTAGATGTTTACATGTGCTGTCGCTCTGCTTGTACGTTTACATGGCTGATTCGGTCACAAAAGCCAGACAGCTCAAATATAGCAGATCCTTTCTTTAAGCCACCTGTCTCTCTGTCCAGGGCTGCCCTTGTCGGTTATATTAAGGTATGGCTTGCCCTAAATACACTTAAACAGGTTTAGTAAAGGTCAATGATCAGTTTGACTCAGCCACTTGTTGCCCTTAGATTTGTTTACGTGCATGTGTGTTGATGTTATGTCATTTTGTAGATTTTCATTTTAGCTTATTCATTGCTTACCCATTATAAAGTGTTTATTTCCATTCTAGAGTCATTCTTATGGGCAGCATTTGTCTTTTTAGGTGGTTGTTTGTAGTGATAAATCAAAATATCAGGCAGGCCAATATTAAAAGGTGATTTTTTTTTAAATTTATTTATTAATTTTTGGCAAATTTAAGATTATCTAAAAAGGCAGATAATTGTTAATGGGGATGAACATTTTGAGCAATCTTCAGCAATTTTGCACATATCAAATATGATTACAGTATTTACTGAGATGTGTCCAGGGTGTTTGAGTTTAAAACTGGCAAAACCATTTGTTTTTGTCAGAGACAAACAAATTCGATCTTAAGTTGTTGTCATTGTGAGCCTGATCGATATATATTCATATTTATGTGTTTGTGTTGTTTGAAAAATATGTTCTCACCTCACAGTAATGAGACATAAGACTTTCACTTCACTGTCAGCACAACACAACTCCAAGTTCCTCCAGTGAGTGTGGCTAAGTATAAAATAATAAAAATAAAATCTTTTAGATTTTTGTTATATAATATTTTTGTTTTATATATTTTAAAATAGTATTATGTATAATTTTTATTTTTATATTATTACTATTATATAACAATTTGTTATATAATTGCATAATTCATATATCTTTATATTTTAATATATATACTTTGGTGTGTGTGTGTGTGTATATATATATATATATTTATTTATTTGTAATAATAATATTTATACATTTTTATTTATAAGTAATTCGGATCATTTGTCAGTTGAGTGAAACCTGATTTTTGGTCTTTGTTAAAATACCTTAGCTGGTACCTAGCTAAACTTGGGTCCTTCAGCTTTTGAGTTGTTGGCATGTTGCTGTCTTGTTTTCACTGATGAGGTCATTTTGAAGGCATGTGCTGTGAGTGTTCCCGCCGTCTGATAAGACCCTCGTACGTCACTGATGCGAGGAGCACGTACTCTCTGGATACTGGGGTTAATTAACCTACTGTAGACTTTCTCTCTCCTGTGTTAGTGTTTTCTGAGCTGCCTGATCAGACTCTGCAGCAGTCTTCATACACTCTCTTTGAGAGGAAAAAAAAGAAAGAAAAGTGGGCCATGGTGACCTATTTTTCTCACAGTTCAGGGAGGCCGAGGGTTGCGGTGCTGCAGTCAGTCAGAAGGGGTGCAGGGGCTGTCGCCAGACGCAGCCACACAGAAGTGGGTCAACGGCAGGAGCTGTGTCTTGTGAACGGCTTGTCAAAAAGTAGGGAAAGCTGCAAATGAAGCACATATTATACGCCCCAAAACTGTCCATGGAGGTCTGAGGTCTCTCAGGGCCTTCACACCCATTGCCTCCACTGGGACAAAAGCTGAGAAAATACAATATGGTATCAGTTACAGTTCAGAAACAATAGCTACGTATACTGTACATCACAGCTAAATACAGCCATCACTCCTCTTAAGGAGTATAGCTCTATATATAGTTATATCATTGTATTCATATATACTTATTTTTATTTGAATATTTTTTTGTTTACAAATCTCTTAACTCAAATATTGGCCGAATACTATATAATTTCAGTTACCATTCATAAGATTTTTTTATTTTTATGTATAATGTTTGTTTTATTATTTATATCATTATTAAATAGTAAATATTAAATATTTATTTTTATTATTATTAAAATGTAAATTTATTTATAATGTTTTAAAACTTAACTCAAATATTGTCTGATAACCAATATCATCCTGATATATTATTTTGTAACCGTTTTATAGTGTATGGACTTTGAAACCTTTCAAATCTGTAAAGAAAGCTTCAGTCCAGATTCATGTACACTTAATAAAGTGCCTCTCTGAGACAGATCTGAGATCATGAACTGATTCTCTCCCTGGTCTCCTTAAGCGTTTCCTCAAAGTCGCTGAATTTACGAGGTGACGCACACAGCTCGAGTCCATGGCTCAGGGTAATTAAGATGACATCAGTATCGCCACACGGGTGAAAGCCAGGAGTCATGGGAGAATCACTGCATCATTATTACGCTCTTGGACACAGATCCCAGTGGGCATGGCCTTTTATGACTGATTGTTGTTTTTGTAGAACGTAAAAGGTCAACGGATCCTTCAGCCTACTGAGAGAGCAGGAGACAGGACTTTGGACACCACAAGCGTTTCATTTTGAATAATGACCGTTTATATTGCACAGTTCAATATTTGGTTTAGGCAAGCTATTTGCATCTAACAGGCACAGGGAGACTTTGACCCGACCCGGAGTTTGAGTATTTGAGATTTTGAGTTGTTCATACACCTTGGCTCTTATCATGAATGCTGTGAGTAATGGAAAGCAGGTCGGTCTGCGCTGGAAGTATGGGGTGCAACTGTAAAGCGTGGCAATCGTAACAACCTCAATATTAGCTCAGAGTGATGACACATTACTCCAGAAATGACTCTGGTACTTCAAATTTGTGAGAAATGTTTAATAAAAAAAAATGTGAGCTGCTTTATTTTGAATGTCTGGTTTTATTGTTTGACAATGTAAAGTTTTGAAAGCTTTGAATGTAAACTAATTATCTGTTTTATTACTGGTTGTTATCTTGGTTTCCAAAGTCGGGGGCAGTTATAACACTGACTGGAATTGACTGAACTGAAAATTTTTATGATTAAACATCATTTCATCATAAGTATCTGATATCTAGCTGAAGACAGGTCTTATTAGCTGCTCAATATATGTTATTAAAATGACTGAACCAATTTCAATTCATGATAATGCTCATGTCACTTTTGCTTTACATGCATATTATTTCCTGACAGCTCTAAGAATTTGTACCACATAAAAAGAATATATCGAGGGGTGAGAACCAGAAGGGCGTAAGTGACATTTTTGATGAAATGGAGATATATACATCAAATGAAAGCTCTTAATTAGCTCTTTCTACTGGCAAAAGTACTGTCATCCATGAGTGTACAAATTTGTATTATAAACAATTGAAATCAGTACACAAAGTCAGATCAAACTATGGTAAAATTTTTGTTTTGGCTCTCCTGTAAAATTGGTGAAATGTCACTAACGCCCTTCTGGTTCTCACCCCTCGAATATTCAGTATTATTAAACTATTAAAGCAATGATGTTAATGTTAATGATGATGATGTGTTCTTAGATAATTATACTGTAAAAATATATTTATATTTTATAAATAAAACATATTATTAGGAAGAAAAATAATACTTTTTCTTAATAATACAAGAAAATACTTTTTCAGTCTTTTTACTTAAAAAAAAATAAAAATATATAGTTGCGTGACATTTCTTTGTAATTATTTGTGGAATTTACTAGCAATTTCTGAGTGTTCAAATTAAATGTTTCAAACAGTTATTTTTACTTTTTCAAGTGTTAGAATTGTCCTTGCAATGGGACCAAAATGCCTTTTTAATATAACATTTTATATTTTTTCATGATATTATCTGTTTGTTAATCACTATATTATAATCATTAATAATGATATTAATATTAATCAGTTGAACTCTTTATAAATGAACTTAATTAGTTGCTAATGAGCTCCATTACTTGGATAAAAAAAAAACAGTGCAGCATAGAACAAGTACGTAAAGCAGTATTTTTTTTTTTTATATTTGTTATCGTCAAAGTTGTTTCATTAGTGTTTAAAAAATTTACAACTCAGAATTCATACCATTTGTGATCATTTTACCATTAGTTTGTAAATGGTCTTAAAACAGTTTTTAAAAAGCGTTTTCGTTAAAATGTTTTATTGTGATATATACACATTTTTTACCGCAAAATTTTTTATGAATTTTTCTTTCATTGCCCACCCCTATAGTGTCTTTTTATCGTGTTGGTCCACTTCTCGTCATGTCTAAAGCACTGTTAAACCATGGTATAATCACTGTAACATCTCTTATGACTTACTGCTTCCCTGCTCACTTCCCTAGTTTGAGTCTGATCTAATAACCCACGGACTGATGCATTGGCATGAATGACCTTTAGTCTAATTGAGCATATCGTGTTGCGCAGGGATCGTGTCCCAAACAGGGCCAGGTGGGTGTTCCCGCGGTAATCTGATGAATTCCAGTGAAGGTGAGGAGAGTGGTGACGTCTCGGACTCCTGCGTGCTGCCAGAGGAGTCCATGGCAGATGGTTTCCAGCAGGATCACATATGACATGATAACGTTACAGTCAAGAAAGGTCAGTCGGCACGGCACTGCAAAGTCTCCCACGAAGGACACGATCCGCACGTTCCTGGGCAGGCGGGATGTATGTGTGCACGTTGTGTTCCTGTTAGCTGCGAGGCAGGGTTAGTGTTTAAACATGACATTTCTCCCCTCTTCCCCCACCTCGGTGTCAATGTACAGAGGACAGTCCAAATATTTGTTTAAAGTGATGAACCTTGTGCAACCAAGGGCACTGCATTTGCATGATGATAAAAGGTGCTTTATGCTCTCCTGTAACACTTGCAATGCGTCACTTGTCTCTTTGTGGCCTTTCTCTTCTTCAGAAAGGCACTGGAGATGCATATTTGTCCAAAACGGTTTGTTTTTAAACCGTGATGGGAGACGAGGAGTGAAATGACTCCTAGCAGCATGCTAGTTTGGTGCAGATCTAGCTGGTGGACCAGAAAGCCATGATGTTCACCAGCAAAACATGCATGTTAACTGAGGACTGGTTTAGCAATTGAAAGGAATATTCTTGGTTCAATTTTATTGTGTGTGTGTGTATATATATATATATATATATATATATATATACACAGGGGCGCCGTAAGGGGGGGAAAAGTTAGGACGATTCTAAGGGCCCGACGATGGGAGGGGGCCCCCGAGGGAGAAACGTGATTTCTACCGAGGGGAACGCTAGAGCCCTGCATTTCAGCCCGGCCCCTACCGGGCTTCGATCGGGCCAATTTTCCAACCCAGGCTCATTGGAAATACGTGTCTCTACATACATTTCTGCAACACCGTAATTATGTACCTTGCAGCACGTTTCGTGGCAGTTTCAAAGTGAAATGTCCAGAGAGTGGCGCTAAAACACACGTTTAATACGTGACCGTGACACGTTTTTATTATGTTGGTACAGGCACGTATTGCAGTGTTTTTATTATGCTGCTTGAGGTACGTTTTGCCGCCATTCATAATTCAAATATCCGGTGAGTGTCGCTAAAGATTAAGCTCTATGAAGTTGGAAGTATCCTCTACACCAAACCCAAACCTAAACCTAACCGAAAGTGTTAACAAATGCAAAAGTAATATAAAAACGTATTCGCTATAGATGCAGCCATGCTATTTTAACTTCCTCATGCAGATTTGAGCTGTTTTGTTGAACTGTAGTTGGACGGGATTCGTACCGGAGCTCTTCTTCACCCAAGTGCAAAGCTGTACCGCGTGAGCTACCGAGTAAACTTACTGAGTTGGTAAACTCATACATATGAAGCTGTATATGTGACGACAACGTTCAAAAGTATCAGTTTTCAAATCGTGCAGGATGTTAAAATTGTTTAGAAGTCATAACACCATTCTGCAAGTAACTGTGAGAAAATAATCAAAACTGTTCCTGTAAGTCATACTTCGTGTGAAAAGGAATAAAAGTGGTCAGAGTTTTACTGCCTCTAGTGTTGATTTCAACTAGAAACTGCAGTGAATCGTACATATAGGTACGTTTTTTCAGTTTTGCAGAAATGTAAGTAGAGGCACGTATTTCCAATGAGCCTAGGTTGCAATTTTCACGTCATATAGACGCGGGCCGGGCCTCGGGCCTGTTTTAGGCTTCTCCTTATGTTTATATTTTAGACATCCATCAATTAGTGATGAAAAAAATTGCAGCGCTGGTGGAAACAACACCAGACCGTGCTGCCGCGGCTGTCAAGAGCGTCTCGACTGTGTTTAGAGTCCAGCAGCAGTAGAGAGCCGTCAGCGCAGCTGAAGAGTTCTGCGTTCAAATACACTCAATAAAGCTAGCCATAAAGCCCCAGCAAAAGTAATTACCATGAATGTGTCAGGGGGAAATAGTAAGGAGATATTTGAATTATTTACTAATAAACTAGTGTTTTCTGTGTCAGTGTGGCAAAGATGAAGAATCAGATGATGATCCTGCTCGCCATCTCCTCATTAGACGCGCCTTTAGAGAGAAGTGCATCTTCACGGATTATGATGAAAGAGTTTTTGTTTTCGATTTGATTTATTTCGTTAAGTAGTAATTTAAAGCTTTCTATAGATATATTTATCATGTCTGTGAGGCATGTATTCACTGACTTTCGGTTCATTTTTGTGAAGTGCTCCTGTTCAAGACGAGACGGCACATCGTTTTCTTTATTTTATACAATTATTTTATATATTCAGGGCTCTAGACTGCGACCAAAATGCGACCATTTTTTGAGACTGTGCGAGTAAAAATTTGACGTGGTTGCACTTGTGCTAGTGCATGGTCTGCACTGCTCCAAAGCGCGCGCGCTGCCAGCCGCAGCACATTGTAGATTTCACTGATCAGGTGCAAGCGCTTCAGTAGAGCCTGCTTTCACACCGCACGCGTAAGCAGAGAAGAGGCAGCGCAGAAGCGGCGTGTATGCAGAGCGAGAGCAGCGCGTGCCCATTGTGCTTTTATGTTTTTTGCTTTCACTCGGCGCGTCAGCACGAGCGCGAAGGTGCACGCAGCAAGGATTTGGTTTTTTAAACCAGCTTCTTAAAACAGAGAAGGTGAACATGTTGGTATTCTTGTAGAGAAAACATGCAAGTCCTGTCAGCTACAGACAGTTTAGTTTTACTTTTTGTTTTCGTTTTGAAAAGCTTGTTATCTTTACCTCACTTAAGGTATGGAGGCTTTCCTTATTTTTTTTATATTATTATTATTTGATTCCTCAGTGTTTGCTAAACATTCTGTTGTATTAGTCGGTATAATACAGCATGTGATGTGTCCTATGCCATACCTCCTCTTATTCGTTTTTGTTAATAAATGTTATGCTAGTTTGTCATTGTAAAGTACTGTTTTATTGTTGTTGTGCTTTTTAATTAAGAATAACAATGAATCCATCTTTTGTTTTAGTCTTAAAAAGTGAAAGGTATATAGATATAAGCAAAACAGACTATTTTTCTTTTCTTGTAAAGCTTGACACCAAGATCGTGAAAGTGAAAGCAAAAAGAGTTCTGTTCACAAAATTTAAATCACAAATAATACTGATGAAAAAGAACGGGTTGAATGTTGAACACTTTCGTTACCATATAACTATAAACTATGATAAAAGTTAATCAGCATGCATTGATTAAACAAATGTATCAAAAAAAAAAAAAAATTTGCGACCTGTCTGTGCTTGGTCGTTACTTTAAGAAAGAAAAAACTTATTTAAATAACAAAAAAATGCTCCAAACGTTTTTCTAAATTAACTTTATAAAAAACCAAAACGAAATATTATCACTTTGCCATTACATACAAAACTGAACAATTTTAATAGCTGAAACAGTATAATCTGATTTGGGAGAAGGGGAAAAAAAGACGGGCTCGGAACGCAATAGCGATTTCTACCGAGGGGGATATCCCTCCGTATCCCCAGCCATACCCCCCCCCCCCCCCCTCCTCCCTGGAAGGCAGGAGGGCCCGAGTGAATATGCTGTCCAGGGGGCCCAGAATCCGTAGCGGCGCCCCTGTGTATATATATATATATATATATATATATATATATATATATGGGCGATATATATATATATATATAACGATAACGATAATTCGATGCGATAAATTTTCGATATAATCGATAAATGAAGAGTATGAAGAGTTAATAAATGTTCGATATAATGTTTATGCGCCAAAAGCGGAACGAAACAGTGCGAGCTCACTAGAGCAGATGCACTCGGTCACGCGAGCATTAAACAGCGCTGTGAGATCCAGTGTGAAGCGCTTGAATTCAGCGATGAACACAAATGACTCGAATTTTGATTTAAACTAGTTTATAGCCAAACAGGAGAAACACTGTGTGTAATAAGACAGTCAGAAGGCTTTTCAGTCTACACACCGCCATCATTTACCATGGATTTACTGTAGTAACACTCACTGCACCATGGTATTGTGGCACAAATGTGGGATATTCACATTGAATTTTATTACAGGAGTAATGGTGTATAATTATAATGTATGCATTTGTGATTAAGCTATAGCATGTGTGCATTTATACTGAATGTTTTTAGACTACTGTTTTTCATCAGTCGTTGTATTTAGTCGTGTTTTTGTCATTTTTATTATTTTTTTTATATTCCTAATTGCATTTAATTTATTTTTTATCGTCAACTTACAGTAAGCTTATTTCAGTTAGTTGCATAGGCAATATTTTTAAATTTCTTTTAAGTTTTCATCTAAGATTTGTATTTTATTTTTTATTTTTTAATGTTTCTATTTAGTTTTAATGTATTTTTATCTCAGTTTTAGTAATATAGTGCTTCAACTTTTATAATGAGCTTATCTTTTTTCAGTTATTTTATTTCAGTTTCAATATTTATTTTTCTTTAAAAATTTTATCTAATATTTATATTTTATTTCAGTTAACAGAAACATTTTTAATAGCATTATTTTAGAATAACAATATAATCCTTTCCTTAAATAAAAGAGGCAAAAATTTAGGTTATAGTGATACACTTACAACGAAAATGAAAGGTGTCAATGTATAAAGATACAGTGAGTATAAAATATTCACTGTTTTAATAATATAGCCAAAATACATGGGCAATATGAATGTTAAAATGCATTTGTTTAGATTAAATTTTATAACTTTGTTGCCATGAGAACATATTTCCTAAAACCCTAAAACGACAATAAAAGTGATAAGAACAACTTTACCGCTCAAATAATACGTAATTTTAATAGAAGAATTTATATAAGTGCTTTAATAACATTATAATTCTGCTTTTCAATCCTCCAGAAGTTTGGCCCCGTGCACTTCCATTGTAAGTGCCTCACTGTAGCCTCACTTTTCTTCAAATAAAACAAGGGACGAGTTGAAATTATTTTGTGGTAGTCAGCGTTATGCCAAAAATGCTGTCAAATGAGCTTAACCTGTAATGAACTCAGAATCTTCCTGTAAGAAGCCTTTTGGGGATAACGACATGCTAGGACACATTTTTTTCTTACAAAGGCACTCATGCAGAACACAAGATGATGATAACCAAAACCAGCTCATACTGCTATTCACTGAGATGGATGTTGTCTCAGAGTATGTTGGGGGGCTGTTGGGAACGTCATGTAGTGCTTCTGCAAAAAAAAAAAAAAAATTGTATTCCAAGTCGGCCTGGCTAGTGTCTCAGATGCCGTGCAGAGTCATCTAATCCCCTGAAACGGAGACAAACAATCTGTGGATGAAGGTTAAAAATACACCAGTGAGACATTTTGAAATTCCGCCTCTGTCTGAGTTCAGTGTTAAGGTTAAAGATCCAGCATTCAGATAAGACTCCCCCGCTGGGGAGGAGATAACAGGCACGCAGATTGAAAAGAGAGAGAGACGTTTGGGTTGGGGGGGGGGGGGATTTGAGATGTCTATCTGGCAGTGTGAAGGTTTTTGTCTTGCAGATCCAGTTCAAGGACGCCTGCAGGCAAGGCAGCCCTGACTGTGCCAGCGATGCATCTCAAGGTCACATGCGCTCACCCTGTGACTCTCTGCAACAACAGGAAGAGGGGGGAGCGGGGGGAATTGGGGGCACTGTAAAATCCTTCATTTACCCCCACCCCACCCCGGTTAACCCCTCGATGTCTTCCTGCGACCACGGATATTGTGGCTGCGTTGAGGCGCCAGTCAAGGGCTGTCTTCGATTATCCTCAGATGCTTTGAAACGACTCTGTAGTGCCACATATTCCGGTGCAGCCAGGAAAGAGGGTGTGTGCGGTTTGAAAATGGGGCTGAAATGGATTGAGAGAGGTTTTAATGTAACTTAGCCATTCAAACGGGCATGCTAACCGCTTCCTCTTGTGCTTTTAACTCGTGTATCCGTTTTTATCTGTGGCAATTAACGGTTAAACCTCCGTTAAGTCTGCAGTCTCACTGCCCTAGTGCCCTGCGGTCAAACATAAGCTTAGTGTAAAATTCCCGTTTCACGTCACACGGCTGTTTGTTTGAGTAGTTTGGACTGGAAGCATCTTACTAGTCTTGAGAGTGCATTTAAAGGATTAGTTCATGATCTGTTTTTCTGTATTTATTTATTTTTATTTATGTTCTTTTAGAAAAATCTAAAATTATTTAGTAAAAATAAAATGTAAATAGTGTCGAGAGAGCATTTAAAGGATTGTTTAATGACTTACTGTTAATATACATTTTTCTGTATTTATATATATATATATATATATTTGTATGCCCAACTTTTTGATATATGTAGGACAAAAAAAAATCAAACTTGACTGAGGGCCAAAAGTAAATGTTGCATTATATTACATTAAAATTGCATTCAATGTATTTTTTTCCCCTATCATCTTGTTGATATGGCATGGCTCGAATCAGAGGTCATCCCAGGCTCTGGTTGGGCATCACTGATTTAAAGAATGAGAACAGAAATTTGAGGAATATCCAGGCAACTTTTTTCAGTTTAATGGAAGTGAATAAAAACAAGAAGTTATCAAGCTTTAATATGCAACATGCAAAAAAAGAGATTTAAAAAAATATATATTATAAATAAATAATAAACAAACAAACATAAAAGTGGTTCATTCGACTTGTGCATTGTATTTCAGATGTTCTAAAGCAAACAATTGCTTTGTGTGAAAATCAGACAAAATACAAGTTGAAGCAGACAAAATACAAGTTGAAAGACTTGACATCCTCTGTCCTTACTTGGCATGTTCATAAGAGTTCACAATAGAAGTAGCATTTTCTGATTCATGAGTGAATCATTCTTTGAGCCGTATCTTTTCAATGAATCATTTGATCCAATTTACAGAACTGCTATGAATGAATCACAAATGGGACTGTTTGGATTCTCAAGTTCAACTAATTGGCTCAATAATCCAGTCACAGAGGTTAACAGCCTACTTGATGGGTACATAGTCAATGAATACCAGCTTAAATTTTGGACTGTTCATTACATGAACCAATTGTGTGTCTTCAGAGCACTTAGATTATAGCATTTGTACAAATGTATGAGCTACTTATATGATGCTGTTTTGTCCTTTTTGAAGTTTGAAAGCTTCCCTGTTTTTTGATCAGTATATCATTTCAAATTTCCCAATTGGTGTTACACTGAAGAAAGAAAGTCATGATTTGAAGAAGTCAGAGTACAGTTTTTCTTAGCACGCTAACCTCTTAATTTTAGAGTGAACTCAGTTGACCTGATGTTGACTTCGGAAAAGAGCCTGTGAAAAAGCAGCGCTCGTGTGCTTGAGGTATCTGTGCTAATCTAATATGTCCCTCAGGCGTCCGTTATCACCGTTTTGTGACTTTTCGATTAAACGGAGAAACCATGGAGACTAAATGATCAATAACCACTGTCACGATTCTGGATTCGCTCTGTCGTAAATCTTCCGCCAGCTGGCGTCCAGCTCATTTCATTTCGCAGTTGCAGATTAGTTTCCGTCTTACTCAAAACAGAAGTGTTTTGAGATGATAAATTATACAATCACAACAAATTTGTCAACAATTTCCATGCTCCCTGACACACTGCTGGGACCGAAGTGATCATCTAGTTTGCATTGCAATGCGTTGTCCTAAAAACACACATACCCAAACAGACACTCGTAGCACAGGAAGGTCTGTAGCGATGGCGGGGGAAGAGCATAAATCTTTAATATTAACGAGTCTTGCTGTGGCAGGAGACCCAGCAGCTTTGTCCTTCTCTCCTCTCGGCTCGCCTACGCTCCCTCGTCATTTAATTAACAGTAGGGAGATTATGGAGGCCCCAGGCCTGTGAAGATCTGATTTAAACATGGAAATGTTACATTACTGTCGCTCTTTTGGCAGAAAAAGGTTGGAGAGGAAGTGAAAAGATGATTTGGCCCTCCAGTCTTCCACATTAGCGTTAGGTACCACAAACTACCTCACGATTTATGTATTATGATACAAAAGTCACGATTCAATACATCACAGTGCTTAACAGCATCACGATTGAAACCGCAGCATGTGTGGAAGCGAAACTGTGGTTCAATTGCATGTTTTGTATCACTATTTGTCCAGTAAACAAATGCAGAGTTATTGCTTATTTAGACGATCTGCTTCTTCCTTAATTGAGGAAATTATGTGAATGTGAAAATAAACAAGTATTTATGTACAGACTGATTGGAAATCTGGTAAATTTAAACCAGGAAATAAACAGATGATTTTACAAAATTTTAACAAAAATTTTTTTTTTTTTAGTTTTTTTTTGCAAAACTATTTTTAACTGCTTAATGTAACAAAATATATGTATGTATATGTTTAGTAAAATTTTATATATACACTTTATGATTTTATTTTTATTAAAGAAATTATTTTTTTAAAAATTTTTTGAAATTGTTTTATGCAAAATAGCCTTTAGACTGTACTATATATCAGTATATGATTGGATCAGAACTGTTTTGCCTAATTTCAGAGTTTTCACTGATTTAGAACTACTTTTTAATTAAAAAAATTAAATGAATGAGCAAATAAGTAAATGTCGATATTGATATTAACGGATATATTGATAGAAAAATAAGTAAATATTGAAGTACTGATTGAAAAGCTTTTTCTGCAAATAATCAGGACATATTTAACAATTGTTGTGTGTATATGTATGTATGTGTGTGTATATATATGTGTATATAAGTACAGGTGCATCTCAATAAATTAGAATGCCGTGGAAAAGTTCATTTATTTCAGTAATTCAACTCAAATTGTGAAACTCGTGTATTAAATAAATTCAATGCACACAGACTGAAGTAGTTTAAGTCTTTGGTTCTTTTAATTGTGATGATTTAGGCTCACATTTAACAAAAACCCACCAATTCACTATCTCAACAAATTAGAATACTTCATTAGACCAATAAAAAAAAACATTTTTAGTGAATTGTTGGCCTTCTGGAAAGTATGTTCATTTACTTTATATGTACTCAATACTTGGTAGGGGCTCCTTTTGCTTTAATTACTGCCTCAATTCGGCGTGGCATGGAGGTGATCAGTTTGTGGCACTGCTGAGGTGGTGTGGAAGCCCAGGTTTCTTTGACAGTGGCCTTCAGCTCATCTGCATTTTTTTTGGTCTCTTGTTTCTCATTTTCCTCTTGACAATACCCCATAGATTCTCTATGGGGTTCAGGTCAGGCGAGTTTGCTGGCCAATCAAGCACAGTAACACCATGGTCATTGAACCAGCTTTTGGTACCTTTGGCAGTGTGGGCAGGTGCCAAGTCCATCTCCATAAAGCTTGTCAGCAGAAAGAAGCATGAAGTGCTCTAAAATTTCCTGGTAGATGGCTGCGTTGACTGTGGACTTCAGAAAACACAGTGGACCAACACCAGCAGATGACATGGCAGCCCAAATCATCACTGACTGTGGAAACTTCACACTGGACTTCAAGCAACACGGATTCTGTGCCTCTCCACTCTTCCTCCAGACTCTGGGACCTTGATTTCCAAATGAAATGCAAAATTTACTTTCATCTAAAAAGAGGACTTTGGACCACTGAGCAATAGTCCAGTTCTTTTTCTCCACAGCCCAGGTAAGATGCTTCTGACGTTGTCTCTGGTTCAGAAGTGGCTTGGTAGCCCTTTTCCTGAAGACGTCTGAGCGTGGTGACTCTTATTGCACTGACTCCAGCTTCAGTCCACTCCTTGTGAAGCTCTCCCAAGTGTTTGAATCAGCTTTGCTTGACTGTATTCTCAAGCTTGCGGTCATCCCTGTTGCTTGTGCACCTTTTCCTACCCAAATTCTTCCTTTCAGTCAACTTTGCATTTAATATGCTTTGATACAGCACTCTGTAAACAGCCACACCTTTCAGTAATGACCTTCTGTGACTTACCCTCTTTGTGGAGGGTGTCAATGTTCGTCTTCTGGATCATTGCCAAGTCAGCAGTCTTCCCCATTATTGTGGTTTCAAAGAACAAGAGATACCCAGAATTTATACTGTATGGATGGTCATTTATTAAAACTCAAATGTAAATATTCTAATATTTTGAGATACTGATTTTTGACTTTCATGAGCTGTAAGCTCTAATCATCAAAATTAAAACAAAAAAAACTTTTGAAATGTTTTACTTTACATGTAATGAATCTAAAATATATGAAAGTTTCACTTTTTGAAATGTTACAAGAAAAAATTAACTTTTTCACGACATTCTAATTTATTGAGATGCACGTGTGTGTTTTATATATATACGAACACACACACTTTTTTTTATTGAAATGTTTTATTAAATTATGCTAAATGCTCTTTTAGACCCTGCTATATATTGATATATAATTGGATCAGCTCTGTTCACCATGTTGGGTATTTTTGGAGTAGATGTTAGTGTCTTGGTGTCTGGTGTGGGATGAGCGGGTCATGCCGGTAATCAGGTTCCAGTGCCCGCAGGCTAGATACCTGGAATCGTCAAACCTCATGTCTTGCCCAAGCTTTCGCTTTTTCCTGGAACCGAAGCGGTTAATGTTTCGCCGTAATTGGCACCCACAGCTGCTCTCCAGTTCGACAGGGATGAGTTTGGAGACTCTGCCTTGCGTGACAGCTGCCTAATTGGGCATTCTCCCCTTGTGGCAGGTGCCGCCTCCTCCAGCCGGGCTGCTGAAGAATGGCAGAGGATTACAGATGAGGACATGGTGACCCTCTCTACCTTCCGCTGGTGTGGGGGGACGGTGTGATGTAGTTCAATGCCGTTGGGTTACCAGGAGGAGGAAGTGAGAGGGTGGGGTTCTGCCAGGTGGCGGATGACAGAGTGTCACATGACAGTGTCAGTGTGTCAAGGGCACAGACATCAGCAGCGCTGCGGCAGCTTCTTTTTTTCTCTTCATTAGTTTTGAGGTTTTCACTCTAGTTTTATAGCTCCTGGCTGTCTTCATACATCAGTTTGGAGAGGATGGCAGCTTCCTGTGTGTTCCTGTGTTGCTTCTCTTTCTACTCTCCAGCTGTGTGTGAAACTGCCAAGGTGAGGTTGTGCCCTCTTGTTAGAGGCGATTAATGATACTGGATGTGTAAAAAGTGAATTATTCCTGCTGATGTAAAATGTACTGTTGGGTTTACTGTCCCGCTGCCCTGTTGACCACAGAGTGGAGGGGACTAACAGCACAGTGGCTAGCCGTGGCCTAGCTGTTAGTTACATACTCTCACACATTGAGCCCTACGGCTTATGTGGCGATGTGATTTTGAATTCCGCTCAACACAAGTCAACATTTCACATCTTGTTTATTCTTCTGCCAGTCATTTTCTTTCATCATTTCATTGTCATATCAATAAAAGAGACGTGGCCTAGCAGTTAGTGGATGCTTTGACATGTTGAATAGTAGTTCTGGTGCGCATGTGAACCAAGTTTGAATCTCGGGTCATTTTCTGATCCCACCCTCGTCTTCCTGTTGTTTCCTGATGATTTTCCATTGTCCATTAAATTAAAGATAAATAGTGTAAAAGCAGATTAATAAAAAAACTATACAATTATATTAAAAATAATTATATAGAAAAAAAAAGGAAAAGTATCTTATGCTCACTAAGACTGCATTTATTTGATCAAAAATACAGTATGAAATATTGTTACAAATTTGAACTGTTTTCTGTTCAAATATATTTTAAACTGTAATTTATTCCTGTGATGGCAAAGCTGAATTTTCAACAATCTTATGTGTCACAAGAGCCTTCAGAAATCATTCTAATATGCTGTTTTGCATGGAAATATTTCTTATTTTTATTTATGTTGAAAACGGTTGTGCTGCTTAATGTTTTAATATATTTTGAGGAATACAGTTTTTCCTAGATTATTTGAAAGTTCAAAAGAATAATTTAATGTGTCCTTGCTGAATAAAAGTATTAAAATAGTACTTGTAAAAAAAAAATGCTAATAAAAATAGTACTTTTGAATTGTAGTGTACATATCACCTGTGTCCATCAGGATTACATAATAATTGTATTCCAAAGGGCCTTTATTTATACCAGCATGTTTTTTCCCTCACTTTTATTGTTTTGATTGTGGAAAGAGGACAGGAAATGATGACGGGAATGGATTAGGGAAATGCTATGAACTTGATTTAAATTTGTATTGATGACAAATAATTTTTTTAAACTTTATTTATATTTTTTATATTTATTTATATGCATAGATAGAAAGTGAGTCTGGAAGGTGGGGTTTAAAGATTCATCTCCATCCCTAAATTATGATAAATTGTTTTTCTCCTCTGACATACCTTTCCCCTTGAGTGTTTATATGGGTGACTGCTCATGTGTTTCTTTGGTGTTTACCTCGGGCGCATCTGTACCTGTGTGTGGCGGCTGCAGGTGCTTGTTTGGTTTCTGTTTTGTATATTCCTGGCTGTAAATGTGTCCACGTGCGTATGTTTGTGTTCAAATGGGGCCGTGCAGCTGGGGTTGTACTCCAGGTTTGACTTTCACCTCGTTTCCCCCGTAGCTGTTTTGAAAGTGTCGAGTGGAACGACCATGTAATCTGTACCCACACAGCCTTGAGGGCAGCAGTGATCAGCCCAGCTGTTTTCTCATTCCCTCCAGCCAAGGAAAGAGTTGAAATGTGTGTTTGAGTGAATGTGTGAGAGCGGATTATTTGTGTGTGTGTGTGTGTGTGCGTGCGTGTGTGCGGAGAGAGAGAGAGGTTCATTAGTATTCTGCTGAGGAGTCCTGCCGGTAGAGCAAATTGATTACCACACTTCACCTGTCTGAGCCTCCTGAGATCTGCAGCGAAGACGCCCGTTCTGTCTACGCTCCCGTCGCCTCCGTAACGGAGGGCCGCTCTCATTAGCCATCATTAAACAAAGCTTATAGTCGGGGCACTGTTGTCTTACGTAGTTCTAGCAAGTGTGAAGATTGCTGCTATAGTCCTGAGGGCTTTCTTGAAGTGGAGATTTCTAGCAGTTGTTAAAGGTGTTTTCTTGGAAGGGAATGGATTGTTTGTGCATTTGTGTGTGCTTTTAAATTGAATCATCCGTCTAGGTGACCTTTCGGACTAAGACTGCAGTAGCATGGGAATTCATATCTGTGCTAAACACTTGTGAAGTGCTGAAGAATGAACCTGAATGCACCACAGTTGCATGCCATTCAGAACGGTATTCCAACTTTAATTTGAAGTAGAAATTAAATCTGAACTTTAACTAGGACTGAAATCTGAATTTGAACTAGGACTAACATTTGAATTTGAATAGTAGAATTAATACAAAAATCATTCCAAAAAAACTAAATCGAAATGGAAGAACACATAATTTCCTTCACTTCATGCCATTAGCTGTTACATTTCTTTGAATTGCAATTCTGTAAATTCCACTTCCTATCATTTGCAATTCAAATTCCAGTTTATCTTCTTGTGGGAATGGCCAATTCAATTCAAAGCTTAGAGGTGTATCAGGATCTGTGGTGTAGTAGTAGTAGTAGGAGCAGTGAGGAGCAGGGTAAGATCGATTTGGAACTGCCTGTGTTGTGATTAAGGAGACAGCGGGTGAGTAGATATGGAGGAGTTGGCAAGTGGAGTCAAAGTGTTTTCTGTGAGTAGCAGGAGTGTGTGCGCTCTACAGCCCCAGTGATAAGAGTGGAAAGTGAATGAGATCCTGTAATTGTACTCGGGTGGCATTTTGTTGGCGAGTTCTGACAACATTTTTGCCAGCTGGAATGATGTGCCAAGAGGAGGAACCCAGGTGCTTTGTCTTTTCATTGGTTAAGTGCACTTAATCGATTAAGAAAATTAATAGAATCTCTGTTTTGAATGTAATTTCTAGCCGTACGCTGAAGTTTATAAATATGAAAGTAGTGGAGTTCCTTATGAGCCGAGCAGCAGAATTTAATGAGCTAAAGACAATAGTGACCTTATGCTGTTAAATTATATTAAATTAATGGCACTAATTAATTCAGTGTAAAATTTAGACTTTTTTTTTTAATATGATTATATACAAAGTGCATTTTATTTAGGCTATTTTATATTTTATTTTATTTGTTACATTTACAACCTCTTTTTCTAAACAGCACAATCAGAGTCTGATTTTGCTGTTTTTGATGTCTTTTACTTCTGTTTATTTTATTTTTTCCTCCCATTTTTACAATGTTCTTTTTTTTAAATATGATTAAAACAATTCTAAGGAAACAGCGAGTTTAATTTGTAGTGTTTACTAACTGGTCATGTTTCTCTTAAATAAGATCACTGTCAAAGGGCATTTTTGTTTTGTTTCTTAGCCAGTTTGTTTGTTCTGATT
Source organism: Schizothorax lantsangensis (assembly GCA_027422415.1). Lineage (NCBI taxonomy): Eukaryota > Metazoa > Chordata > Actinopteri > Cypriniformes > Cyprinidae > Schizothorax > Schizothorax lantsangensis. Next base: position 21,897,027 of record CM049856.1, on the reverse strand, counting down.
GACTTGGTTTTAAATTTATAGCAGACTCTGTTTGCAGAGCTCCATGGGGCTGTTTATTTGCTCTACGTTTTACTTCAAAAGAGCAAAAGTTCACTGATGTGGACGTTACAGTTGTGTTTGTTGAGGTAGCACGTCGCTCACCTTATTTAATTTTCTCGAGCCATATTGGATTTACAAACTCTGTCCGGCGTATCTGAGTGAACACCAGCTGCCTACGATAACATGATGGAAAGCGATTCACACGGCTCCCTTTCCTTTAAAATTTCTTTAACCTTGGCTTACCTTTAACGCCGGGGAAGTGTCTGCCAGTCTGGTGTCAGATATTAGCGATACGCGCAGCAAGGACTGGGTTGTCACTTTTTATTAACACTGAGCGCTTTGCATGGACTCCAGCTGTTGCGTGCACTGAGACTCAGACGTACTTGACCTTGACTCGCAGCACAGTTCCTGCGGCTCACCCTATTTTTAATCATGCATTTTAAATGGTGCAAATGGATTATGGTTCCTTATAATGGGGATCATTCATTAACCTTTTTTTTGTTAGGGTACTTTGTGGGACGGGTTGAATTCCAATTAATTTCCTACCCCACATGCGAGGATCGCCAGATTGGCTTTGGATATCAAATCCCTGACATTTGCGTCAAGAAGTCCAGCGTTCGCAGTTAAGGCCCTTTTTTTTTTTGTCCAGCTCCTCAAGGGAAATTGCCTCTCAGCCACTGATGATGGTTTGACCTTCCTGCTCATGGTGTCTGGGTGAGCAAAGAAAGACGCCCTGCCATGATAAAGCTTCCTGTCTGCCGCTGTTCCTTTCACCACTGGCTAGTGAAATCACTTAAAATGCTGTTGGGTGTGAATGTTTGACATTGTCAGAGATAATGGATAATCACTTGCAGACCGCTGGAGGGAGAGAGACTGAGGGGAAAAGAGAGAGAGGGAGAGAGAAAACATATTTTGTATTTCTTGTGCAAAAGGGTCATGTGTGGGAAAGGCGAATGGAGGGTATGCTGTGAGATCGCACCTTAGATCTGTATTTCCTGTCCCTTGTATGCCTGCTTCCTCTCAAAATAAGGTCTTAGGAAATACAAGTCTTACTTGTTGGAATCATTCAGTCGAAGGGTCTCATGTTATTTGGACCCCAATTTCAGGATTAAAACTCAGCAGAAAGAAAGTCATATAGGTTTAAAGCAACATGAGGGTGAGTAAATGACAGAAATTTTCATTTTTGGCTGAACTATCCGTTAACGGTTTCCTTTTGTTTTCATGGACGAGATCTAATCTAGCATGATCCGATTGTAGCACAGTATTGATTTGTCTTGAAAGATGTGTTTACTTCATTGTTCTTATGGTCCAGTTTTTCAGCCTGTCTGTTTATCTTCTTTCTCCATCAGTCCCAAGTTTGAACTTTTATTTGTAGGGTAGCAGCACCTCCTTTGGCGGGAAATTAATCTTAATCTGCCACATTAAGATTAGCGTGAGACGTCAGATGGCCCCGTTCTAGAAGGTTGTCCTCTTTGTTGTTAAATTTAGGTCAGTGGCCCAGGCTGATCCTGTAACCGAGACTGAATTAGTTAATGAATTAGTTTTCCTATTTGCCGTCCTTGCAGTCGTAACCTGTTGCACCCGACCTTTGCAACTTAATGCAGTTTGCATCAAATTTAAATGCGTGTGACCTTGTGCTGATTCTCACAGGATTTTCCTGTCACGTCATCTTGAGGATCTTAAGTTACTACGGCACATTCAGGATATTCCTGGCTGTTGAATTGCTGTAACAGCATCCCAGCTCAAGGTCGAGCTTAACTCCTCGGCAAACCGCTGTAACATGTTACCCCATTGCTGAAGGGGCAGGACATGGAGGGTAAGATGTTCTCTGGCAGCTGAGCACTGCTTTAGGGGAGCTAGAATCCTGTATTAATTAACCTTTGTGGTGGTGGCCCTGACAGTGGGAAGTCAGGAGTGTTTATGGAAGCAGTTCTGACAGGGTTCAGACCCGTCGAGCGAGCAGCCAGCGGTGCTGTCATGTTATCTGATGCCGTGGCTCTGTGGAGGAGCGGTCTGACAGGTGTGCCATGTGTGCCCCTCTACACCTGCCAGCCCTGCTGAGCCACTACTGGCCTGAGCGTGAAGGGCTGCTGACAGCCGTTTTTGAATGGGTATTCACTTCTTTAATCCTGTTATGCCAGGGAGACTGTCATATTTGAGAAAGAAGAAAAAACTTACTTTACTGAATTTAACAATAGTTATTAATGTTTTTCTGTCATAATGTAACTTGGTATTTGCACACATGTAAAATAGAGTAGATTTAAATGTTGCAAGTGACTTTTGTGATTATAAGTGGATATTTTTAAGCACAGCAGGCAAGAAGTTGTCCATCTTACTAACAAAGTTTAAGCAAATATGTATCTTTTGAGAAAACATTGTCTGTGATTAAAAAAAAAAAAACCTTAAGATGTTCATTTACTCTCCTTAATCTCTGAACTGATAACTCTCAGAAATGCTCAGCAAGTAATGGACATAAAAATGCCTTCACACATGAGAACAAACATTGAGAGGTCCTAAAAAGTTGTGTGTCAGAGCAGTTTGATTGACAGTTGCTGAAGTTCCTATAAAGAGTTTGTCAACCACAAGTTTTATGTTCACTCTGAAGTTTTCTTTTTTTTTTGCTTGAATTTAATTAGTTCTTCTGTGATAATTGGTTTTGACAGAGACTTCAAAGAAAGTTACAGTGGTTATTTTGATGATGCTGGGATGTTGATGCCTGTCACTCATGTAGTGTTTTCTTTTCTTGTGCTGTAGGTTCCCGTGTGGCCACGTCTGAGATCAGAAGAGCACACAGGCAACGCTGAGCCTTTGGTTCCTCCCAGAGGATCTCCCAAATATAGAGCTTATGGTTCATCAGGACAGAGAAGCCTCCTCATTCCTCTGGTTGTGCTTACAACATATTTTAAAGCAGTGCGGATTTACTCATAGAATGCACAGCGATGCCAGCTGGGTTTTCGTGCTTGACATTACAAATGCCCACTGGTCCTGTATGTAAAACTCTTTGACTGAAAAGGAACAAAATACAAAGCACGGTTGGATTTCTCTGCTCTCATCATTTATGGCACAGATCTTACTAAGACATTTTCATTAGTTGTAAAACATCACATCAGGGCATCCTACTGTTGAACATGACTCATGGGGTGGAGTCTGGCCCTGAAACTCACCAGGATTCTGCTGCTTTAACATATCTGGAAGGTTTGCTAATGCATCCGGTCACCACTGGACCTGCTGCCACTGCTACACAGAGGTCAGAACCTGTCCAAAACAATGAAGAGAATGCCAACAGGGTGACTAGGGTGTTTCAGCTCCCTAACCATGGCTCCCCCTCACAAGACAAGGGTAGCCCACCTAGTGCGACCTCACAGCACCTTAGAAAAGCCAGGCTGCTTCGCTCAGGAGCATGGAGTGAAGATGACAGCCAGAAACGAACAGGCACTGTAGCAGAAGTGAACGGACAGAGAAAGGAGCACTACAAAGGAGGCCTGGATGGCTCTGAGCAGGGGGAGAGCACCTTGCTGGCTTCTCTGCTGCAGTCCTTCAGCACTCGGCTGCAGAGTGTCGCCTTGTCACAGCACATTTCTCAAAGCCACAAACCCCTCGACAGGGATAGCAGTGAAAGTGCTCCTGCTGATAAGGAAACCTACCAGAGTTACGGCACAGCATCAGGCCGCCTAAAAAGCCTCATGAGGAAAAGCAAGCAACAGAACCATAACACCGTGCCTTACTGTCGGCAGAGCAACCAGAACCGAAGCTCAGATTCTCCTCATTCTTCTCAAAACTCTGCCCAGCCCACTAACTCTGAATCCATGTCCTGCACTGAGCGACTCAAGGCTGTTGCCAACATGGTATGGACTAGGTCCAGTCCAGCCCCTTCACCCAAGCCCAGTGTCGCCTGCAGTCAGCTGGCCTTGTTGCTGTCCAGCGAGGCTCATCTACAGCAGTACTCCAGAGAGCAGGCCATAAAAGCACAATTAACCAGTCGATCAGCCAGTGAGAGGCTAGCAGCCATGGCTACTCAACAAACACAGGATAAGAGGCCTCCCAGCATGGGGCAGCCAACAACTGCCCCAGACATGCTAAGCTCCTTAAATGTTCAAAACGGAACACTCCCCCCACCAGCGGTAAACTCCAGTAAAAAAAGCCCTTCCCTTTCCTCACCCTCCATGAGACCCCCCAAAGAGAGACGGCCCTTCGACAGAAATGGTCGACCGTCACAAAACTGCAGCAGTCTGTTGCTCCTACTTTTGAACAATCACAACTCCCAGCAGCAGCTCACCAGGAATGGACACCTGGGGGATGACTATGGCATCCTCCCGAGCCAGGCCTCCTCCCTGCAGTCTGACAGCGAGTACTCCAGCCAGGATAACAGCCTGACCAAAGACAGCAGTGATGCTGAGAGCTTCTCCAGCTGTTCCCCCATCGACCTCTCCATGAAAAGCAGAGCGCCTAGCCAAAAATCCGAGGCCTGCTCTTCCTTAACCCCCTATGTGGATAATCTCACAGAGTCTCTCATAAACAACTGGAAGCCGGAACCTTCTGTGCCAAAGGTCCATGAGGCCACAGATCTGGATACCAGCCCAGACATGAAATCCCATGATGAGGTCACGCTAATGCAGTTACTGCTGGACCGCAGAAATAACGAGAAGGTAAACAAAAGTTCAGATAATCCTAGTTTGCGGCCTGACGCAACAATCAGCAGCTTGACTTCAGGCCCACATAAATGGATTGGCACACCTGAGGACAGCAGAACGTGGAGTCCTCTGGACCGGCAAACAGCTACCTTCAGCTCGGTCTCCCCTTCGTACTCCTTTCCCTCACCCCATGCCCAGTCCAGTCCCTTAGATCTGTGTAAGTCTAAAGCTCACTCAAGTGAAAAGACGCTGGAGCCTCCTTTCAGTGCCAGCAAGCTACTACAAAATATGGCCCAGAGTGGTAAAAACAACTTGTCACCCTCTCCCCCTCACAAGCCGACAAGCAGAAGACAAAGCCCAGAACTTGAGCTTGACAAGCCTCAGGCACGTTTGGATCAACTTGTCTTTCCACACAAGCAGAACAGAGCCTCCATGCTAGATGGAGGTTCCCCTCCTGCTCTCCCAGCTCACAAATGTGAGCGATCACCCTCTGCATCAACCCAGATAGAAAACCTTCTCGAGAAGCGCACGGTACTGCAGCTTCTGCTGGGAACAGCTTCCCAGAAGGAAAGAACCAGTGGGCACAGAGTCTTTGAAATGACCTCAGGGGGGCTGGAGAAACCTCAGAGGGGCTCTGTCAACTGTGACAGCTCAAACGGACCTTCTCTGCACCTTAAGATCAAAACTGAGCCAGTAGAGGAGAATCTTTCATCAGATAGCTCCGATGATGGGCTGTACCATCAGAGACGATCATCTCATCACTCACCTATTGCTGATGCACGGGACACAATAAAATCTGAACTATGTCCTACAGAAACAGCTGCTAAATTTGGACTTCTCAGCCAGCTTTTGAAACAGCAGAATGCTACCTACCATTCAAACCCACATACCAGGCTCTTCAGGAACTCTGTAAAAGAGGAGCCTGTGGATTTTCAGAGCCCCGTTCCTAAGAAAAGAAAACTGTGCATTGAGCTAGCAGAGCACCTAAGTAATGAACTCTGTCAACCATCTCGAGATGCCACTAGTGACAATCTGGTGTTTGGAACACCTGAAGTTAATGGTAGAGGGCTGGCAAAACCAAAAGAAGAAGAGTTAGTAGGGAGTCCTAGGAGCAAAACGCCTCTCTCCAGAGAAAGCCAAGGCTTCAATGTTCTTAAGCAACTCCTCCTGTCAGAAAACTGTCTGAAAGAGCTATCCCAACCCAGAGGGACCCCAAGTCCCTTCATCCCTCAGGCAAACTGTGCAGCCAATGGGAACTTAACCCAGTCTTGTTTCCCTCAGGAGTTGTCGAACTTACCGTGGTACCCCTATTCTCTCAATACAAATCCCAAAACAGCACCTGCACCTGTTGATACCAGTGGGGGGTCGCTAGTTTGGGCTAAGGGCTCTCCCAAAGCCAGTCCTAAACCTGTTAAAAAAGAACATGAGTGGTCTCCTGGAGAAACTTTTAGCAGGGAGGAGAGATCCAGTCCAGACTCACCCCCTTTAACCAGGTCTAATCCGATTCTTTACTACATGCTTCAGCGGGGGAATGGTCAGCTCAGGCCTGAGATCCGGGATCAGGTCCAGCCGGCCCACTGCATCATGGGTGCAAAAGTGGAGTCGTGTATTGACTATGAGCACAGGATAAACTCTCCAGTCCACAGACAGACTCACAGCTAGATAGAAGAGAGCCTAAATGGCTCTATGGAAAAATGGTAGATATGAACTGCCAAAGACTGAGAGAAGCTGAAGAACTGTGTGTATGGTGATTTGTCTATAATATGTTTTTTTTTTTTTTTTTTTTTCATTTAAAAACAGAAACTGAATAAATGTAACCATGGGACATGGTAATTCAGTTTAAAACATTGGCTTTTTGCCACTGCTTTAAATTATTTAATTTGTCCATTTGGTTGATTTGTTATTTTTATTGATGTCATAAGGTGATTCTCCATGATATAATTATTTTGTATACACATTGGAATGTTTTTTTTTGTATGTATGCTAAGCTAACTTCTTTGTCCAGCACAATGTAAAATGTCCACCATGAAAAGCTTTTCCTTTTTCCACAACTAAAACATTTATGAAGAACATCCTATTATGTGTATTATTGCTGAATCCAGAAATGTTACTGCTAATTTCACACTATATTTATCTACAGCCAAATCAGGACCCTTTTCATTTTATTGAGGCAAAGAAAATTGTACAGTCTAAGCACAATATTGGATTTGTGGCATTGAAATGTCCAGTTATAAAGTATATTTTCTTACAGGAGAATTTAAAGGAACGTCAGTGTAATCTATCAGGTATCTTTCTTGTAAAGCTAGCTGAGGTCAAGAGGGTTTTCACATGTGATCGCAAGGCAACAACATTTACTGGAATGTTCTATAATCGTAGCTTAGTCAGATTTACAGTGCTTTATTTTTCATCAGGAATGAAACTATAGCTGTTATGTGGAGATAATGGCATGACGTTATAAAAAAAAACCTGAGTGTCATATTTTTAGCTAGTGAAATGTATCTTTTTACAATTTCATATTTGTTATTTTGTATCTTATCGAAAAATCCTGTATGTAGCATTCACACATTTACGGTGTCGATTTTGAGAATTGAATATTGAAAGAGATGATATAGTTTGTCCACCAAAACCATGAGGGGTAATTACGATATTTATGGATACTGTTTGAATCAGACGCTCTACTGTGAGAAGGTATTGGAATTCAGTCTGGTTCTTTTGTTTGTTTTTTTTGTTCACTTTATTTGCATCTTTTCCGTTTATTTTTTATTTTATTTTTTAGATAAAGGCCCATCACTCGAGTCTTAAACATTATCCAACAACAAAAAAAATTACAGATTTTATTCCACATTCTCTGTACGATTAGATACATTTCTGTAAATATTGCTTTCAAGATGACTATTTTGTATTGTTCAAGACAAAAAAAAAATACTTTTAAACGTCTTGCATTGTACATAAGAAAACTATAATAATGTAAATATGGGTACTGGAGGACGACACTTTTCTGCATGTCTATGTTGTGCTAACGATAATCTTTGTTCACATCTACTGCTCTGTCCGAGGCTCTTTGCTGCCTGTAGCATGCACACGCATGGGGAGTCCCTGTGTTATGGGGAAATGTCAAGTCTTAAAATAGATGTTTTTATCATGGAGAGATGGGTACTTAAACCATAATTGTCTGCAAACGCAGTCCTTGACTGTTCAAACCTGCGGAAATATGTGCATATTTTTTCCTGAATGGTTTTGTTTGTTCTCAGTAAAAAAAAAAAAAACTAAAAACAACATTGCTTTGTTTAATTTAGAGACACTCTGCAATGTTGTGGCTCTGCATTGTGAATAACTAAAAAAATCTTGTTTTCATATACTCCTGTGATGACTGGAGACTTTTGGCTTTCTTATGTTCTGTCTTTGGTGTTTATTTGCACTGATAGCGTAATAAAATATTGAAATGCACAGAACTGAATGAAGGTTTGTCATCTTTTGCCTATTTTTACATATGCAAGGTTACATCCCTTTTTAATAAATAACCTTACAATGAGGCCAGAGGTAAAATTTTAACCCTTGACAGTTGTCAGTTTTACAGATGAACATGAGTGGACCAGTCGAAAACAAGCTTTTTATTATGAGTTTTTTTTTTTAACTGCTCAGGTGTACACAGAGCATCTCCAGGCAACTATGTGTGAGAATCAGGTTAACCAACACTTAACATTTGAACCACCAGCATTCATTGTGACAATCATTTCCGTGCAAGTGAGCGCAATATATAAAAAGACTTTCCAAACTGGTATTTGCATTACTGCCAGTTCTCAACAATAGCAGGAAAGAGATGGTAAGGAGGATTTGGAAAACATTGTTTCATAATTATGGGAAAACAGGTAGTTGGCTTCTATTTTGTAAAGTGCCTTGTCCAACCATTGTGAGAGAAATGCATTGATCTCAATTTTGCACTTCCTTTCGGGCCACTTAAAACAAATGTCAGAATAAACATTTCGAGCCACAATTGTTGCATTGCATGCATATGGATAATAACATTTGCCCTTTGTCCTATACATGCATTTGTATGATTTAAAAAAAAATCAACAAACCTACAGGCATTTATTTTAAAGAAAATTTACACAAGCTCACATTCTATGAAAAATATTTCACAAAATTAATTTGTTAGGTTTTAAATTGCACAATAGAAAACAATAGAACTGTATAATACATGCAAAAATGACTCAGAAAAGGGAAAATTATATTTTGTTACCGTTTTTAAATGTGATGGAAATGTCAAACTTATTTAGAGGCCGCTGTAAAGTGATTTTACATTTCACTGCATGTTGTCTGCCTTCTTTCCCCTTCCTTAATCCTCTAATGAGGTTTCTTTTCTTCAACTTCACATAACCTTTCCTCCATGTGAACTTCTCCATCCAGAGATGCTTATCATGCTTGAACTGCCAGTAACCCCCGGTTTCCTTTTGGCTTCAAAACAGAGGAAAGGGCAAACGTACAAGTCACACGTCTGAGCCGAGGTCAGCGTTTAAAGTGCACAAACGGCCGTTTGTCTGTCTCACATCCTCTGATATCCTGGACTGTGCCGGTGGACGGGGGGTTTGGAGGCGGCCCAGAAATCTACTTACAATTTAACTACAGCCCACTACACAAAGGAAATGGTTTGGTCTTCCAGGAAGACAAAGTACTCGGGTCAGCAAGGTTCAGCAGGTTGAGATGGAGGTTTGGAGTCGCTGTGTGTATTTCCTGCGTCGCAGCACGGCCTCCTGGGTCAATGTTTAACCCGAATCCATCAGAATCCACAGCTGCTGGTGCAGAAAACACTCATTCACAGGTGCTTAATTACATCTGCTGCAGCGATTCTCACGGCTTCCTGACAAAATTGGTCTTTGACAAGGAAATAATTGTGTAACGTTAATTTGCCATTCAAGAGATAAAGCGTCATCTATCTATCTGTCTGTCTGTCTATCATCTCATTCAGTTGTTCAATATCTAGTTGTTCAATGTTCAATCTATCTATCTATCTGTCTATCTCATTCAGTTGTTCAGTATCTAGTTGTTCAATGTTCAGTTGTTCAATATCTGTCTATCTATCTGTCTGTCTATCTATCTATCTATCTATCTGTCTATCTCATTTAGTTGTTCAATATCTATCTGTCTGTCTATCTATCTATCTGTCTGTCTATCTGTCTGTCTGTCTGTCTGTGTCTATCTCATTCAGTTGTTCAGTATCTAGTTGTTCAATGTTCAGTTGTTCAATATCTATCTATCTATCTATCTATCTGCAACACAACCCGGATCTTTTTTAACAAGAAGCTGCTTGAAACAAGGTACATTGTGAAAAGCCTGTGTAAATTAAATCAACTTTGTTTTATATGAGCAATAAGCCACTAGAGGCTGTGCATTATAGCAGTTTTCCCCCCATCTGAAGGCATTTTTCTGTATGAACACAAACAGCCATTAACTGTGGTAAAATCACTCTAACACATGTCTTGTTCTGGCCTCTTTCTTTAATCAGTGCTGTGTGCTGGAGATATTCTTTGTTTCCATTGTTTCACTCTCTCCCCTGAGCTGGATGCTGGTGAAGGTGAGCTTCTTGAAGTCTGTGCCAGAGCCTCAGGGGTTGTGACCTTTGTCTCTCTCTCTGACATCTTCAGCTCACTCACTGTGGTTGATCTGCAGTTGCCCTGCAGCTGTGACCCCCTTCCTCCCTCCCTCCCATTTCCCAGCAGCCCCCTCTTCAAAGGCCACCAGAAATGTGACAGCTGGCAGAAGAACTTCTCCTTTCATTAAGAGAGCTCACTGAGCCCTGTTGTTGATCGCGGGCAACTTGTGGTGTGTTGACCTTGTGCCACGGAGCATAAAAGAGCTTAAAATTGATTCACACTTAACGTATGTTGGAGTTAACGTTTCATGGCTTAATGGCACGATAAATGGACTGGTACTTCAAGTTCAGTGCCAGAACAGATGTGGTCTTGTGACATTTGATAATGTAAGGTTTTGTTCATAATATGAGAAAACCTTGAATATGCATGCAAGCTCAGTCAAACAAGTTTTAGTTTTCAGTTTTATCTTTTCATGGAAGATTTTTCAATTTACTTTAATAAATAGAACAATTATTAAGTCTGAGAGTAGATTTGAAATTAAATATTAAGGTGAAAGTGGTTATTATATATTCAAATTATAATAATTAAAACTTTAACAAACTAATAAATAAAGGAAGTATGATTTATTATATATCATTTTATGAAAAATATTATTATATATTATTATACCGTATAGTGGTCTCAGTATTTTTGACCCTGCTTTGTATAATATTAATAAAATAAAATAAAATTATAACAATTAAAACTTTAATAAACTAATTAGTAAAGATATATAGAATATATTTTATATATTACATATTTCTCTTATTATGACTGCAGATATTGAAGAAAACTTATTTTTATTTTTCTATATCTAAATAGAAATAAAATTGTAACATGAAAAATATTTTTTTAATTATATATTATTATACAATGTATAATTAACCCCACTTTGTATAATTTTAACAAATTAGTACAATTAAAATATATGAAAATATACAATATAAAGATATAATAATATAACATATTTTAGATATATATTACATTTTTCTCTTTTTGTGATTGATTTATTTATTTAATCCGATTTTTAAGAAACTTTTATTTTTCTTTAAAGATGTTATGTATGATCAACTTCATGGGTCATGGACTTTCAGTGCAAACATTTCCACAAATCACTTTTAAATGTGAAAGTGTGCTTTAGTGTCAAGCAATCTCACTGAGGCCAGATTGAGATTAGAACTTTTGGTTCTGAGTGCAAAGGTCAGAGAGTGACCGCCGTAACCAACGCATTTCTACAGAATGTTGCCGAAGATTCATTTCCACATTCAAAGTTGAGGAAATTCCCCAGACTGACCCGCGAAACCTTGAATTAGGCTTCATAGAAATGTTAAGAGAGCTGAGAGTTGATACAGAGGTGGAGGTCAGACTTATATGATTTAGTTTGATTAAAAACATGAATTCTTTGTGAATAACATGCCAAGTGTACTTACTATGAATGTTATTTTTAATATAACCTTACAGATTACAGATGTAACATGAACTCACATAAATCCATAGACTGTATAAAAACAGCATAAATCACATAATTGCATTATGATTACATTTTAGTGACCTCTGACCTGTAAATAAAAATCTTATGTAACCAGAGAGAGCTGTGCTTAGGAAACAGTTTTGATATTCTTCTGATTATTACTGTAGATACACACACGCAGTGAAATATCCCACACTATAAGGATCACGAGAGACCAAACTCCATATACAAAAATAAATAAATAATCAGGAACAGGGCTACAAAATGACATTCAGTTAAGGTGTTAGTAAAACGACACCTGGAGTAAAACCAAACTGCTGTTTAGGTCTTGTTCTCGTTTATGTGACAGATTCAGTGCTTTGAGCTTCTCTTGCTCTTAAAGATCAGTGCATAGCTTCCATCAAACAAGGTCAAAAAGCACAAACATCCCAACCTCTCATTAAGGACTTCTTGAGTCTTCTTGGCCTTTACTCTGCTGCCAGGCTGAGGCTGGGTCAAAGCTTATGTAATGTTACATTGACTGAAAACATGTACAAGAGCGCCACCTGCTGGCAGGATCTATCTACAGTATTTATCTATCTATCTATCTATCTATCTATCTATCTATCTATCTATCTATCTATGTATTTATCTATCTATCTATCTATCTATCTATCTATCTATCTATCTATCTATCTATCTATCTATCTATCTATGTATTTATCTATCTATCTATCTATCTATCTATCTATCTATTTATCTATCTATCTATCTATCTATCTATCTATCTATCTATCTATCTATCTATCTATCTATCTATCTATCTATTTATCTATCTATCTATCTATCTATCTATCTATCTATCTATCTATCTATCTATCTATCTATCTATCTATTTATCTATCTATCTATCTATCTATCATTTTTTCGACATGTTATTAATAATCACATGGCTATTTAATATTTATAAAAAAATAACTATTTGAATCCATTTTAAGATGCATTTGTCAGACTGCACGCTAATTAATTTAATATTAATAGTCTGTGAAGGGTCATATTCACACTTTAATAATAATTAATACTAATATATACAGAATATATTTTATATAATTATATATTACACTTTTCTCTTTTGCAGAAGAAAAACTGATAAATGCATTGCTATTTCATATTCATAAAATGACCAATATGAAATTAATATTAAGACGCATCAAACAGAGCGCACACTTTATTTAATTAATTGCTTTAATATTGTCTATGAAGGGCTATATTTGCACTTTAAATAAATACTAATAAATAAAAATACTTAGAATATATTGTATATAACGTAGCCTATACACTTTTCTCTTTTAATGATCGACAGTGTTTTAAAAAAAATATTAACACATCACACACAATTATCATTAACACATTTAATATTAATTTAAATAACCAATATGCATCAGTTTGAGATGTTCTATTCGACTGCATTCCGTATTTAATGAATTGCTTTAATAGTCAGTCTGTGAGGGTCAGAAACAGAAACACACGGGTTCTCCTGTGAAGAACTTTCACTTTCGTTTCATGAATGTTACAGAACTCAGTCAGCGGACACTGGCCTGTTTTATGCAGCAGTGTTTACCTGGGACAAATTACCACATGTAGTAAATGTTTAAAAAGCATTACAATCACTGCCATTTAATAATTATAGGCTAATGTTTGTTAGCCAAAGGCAGTGTTTTTTTTTTTTTTTTTTTTGTATATTAACTGTTACAGTTTTGTGAATTATTTTGTGTTTCATAATCGTTTTATAAAACAACCTATAATTTTACGGTTTCCATTGTGACAACTTACCCCACACAGTGTAACAGTATATATTTGCGTGTACAGACCACTGTATTTTATTTTTGGGAAATAACATCGGGTTTTTAGTCACGAGTTTATTGATTCGCTTTTTTATTGCTTTATGTGTGTAGTGTTTTGTTTATACAATGTTTGCGTGTAGGGTGTGTTTACTCCATCGCTGTGACGTAGGCGCGGGCGCGTGTGGTTCAGACCCAGCGAATGGATGTCAGAGATGTCAGATGTGTTTGGACTGTTCGACTTCGTCATGGCTCCGTTGCAGTGCGGATGAGTACAGGGTTTTTCTATTTTAAACTCCTCTAATTCCTGTATGCTCCGTTTTTACCCTCGAACCTGAGTCCATTTTGTCTGGAACGGAACCGGCCATGACCGTGGAGCAGAATGTCCTGCAGCAGCACTCTCAGAAGGTAACGCGCGCTGTCCTAACACACAGACCCGGTTCGGTCCGGTTCGGTTCGCTTGGTGTCATAAGGAGGTTTATGGGCGCGTTGAAAGTTCCAGTGGCTCAGTTTGATTGCTGAGGCCTAGCGTTAGCTTCACATTAGCCGCGCCTCACGTTTCTGTGTTTGCTTTTATTTGCTCGTCTATTTCTGCTTACACACGTAACGTTATGAGTTTTAAATCACTAAAGCAGTTTAAAACAATAAACAACTATACATAAAACAGCATAAGCCCGCTCAACTAAACGTTAACCAGGCGCGTTTGTGCTAACAGGGCTAAAGCTACTAAACTTCCCCATCAAAACTCTCTTAAATCTCACTAAATACCCCGCAGAGTCTCTGTTTTGAGTGTTCAGAAGTGTTAGGATACCTCATGTTGAGTTTGTGTTTGGTAAGCGGGTTTGTTTATGTTCTGACACCCACACTGCTGCTTCATAAAATAGATTAATACCTTTGCCCTTTTGTTTGTAAACATTAGGCGTTTCTTGTTGATATGAGACATATATTTGTGTTGCTGTCTATTGAATCCGTTTTTAAACTTTACATCTTGTCTTGCTGGTTTGTGGTATGTTGATTTCAATTTCATCTGTTTGTAAACAGACTTGAGTAGATGTGTAATTCGTTTTTTTTTTCAGTTTTATTAGTTCATAAACATTCTTACTGATTTGTGGCGTTATTTTATTTGTTTGAAAACATTAGGGCTTTCTTGTTCTTTGATTTAAATGTAATCCCTAAATATTACATTTAAATATCATATGTTTGTAAATTGGCTCTTGGTGTATCTATTTTTTGTTGTATTATCAAATGTGTTGATAAAAATAGGCTTTTCTTGTTAGATTGTGTTATGTTTTAGTGTTTTTGTAGATTGTATGTAAATCTGTATGTAAACACGTCTGTGTTTTGTAGTGGTTGCTTAACATAATACATCTTAAGTGCTCACTGAGGGGTTGTTTTGGCTTTTAATAGTTTAATGATCTATTTAGTTAAGTAGGCAGATCATTTATCAGAGTATTATGCAGTAACTGAAGAAGTGATCGTCATGAAACCGAATGAGTTAGAGCAGGTGGTGGGGAATATAAAACTATGTATTTCGCATAAACTGAAAGTGAACAGGCTGTAAGTTTCATAGCCCTGATTTGGCTATGAGCTTGTGTTGCTTTATCATGTTACTGTTGTGAAGTGCGTGTTACATAGCCCATCTCAGGGAGGGGTGTGCCACCTTCAGAGGGTTGAGACGTGCACGCTCCGCACACACCACGTTTCATGTCATATCTTGAACATAAAGCTTGCAATGCATTAAAAGGTCAGTGCAGCATCCGTTAGCCACTGGCTATTCGTTTATGTAATGATCATGTCACTAACTCAGACTCGTGAGGCAAGCAGAAAAGCATTTGTAAAAGATTCAGTAGAGCCCAAATGAGTAGAAACAGATCAGTCATACTGCATTTCGGTCTACTCCTCCCTCTTTGGCCTGGCACAGTCTGTGTTTGACTCATGCCGTTCCTGATCGCAGCCACGACTGAGATAAAGGGTCAGTACTCTGTGTTTCCCAGCCAGAGGTGTGCGATGTTGTTCTGTTTGCTCCTGAGTGGTGTTGGTGACAGCAACCAGTTGGATCCTGGTCTTGCAGAACCAGACTTTTAGTGTTTGATACATTTGGCAGCATATTCTGCCAAAAACACCCACTTAGACAGGAAGAAACATGTAATATGACCAATACAGTTTGCCTTTTTTTTAAATATGACATTTAGAAGTAGGTAAATTTGAGAATAAACAGTTGTGCTCATGGATATCATATTTATTTCCAGGGTTTGATAACACAAAGATCATAAACTTGAATACTTTCATGTTGCGACTGCTAAATAAATAAATAAAAAAGCAATAAAAATTAAATTTAAGCATCACAACATTATACTGTACAGTGTAAAAAAAATATATATTTTCCTTCAGAGATTTATTACTAATTTATTAGTTACTAGTCACTAATTTATTAGTGTTATTGATGATTAACTTCAAGCAAGCATTAGATAATAGAATGTAAAAAAGAAAATAAGCATGTGCAAATTATATATAAAATATCCTTCAATATGGAGCATTGTCTGTTTGTTTAAAAATGTGTTTCTCCTGTGTTTTTTCTTACAGCACCAGCAGACATTACTGAACCAGCTGAGGGAAGTTACTGGAACTACAGATGTTCAGCTGTTACAGCAGGCACTGCAGGTGAACTATCGGTTTCATAAACTCAGTAACTAATATAGTATGTCTTGTATGCTTTATTTGCAACAGATGCAAATTTGATATTATCTTCTCAAAACCAAGTAGTTTTATAGTGCATGTAATGACAGGTGTTTGAACATCTGTATTTGTGTCCAGGTCAGTAATGGTGACCTAGCTGAGGCGGTGGCCTTTATCACAGAGAAGAACGCCAAGGTCCCGCAGCAAGATGAAGCCACCTATTACCAGACGGCCCAAATCCCCAATGATAGATACATCAGTGTGGGCAGCCAGGCTGACACAAGTACGTATTTAAATCTCAGAACAATGATTGGCCGGAATCCAGGGGAAGGTTACACTGTTCTGTGATGCAGTGCAATCAAATGCCATGACGCAAATGGAAGCTGAGTGAAGAACCAGCTGTAAATGCTCTGTTCCTGACAGCAAAAATGATTTCTCTACTTTAGATTTCAATCTGTGCCTGAACCTAATGAGTGGGATTTTAGGATTGATTCATTAACTTCAAAACGGCAGGAGTAAATTAGCACTGCTGTGTCGAACCAGAAAATTAATATTTATTCCACACACCCTGCTGAAAGGAAAGAGATACTGAAATGAGATATCATGTAACTCATAACAGTGGGAGTTCTGGCAGCTCTCTCATACATACAAGCACATCATTTTAGAGAGCCAGACCTTTAAAAAGCTAGCCTGCCACTCCTCCCAGCTTGCTTCAAATGATGATGAAACAATCTCTAGTCCTACTGCTGAGAAAATGCTGACAGAGGGAATGTTAGTTTGGCATGCTGCCTCATGTTTTTATTTGAGCTCTTGACATGCGCTTAAGTGATATTCAGGATTTTCTCCATTGCTGTGACAGTGTATTGTAACCTCTTGACTAGCCGATTAATTGGGTGATATTTAACAATTTTGATGTTCTCGACGAAAGTGTTCAAAATCCAGTGTCTGCCTCAATTTTTTTTAAATATATTTCTGAGTGAATTTTGTGTAAATGCTATGTAAAATAAAAGTTAATTTAACTGTGAAGCATGTAATACTTTTTAATGTATTTTTTCCTATCCCAATTTAATATGTGGAGAAAACTTAGTCAAATCAAATATATTTGTAGGCCTATAGCAATTTATACAAAACAGATTGTTTCAGAGCAACTTTACTGTAATAAACAGAAAAAATCACAGTGTTATTGCTTTTGCATGTATTTTTAAATTCAATGTTGTTAAGTTTAATCATTATTAAATCTTATTATATACTAAAATTCTAAATATTTGTATATTTTAATATCATATATACGTATACATATGTTAGGTTGATAAATATAAAAACACACACTCATCATTTGCTAGTAATCCATTTTTGTTCCCTTTCAATGTTCCTTTGATTGTTTCAGATGTAATAGATCTCACTGGAGATGATAAAGATGACCTTCAGCGGGCCATCGCTCTCAGTCTGGAGGAGTCGAACAGGGCTTTCAGGGAGACGGGCATCACTGATGAAGAGCAGGCTATCAGCAGGTGGGGTTTTAGCTGTGCTTTTAACTTTTAGCCTGGTGAATATTTTGTATTATTGTATATTTTAGTACAAAAAAGCATACCACATGAGTTATTTTATAACGGTATATGTGAAGTATCCAGACAGGAGTAAAGATTGGTGTCTTTGTGCTTCAGAGTCCTGGAGGCCAGCATCGCTGAGAACAAGGCGAGCCTGAAGCGCACGCATACAGAAGTATGGAGCGATTCGCCCAACCCTCACGACAGGAAGCGGCAGGAGAACTGTCCCGTAGGGCTGAAGAACGTGGGGAACACGTGCTGGTTCAGTGCAGTTATACAGGTCAGTGTCAGCCGCTGTGATACTGTAGCTTTACAATTTAGAAACACATTTGCTTATTTAATGAACTGGAAAACAACAAATGACAGTTTAATGAATTAATTTTAATTGTCTTATTGCTTGCATAATACTCCAGACAATTTGATTACGGTAGTCCCACGTGTGTTTCAGTCTGAATCAACTCGAGTGGCCTTGTATTGCAGTTATTAATGTAGAGATACTGCTGTATCAGTGCTGTTAATTGCATCAGTATATTTAATTAGGAGAAGATGAAATGAAATATGTGCATCTAGATGGTGCTGGATCATGTTTAGAGCACTGGGGTAGAAGAAATATGCCAAGAAACTATATAATAAACAACACTCAAATGTTTGGGGTCAGTAATGTGTATATATAATTTTTTTTCTTTTAAAGAAATTAAAACTTTGATTTAGCAAGGATACATTAAATTGATCAAAAGTGACTAAGACATTTATGACATTTACATTAACAAAAAAATTCAATTTCAACTTGAACTTTCTGTTCATCAATGAATGGAAAGAAATAAATGTTTCTTAAGTAGCAAATCAGCATATTATGATTTCTGAAGGATCACGTAACACTGAAGACTGAAGTAATGAATAAAAATTCAGCTTTGCATCACAGGAATAAATTTAAATCTAAAATTTATTATAATAAAAAAAAACTGTTATTTTAAGTTGTAATGTTATAATAATATTTTCTATTATTAATATTGTAATAATATTTTTTTTTAAAATTGCATTAAATAAATGCTGCTTCAGTGAACTAAAGAGACTTCTAAAAAAAACAAAAGAATCTAACCGACCTCAGAAGTTTGAACTGTGTATATGGGTGTCTATAAATATATATATATATATATATATATATTTAGTATTGCTTATTAGCGTAATTGTAAGTTATTTACTATTAACAAGCGTTTTTGCACATTAATATAGCACTAATTTTTGTGTTTGTATGTCTGCTTTTTAAAACAACTTTGAAGGTGACTTCAGGTCCTACTAAGACCTGATTGTTTGTGTCTGTTATACGATGTCAGAACATGAACCATGTTGATAGCTGAGTAATGATCGTTGAGTACTGTGTCACATGCTGTTTACCTCCTGTGTGTAACCTGACGCCTGAAGAAGCCCCCGCTCATGCTAGAAGAGCAGCCGCTCTGGTGCTCACAGCTCTGTGGATTTATAGATCTGGACGAGGAGACACTAAATGTGCGAATCTGTCACCAAAAACAATCCGTCAGTCATTCACACAATGAAACTGTAGTGACACTGCAACTAAGCCTGAGAAAAATGGCAAATGTGTTTGCGGGAAACACATGTAGTCTTTTTTTTTTTGTCAAACCAACATAAACCAACATCAAACCAACAAGGTTGTTTTGACATTAGAGCTGTTGCACACTGTTCTCACATACTAATATTTATCTTTGTATCCATATATTTCAGTCTCTTTTTAACCTGCTGGAGTTCCAGAGGCTGGTGTTGCATTATTCTCCCCCTGCACGGATGCAGGACTTGCCCCGCAATCAGAAGGTGAGATTGCCGCCCGATAGCCAGCTCATATGCCATAAGAGCTTCCATTTCTCACCAGCAACTGTGACCTTGCTTGACCTGGTTGGAAAGCCTCAGTTACATGCTGTGACATTATCGTACTGTTGCAAGCACTGATTTTCACCTAACTGACTGGCCTGTGACCAGAGGAGCTGAAGTAGAGGAAGTGCTTTTTCAAGGTCCCTGTATTCTTGCTGTTAAACTGTCACATCAGCTTCTGTGTTCGGCTCAGCAGGCTAGCTGCTGTCTGTGTGATTTCTTTCTTCAGTATGTTCCTCTGGGGCCCCGAGCCTCTGAACAGGGTCAGCAGACATGGCCGCTAATCTGAGCTTAACCTCATCCACTGATAGAAGACCACAGAGCCCTGGATTCATCCTTTTCTCTCTCTTTATTGCTCGTTCTTTTCATCTGCTGGGTCAGTGTAGAAGCTCTAATTTTCTAGACTTTAATCTATTGTCAATTAAAAGTGTCCTCTGAAGAAAAAAATCCAGATGATGTGATCTGGTGTAGGTTTCTGACCCCTGTATGACATTGAGATTGTTGTAAGGCATAGATATCCTTACTTGAAAGCTGACAGACCTAACTAATCAACTCTAAACATCCAAATCCACTCAACTATTTGCCATCATACCCTATATCAATGTTGAGTTAACATACGACTCCCCAAAACCAGTGATACATTTCACATTTTTATGCATTTGGCTGACATTTTATGTCAGTTATGTACTCCTTGGGACTCAAACCCATGACCTTGATGTTGCTGGTGCTACGCTCTGCTGTTTGAGCTGCAGGAACACTTCATGTATTATTATTAAGGTTTTAATTTGTTCTCCATTTGCATTCCCATAGGAGCACAGGAACCTGCCTTTTATGCAGGAGCTGAGGTGCCTTTTCTCTTTGTTGGTGGGTTCCAAGAGAAAGTATGTGGACCCGTCCAGGGCCGTGGAGATCCTCAAGGATGCCTTTAAGTCCAGTGAATCTCAGCAGGTAGGTCTCTGTCATTTACATACAGAATATAGTCTTAAATGTACAGTACACCTTAAAGTCTTAGAGATCTTACAGTAGTAACAAAAAGAGTGTTTCATTCCAAAAATCACTGAATGGGTAAAATTGTGAGGTAAAATTAAATTATGACTTTTTTGGTGCAATATAAAAAGTAGACTCATAAGTGGGCTTCAGGGAAGAACAAAATGCTGCAAAAATAGGTCCACTTATTGAGCTCTCAATATTTGTGCCAAGGGTCAATCTGTTTTATACACTCTCAGCATCATAGATAAGCCTGACCTTTTGATTAATATGGTACATGTGACCGCTTTTATTTTGGAAACATTTTAGTGTCACATTTGTACTTAGTGAGAGCACAGACAAGGGCAAGATTTTTATTTTCTAGGACCAATTGAGACCAGTTAAAACAAGAATACATTCATTCAGGATTTGAATTGATGTGTTTGTTTGTACAGCAGGATGTGAGTGAGTTCACCCATAAACTCTTGGACTGGCTAGAAGATGCATTTCAGATAAAGGCAGAGGAGGACAGGTAAGACCAAATACGTCCCACCAGAATATCTGATGACGCTTTCACAAGCTTTCCACTGTATCTCTGTGTTCCTCTGTCATATCAGTCAGAATGATGTATGACCGCACCACAAATTCAGCTGGAACAGACATTAATGATGATTAATGTGGTACATTAACCTGTATGACTTCAATTAGCACTGTTAAATACCCGCTGAAGACAGTCCTCATGTGACTCCTACAGCCAAAGGACACCGACTCCTCTAGTTCAGAACATTTCCAGCACCATGTGACTCCATGTTTGCTCTTGTTCTACACAGAGAGGGAGAGAAGCCGAAGAACCCGATGGTTGACCTGTTTTATGGACGTTTCCTGGCTGTGGGCGTCCTGGAAGGTGTGTAGTCATCGGCTGTATGAGTCCTCTCTCCTAGTTAATGAGAAGTGACCTTGCGTTAATGTGATGTGGAGAACCCAAGTTCTAAAACGATGTAATGGTTGTTGATGTGTGAGTGGCGTTGGACTTATTAAACATGACAGCACTGATCATAGCTGGTTACATACAGACAAGTTTAGTCAGTGAACATTTTACCTTGTCAAGATGTTAGAATCTTAAGATTTCCTGCATGTGCAGACCAAATTGGCGTGTTTGTTTGGGTATTTTATTCTTGTGCATGCATGACACTTTCACAGTGCCGTATCCATATGGTGGCCGCTAAATGAAGAGATTACACTCATAAGATTATCATTATGCAAATCACATTGCAGAGCATATTTAAAGACAATGATGTGAGCTTGTGTGTTTTTACAGGAAAGAAATTTGAGAACACGGAGATGTTTGGGCAGTACCCTCTCCAGGTGAACGGCTTCAAAGATCTGCACGAGTGTTTAGAGGCAGCCATGATAGAGGGAGAGATCGAGTCTTTGCATTCTGCCGAGAACTCCGCCAAATCAGGGCAAGAGGTTTGTAGAGAGGTTGTCTTTTTTTTTTCTATCCCAGAGCACCACAATATGCTCAAACATCTAAAACTGTTCCTTTTTCTAAGATATTCCTTCTATTTGCTGTCCAATCAATCTTTGAGGTGAAGAAAAAGAAAACATGTGACCTCTGACCGAGATGTTACATAATGGCTTTTCAGTCATCAGTGCCGCCCTGGGCAGATCCTTTTGCAGCTGCTTCCTGCTAATTACTTCGGCTGAGTGCAAATAAAGAAGGAGATTCTCTGGTGTACATTATTCTGGGCACCAACGGGCTGGGATGTTAATGAAAGCCCAGCACACTGTGTCTTTCTCAGGGCTCAGAATGCGATCAGGTCACCAGTGTTCATTCCAGCTGTCAGCATGGGAGGCGGAGCTGGGATGGGTCACATGGATGGGCTTTTCTTGGAGCATGCTGGAGTTAAAATACTACTAAATACAGATATCTGGTTTTAGTAAATGGCAAGAAAATTCTAGATTCAGAGAAAATGGGAGTGTGAAAATTTGTATCAAATTAGTCAAATTCATTTAAAGACTTTAAAGTCATTTTCTCACTCTCATTGATGATATATGGGCAACAAAGACATTTGGCTTTAGTCTTCTTATATGCTAATTTTTGGTGTGTGTGTGTGTGTTTTTTTCTTTCCAGCACTGGTTCACAGAACTCCCACCGGTTTTGACCTTTGAACTGTCAAGGTTTGAGTTTAATCAAACCTTAGGCCGACCTGAGAAGATTCACAACAAGCTAGAGTTTCCCTCCATGCTGTACATGGACAGGTTAGTGCTGTCTGTTTTTTAATCTTTATTCATTTTATACTTTCTAGATATTTTTAGTTTTTTTATATGTATGTAAATGTTATTAAAATTATTGGTAACATTTTATTTTAGGGTCTCTTAACTAGTTGCTTATTAGCATGCATATTACTAGAATATTAGCCATTTATTAGTAGCAATTAAGCACATATTAATGCCTTACTCTACATGACCTTATTCTACATCCCTAATCCTACCCAATACCTAAACTTAACAACTACCTTACCAACTATTAATACGCAGCAAACTAGGAATTTATTGAGGGAAAAGTCGTAGTTAATAGTGAATAAGTGTTCCCTATTCTAAAGTGTTACCAAATTATTTTTGTCTGTTTTTAAATATTTTGTAAGATGTGAAAAAATCTCACATTGTCTTGAATCATTTCCCAGTGGTAATCCAACCAACATCAATGGTGTCATTGTAATAGTTTTTTTTTTTTTCATTTATTAGCATGCTGAATTTTGATTGGCCTTTTCATTCTTGCATTTATTTTATTTTAATTTTTTATTTTATTTTTCTGATAGTTTTCTAACCTTGTTTGGTGCACTTTGAGAGTCCAAAATTAAGCGCTCCAACTCATTTTCCGTGAACAGAGTAAAAGGCCTTTGCTTGTACCTGTACTTTAAAGGGGACTTGAACGTTTTTGGTTTTGTTGTTTCTTGATTCCTTTATCAAATACTAAGGATTCTGTATACGCAATACAAAATACAATGCAGATTTCAGTGAAACTGCATGTCTGCAATTGATTCCAGGTACATGGACAGGAACAGAGACATCACGCGGATAAAACGAGAGGAGATCAGAAGAATAAAGGAGCACCTGACCGTTCTCCAGCAGCGACTGGAGAGGTTTGTTAACTCTATTTAGCCTCTGCCCTGATCTAGAGATAACATGCTGTTAACTTACATAGCAGGAAAGTCTCAGCTTTCAACATGAAAGAGCTTTTAGATTAATGAAAATATGAAAGTCACATGCTGAGTTGTGTCTGTATTTTTCAGGAGTAACAGGATACAGACAGACTAAATGTTTCATATTTTTCTGCTGTCAGTTTATAGAAAACTAACCCTTTTGCTCATTTGTGATCTGTTTTTCCTAAAATTCTCTCTGTGACAGGTATCTGAGCTATGGCTCAGGGCCCAAGCGGTTTCCTCTAGCCGATGTTCTCCAGTACGCCATGGAGTTTGCGTCCAGCAAGCCTGTGTGTACATCGCCGGTGGAGGACATTGATACAACAGCACCACCTGGTGGCACGACTGCACTGCTGCCACCTCCAGCAAGGCAAGTTTTTTTCACCTGTTTCAAAACTAAAAATTGATTTAGAATAGCTCTTTTTTTTGCTAATGCATTTGAGATATTAAAGTGTTTTTGTGCATGGACTACAGCACAGGAGAGCAGCCGGATGCATCTGTCCCACCTGAGGGCTCCAGCTCTGGTCCACAGGCCCAGCAGCAGCAACAACAACAGCAAAGAGTTTCAATCCATAAACCGTTCACTCAGTCTCGTGTGCCGCCAGATCTACCCATGCACCCCGCCCCACGACACATCACAGAGGAGGAGCTGCGGGTGCTGGAGGGCTGTCTGCACCGCTGGAGGAGCGAGGTGGAGAACGACACCAGGGGTACAAACACACATGCATGCGAGCATATGCTTACACTGATACTGATACATTTCTGTTTCCTGTTGCTTTGGGCTTTGTACATTTACATGTTTCTGTCTGGTGTGTGTCAGATCTGCAGGCCAGTATATCTAGAATCCACAGAACCATCGAGCTCATGTATTCTGACAAGTCCATGATGCAGGTGAGAAGGTTTTTCAGATCGTTTTAGAAATGACCCCAAAACGAGTTCATATTGTTCATGATGATGCGTTTCAGGTGCCATACCGGCTGCATGCTGTTTTGGTCCACGAGGGTCAGGCTAACGCAGGTCACTACTGGGCGTACATCTTCGACCCACATCAACAACGATGGATGAAATACAATGACATTTCGGTGACAAAGTCTTCCTGGGAGGAGCTGGTGCGAGATTCGTTCGGTGGATATCGCAATGCCAGCGCGTACTGCCTCATGTACATTGATGACAAAAAACCCTTCCTTATTGAAGGTAACTTAATCTGCATATGCAAATGTATTCATTAATTAGTCTTATGAGTTGTCAACAGCTAATGAGCTGAGTAGTGAAATCTAAAGGCTTCAGTTTACTATTCAAAGATAAAATGGAATTTATTAATTTAAAAATAAAAATGTAAATAAATTACTTTTCAGATTGCAAAATAAATGTTTGGAAACTGTATATTTAATTAATGTATTAATTTAAAAATAAAATATTAAAAATGCAATTTAAAGCACAAAATGTTTTACAAATATGATTTAAAATGTTTTAAGTATGTTTTTATTTGTCAGTTTGCAAAATAATTTTTTGTTGCATTTAACAATATTTTGAACAACTTTAAGGTGTGTGTATGTCTTTGACATTTTGAAAAGTGATTTACTTCATTTTTATTTTTTTATTAATAAATTGATTCCTTATTTTCGAGTGACACTCTATAGTCTTCCATAGTTAATTTATTTGTATTTTGGGTACAGAATTGTCCTGTTGAGCGTGTTTTCAAAGAAGCATTTTTTTTTTTTATTAAAGTGTTCTTTAAGGTGTAGGAATTGGTTTCAAACTGTGTGTCAAAATCATATTTGGCTTAATTTTAAAAACATAACAGGTAAGATACGTTCTCATTTAACTCCATGTGTGTGAAATGCTGACTCCATGCTTCTGTGTATCTCAGAGGAGTTTGATAAAGAGACAGGGCAGATGCTCAGCGGCTTGGACAAGCTCCCTCCGGATCTGAAGGAATATGTAGAGGCAGATAACAAGCTCTTTGAGAGGGAGATGGAGGAGTGGGACGCTCTACAAGCGCGCAAACTCCAGCAGGAGAAACTAGCTCTGGCCGCTGCCAGTGTGGCCGCCCAGCCCATGAGCACTGAACCCTGCCCTCCAGATAACACAGGTGAGCCTTTCACATGTCTGAATCTCTGGCCATACCGTCTGAAACAACTGTCCTGAACTCGTACTCTGCTTCCTCAGCAGCCCCTCAGCATGACCCAGAGTACATGGAGCAGCAGTCTCCCACCGGAGACTCCAAACACCTGCAGGAGGACACGGAGAGAGCCATCAGCAATGCGGCAGCTGAGCATGATGAGAAGAGTCCAGAAGCCCTGCTCAACACAGTAAGACATACATAAACTCAAGGTCTGAGTCCTTCAGATGGTTCTGAAGACCAAAACACTCGTTAAAGTGAGCATTTAGAAAGTTCTGTAGTTGGATGTAGGGCAAATATTCATGTCTACAAATGAGAAGAAATGCCAGTAGGTTTAAATTGTGTGTATTTCTTTTGTAGGATGTGAAATTTGTGTTAGTTTTCATCTCATACTGTTCATGCTTTTTCCATCTGTCTTATAAACACACTGGACTTAATTGGTGGGTAATTGGTTCTAATCACTCAAATATCCAAAAAAGAAAAAAGCTCTTTATCCATGTTGTGTTGCATTTGCGCTTTGGTTCATCCATTAGAATAGTGTGCAATTTTTAAAAAATAATTATGCTCTAATTTTCTTATTATGCAAATAAGGTTCTTCATTCGTTATATTACTGTAGACAGAGAAATGTCAGCTGATGGTTTTGCTGACGATTAAGATTGCATTGACACCAACCTCCAATATTTCAGAACTAATATCGATGAAATGTCAGTATATTTAATTCAATGTCAGTAATTTGTAATATATTTTTTGTAGGTCATATACATTGTTTTTAAGGAGAAAAATAAATTGTAATTTTTTTTTTTATTTATGTGTATTGTGTTTGGCAATTCATCAACAATTAAATGTTAATTAAAATATATATATATATATATATATTCTTGCAGGTGACATTTAATTATGTTTAAGGAGAGAAAACAAAATAGTAATTTGAAAAACAATTTGTATGTGTAGAGTTTTGTAACTAATTTGGAATTAATCAGTAATTATAATAAAATATGTTCATTAAAGGTTTAATTAAATAGCCTATATTTAATAGTGTTTTTTGGTGAAACCGATTAAGTTCTGTTTAAGGAAAGAAAGCAAAATAGTATGTTGTATAGTAATTTGTATGTGTTGTGTTTGGCAACTAATTTGTAATTCATCAAAATGTTTTTAAAACTATAATGAAAATGTTTTAATTGTTTTTCTTTAGGTGAAACATTCAGTTTTAAAGAGAGAAAACAGTCATTTGTCAAATAATTTTGTGTTGTGTTCGGCAATTCATTTGTAGTTCAACATCAATAATTATAATTAATATATATATTAATTAAAAGAGCACATAGACATTTTACTCCCCATGTAGTTTCTCCTATCCCAGTTTAATATAAAAAGACATCTAGAAGTCATTCATAAGCTATGTCTCGGAGGTTGCATTTGTCATCAGTCATCGAGCTCGTCTCATTTCAGAAAAGTCAAAATGAGAGCAGCAGTAGTTTGATTTCCCTGAAAAAGCAAAAAGGTTTGGGGCGGAGCAATTTTTTTTGTTCAGCCAATCAGAAACATTATCCCAGTTGAAATTGGTGATGCTAGTGGTAGATAGCACTTAACACACTTTAGCTTTAAAGTACCAAATCTGGTTCATAGAAAACCAGGACAGCTTGTATCCATGATCTCATTGAGATTAATAATGGTGGTAAAAATAATAAATAAAAAAGAAACAAAAAATATTAGCACTGGATTAGATGCTCTCTCAGTTCTTCTGGCCCACTTTCTCTTTCGGAGAGATTTTTTTTTTTTCTTTCTGTCTCTCTTAGTCTCAGTCATCACATCCTGACAGCGAGGTGACCTCTGACCCCTGTCCTCCCCTTGACCCTGAGCAGGACGACTCCGCCTCCTCTCTGCCCGCACCTCAGCGGGTGGTGGAGGTGGCCATTCCTAATGTAGGAACCTTCGTCATTCAGTCGAAGGAGGGAGGTTATGATGATGAGGTAGAATCCCAAAAAAGTTCGGTCATGAGCGTGCAGCCCTAAAACTCCCAGCATCCCTTTCACAACCTGCTCTGACATGCCAAACTCATTTCAGATTAACATTATATGCAAGTTACTCCCAGTGGACTCCCAAACTACTAACGTTGCCCCCGGTAAAATGTTACAAAATATGAAACATCCTGTTTTGCCTGTCTTTTCTTTCTTTTCCTTCATGAAGCATGTAGCGCAAGCTTCAGATAATCAAGTTTCCATCCAGTTTTTGCACTGTTTTGTTACGACAAAGAGAATATGCATTAAAAAAACTTTGTGAAATTTGCTGTCTACAGTTTCCATCCAACTGGCCTTTTACCGATAAAATGGTGTGCGTGATGTCATCCCTAAAAAAACGAATTGTCACATAAGTTTTGGTGTTTCCATACATAATTTTACCTATTGTGTAAATTATAGGATAGTAGCCTGTTCTTCATCCATTTGAAACAAAACAGCCTATTATTAAATTGTATAGGCCTACATAAAATTATTTTTTATTAACAAGTGTCATGTTTTTTTTCGTTTTTTTTCTTTGTACTTTGTTATAGACTATTAGATAGATAGGCTACTTGATAATCAAGCAATAATCGTAAACAGGTGCAGTTGTATTATAATTATTTTTCTGATTACCGTTTATAGGAAATAGGAATGTTCATTTCAGTTATTTTATTTCTCCTAACCAACGGTCGTTAAGCCATATTAACTGTTAACTGACAAGATTGTTAAATTACAATTAAATTAAATTTAAATTGATAGGTGGCTGTGACCCATTAAAAATACCTCATTGTTTTCAAGGGATTAATTTTATACACGCAAAAAGCAGCATAAACAACATGAACGTGAGGATTCACATGCACGTCACGCACCTGCAGCGCTTCTGCGAATGGAGAAAAACATAAGCTATTATAAAAGAAATAAATAGGCCCATATGCAAAATATATTTTTCTAAATAATTAATCAATTAACAAAATGAAAGAAAAAAAACAACAATTAGCAGCCTATATGCAGAATTTCAGTTTATTTTTGCGATGCGCTCTTGAGAAAGCGGTATCCTGTTTGTTTCCTTTATTTCACAAAAGCACAGTTTTTATTGTGAATGTACACAAATAAAATAAATATTTTGAATAGTTTTGAATTATGTCTTACTCTTATATGACCACAAATGAAGGAGTAGTCTATTGTAAGTTGTTTCCACTTTTATAAGAAAAAAGCTAAAAAAGTTAAGCTATGACAACACAGCCTGTTCATTGTCATAATAAAGTACAGTCAGCCAAACATGAAAAAAACATGCTATTTTATTTCCCCTCACTCCACAACAAATCCTTTAAATTAAACGGTATAAAGAACTCAGAACAAAACAAGAATAAAAATATAAGCCAAACAAGCCAAAACTAATTCATTTAAAATGTTGTACTTTGCGTTCCAATATCCATGTAAAACAAAATGTGCTTTGCATAATATCACGGGGGTAAGGTGGTCAAGCTGAAAGGCAAAGACTACAGGCTATTTAAACTGAACAGTGCACTGTAAAAAATAATGTAAACGTATGCTAGCCTACTAAAGGATCATCAAATTAAGATAAATATGTTTGAGCGGTAACTCGTCTTTGTCTTACCATGTATAAAATAATTTTAGATACAATTTAATAATATGAATATGATTTAATGCCCTTTTTAACTAGCCTACAGGGAAACGGTGCTTTAATGTGAGCAACACCATGAACACGGACGCTGCCTATAGGCTAATTCTGTCATGTGACACCACATTTATTTGCATTAAAGCCCCTTTTCTCGACAAAAAGTGTTTCCAAACAAATTTTTGCGACATTTGAAGTATCGATATAGCATTTATGCACTAAAGTTAAACGGAAAAAGATTGTCGACACATGAGAAATTTAATCGATAATTGGCATTTCCATCAGCTATATCGTAAATATTTTAAAGCGCTAAATATTTTTTTGAAAAAAAATCTTTGGATGGAAACCTGGTTAATGTGTTGTTTTTCACTTTAATTTAGCGTCTACACAGCTATGGTGTTCATTACTTATTTAAAGAAGCAGAAGACACATTAACCTGCATGACGATCCTGTTTTGAATGTTTAATCATCTTCAATGCTTGACGTCGAATTAGCTTTTCTGTTCTAAGCTAATTCGTTTACTTCAATGGGTTGGCTTGAGTTCGTTCGCTGGTGGCTGAGCTGTGGTGTGATTGGCATGCAGACTGGCCAATGAGAGTTTTGGAGGTGTGGCCGGTGTAGTAATATCCTTCCCTCCTTGGGCAGGCGATGATGACCCCAAACATGCAGGGTGTCTTAATGGCCATTGGCAAATCCAGGAGTGTTTATGACAAGTGTGGGCCTGAAGCAGCGTTCTTCAAGGTACATGACCTGCTGCATGGCACACACCCTGTGCATCTCATTAGCTCTTTGACCACACCTCCTCCCTGAGCATCTCATTATCTCTGTGAGCTCACTTTTTACACTGCAGGCTATGGAAATACCCTCTGCATCCTGTTTTATTATGCTGATAGGGTTCTTTATTGATTATAATTATTCATTATCTACTGTGTGTAGGTTTTGCTGACACCTAAGATTGGATCGATATCAGCCTCCAGTTCTTTGGTCTCAATAGTGATGAAATGAAATTAGTGCTGTCAATATAAAATTCAATGTCAGTTATTTGTATTTATTTATTTATTGTAGGTGATAGGCATTCAGTTCTGTTTAAAGTTAAAAAAAAAAACTAAATATTAATGTTGGTGATTAAATTAAATATATTTTTGTAATGTTTCATATATATAATTCCCTGTGCTGTACAGATCAGGTTTACAGGTCACTGTTTAAAAATGACGATCTTAAGGTACCGCAGTAGTTTTTTTTGTATTGGTTTACTTTGTCACCATCTGCTGTCAGCTGAATGTAATTGCTCCTGTGTGTTGTAAAAGGTTTCTTTTTTTTTTTTTCTTTTTTTTAAACCAGCATTGGTTTGGGTATCTTTGGCTGTGCAGTATTGTGTACTTCACACAACATAGTAAACAATGTTGAGTGTTAATTAACTTTAAAGACGACTCCATTTAAGACAGCAAGTGGTAAGTGAGAATTGCCTGTTGTCTATTGGACAAAGGGTGACTTTTTAAGATTTTATCAAGGGTCTACAGATGAAAAATAGCCTTTTGGCTTTTTAATTGTGGCACTTTAAAGTCATTGCCCCTGTAAACAAATAAATTTAAACTTTAGTTGTTTCATTGGCAGATCTCTATAGGCCTCTGATTTGTCTCGTCACTTGTTGTCCAGCTGTGCATTTTCACTCTGCACGCATGCTGTTATTTCTATAACTAAAGAAGTTTGAGTCGCATACATTACAACCACATGCACCAAATCAGTCATTACTTTTTTGTATCTTCTTGTGTAGATGGAAAGATTCAAGTATTTTCTTGCTCATGTGCATTTCTAAATAAACACATCCATCTCTGCATATCTCTAACGCTTTTTATTTCTTTCCCACTGTCTCTCGACTTCTTTCTATCTCTAACAGGCAATGAAAGTAGAGTACACTCGTTTACTGAGGTTCGCTCAGGAGGACACGCCCCCCGAGAGGGACTACCGACTGCAGCACAGCATTGTTTACTTCATTCACAACCAGGCACCCAAAAAGATTGTGGAGAGAACTCTGCTCATGCAGTTCGCCGACAGAAACCTTGGCTTTGATGAGAGGTACGAGTCATAGGAATTTTTATTTTATCTTATTTTATTTCTACAAACTGCAAAGCATCTCTCTAAAAAGCAAGTGCTAAAAAAATACTGCTTTGTAGTCTTTATTTATTTTATTAATATTTCATTTCATTTTGTTTTTTTTAAGTTTTCATTAAGTTTTTACTTGATTCTACATCAGATCATAAGGATTCTATACACACAACAGAACTACAGTTTTCTTTTTTATTTACATTTTTAATTATTTGAAGACACACTTGAATGAATGTCATTATATCAGCGCTCAGTTGTATTCATTTTACAGGATTCCTATTTAAGAAAGCCTCTAAACATTAGGTAATAATAAAAAAAAAAAAATAAAAGATTTCTAGGCCTGTAAAATTAATGGAAATTAATAAATTCACATTAATAAAAAAGTTATGTTCTAGTTATGCTCCACTCTAAAATATTTCATCAGCTAGAAATTGCTCTTCCGTCTTTATAAAATGCGTTTAAAAAGTACAGTTAAACATCTTTAGAAATAATGAAATTCAGTGGTCAAAAGCTGTGGGAACCTTTTTTTTTTAAACAAACGTATATTGATATTTTTTGTAAAAATATATTTTTTGTTCAAATACTTGGGACCACTGTATTTTTTAACGCGCTTTCTTATTCTTTCTTATTCAAGCTTTCTTATTTCTTATTATAAGTTTAGCTCTGAAATGCTCTTTAACTGCACTTATGAATGGCGATTGTATTATACAGTTAGCTGAGCCTCAAATTGACAAATATGAAAGACAAGCATTAGCCACACACAATGCTGTAGCTTGACAGGACCGCCTCACTGATAACTGATTGATTTTAGAAGAAGTGAACCCTCTTCCAAAGGCCAGTTCCGTCTCGAGCCTCCCAGACTGACACAGACAGTGATTATCAGCTCGTCACAGCAGTCGCTGTTGTTTCTGATCATTGTGTTGCCAAACAGCTTCCTGTCTGTGCGCCCGAAAGGCTTTTGTCTCGCTACGCAGTCTCGTGTGTCTCCAGAGCAGACTGCACGCTCCGGTGAGGAGCGTGATCCATATTCATAAGCAAATTGATTTCTTTCTCCTCTATTTTGAGCGAGGTAATTGGATTGATGTGTGCACGGCCCCAGATGCAACGCTCTCTTTCCATTTTGTTTTGGGTAATAAAGTATGATTCATGGCCAGAGGACGCAGCTCGTTCCTAAGAGAATCTCATGAGTCACGCCTGAGCTCTAATGTGGCGACCCTGTTCTTCCCTGCAGGTGTAAGAGCATCATGAAAGTGGCACGTGCTAAACTGGACCTCATTAAGCCTGACGAGGTGAACTTGGAGGAATATGAGGTGAGCGAAGTGTTTCTTACTCAGGTTTGACTGCTGTTTGAAATTGAATTGTGAATAAGTCAGTTTCTGAACTTCTGAGGTTGGTAACAGGATGCAGAATCCCCATTTGAATTATGTATTTGGGTTTTATAGCAAATACTAACGCTTTTGAGTATGCTTTTGAAATTGCAGTTTATGAATACATCTTCCTGTTGTCACAATTAAAATACAGCTTCCACTGGATATTTCAATTTTATTCAAAATTATTTATATATATATATATATATATATATATATATATATATATATATATATATATATATATATATATATATATACATGAAAATATCTTTAAAAAACAAACATACATACATACATATATATATATATATATATATGTATGTATGTTTGTTTTTTAAAGATATTTTCATATTTTATATATATATATATATATATATATATATTTTTTTTTTTTTTTTTTTTTTTTTCTTTTAGATAATCTGTCCAAAAGATATATAATTAATATTGCCACCCAAAAACAAAAGCGATGACCTAGATTTCCTAAAATGCGTTACAACAGGGTTGTTGAAATCATGCAGTGCTGAGGATAAGGAAGCAGTTTGCATGTTCTCATTACTTTATTTTTAATTGTACTTTTGTCTTTTAAAATAATCTTATGCTACTTCTTCTGGCACAGATTTGGCATCAGGATTACAGGAAATTCCGTGTCACGACAGTTTTCCTGTTGATCGGCCTGGAATTATTCTTAAAGAAAAGGTGAAGTTTTTGTCTTATTTCTTGACTTTTCTTTTGATTTATTTTATATCACCACTAGATGGTAGCATATTCTGTTTTATCAACTCTAAGTTGCCACAGTCAAGAAACATTTATCATGTAACCTTTTACTAATTTCCTTATATTTTATTAGGATTGCAAATGTATCTTATTTATATATATATATATATATATATATATATATATATATATATAAATTAGAAAGCCATATTAATATGCTCTTTTCACTTATTTTATTTAAGTTGCATGGAATCATTGATGTACCTGATCTACGCCTATCAGTACAACAAAGAGCTCCTGGTAAAAGGGCCGTACAGAGGCCACAATGAGGAGCTGATCGCACATTACCGCAGAGAGTGCCTGCTAGTAAGTGAATCAACCACCTCCTCTTAACCCAGATCTAGGACCAGCTCAAACTGTGCTCCTGACAGCTCTCAGATCAGTATTATTTGTGCCAATGCACACGCTTTCCTGTAAACATTGTTTCTAACACCAATGACTGGAACAAATCTGGTTAGCATTTCAGTACAGAGTGCATTAAGGGCAATAGTTTGCATATATGTGGTTTTGCAAATACAATTTGAATAAACATTTTATCTGTCAAGTCCAAAATGCCTTTTTCATTTCCTGTCAAAGTTTCGCTTGGGGGAAGAGCGTTTTTCATACTTTTATGGCATTTGGATTCACTTAGATTTAAAAGCTGAAAGTTGAAGCTTCTATTTGTTGCTGTTGTAAATCAACTGTAATAAACATTTGCTTTGACTTTGCAATTCACTGCCGTTCTCCCCATCTATGTACCCGGTGACCCCCACACGGCCATTGTGCTCATAATATAATAATCAGTCCTGGAATAGGAAGCGTACTGGGCTCAGTGCGTAAACACATTAGCGGGAAGCACGTCGTTGTCCTTGTTTCACCTTTTGCGAGCGCTGCAGAGGACTTGACTTCATCTCAAACTGTGCTGTTTACCCTCTGCTCACTTTAATTGAAAATACTGCTAACATTGACACAGCTAATGTGCTGCAATGTTTTTTCTTTTTCACATTCTAGCTAGTTGCTCATTCCAGTTGAGTGGCAAAAGGGGTTAGAGAGTTTACCTGCCGCATTCGAAGTTTGAGAGTGTTTAATTGCATAGCAAAGAACATCAGCTTTTTGCGTCAATAAAAACAGTCTCGGATGTAGAGGATGTTTCTATATTGATTTTTGTGGGCTCTTTTTTTTGTGTGTCTCGCAGAAGTTGAACGAACATGCGGCTGCCCTCTTTGAGACCGGAGAGGAGACTGAAGTGAACACTGGTCTGAGCATCATGAACGAGCTGGTGGTGACGTGTATTCCACTGCTGCTGGTGGATGAGATGGAGGAGAAAGACATGGTGGCTGTCGAAGACATGAGGAACCGATGGTGCTCATACCTGGGCCAGGAAATGGAGCGTAAGTCTTGGGGGTGGGAATTTCAATTATATTCTCAGGGTCACGATCAACTCTATTCTCAATTTAGAAATCAAATTTTAATTCAGTATTAAATCTTAGTACAAAAATAACAATTTAATTTTTTCTGGATGATAGTTACGGTAATTTTTCTAACCTGATATGCATGTCAAATTCTTATATTTAATCAGTAAATACAATTAGAGTAATAAGAGACTATAGGGCTGTTACCAATCAAACTAATCAACATGTGACGTTCTACTTGGAGCTGTTCACACCCTTGGACTCAGAACTATGGCACTATCAATGCCTAAACATAGCGCCTAATGAATCTGACGTGGTCAGGTGGTACAAGTTGTAGTTCTCAGAAAATTCCCAGTTCACAAGTTGCAATTACGAGTTCTATGAGGACGTGTAGGCTTTTTACAAGTTGGTATCTCGTAATCACGGTAATTACGATATGGCGTGAATGTGCCTAAAGCAAGTCACTAGCTGCATCTGAAATCACATACTTCCTTACTATATAGTAGGCAAAAAACAGAATGTGAACGAGATGTCAGAATTCACAGTATTCATAGAAGAGTAGGCAACCCACCTACCCAGATGACTTACCTCTTCCACCGAGATTCAAATGTGCATATTCAATGGACACTTTACTATCCCATGAGGCCACGGGAGAGGATTTTGTGAATGGCAGTGAAGCAGCAACTGACTCTAGTAGGTCACATGACATTGACCACATGAAGAATGCAGTGCATTCATACTATACAGCACTTTCTTTTTTAACGGTCACAAAATAATTACTTATTCAAAAGAAGTACCTACTGAGAGAGTATGCAATTTCGGATGCAGCCACTGTCTTTATGAATAAGTCATTGAATCACTCAAACAAATCCTTTACGGATTTATTCAGGAATGAAATACTGTTCCGTGTTGCAACGGTTCTGCTGTGGCTTTGTTTGGAACAATTTTCTTTGTCATTGAAAATATTTTCTAAGAGACTACATCATGTTTTTGTGAGTGAGGTGTGCACTCTGAACTTTCCGGGTGCTGCACTACTCTCGCAATTGACTTCCACCTTCTTTGTCAACCACTTTCCGGTTAATAGCTAATATATAGATAAATGTTCCATCTCAAACTTGTCTTTTTCTTCTCCAGCTAATCTCCAGGAGAAACTGACCGACTTCCTGCCCAAGCTGCTCGACTGCTCAACCGAGATCAAAAGCTTTCATGACCCTCCCAAACTACCTTCATACTCCACGCTGGAGCTATGCGAGCGTTACGGCCGGGTCATGACGTCACTCACCCTGAGTCGAACCCCTGCAGACGGCAGATGAGCTGCGCAGACTTCATCTCCCCTCAACTAACACATGCCTTCCTTAAAGCAGGGCTTTCCCAAACCTACCAACCTTTCCTTTCTCTTTGCTGCTAGAGATTTTACCTTATCCTTATCGGTATTATTAATATAATTTTGAGGATTCTGTTATATTTTAAAGCTAATGCAACAGTAAGAATGGTGTGAACTGAGCAGAGATGAAGAAGCATTAGACAGATAGTTCACTCAAAAATAAAAGTTTAGTCATCATTTGTTTACCTCATTTTGTTCCAAACCCATATGAAAAGGAGATGTCTAGCAGAATGTTCAAGCTGCTGGGTCCAGGACAGCTGTGGTTGGAAAGAAGAAAGTCATATGGGCTCTAAACTACTTGAGGATAAAGAAACGAGGCTGAATTTTCATTTTCAAGTGAACTATCCCTTCAAAGTGAAGAATGGTATCATGTTGGTGCTTTAGACATTGGCGCATGCAGCTTTAGCTTTGTGAAACGAGGTTGAGGATTCATTTCAATATTTAGTTTTATTTTAGTTTTATTTTCCATCATCCACCCTTTTCACATAAGAAGCGGGTCAACCTGCCGCGCCGCCCTCAGTTACAGTGTTACTGCATTGTTTTGTTTTTTCTAAGGACGGTGAGTTAAAAAGCTGGAGGCTCGGATGGGTCTGCAGACCTGACGACTGGGACTTTAACACAAGTTTTAAGTGCTGTGGTTGGCAGCCATGGGACATACTGTGGCTTGTTATTACATTGAGAGAATAAAGTTTTATTTATGGCTCTTTTAGGCCAGATACATATTTTTTTAAATGTTCCTAATCTTTATTGAACTTCGCATTGAATGAAACTGTGCTGTGCTACTTTGGGTATCTCAAAGTGAACGGAGTATGTTTTCCCCATGACTCGGGATAGATTTGACTGCATCTGAATCCTTTTTAGACTCTTCCTGAGTTTGGTTTTCCATAAGAAGTTTCGTAGATACAGAAAAAGCCAGGTTTTGAGTAAAAAGGCACAAACACTACTGCTTTCCCAAAGAAAACTGATATGAACACAGTACTATACCGAATCTGTCTTTCACAGTCCATCGCTGTGCATTCATAGTACAATGTGCAGCGTGAACTTGCATTGTTGCATTGTTTCAAGATAGCTTCAAGGGGGATTTGATGCCAAGCATCAACTAGAACTGAAAGTTTAGCATTCACACTGGTGGGAAATTTCTGAATGGATGCACTCAGCATTACCATTGTACATACTTACACCCTTATGTTTGTGTCAAAAAGTGTGATTTTTTTTTTTTTTTTTTGATCAGAGCAGCTTGTTCAGCGCATATGACTTTAAAGGCTATTAAACAAAGCTGACACAAATAAACAAACCAAAACCCACTTTAAATGCATGATTCTCTCTGATTTAATGCACTGATCCATAAGTGAGTGACCTGGGGGAGGAGTGTATGACCGTGACCACGCCTTCTTCACGTTTGACCACACCCACTCTTATTGCACTCCTGTAAATTCCTGTTTGATGCAGTTTTTATCTTTTCGTAGGTCTTCTGGTCCTCATGGTGCAATACATTTGAGCAATTCTAAGAAGTCATCTTTGAAAACTGCAAGCAGGAATAGGCTTTCTAGGAACAGTTTTATTGTATTAGATATCTGCCAGAGCTGTGCACCCAATGACCCACTTTAGAGAGAAATAAGGTCACTGATGGCGAGATGCAGAGCAGTCACTTTATCACGAGATTAACCAAAGACGTGTTTGCTAAACAGAAAGGAATGCATGGAATGACTGAAGGCAGTAAATACGATTTCTTCTAATGTGTGGATTAACTGCATACAGTAATCTATTACCCAGATCCAGCCTAAAATCCTCTACTGTACGTGTGCATTAACGTGAAGGTAAGACTAAATGTGTTAAGATCAAGTTGCATTCATTTTTTTATTAGTATTTGACAATGCTTTATTCAGGTAAAAACTACAATCAATAACAATAAAAAATACATCAATGCTGATCTCGGTTAAGTAAGTAATATTCAGTGCTCATATAATTTTGTGACTGTAATCAGCGCGTGATTTGAAGCCACAGTCTTACATTTTCGAATTTTAACGACGTTTGTTATTTCGTTGCAACAAAAGCGGTCATTTATCTTTTCTGGATAATATTAAGGCCAAATGAGGGACAGTCCTGCCCTGAGACGTAGGCTACATGAAGATTTTTAAGAAGGTAATGAGTGACTTGTTTCGTTTGTTTACTTCAGCTCAAACTAAACATCCCAACTGACAACTGAAACACCGAACTCAATCATAACATTCACAAAAATGAATATGTGTCACAAATAATGATGCTGATGACACTTGAAGAATCAGGAAAAGATTAATATGATACTCAGAGGAAGCTGGTTAGTTTGGGGCCAAATGTTGGTTTGTAGTTATTTATAAACGTAGCCTATTGAAATATTTTAGAATTTTTCTTTTCGTACTGGTAACATAATTGGATGAATTTGTTTAATTTTGCACAAATTTGTGTAAAAAACTAAAATTCTGAGAAATTTTCCTCACATTTGTGGAATTAAAAAAAACCTTATTAAGCTTAAATTTAATAAGACATGACTATATGTAGATTAATTAATATAATGTGAAGCATTATATAATGTAATAATGTTTCTTAATAACATTGTTTAATTTTTTTCTGAATCGCAATCATACAATAATTCATAAATTGATGTTTTCCCACCTTATACGTTTTGCTTATTGCCTTTTTAGGAATATATTAATCCAGGGTATCCATATTCCCCCAGTATTCATAATAGTGGTCGACCAATATGTGTTCAATAGTTAATTCTTCAATTATTACATTTGTTCCCTCCTGATCCTGAATATGTACATTCAGCCTTGGATTACTCCTCAATATGAATTTCCTGCAGATCTGCTTTACTGGGACCATCTTAATCTGTGAAGGGATTTATCTGCTTATGTCTCATTATCTAACCACGTCCAGACAACCGGAACTGTTGCTTACCTTGTAATTGAGTTTTTGTCTCCTCTCTTTCTTCTTCACTTCAGTGAATCATTGCTTTTTAATGCCTTCGGGGGCTTTTTTTATTAGTTTGTCTTCAAAAGGTCAGGCGGTGTATCTGTTA
The DNA here is from genome assembly GCA_027422415.1 of Schizothorax lantsangensis. NCBI lineage: Eukaryota > Metazoa > Chordata > Actinopteri > Cypriniformes > Cyprinidae > Schizothorax > Schizothorax lantsangensis. The sequence continues at coordinate 21,857,318 of CM049856.1, read as the reverse complement.
AACATGACCTGTCCCAACTGTTGACTGTCACACTCCGCTGATAACAGCCTGCCCGTTTCCATGGAGATATTTCATTGTCTGACTGTCTAGACGCCCGGTGACACCTGACACGTGGGGCCCGGGGGTCGCGGTTGGCCGTGCGAGTCAAAAATCGAAGGCTCAGCTGCCCTCTGCATCTGCTGTGGGTCCACAGAGACATTAGCAAATACATCGCAAAATACAGGGGCCTGTTTAAATCACGGCATCTTTTAATAATGTGAGGCCATTTGTCATCATTTTACTGAATGGCATGTAGGGTTGGGCATTGTTTGAATTTTATCAATTCCAATTCTGCTTATCAATTCCGATTCTTATCGATGCAGTTTAGATTCCAGTGTGGTTAAAAAAATGAGGTCAAACATTTAGATATCAAACGTATTAATTCTGTGTCACTTTTTGCAAAACATTTCATTGCTGCTGAATACCATGAAAAAAATCAGTCGACTACATAAAAACTGGACTTGATTAAGAGCTTTGTGTGCAAAATAGAGCTGCACGATTCTGGATAAATTAAGGAATTCTGAAGAAAAAACATTAGACAACTAAACCCAATCTCATAGAATTTATGAATGGAATGATTCAATGACTCACTCAAGATTTACTTGTTTCATTACTGGATGAATCAGTGTCTTTGAATGAATCTCTTGAATGATTCAAAGACAAATACATTTTGAACAGCCCCTTTTCGCCACCTAAAAAAAAAAGATGTGCACACAGAAATTGATAGGTGGAATTGAAATTTTAATTTTACAAGTATCCGATTCTGGAATTGGAATTGATTTTCGATTGCCAACCCTGCATGGATGTTCTTTTATATTTGAATAGAAATGACTATAAGCTTAAATAACTTGGTTTAAATGTTAAAGGTTTGTTAAAAAATGAAAACTCTGCCATTGTTTACACACCGTCATGTTGTTCTACACCCGTATCAGTGTTATATTTATTTTTAGTAATTTTATGTGCTTTTAAAGGTGCACTGTGTAATATTTAGGATGATCTATAGACAGAAATGCAATATAATATACATAACTACGTTTTCAGAGGAGAGGAATTAGTTTTTATTACCTTAAAGATTTATAACCTTACGTGGGTCCCCTAATGTCACCAATGTTTTATGTTTTTATTATCGTCCTATGTTGTTTCGCGAAAAAACAGACACAAATGAACAAGTAACGATTTCGCAATAACGTTTATTGAATAATTAAGTAAATATATGCCTTAATACCTTTGTAAAGAAACCATTGCTCTCTGGGTCAGACGACCCTGTATCGGCCACCAGCTTCTCTAAAGGGAGGGGTGAGCGGGGGACTGAGCCGTTGGTTCACCATCAACCGCTAGATGTTAAAAACTACACACTACTTTAATTGTGCTTTTTGTTGCTAACTTTTTATTAACGGACAAAGTTTTTTTGTTTGTTTAATATTTCTATATAGCATTAATTAATTTTGTTCAGTTTTAGTAATTTTAGTTCAACCAAGGCAATAATTCTCATTTTTATACAATTTTACAATTTTCATTTTATACTAATAACAAAAACTTAAAACTGAAACATGATATTTAACACAATGATGAACAAGTTTTCATATAACAGTGGAGTGACATTCGCAGGGAACTGGGAATGTCAGTTTAGATTTTTTTTGACTAAATAAATATAATGCCTTAATTTACCTTTTAAAGATTTGTTTTTCTTAAAGGGAGGGGTTACTTCTAAAAAAAGTGCTAAAAACTACACACTACAATTGTGCTTTTTGTTGCTAACAATATTTTTTACAGTAAAATTACATGTTTTAGAATGTCTGGTTCAACCAAGGCAATAATTCTCATTTTTATACAATTTTACAATTTTCATTTTATACTGATAACAAAAACTTAAAACTGAAACATGATATTTAAACAAAATGTTTTCATATGTGGAGTGACACGCAGGGAATTCTGGGAATGTCAGTTTAGATTTTTTTTGACTAAATTATACATTGATTTGGGTTTTTTTACTTCTAAAAAAGTGTACAATTAACAATATTTTACAGTAAAATTACACTCATTTTTTTACATTGAGTTTTTAAGTTTAAGTTTTTCATTTAATATTTATATTTTAGATTATTTCAGCTTAGTTTCAGATGTATTAAACTGAAAATGATTTTTAATGGACTTATTCTTAGATAACTGTAACTAAAGATTTAGTTTTAGTTAACTGTAACACAACTGACATGCATGTTGCTATTTTTATGGAACACAAAAGGATAATTTCTATACAAATTTCGTTTGTAGTGTTTACATGCATGTCTATCATACAAAGTTTTCAGAAGTCATGTAATAGCTTTGTATGATGAACCGACTGACACCAAAGTCTTTATTCACTGAAATCTTCCTCTGCGCTGCAGCTCTCAAATCAGTAACAGTTAATCTCATTGATGACCAACCTGATCTGCATTTCACTTTATTTAGCGTTTTCTTTTTTCAGAAATATAAAGAGATATCATGAGACTTTGAGTTATTTTTTAGGGTGTTTTGTGGTATTTTCTGTACTATTTTTGAGCTGGTCATTATGAACTGTTGTTGTAGAGCTGCATAAAAATCTTTTAAAAACATCTTTTCTTTTCTATTTCTACAGAAAATAACAACAGCATATGGGTTTGGAACAACATGACAATTGAGTAAAATACAAAATATCGAGTGCTGCAGGGAACTGGAAGTTCACATCACCCTGGTTCCCACTAATAGGATTTTCCATTGGCTTTTGATTATTACAGAAAATAAGCTCTTTGACCAAGACAATGAATGATACTTAAATGTTTTGTTCATCAAGGTATAATCATCGCAACTTTATCAAATGTGTAGCCTAAATGCAATTGCCAAAAGCTAGGCTATAAACAAACTTCAACAAGTTCACAAAATGTCATCACCACTGCTTAGCCTCTGACTAATCTTTTCATCTTTAGCTACAAGTTTGAGATGGAATACTTTGTAAAAGCGTCAATGTGAACACAAGGCTTTAAAAGTGGACTAGTAAGTAGAATAGTTTTCCTGTTTGGCGTGATGATGTTTAATTTTTATGACAGCCTCTGTAGTCCCATTTATCCACTTGTTAGTGGGGTATTACTGATTTATTTTATGTCAAAGTGTGACAATATCTTGAGCTTGTGTCAACCACAGACCTTATTTCAGGCATTTAATAAAAAATCCATTCAAAAACGTACTGAATTTGAGACAATGGAACCGGAAGTTCACAAATACTAACTCAATTCCAGTTTTTGGAATCATTCCTACCTTCTATTTATTAATAATTAAACAACTGATCTTGGTTTTCATCTTTAATTTGAATTTAATCAACTCTCAGTCTTTCTCAGCATGCTGTTTTTTTGAGAAGTGCCATAGGTGCAACACAACCCCCAATAGTCTTATTTTGCTCCATTTCTGTAAATCCGGTGTTTTGTCATTAAACATGATGCATAGGTAGAATCCATAAGATTTGCTGAATGATCTGACTCTGAATCAGCAGTTAAAATGAGAACTGAACAAATATGGCCGCTCTATTGTCTTTTTTGCTGTGCTGAGTCCCGTGTGATTGGCCGGCTGGCACAGCACACTGTTTGATTTGTGTTTGACTGTATATGTTCTTTTACAGTATTATTTTATTTCAGACTGTCCAGAATGATCTTGTCCGACGAAATTCAGGACCAGGAGTGGATACAGAGCGTAACTGGCTGCTAAAATATCCCCGGTCCCTTGAGGCAGCCAGAGGCTGTTCTTTGAGAACCCGGCAAGAGAGGACATTCTGTTCAAAGCTATTCAATGGAGATATTTTTTGTTCGAGAGATTTTTTTTTTTTCTTCCTGAACTGAATATGAATCAACGGTCGCCTCTTTAGTGTGCTAAAGCTCAGGAAAAAAATCACGCCACCTCCAGACAATTTTTAAAAAAAATAAATAATAAAAGCACGAAAGAGAGAGAGAGAGAGAAATGAGGTGAAATTGCCAGCCATCCGTTCCTTCGCGTTTAATGATGCTCTCTCTGAGCGGCTGGTGTCAGAGACCGTGATTTTATCGCAAACACTGCAGCTCAGCAGGGTGCGCGGTTATAGCGAGATGGGTCGGGACGGGGTGGTTTCGGGACCCTCTCAAGGTGCCTCTTCCATGGAAACGCAGCTGGCTGAACAAGATTCCCATCAGTCGACAAATAAGAGACAAGCTGGGCTCTGTCTCCGCACGGGCCGCACTGTTACCAGGAGCCGACAGCCAATCGCGTCCCCCCAGTGGCCCATTTCGACAAATGGGCCTTTTCTGCAACCAATCACAGGTGAGCAGCCTTGTTGTGACATCATACTATAATGAATTAGACTCATCGTAAAGCTTTTCTAAGGCCGATTGGCTCTCCAAATGAGTGATTCTGCCTCAGGAGTCGGAGCGGCATCGCTGATGGAAGGCCATCTCTCTTCACTATCTTTGTCCTGGTTATGGGATTGCACGGTTGGGGCCTTTTGATCAGTCCCCATGTTTCCCAGCTCTGTATTTGGTTTTATTGTGCATTAGTGCTGACCCTGACCAATCACTTTCAATCACCATAATTCTCTGATTACAGGAAATATGCCATAAGATGGATGGATAGCTCTTAGGTCATTTCAACCCTGGACGGGTTCCAGAGTTTCACTTACCTCTGACGTGCCGTCAGTCTCTCTTTCTCTCTCTGTATCCCTCTCTTTTCAAATGGCAATCGATCCTTACCGAATGACACTAGAGAATTTAGAGACTCACTTTTAGATATATTTGTCCATTTTGAGAATATTGGCATCATTGATATCCATGCCTGTTTGGCAGCTTAACAGAAGTGGTAGTTTCCCCTTGAGTTAGTTTCAAATCTTTCATCTTCCGAGTGAATGATATGCAAATTTTTTTTAAGTACTACCTAGAGTTAATATTGTTATATCAGGCACACTGCTCTCTAAATATAGAGCATTGGTTATTGAAAAACTTACATTGGTTGACCACTACCAAATGTCCTAGTTTGTAAATAAATCTTGACTTGAATCTTGCTTATGCTGTCAGTTAAAAATCATAGTAAATTTGTCAAGGGATCTTGACAAAACTTCTGGTTTGACTGAATGACATTTTAGTGTAGAAGCTTATATGAAGGTGTTTGACAACAGATAAAGGGGTTATTTTTTTCACAATTTCCAATTTTTAAACATAACATCCGCTGGAAGAATATTCGTCCATGCTAGGCATTCAAGTTCATTTAGAATGTTAGTTCTGGTTGGATTATTTGAATGAACAAGCAGATTTTTGCTTTTCATTTTTTTTTTGCTTCTTTTTGCAACTCAATAGATAAACTTGTGTAGTTTCACATTTGGCTTTGGGTATTTTATTATTATTATTTGAAATACTTGTGAAGTGTTTGGATGGCATGTCAGTGACCAGAGCTGTTACTTGTGTGTTATCACCTGTCAGTTAGTGAGAGTTACATCAGGATTTCAGACTGCAGTCTGAATAACCCATGTTCCTATTGCTCCATCAAACGCAGCAGAAAGTAAATCTGGCTCTTAATATTCTACAGATGGTTTGAAATGAATCTATATAGTCTTGTAGTCTAGACAAGTGTAACTTGAAAATATATACAAGATGCTTATCTGAGTTGGTCCTTAAATATTGTTTATTTAGGTCTGTTTTATGTTAATTGTGGTACATATGGTTTTGTATTTAAAATTATGCTGTGGTTTAAGGAGTCTAATTTGTTTGTTGGCTTTAGATTGTTTAGATTGTGTTGATTCAGACCTTTTTTGCCTCCATAAGAAAATTTAATTGTCTCCAAGCTTACCATGTATAGGTAAATGTTTAATGTCATTTAAAATATTTATAATATGATATTTGGTATTAAAATCCTTTATTTACATCACTCTTTTAAGTTACTCCAAATGTTTAAAATGAGTTAAAATGCCAGTTTGAATTATATGCTATACAAGTATTAATCTGACATGAATATTTAATTTTTTTTTTGGCTGCAGACACTTGAAATAGTGACGTGATTGAAAAGTCTCACAGCCTGATTAAACATGATTTGAATTCTCCACATTCTCCTCAAGTGACCCAGCCAGAGCAGCAGCTGATATCTGGAGTTTAACAGCCTCTGGAGAAGGTGACAAAAAACACTGAACACATTTCCTCTACTGTTACATTTTTACTAGTTCTGTTATTTACATAGTTAACATGAAATGGCAGCCCATCTTACTTCGTAATGTGTTATGAAACGGGAAAAAGGTGTAGGGCAAAACTTTTATCCATTGGACAATTTATTGTTTTTTGGAGGATCTCTGTGCCTGTGTTCAGAATCAAATGCTAGCATTCTGAATACAACACGGTATATACTACATACAGCCTACTTTCTTTTTTTTTTTTTAAATAGTTCATGAAACAGTAAGCATAATTCCTCTATAAACCTTTCAAATAGTGGTATGGGTCAATGTAATAACATGACCTCATCAAAATACAATGTTTCAGTAGCTCAAACTGTAAAGGCTGTATGTATGTGTATATATATATTTTGCATTTCTAATCCAGTTTGGTGTTAAAAATGCCCTACCTTTTTGACAATCTATTAATAAAATAATATCAAGAAAGAGTTTAAAATCACAACTGATATTACTTGCAGTTGGCATCCGTCACTTTGGGATACAATATCGTGGGATACAATATTCTGTGTTGCATAAAGAACATTTAAAACACTTTGCAAGAGTAAGCAATAGCAGGAGTAGTATGGTAGTATGCTATTCTAACTGATGGTTAAAGGGGCGGAGTTAAAAAATAAGAGGGCTTGATGTCAGCTGAAAAGGAAAGTCGTTTCAGAGGTGGAGCAAGTTGATTTGCCAATTGATTATGATCATTTTTTTAAACGTTATCAAAGAAGAGTAAATCAAATTTTTATAATACAGAACTCTCTTGAAGGTTGATATTAATATACTAATGAAAAGTTAAAAATCTCAAATGATTGTCTCTCTCTTCTCTTGTTTCAGCAGTGCTGTACTTTCTCTAGACACACGTCTGTTTAGCGGTTACGCCTGCTTAAGCACACACACACACACACAGGCTCTCTTACACACACTTGCCATGTCTGACCCGCAGGTCATGCTGAAGTGACTTTGTGCCCCGTTTGTAACTGGGCCTCTTTGAAAGCGGGCCTCGCATTCCTGCTCCGTCGGACGGGGGATGTCCTGCTTATTGCCTGCGAGTAGGAAGTTTCTGCCGTTAGGGATTATGTGCCGTTTCCTCGCCCACAAGCTTTCGGCTTGTCCCCTCCCACTCTTGAAAAAGCAGCGACTCCACAAACTAGAAAACGGTGCGAACTAAATACCTGCCTATCTGACCACCAGCCTCAGCCTTTCAGCCCCGCTCGTCTACGCTTGTGCGATTGCTGGGAGGAGGCAGCCCCGTTCCGTCCGCTTTTGTGTGGTTGTACAGAAGTGCTGCGGTTGGGAGGAGGAGGAGGTGGAGGGGAACAGCTGCTCCCCACACAGAAGCCGGTTTCCCAGCCTGACAGGCAGCGAGAGGCAGCCAGTGCCGGGGCTGTTTTCCCGGGGGCCCTCGGGTTGGTTCGCCAGCCTCCGCAGCTACGGCTAGGAGGGAGATTTTTATGGCGGCGGCGAAACACGAAATGGACCAGAACAAGTAGGATTCTTTCCTTCACAAGGCCAGGCGCTCGTGTTCTCCGTGAGTACTCTGCCTTTTTTTTTTTTTTTTGCTAAAGTTGTATGGACACAAAGGATTGTACAGTCCTCGTTGTTCTTTTTGTGTTGTTTTGTGTGGCTTCTCACTGCCTCTCTAAACCGTCAAGAACTCAGTTTCCTGTGAGAAACTACTCGGGCAGTCTATCACTCGCGTTGAGCTGCAGGTTTCGTGAAAAGGGAGCTTTGTGCTTTTGAATTGCAGCTGGGCTAAAGGGTCACGGCCAGAGGCATCGGTGCTGTGTGTGTATGTTCAAACCAAATACGGACTACGATCTGATAAAGAACGCTTATGAATGTTTGTGAATCCTCTGGCATTGCTTTTGGAAGTTATGGGACGCGACAGCATGCTTTAAACTTGGCAGAGAGTGAGAAACTTTGCGTAAACTGTTAGAAGGACTGTACAGAGACTCGCTCGCACTGTTACACACTCATGGCTGCCGGGTTTTGAATCAGTGTTGCTTTCATACAGTATTTAAGGAAATATCTGAACTTATTCTTTTTTTTTTCCAGAATACTTTTTAAGGGAGTAGCATTAACCTTAAAGAAATTAAATCTAGTTTTAGTTAAATATATATTGTCTAAATCATGTATTGAGGATCTTTTGTTAAATTTTATAAGCTACGACTTCATTGAGAGGCTGAATTAATATGCAATATTTAGTTCAAATGAACAATTTGAGTTACTATTTCTCAAAGTTTAGTGTCAAGTTTGTTAATTTATTCAGGAACTTTGACAATAGATCAGAACTGCTTGTGTTGTAATAATATACAATACATATTTGTAGGAAATAGTTGCTGCTACATAATTTGAGGCATTTTTAAGTCTAATTGGTTTGTTGATGCAGTCATTTCTTAGTCCAACTATATTTATTCTGTCAAAAAGCATTTTTGGTTTGGATTTTATCAGTCTGATGTTTGCCTTTATTCACATGATTTGGTTTTTAGACAACCTGTCTGTCTGATGCTGTGGCACTTCACCTGTTCTTCCAGAGCCTGAGTCTTGTAAAATGTATTTTTCTTTAGGAGAAGGCTTGCTTCACCTTTTTCTGTTGCCCCCTCAGACGACCTTGTGTCACAGGAATGAGATGTTTGGACAGGCATTATCGCACGGCTTTCTCTTCTAGAGTGTTGTTTGAAAGCACGGCCAGAGGCATGGAAAAGAGGGAATGCATGAAAAGAAAAAAGGCGGAGGACAAAAAGGCAAAGGAGTCGAGTAGTTTTAGCTTAGCTTTCGGTTTCCAGGCCATTTTTTGTGTAAGGTGGGATATTGCAGTTTAGTTGTCAACAGAGCACAGAGAAAGAGAGGGAGAGCGAGTGAGCGAGGGGCCACCGCTGAATCTAGTTCTCTATTTTAGGTATGTAGGTCACTATCCTCTGAAGTGGCAGATCTGCACACCTTCTTAATGAGGGCTTCTGAAGTCTTTGTGGCAGATGGTTTATTTTTGGCTCTTTGCTGTTCTATATTAAAGTTTCTTCAGGGCTCAAGTTGATGGCCAGGCTTTTTCAAAAAACACAAAGATCTCATCTCTGATCTCCTCTCCAGTCCTCAGTTTAGACCAATGTTACATCTAATTTGAGGTTCATGCTGAGGAAAACCTATTTCTATTGGGCGATCCCATCAGTCACCTGAGAAGAAACACTTCTGAAACACTGTATTAGACCTGTACAGTAACTACAAACCTAGGGAAATATATCATATATATAATACATTATATAATATTATATAAGGAAAAAATTTGACTTTCTCTGTCATTCTGTATTTGCACATACAATTTCTAATTACTACATTCTCATCTGTAGTTACCACATTATTTTTGAACAATATTTTAGGAAAAATGTATGATGATATGAGATAAAGTTTCTCATCTAGCATGACATAATTGAAGCTCCATTCAAAATAATTAGGAAATCGTTAAAGAAATTCTAGTTGGAATATAGCATGTCACACCCTAGGAAAAGTCAGTTTTCCTCACAGTTTGTGTCTTTTATATCTATATTTTTATATAGGCTAACTATGGCAGGATGATGGTATTTTATATAGATATAAATTGGTTTTACTGGATAGAGGCTTAACTGTTTTCAACTTCTGATTTGAGATAATAGCCTGTGATCTGAAAAACAAAAAAGAAATGTAATAGTGCATGACCTTTGTGGGCTTCCGTATGTTTGGAAACAGTCAATACTTTAGCAATTCCATTTTGTACCACTAACTTGAACTGCTTATACTGTTATAGGATGCCGTCCTTGTCTCTCAAATTTACCAGTGTTTCCACAAGATGTGTAATTTCTTTAATTAGGCTGTAGAAACACTATTGTTTTAGGATTTGAGTCTGCATTTGTTCTGGTCTGTGCTGGAGCAGCATCAGACGTGGCGCAGCTCAGAGGGAACATTGGTTCAGTCCCTAATGAGCAGTGCTGCTCTTAACTTAGTGATTTTGACAGGAAGGAAAGGAACATTGTTATTTTGTGAGTGTGTGTTCTTGCCGCTCTGCTGCGGTTCTAACGGGCTAAAAGGTGGATGCGTACTTGCTCTCTCGGTTGACAGGCAGAACGCCGAGTGCCGAATGTGTTTAACTGCCTCGCAGGCTGTAAATTTGTCACACTGTCATTTGCCGGGAGGAGAGTGAAAACCGCAGTTTGCCACAGAGCTTTATGAGCTGTGAGTTTCCAGGTGCTGTGTGGTCAGACGGTGCTGGTGATCAGGATCTGGGCCTGAAACGTGTTTTTCTAGGTATTAGGTTTCTGCAGAAGCTCATGCTAGAAAAGATCATAACTGGAAAGTTCAGGATTGAAAAACTTTTTACACAACTTGTGAACAGAAACACTTCACTTTCTTTCTATTATTTGTTTTAATAAGTTTTGTTCATATTATATTTTGATCACGTTTTTACATGACTGGATTATTATTCCATTCTAATGAGTAATAATTTTATCTTAATTAAATGATAATAATTTTAGGCAGCTTCTTCAGGTTTGATTCTATCACCAGGGTTTTCAAGAACTACTTTTAAAATATAATATCCATTATTTAATTTTTTTATCAGTTCTGAACTGTTTTAAATATTAAGAAGTATAATTGTGTTTTAATCCAGCAATTTCTTGGTTTAGCTAAAATATTTATTATTTTATTTTTTTTCAAAAATATTTTTGTTCTCATTTAAGATTTCAAGTCTCAGACATTTTGTTTAAAACATAAATCTTCCTTGCATTCCTTCAGGCTTTAGTTCATTAGTTTAGCCAGATTCTGACACTCCACAAATTATTAGTTTGACTACAGTTGTCAGTGTAAAGGTTTCAAATCCCTGGTTTAATGTGATTTATAGAGGGAAACACACACTCAGACACACACACACACACACACACACACACACATACTCAGGTTTTGTTATCAAAAAAAGGCACTAAGAAGCTTTCTCTCTCTCTCTCTCTCTCTCTCTCTCTCTCTCTTACACACACACACACACACACACAAAATTCGTGTCCTGGAGAGCCATAAAAGAGATGATGTCATGTCTGAACTGGAGACTGATCCGTTTCTCATTCAGAACCATTGAATGGGCCAGATCGCTCTGAAAGAAGACCAAAAAAAGCTCTGAAATCCCCAGCAGACGGCCTGAAAGTTGCCTATTCTAGTCAAATTTAATTTAACTCAATCTTCTATAAAAATGTAGACCAGTTTTTGTTGTACATTTTTAAGGTTTTATACCTATTCCAGGAGGGATTTATGATGATTGTAAAACTGAAAATAAAAGAATTTGACTGATTTTGGTCATAATAATCCTTCATAAAGCCTGCTGCATTGTTTTTTTTGTTCTCTCTTCAGCTTGCTTTTGACAGGTAACTTATTTCAACATATTGAAAGGCAAAATTTGACTTTAGTATGCTATATATATATATATATACAATGAAAGCTTTAACAATAAAAAATATTTTATTGTATTTTATTCATGCAGGTATTTTTTTTTTAGATGCAGGCTTTAAAAAATCCATAAGTTAATATAATAATCTATTTAGAGAAGCAGTGGAGGACTATTGTGTATGTTATATTTCACATGCATTTTCTACAAATGCAGGTGTGATGATTGTGATTTGAAACTTTTACAGGTATTTTTAGTCACCTTTCAGAGTGTGTGCACATTACAGAACAAAAGAAACATTAGTGAATGTTCACTACAGTTCATGTGACATCATTTCAATGGCAGGTGCACAGTGACAGGGCTCTTGGGGTGAAACACATCTCTTTGCTTTTACGGCTACTCAAAGTCCTTGTTTTGTCCTTGTTTACTTGTTAAATGTCCAGCGGTCTTTCATTCTTGGCTTTCTGATGTCCTAAAGGGACGGGGTGGGACTGCATGTAGAGCTGCTCTTCATCAAGGGCTTTTGACTGCTGTCTGAAGAGAGGGGAGTATTTCAGACACAAAAGGCAAACACACATATTTAGTGTGAGACAAAGGCTGTCCTGGGCAGCTCAGCAAGGGGTTAAACTCTCCTTTTGTTTGCACGCAATTAGAAGATCACTAGTTTATCTTGTCCTGTCATCAAGACTTTAGGGTTGAACACTCAAGAAACCTGTCAAGAATGTGTTTGGATCATATTTCACCACAAAATGTCAAATTAATTCAAAAGAAAAAGTGTATATTTAAATAGAATCTTAAAATGATTTATGTGAGAGTTAAGTACATTTCACCTCCAAATAAACAAACAACAAAAAAAAATCTCATTACAATGTAAAAAAAAAAAAAATACTGCCATATTTTATTTGTTGAATTTTTATAGATAATGGTAGTATTTGTTGTACTGCTTAATTTTGATTTAGATAAAATCTTTAGTAATTTTATTTAAATAAAAATGGATCCATTAGATTTACTTTTGTAAAAAAAAAAGTGCAAAATGCATAATTACTATAATAAGAATCACCAAAATGATGGGAATTACAAACAAAAAAATGTAGTAGCATAATGCCCAGAAAAAGTTTGCCTAATTGACATTAAATTAATGTCACAATGCAAAATATGATTTATTATTCTTTAGATTTTCTGCTGAAATGTGACTCGTGTTTTTATACAATTCATTTTTAAATGCAAAGCTATTGTATTTCTATTTTTGTGCAACTACTGTGTGTATTTAGTTCTTAGGCTATCTAACCTTTAATTTTCTTTCTTTTTTACCTTCTCTAACTACAAAAGCTACTTTATGTTGTGAAATGAGCATGCTAACAATTATTTAACATCTTTTAAATGTCAAGTATATTTTAGATGTTTTATTTGAGAATAAAATTCCTCAGAATACAAAGGGATCCTCCCGTTTTGGGGCAGACACAGGGGAATGCACTGGCAAAGTGTGTGTGTATGTGTTGGACTAAAGCGCCCTTGAGAGGCAGGTTTAGAGGCAATAAAGGGAGATCTGGGAAGTGGAAACTCAATAGCGGCAGGGGCTTGTGTTGCTATTGTGCTCATGAAGTCTCCAGCATCTGTAGACAGTAGCCTGTGAAGTAATGAGTCGTCTAGGTTTATATTGACCGGTCTGGTGCGGTGGCCATGGGGACGATTACATTTGCTATTGAGAGTGAAAGGATTACACATCTAAAATAATTGAAATGCAGGGAATGAATAGATGGAGGTTGAAAATGAGGCTGTCGCTCTGCTAACCAGCCTCCCTCCGTCTCCCTTTCTGATTTTTTTTCCACCCTTATGTGACGTCTCAAGAGCAGGACCGTGGAGATTATAGTTTTTTTTCCCACACATTTTAAAAAATGCAGGTGTTTTACAAAAACTGAATTGACTATATTGACAAATTTTAATTAATTAAACACTAACATTATAGTATAATATATTAATACATTTCAAGTTTAATCATGTCATTTAGGGCTGCACAATTAGAAGAAATACCTATGTTCTTTTAATCATGATTATTATTTTGATTAATAGAACAGTTTATTTTTTTTATATATAATGGCCATGTTCTAGTTTTGACATTGAAGCTTAACCCATGTATTATTATATATAATACTATATATTGTATTATATATTATATTATTTTAATAAATTAAGTTATTCATGTCATGTAGGGCTGTACAATTCTGCTGTTATTTTAATCATGATTAAAATTGATTATTTTCATTAATATAATTAATTGATTGAACATAATTTTTTATTATTATAATTGCCATGTTCTATTATTGGAGGTTAAACATCTACATTGCAAGACTGTGATTGTTTGCAATACTCAACTGCTATTTATAATACTCAAATATTTTTATGTAACAGGGCATATATAGACATAAATGCGCTGCTGTAATTGTCACTTTTAATGATTCCATCTGTAATCTTAATCTTAATTATTTATTTGATTAATTGTGCAGCCCAAATATCCTTTTATTCATTTTAAATTGCATGTAAGATTTGTGGATTTGGTGAATGTTCCAGTTGAACATTTTCTCTTTAATTGTTTTCTGGTTTTATGATTTAAACATTTAAAAGTGAACAAAATCTGATTGCTGTTAAAAGCTCTCCACTAGGACGATACACTAAAGCTTTTTCTCTGTGAGCGGGAACCCGATCTGGGCCGGTACTGGCCTTCAGGGAGCGGGGTTGGGTCTCTGTTTACAGCCTCCGTGATTGGTTTCACTTACGGCCGGCCGGAGAGGCAAACATATGCGTACGCTCATGAGACAGAAAGCTCTTGAGGGGTCCGCCGGAGCAGAGGGCGAGCGTAACACAGCTGAGGGATTCAGAAGTCTGAACCGGAGCCGTCTGCCAGGAGCCGAGCGCGGTGAACTCTGTGCCCTGGTGTCGGGGGGGAAGAGGGGGGTGGGATACGTTGGTTGAAATCCTCAGACCACGCTGTAATAAGATCAGACCTTAATGGTGGTCAGGGTATATTTGAGATCGGGTCCATATTGGCTCTGTCTGGAGTGTCAGTTGCATAAGTCTGGGCTTTTGGGCAGCAGAGGTTTGAGTGTATCTTTGGAATAACCGAGAGCTGATGTCACGTTGTTATTTTGAGTTTGTGTGCAATGTCGGACCTGTTCCACATCAAGGTCAGCAGAAGACTCAATGGGGAAACAGAAACACTATATCAAGCCTTTTTTCTTTAGGAATGGCGTCTTTGGTTCAATCCACAAATGTTATTAATGTTCCCTAGACCACAGAGCTGCCTTTGGGGTCCTTTACTGTGATTCAATTAGATATGCTTTGTGTTTTGGAATTCTTGATTGTATCCCATGTTGATTCGTTTGGTCTGCTGGATACTTTCAGAATTTCAATTCAAATGAAATAATTCTAAACATTCTAAATAGAATTATTTCATAGTTACCTGGTTAATGTTTTGAAAGAGAACGAGGTAATTAGTTTTATTTTACAATAAGCATTGTTACAGTCTTAAATCTGATTGGTTGATGTCAGTTGCAAAGTTGTTGTTTTTTTTGTTTTTTTTAATTAAACTGCATACTTATGAAGCAGTTCCAGATTTGCGTATATTAAAGTTACACATCTCTTCACTCTTTCTCTCCGATCTGTTAATTTTAATTAATAAGACCAGAAAAAGACCAAGAAACCGGTTGTGCAAATATGGTAAAAATTACTTTTAATTTCTGATCTATTTATTAAAATAACTTGTAATATCTAATTCAATAAGCATGACAATTTCAGCTAGGCAAAAAACTGAATTGGGCTACTATTATATTATGTAATAATATTACTAAATCAGTTATTCCTTGCTTCTGTCTCTCTCTCACACACACACACACAAGGTGAATCTGAACACTTTTGACAGTTAGTTCAATTTCAAAAATTGCCTCAATTTAACTTAATTCATCCTTTCTATATTTAACGGATAGCTTGGTATATTTTCTTCTCACTGTGTAAAAATAATAAATAAGTCCTTTGTGTGGCTGCATTTTTCTAGACAGAATCAAAGTTAGTTAAAGGGAGTCAAAGAATGTTGAGAGAGTGAGTAAATATACAGCATTAAATATTGAGATGTATTATACTGTCACTGTATAACAGATACTGAAGTATTTATGTATATGAATATATCAGCAAAAGAATGCCTCAGATTTACAGAATATAACTTTTTTGTTTGTTTTATAATTGCTATCCTTTTATATTACATTTACATTTAGTCATTTGGCGGTCAATTATGAAAAAGATGTGGCTTAGGTCAGTAAATCAAAAAAAACTAAATCAAAGCAAAATGTAAATTAGCTACACATATAAATGAGGAGATATCATAAAATTCTACTGTTTTTACATAAAACTAATTATAGTTTCGGTCACACTTTATTTAAAGGTCCAATTCTTGCTATTAACAAACTATTAACTAAGGGGTTTCCTTCAGTAAACTCCTAATTTGCTGCTTATTAATAGTCAGTAAGGTAGGCTAGTTGTTAAGTTTAGGTATTGGGTAGGATTAGGGATGTAGAAAATGGTCATGCAGAATATGTGTTTTATAAGCACTAATAAACAGCCAATATGTTAATATGTATGCTAATAAGCAACTAGTTAATAGTGAGAATTGGCCACTATACTAAAGTGATACCATAGTTTCTAAATGTTTTTTTGTAGGCTTTTTTACATTCTTAAATTCTGATTCTTTGCTTTGGTGTTTGAATTCTGTTGTACGAGCTGTGTGTGTGTGTGTAAATCCTCATTGTAACGGCATTCGCGCAGCTTGTCGTCTCTGTGGAAGGGATCTCATTTTTCAGTACCACCTATTTTTTTCTCAGTATCCTTCTCTGTTCTGTCCCCGTCCCGCTCTGGATGACCTCCTCTCCATGGGTCCACCACTTTTTTATTTATCTCTACATCCCCGTGTTTCCGGGTCTAGGAACGTTGACATGGCGTCACAGGAAATGAGGTGTGTTTTGTAACCCGGATGAGCCCACCAGATCTGTGATGGTACAGCCTGGGTGGAATATTAATGGTGTGTGTTTGTGTTTGCAGATGCGTGTGTGTGCTCGTATGTGCACACGTGTGTGTTTGGGTTGCCAAGCCGCTCTGCTTGACATTGGGGTTGACCCGTGTGTGTCAGGCTTACATATGGCGGAGGTGTTGTTTAAGAGAGGGGGGTTCGGGGGCTCTATTCTATATGAAGAGACACAAGGCAAAGAGGAATTTTTTTGTTTCTTTTTTCACTCTGTTGACTTCCACTCTGACAGGATCTTGCACTTTCAGGCGCTGATGTTATGAAGCATTCAGATGGTAATGAGGGCTGAGAGGGGGGGCAGATTCTCACATAAACTTGATTTGTCCATGAATAGCAGCTTGTGTTTGTCCTGACCTCTCCACTGCCCGGAGACACCAACCACCCCGACCCGTTCAGATTCCCCACACACATTCTCTCTTTCTCTCCCTCACACACACATACAGCTTAGCATTGTCAAAGAGAGACCACAATTCTCCTCTCTTAATATATTGTTTGTTCTATTTTACCGTTTGTGGGATCTGATCAGAATTCATGTTTAGGCTTTGTTTGTTTGTAGATTGTTCTGCAGTCACTCTTGTGGTCTTAATTAATTGGTTGCTTCTTTTTTAAATTGTTCCCTTATGCTGAGAGACAGTGGGACTTTAAAATAAAATAATAAGATTTGATATCATTAATTATTAATTGAGTTAATAAATAATTTTATAAAAGAGTAATTCATTTTTACTTATCAATTTAAATATGTTTTATTGTGTTTTTATTGACGGTGAGACTTTTTATTTTATACAATGTGTTTTTTTTATGTATATATTTTATATAATGTATAAAATAATCATTATATTTATCTCTAATTTTATTTTTTTATAAAAATGATTTTAGAATATTTACAATAAAGGAATAATAAATAACAATAAATAAAATAGGTTTTGGGGTTCACTGTTAAGTCATTATGTTCTATTGTTATAATATTCTATTTATTTATACTATTCCAAACACATCCGGTATAGAAGACAAATTTAATTTTATTGGCAGTTTCTTCTGTTTCTGCCTTGGGCACAAAGTGTTTCAGAATATATAATGTTCCCTCAGGCTTTTTTTTCTTTCTGAATAATAACATTTGTTCTGGTAGAAATCTTGCGATCGGCTCTGGTCTGCCACGTCACATTACACTTCCTCATTTCCTGATTATGTGTTAATCAGAGTCCTCTCACATGCACACACAGTTACAGGTTTTATTGTTTTACTGTGGTTTTTCCCTTCTAATGGTTCTCATTATCACTGTTAGCTGTCTGTTAAACTCATGATGATCTGTTTAGTGCATCAGTTCTCTCCTCCACAGCTTTACAAGCTTTTGTGCATCTCTTACATTTTGAAAATCATCTGAATTTCTTTTTATATCTTTTATATTTTAGCTAAATCAACAATATTGATCATTACAAAATGAATTTGTATATGTTTTGTAGATTTAGATTGTATTTGTAAAAACTACATTCTTTTAAAATCCGTCATTTTTAGCAAAACAACAATACTACTGTATTTTGTGATGCAAGATATTTTTGTTCTTATCATTTTGGTTATAAGTAATTTATTATCAGCAATTTTTGTACTAAATTAACACATTTGGCTTGAAAAAAATATTAAGAAGCGTTTGTAATATATTTGTGGTTTTGTTTTTAAGTATGTAATTTCTCAGCGAAGCTCAGACTGCTTTGTTTTTTGTTGGATTTGCTAAGGGCTGAACCAGACATTATTCTGTAGGTCAGGACTGCAAGTGACCTCAAACGCCTAGCTCATTTTTTTGGCTACAGAGAAACGTCTGACCTATATCCTGAGACACCCTGTTTATAGTGAAATCACCGGAATTTCCCTTTAAATATCACAGTGACATCATGTGTGTCTTTTGGCAGAGGATATGTGGGTTGCGTCACTGTGATATTTGGGTTTAAAAAAAAAACATAAAATGAGTCAGAAAAGCAGACGTCATAACATGAGCACATTTTCTCTGTATGTGTGTGTGTGTGTTTCTCAAGGGAGAGACTTGTGCTAGAGCGTTACTTCGTCCTTAAAATGTGGGTGTTTAGACACTCCAGGAGCTTGAGCATCCCGCTGTCTTACAGACGAGCATTTACTGCTCTGCACATAATTAAAAGCTCTTTGTGCTGTAATGATAGGGCCGCTCTTTTGTTCCTGTTAAGCTGATCTGAGATCAGGAATGAGGGACTTTATCTTCTCAGCTTTAGATTTGCTTGCCTGTCAATATGATTGAGGAATCTAATATGCGTGTTTTTGCATGTAAATCTTTTCATTAGAAAATGCTTGATGGTTAAAACACTTGCAAAACTTGACAGCAGTAATGGGTAATAAAGCTGTTAATTAGCTATTGTGTGCCGTTAAGTTAACAATAGGGTCGTTTTACAATGCATTAAAGAACAATGAGTCTGCCGCAGCAACGTCTGAAAGCAGGTGAGTGTATGTTTGAGCTGTAGGGGGTGGGAGGGCTTCTAAATGTCAAAGAAGAAAGCTTTATAAAGTGAAGGAGATGCCGAGGGCCTCTTAGTGTTGCCCCTTTCCAGCCCAAACAGACAGGGGACATTCAGTTGTTCTTATGGATGCCATAAGCATCCTTTAATTATAGCCAATGCATTTTTTCTGATGCATTTTTATATTAAAATGAACATTAAAATGCAAAAATATCAAATACATTTTGCCAGCATAAATGGCAAAATACATTTTATATTTTTGTATTTTAACATTCATTTTAATATTTGATATTGCATTTAACATTTAATATTTTTTTCAATATTTTTTTGTGCTCAATAATTTCTTTAGTTTATTTTTGCATTTTTTTTTTTTTTTTTTACAAATTCTAGGAAATAATTAATAGCTCATTTTTGTAGTCAAGACATTAAGATGTGTGCCTACACTGAATTTGACTTTCAAAAATAAATCTAACCTAAGAAATATTTACTGGAGTAAAGATTTTGATTAACCCTGGTCTCTGTTGTTTATTATTTGTCAGGGTTAATTATTTCAGCAGGTAGTTAACAATCCAAATTGTGAACTAACATAAAACCATAGACTCTCACTGTTTGTAGCAGTTTTATGGTGCCATTTAAAATGTCTCACTTTGACAGTCTGTCTCTCCTCTCGCCGCACCATTTAATCAGTTTTGTCCTGGTGTCATTCAGTTACGGCACAGACGTGATGGATGAATGACAGCTCGTATAAAGATGTAGATCAGAATTCAGGCTGGGGATTATTTTGGTCTGATTGATTTTAAGAAAAGATGATGGATTTAGCTGCACTGTTTTTTAATTCTCATCGTATCTTTTGTTTAATTTTCAGCTATTTTTCTGCCAAATAGGCTCTTTGCAGAGTTAAACATGAATGTGTTTCTGGTCTGAATGGTTGTGGTTGTGTCGGCGTGTGCTCATGTGGGTTCAGGGGCTCTCTGGAAGAGATTAAACTCTCCGTCTCCACGCTGCCGGAGTGTGTTTTCTGCTGTCTTTCCCACCCAGGTGGATCTCTGCATGTGGTCTTCCTGAACGCCCCATTTATTTCTCACAAGCTAGCAGGAGAATTCATCTCGCTTTTAGTATTTTAAGCTTGACCTTCACTGTATGCAACATTATTTCCATACTGAGAATGATTTAATATTTTAAAATAGTAAATAGATGTCCATATAAAAAAATATATAATATTCATTAAGATGATGCAGGTATTTATTTATTTCAGATTTGCCCTATACTGGCTTGTTCAGAAAACAGAAAAGAATGTGTTTTTATTGTGTTTTAAATGCCTGTATGAGTGGCATTTTAAATAATGAGATCTCTTAGGATTTGCTGTATATTTTATTATAATTCAATAATATTTAAAATAGAAATATTTTTTCCTCCCTACAATTTACTTAAATATGCACACAGATTCTGTTTTTCATTAACTTGCTGTTGAGCTTACAGCTGATTTAATCATTAAACATAGAATATTTTATATTATTATTGTAAATACTGTTTATAATTGCTCTTTAAAAATAATAATCAGCATCATTGTTGTTACTATTATTTATATATAATGTATTAGAATATTATATTGTTATACTATATGTTCAAATGTTATTATAAATTGTTCAAATGTTACATAAATTACTGTGAAGTAAAATTTAAGCTGTCTGAAATGCATATTTGTAATTGTAATATATATATATATTTAGTAATCTTATATATTTTGTAGACAGTTCTGTTAACAATATTTGCAAACCTGAATCAAATATTGGGTTACTGCATTTAGAAACTATAAAGGTTTGCAATGCTTATTAATAACATCCACAGTATGTCTACAAGGCAAAACCATTTCAGTTATCTTATAAATCACCTTTCAGAAACATTGAGCTGCAGATTTTATGTAAAACATCATGTTTTTAATGCAGTTCTGCTGTCTGCTCATATCTGAGGGAGCTGCGGTAAAATTGCCCTGCTCTTTATTCATAGTGTGTCTCTTCCTATAGCAGATCTCATTTTTTTCCTTTCTGCTTTTATGCCATTGATTTTCTGCATTCTGACAACAATGACATTGTCTTCTCACTTGGCTGATCTCTTTCCTTCCTTTGCCTTTGAATTTGCTCACTTTCTGCTGTGGTTTTGTCCGTCTTCCACGTCTCTGCGTCAGATGGACAGCGAGTCTTTCGTCTCTGTGTCTAAATCATTTGAATAAGAACAGAGAGAGATACAGGGATCTTTCAAAGTGCATTTTACTGCTGACTTTTGAAATACAACCTGGAAATTTATTTCAAAATATCTCCTAGAAAGCTTAAAATTATTTGATGACATTATTTCTTCAAATAATCAATGATTATTTAATGTTATTAAATAATATATGATTAATTGAAATAGAGTAAAATATCTGTTTTTAATGTTTAAAATTTTTTATTTGAAAAGGCTGTTCGTTTAAGAAAATATTAGAATTTGTGAAAATTGATGTAGTGTCATTAATAATTAAAATGTAATTCTTGTTTCTAGATTTGGATCTTGAAATCCTGTGGTTAAAAACCTGAAAAAAGAAAATATTTATACAAGATTTTAAATACAAAATAAAAAAATTGAGTTTGTTCTGTTAATTTTTTAGCTTTTGCATGCTGTATTTCATATTAATGAGGATTTTTAATATTGGATTGAATGGTAGTTTATATATATTTTTTTTATTATATATATTTTTTAATAGATTTACACTGTGTGTGTGTGTGTGTGTGTGTGTGTGTGTGTGTGTGTGTGTGTGTCAAGGACAGCAGAGAAAAGTTGAAAAAGGAATCATTTAAGACCCTACTACCTAAATACAGAATTTTCCTATTTAGTATGAAATTGTGTTAATTAATTTTGGCATTACTTAATGAAGTATTAGTTCAAATTTATCTGTCAGGTTAATCTGGATGTACTTGCAGTTTAAATTAAAATTTCCTCTTTTTTATGTCAATTAAATTTACAGGTGAATATCATGGCAACATGTTCATATGGACTTTAAATCTCATTACTTCAGCATTTTTATTTTTTGTCACTCTCATCTCATTTTATTAATTGCCTTTTTACCTTAACGTGAAAGACAAGGAGAAGTATAGCATAGACAATAGGATAGAAAAATACAATTAAAAAATATTTTTAACACATTAAAAAAAGAAGAATGATTTCTAATACATTGAAAAAATCATTTTAAATCTGTAGAAAATGCGTGATCATTAAATGAAATCAGAAATGAGGAAGGAGCAGTCGAGTCTGACCAGAAGGAAAAAATGCTGGCTAAGCTAACCGTTTCACACATGCACCGACAGAAGGTTCGATATGCATTCGATCGATGAATGAAAAGGCACAATGGCAAAATCGGACAGGGCTTCTTTTCAAATCCACGTCCCCAGCGTTCCCCGCAGTCTGCAGTTCCACGGCAGGCAGAGAGCAAGGGTTACATCAAGGCTGCTCTGTGGACCGTGCAAACAAGTCTAGACCAATGACCTGCTGAATAGCTCCCTTTGAAGAGCACGCAAGTTCGGTCGGGATGAAGAGAAATTGAGGCGGACCCTCTTTTGAGTGTGGAGCAGCCCGTGGCCGCTGGGAGGTAAGGGGCAGGGGAGAGCGACAGCATCTGCTTCCATGGTTACTGGCCGGGCATGGAGACCTCGCTATTGTGGAGAATCGGTTCTCATGCTCCCACCAAGGAAATGTCATGCATTTTAAGAGCGGCCGGTCCGGGACGCTCTCTTCATCGGCCAGGCACTTTTTCTGCCCGACTGTAATCAAACTATAGTGCATGGCAGCTTAGAAGTTGCGAGAAACGGAGGGAGGGGTGGGAGCGGAGAGGAAGAGATTTTGTCACATGATCGCAAATCAAAATCTTATTTTGGAGTAAGATATTCAGAGTGGGATTTCTGTCCCAGGCTGATCCGGAGGGGGGTGGGGGTCTGCCTCATGTTGTGATGATGGATTGCCGTAGAAAGGGCCAAAGGTCAAGGTTTATATTGTGAAGTCGGGGGTCTTTTGTTGTGTGGGGGTCATATTTATGTAATTCGATATCATTGCGGTTCATTTCATTATTAAGAAAGAAAGTTTTGTGATCTTTCTTTCCGTCTTCAAAAGCCTGTTTGGATCTATCTAGTTTTAATAGTTTTTTTTTCTATAATGTTACTTATGAAGCATTTGTTTGTGTACTGCGGAAAGGCAGCCGAGTGTTTTTCATGTTGGTGGATGTGGGGTGTATGCGGATGGTTTGCTGTTTGTCTTTCTGTGGGGGTTGTGGTGGAACGCTGAATTTGGCCGTGCAGCTGACGCCTGCCCTCCCAGTGAGAACACAGAGGGGCCAGATGGCAGCGGTCTACCGAGGGTTCAGAGCAGAGGATTTGCCGGGGGATCGTGGGAAAGTCTTAGGCTGAGTTCACCTGCTCAAAGAGCAGCATCAGGATTAACACCAGCCCAGATTTAACCCACAGTCCTGAACACATATAGATAATCAGAACCCTGTCTCATTTACTCTCTATTTGAAATTGTGGTACCTGGATTTAAAAAAATATATATTTATATTCTCATCTCATTTAAAATACATCTGATGAACAGATTACTTTTTAAGTTTTTGCAGTGAGATCAAAATAATAATTATTCTTATTAACAGTAATTATAAGTATTATTACTGTAATTATATACATTACTACAAATACTGTGTAATGCAAGTCTTGCAGAAAAATATTTTTATCTATTTTTTTGAAATCTTATGGTTGAATTCTAAATACAGTATACATTAGGGATGTTCATTTTAACCATTTAACTGTTAACCGACCGATAAGAATTTTGACCGATTAATACAATAAGTTAAATGGTTTAAAGTCACTTATTTATTAATTAAAAAAAAAAAAAAAAACACAAGTCGCCTATAAGTCGCATTTTATTATTTCATTCAGAAATAGGCCGACGCAAATTACAAACATTATAATAAACACTGTAAACATAGCTAGGCTATTTTAGTTCCCCTCACTCCACAACAAATCCTTTCAATTAACAGTAGGCTATTTAGAAAAGAACAAGAATTAAAAATGGAAGAAGCTATAGCTATATAAACGACAAACCAAAACAAATGAATTTACATTTACATTTATGCATTTAGCAGACGCTTTTATCCAAAGCGACTTACATTGCATTCAAGTTACAGTTTTACATTTTATCAGCTCTTGCTTTCCCTGGGAAATTTAGGCTAAAACGAAACTGAAACCAATGTTGGGTCTCTTGTTTGACACAAAATCAAATGTTTCCGTATTCGCGATGTATTTGAATGCCAACATATTATTTACCTTTTATGTAGGCCTACTTCACTGGCGTTCCAATATCCACGTAAAACAAAATGTTTTGCATAACTTCACGCCGGTACGGTGATAACGCTTAACGGCACAGATTTTACTACATATTTAAACTTGAGCAGTGTGTTTTTTTTTTTCATATGTTTGACTGATTGTTTTTTATAATGATAATGAACAGGCTGCATTGTCAAGGTAGAATGCTTAACTGTGCGCGTGCATGAGGCGCTGGAGCAATCACTTGATTTGTTTTATTTATTTTTTCTTCTAACAGTGGAAGCAACTACTCCTTTTAGTCATGAAGATAATCGGAAAAGGTTTGCTTTTATTTGTGTACATTCACAATAAAAACAAATATTTGTGCTTTTAGTCTACTTGTTGCACAGTTTTTCTTTCATTTTCTTAAATTATTATTTAAGTGAAAATATATTTCTCGTATAGGCATATTTATTCGTTATAATAGTATATATATATATATATATACACACACACATACATACATACATACATACACACACATTAGAGCCTAGCTTTATTATGTTTTTCTCCGCTTGCAGAAGCGCTGCAGGTGCGTGATGTTATATATGATCATGTGAATCCTCATGTTCTGTTGTTTGCTGCTTTTTGCGCATGTAAAATTAATCCCCGGAAAACAAATGTTAGTATTTTTTCTAATTTAATTCAGTTCTAATTTAAAATAATTTTGTTGGTTAACGGTTAATAATCGGTTAACGAGCGTCGGTTAACCGAAATGAACATCCCTAGTATAGTATGTTCACAGAATGCAGCAGACAAATGGTGACATCATTTCAATCACGCCTGCTTTCCTAATCACGCCTGTTTATACATGCAGACTGTTTGCGTTTCAAGAATTTTTGCAATAATTGAACTTTTGTAAATGCATTTGCAAGGTTAATCTGGAATCATTTTAATTATATATGTCCCCCAAACAAATAAATATTTTTTTTGGTCAGAATCTATGATGACATTTTTGAACTATGATGACATGACTGTCATTTGTTGTTTTTAGGATTTATGATATTATCTACAATGTAGATAGAAATGATAGAATATCACAGCAGTTTGTTTGATTGTTAAAGGGATTGTTCACCCAAAAATGACAATTCAGTCATCATTTACACACCCAAATGTCATTCAACTTTTTTTGTAGTACACAAAAATATATCTACTATGTCCAAGCTGCTCTTCCATGCAATAAAAGAAAATTGTTTGTCTAGCAAGATTTTTTTTATTTTATTTTATTTATTATTGAATAATGGCTTAAATTTCAGTCTATTTCTCACACTACGCTATCATGTGGCTTCAGAAGGCTTGGAATATAGCAAAGTACTGCTTTTGTCATGCTTTTACGATCCTTTGTAGAGCTTGACAGTCCCTGTCTTACTTTAATTGTATGGAAAAGAGCAGCTCAGACGTTTTGCTGAACATCTTTTATGTTCCACAGAAGAAAGAAAGTTTTACGCTAGGGTGAGTAAATGATGACAAAATGTTCATGTTTGATTAAACTACCCTTTTAAAAGCCAGACGAGCTGTTTTGCTGTCCTACCTCAACCCTGAAATTAAGCGTCTGTTTGATTGCACCATAAAACCTAAATGAGATTTGTGGTATTGTCAGAAGCATGGTTCAATATTCAATTACAATCACATTTTCAATATTTAAACAGATGAGAAAATCTAACATGTTGTTAAAGGTTTGCATAAAATGTCTGGCAGCAGGTCCATCAGCTGTTTGTGTTGTGATCGGCGATGGCAGCGCTTGAAAACACAATTCCTGAATAAACCGTCTCATGCTGAAGCTGATTTCTTCAGACGTTCCTCCTGGTTCTCCGTCGTTCTTCAGTGTGAGAGGTGGATCTTGGCGTGCAGTCAGGAATTTGGGCCAAAAGGGATTTGAGGTGAAGACAGAGAGCGCTCTGTTAGCAAAGCCAAGTGAGGACATTCATCTTTGTGTGTTTGGTCCAAGTCCCTCATGTTTCATAAAAGCAGCTGAACGCAGGAGCCGTGACGGGGCGTTTGCCTGTTGACAGCACTGGGGCATCGTGGGTCAGACTCAAGAGCTCTCCAGCAGCTGAGAGATCAAACACTTCCACATGATGCTGAGTAATGATGTACTGCTCGACTTAGACTTTGAACTCTGGGAATGTTTAAGAAGCCTCTCTTGAGTTGTGGCATACAGGCGTTAGGTTTGTTTGACTGCTGCTGTAGTTGATGATTGCGTTTGCGTTCTAGTTTTCACTGTCGAGAAAGTTTGTTAACATAAATCAGTGTGGAAAGTTTTTTTTTTTTCTTCTTTGAAATATTAACATTTTTATTTGTTCTCTTTGAAACTGCATTCCTCCTGTTGGAGTTGAGCCTGAGTTTGTCTCGAGTGTTTCAGCGAGCACCGCTAGAGTGTTAGAACCAGGCACAATGTGGCAAGTTTCCAGCGTTAAGCAATTTGTCTGTCCGTACTGCAGGGTTATGCAAAACTCAGAATTGAAGGATTGGCTGTATTTCAATTGATATAAATTGGAATTGGCCACACATCACAGGAAGTTGATTTGGAATCTATCTATCTTTCATTCTATCTATCCATCATTCTATCGTTTTATCTGTTGTTCTATTGTTCGTTCTATCATTCATTCATTCTGTCTATCATTCTATTGTCCTGTCGTTCTATCTATCTATCTATCTATCCATCTATCTATCTATCTATCTATCATTCTATCTATCATTCTGTCCAACATTCTGTCATTCTATCTATCATTCAACTGTTCTGTCATGTTATCTGTCTTATCAATCTGTCTGTCTGTTTATTGTTCTGTCCAAAGTTCTATCATTCTATCTGTTGTTCAAACATTTGTTCTATTGCTTTCTGTTTTTCTAGCTGTCATTCTGTCTACCTATTATTCGTTCTGTTGTTCTATATATCGTTCTGTCATTTGTTCTATAGTTCTATCTACCTATTGTTCTATTGGTCGTCCTATCTACCTATTATTCTATCATTCATTGTATCAGTCCTTTCTATTGTCCATTCTGTGTTTATTCTCTTTTGTTCTATCTGTCGTTCTATTTATCTATACTACCTGTAAACCTTCAAACCTCAAAGCTTTTTAAGCTTATTTTCAAAACTTTTAAACAAAGAACTTTTCAAGCCAGCATTGAAACACAAAGTTTGTCTTGGCATACTTTGGGTTTATACAGCTCTATGAATTTCTTTGAATTTCAGTTCATTTTAATTATTTCTTGCATTAAAACTTCAATTGCAATTCTGGATTCTGTTTGCTACCTGAGTTCAAGTTCAGTTTAAATGAGAATTTATGAAGAATGTAAAAGTCTTTCTCACTTCAATTCTAAGTGGTGCAATCCAATCAGAACATATTTAGTATTTTCCTCATATGGGGAGAGATCAGATAAAGCTCTTACTTGCTTAGACCTTGTTTTCTTTAATCTGACACAACCAAATATATAAATATACACCATACATGTGTCACAGTGATTTTGTTGGCCTGTTTGTATTTTTAACCGTAATTTCCCGCCGGTGTCTGAGCTCAGGATCATCCATCACACAGGCGCAGCTCTGCTGTGATTTACAGTTGTGCGGTTACCTTTGGCTGCCTTGGCCAAAAGTCAGCGTTAAGCGCCGACAACAATGCTCATGTATGCAGATATCTTGATGGAAACAAACTCCAGATTTGATTTGATGAGCTAAAGGGTTGCTCTTGACGGCTCCAATTTATTGCTTAAGGTGAATGGTTGTCTGTGTTGATCAGTCAAAACCTTTGATGCTGAAGCCAGAGCTTCCTCGCATGTGAATGGATTACCTCTGTTTTGTTTTAGAGCGTAAGTGTCTCAGCCTTTGGGAAGGGGACTATTGCAATGGTGTGTAACTCCTTTAGGATCATTGTTCTCAACAAAATGGCCCCCTGGGGTATGTGACACTTTTCTCAAAGGCCTCTCATGAGGGGTTTAATGGGTTAACGGCAAACAAAAGAAACTGAGAACATGTAACTCAGCAGGGGGCCCTGTGGAAACTCCAGGCAGCCATAATCTCGACCCAGTCACTTCCTGTTTGCTTTACCCAGAACCAGGAGTCTGTCACAGGGCTGAATTCGAGTTGGCAGCCACATGTTGATTTCCAAGCATATTGATGTGCACTGTTATGAGGAGTTGACTTGATTGAACTACTTAATTACTTTTCGGTCATTATTTTTTTTCTTTTTTGTGTGCTTAGAGTTTGTTGTTTTACAAAAACACTAAAGCAGATATGTTTCACAAAAGATGAACGCTAATTGATTTTTATGCCATTTAATTTCAAGGAATAGTTTACCCAAAATGTAAAAAGCTCTCATGTTGTTTATTTCTTCAATTTAACATAAGAAGATATTTAGCAGAATTTGGGCATGAGGGCTGTCAAGTTAAGAAATATGAGAAAAAATACCATAAAAGTAGTACTTAAGCTTGCACATTATATTCTAAAGTCTCCTGAAGCCATATGGTAGGTTGACACATGTATCTTGAAATGCCATATTTGAATGTATTCACAGAATAACAGTCTCCTCACACAAAGCTATTGTATGGCTTCAAAAGACTTATGGGTCACTTTTATGGTGTTTTGCTGTCATATTTGAAGCTTGACATACTGCATTTACATGCACTGTGAAAAGAGCAGCTTTAATGTATATTGTAAAATATTTCCTTTTGTGTTGTTTGGAAGAAAGAAAATCATATGGATTTGAAACAGTAGAAGTAATGCTGATTGGCTTGTATGTTTGACCATCTCATTGACTTATTGTGAAAGTGCCACTAAGAATTCCTGATTTCCTATACACAAGCTTCTCTCACCTTCATAGGACTTATTCAATGATTGTCAATGCTCTGTCAGTCTAATAATCAATAATCATACCATTTAGAGTGTCATGTTTGCAAATTCTGTTATTTATTAAAGAACTTAGTTTACTCTTTGTATGCAAATTAACACTTAGTCTTACTGTCTTTGTTCAGTCAGAGGTGGCGGTTTGTGTGTTGCACAAAAATGCAAAACAATTTTGCTTCAGCAATTTCCTGCACGGTGCAGGGGTGAATGATAATTATGCCTTTCCATATCATTCCTGCTGTGCCCTTCCAGCGTTCTGCTGAATCAGCAATGGATCAGGCAGCGGAAAATGCCGTGATTTTCATGCTTAACGCTTTTTATCATGGCTGCAGAGAAATGAGCTTAAGAACAGGACAGTCTGTGCGTGTGTGAGTCTGTATTGCACTGCAGTCCATATAATTGTATAAATTTCACCCAGTTAAGTTTGTTTGTTAGGCTGCTGCTGAACATCTAGAGCTAGAGCTTTATTCTCTCGGTTTGTGAAAGCCTGAGATGATGTTAGAGATGTCAGGGAGCAAGACTCAATAAAACATCCTTTTCATATTCCACTTGATTGTGAAGTCTAGCTTTTTGCCGGCCTCTGTAATTGTAGATGATTGCCTCAAATAAGTCTTAAATGTGTATTTTAAGTGTGTCATTTTTTTCTAAAAGCTTGAACACATTTGAGCAGTGTCTGAGATCTCCTGTCCATGTCTGCAGTGTGTTTTCTAAGACAACAAAAACCAGACCAAGAGAGAAATCAGAAGGAACGCGCCCAGAAAAGACAGAAAGCAGAAAGGCAGGTTAAAATGACCGCCTAATTCCCCAACGCTGTCACATTATGGAGTTGGAAACATTTATTAAGCCACAAGCAAACATTTTGTCATGATGTCATGATAACAAACATATACAGAATGCCACATTTGTTCAGAAGATTCAAGTGCATTATTTATATAAAGTAGGGATGGAAATAAAAAAAATGCTGGAACGGAATGATTTTCAGGACATTTTGTTCTGTTATTGCTTCATAAACGATTTCATTCTTCTGAACAATGTGGACAAACACCATACTGATATAATCAGAATGTGTTTTCCATTCCGCTGATTATGAGTTAAAGCTTTCACTTATTCAGTCACAGTGCTTCTTGATTTATTCACATACTTTCATTACGTCCAAACTGAAATGAACCAAAAACTTTTACAGTGTGGTGTGTGTTAAAGTCAACATGAAATTAAAATCGACCCCTGTTTACTTTCTAAATGTATGCCTTCATAACTCATTTCTCTAAAACATCTTTCCTTTTCTGCTGATGTCACTTAGGATGTGTAGTCTATTGGATAATATTAACCGAAAGCCAAATAGCTTTTTAAGCATTGCAATTATTTTAGCTATTCAATTCTGTTTTACTCTAAAATGCACTATATTGCAAATGCAAAGTGGATTGCATATAGCAATTCCTGTTGACTTTAAGGTTTGTGAATCTATAAGTTGCTTTTTGAGAATGTGTAGTTAAAAATTCAGATTAAATTGAGCAAAATTAATAGGATTTTGATAATAGAATGATTCTAAAATTCATTATTGTTTGTATATTTGTCAGGATTTTTTTTTTATATATACAATATCCTAATAAAATCATTTTAATATTCAATACAGTCAGAAAAGTGGGCAAAAACTCTCAAAGGTACAACTTTGTGCCTAATCTACGCCTAAATGGTCCTTATTTGTATCTTAAGGTACTGATATCCATCCTTGAGGTGTAGGAAAGGTACACTGGTGTAATTTGAGGATACTGCTCCTGGGACATGCTAAAAGCACAGTTTTTGCACATTATGTCAGAGAATGTTGAGTAATTAAGAAACGGACCCATTAATGGAATCAGAAACTGAAGCAGAATAATTAAATTCCTTACAGTTCTCATACTTAAAGAAAAGTTGTTCTCAGGACGTGCCTGATTAGCCAATTCATCCTGACAGCCTCCTTTGTGTAAAAATCTCCATCTCCTTAGTTATAATGAACATGAAATCCTATTTGTGTCCAGTCCGGTGAGTTTCAGAAGAGTTGATGAGCTATGCTGAGATTTATTTTCCCCCCTGGTTCGTTACCTGGGGGTCCTGAGATTAAGCAAGACTAATTAAGCCTGAAGTCATTTGAATTCATTTTAATGGTCTTGGTCAATTAACATGTTGCTTTCTCAAGTCTTATTTAATGCCATTTTTATTGATCGCCTCCTGCGTTGTCACGTGGAATACTTTTTACTCTGCCCAAGTTTAATATTCAGAAGTCTCGATGTATTGATTGATTCTTTGTGATGGTAAACAAGATCTATGTCTGCTTGTCGCTCACGGTTAGCGGGGTTTCGGTAATCGATGTGCACTGTTCACGCATTACGTCATTTAATTAAAAGCCCTCTTAAGGTTTCTGAACAGCTCTGAGACAAAGATTTTGTTATTGACCATAATTTAATAGAGAGCTCAGCCAAACCCTATCAGTATTAATTATATTTGATTTTTGAGAATTCGCTTAAGTGAAATTCAAGTTTCTACTGTACCTTGTGCACTGATGTCTCAAAATGAGTAACCTTTGCATCTCACTTTTAGATTTTAAGGTGATGAATCGCCATTCAGAGGGGAGTAAGGAAACTTTTGATGAATCTTGCGTGATCTCTTCATTTTGCAAATCAGCAAATTAGAATTTGGGTTGTGATTGGATAACCTGTCTGATTGTTATAAAGGCTGCCTAGCAACATACAACAGTTATGATTTATTACTTTATGTAAAGACTTTATATTATGATTATTGATTAAAGTTTAAGCCTATACCCATAAATAAATTCATGAAATGACTTTTAGTTTAACCAATTTATTTGAACCGTTTTTTTCTATGTGTTAGAATGCTCTGCTCCCATTGGCTGTCGGTGTGCTCTGCACCAGCTCTCTGCTTTCCTTTTCCCCGTCAACAGCCTTGTTTCTCAACCTGTCTCCACCCACCGGAGGCAGCTGCGGCCAATGAGCTTCACAGAAAAGGTGTCGGCGTTTAATACGGACCCACCCAGCCGAACTGATTGGCAGTTGGGTCAAACAAAGTCATTTTCTTGGCTCGTTGCCTGGCAAACTCTGTAAGCGTTTAAGGGAAAGCAGAAGGCATTGGCCTCTCTGCGCAGGGAAACCTCAAATCTCACTGCACAAAACCTATTTGTGCCTTCAACTTTGTTATTTTTTGTGTTGGCTCGATCTCCTGAGGGTTTAAAGCAAACTACTAACTGCATTGAGAGCAGCAGATCTGTTTGTCGTGTTTGGTTTAATCAGCCTTTGTGCCTACAGATGCATTTCATTACATTCACACAAATCTGTTTGCATATGCATTTCCCCTGGTGTTTTTATCACATTACATTGAAAAATATTTGGTGTAGGATTTAGTTTTCACTTAGAAATTGTAAGAAATTTTACACATAATTACAAAGAAATCATGACATTTTTAAGTAAAAAGACTTAAATAGTATTTTCTTGTAAAATATACACCAACAGTCCTTTACAGATTGATAAAATCATTTTTTATGGTATGCTTTATTTTAAAACTCATGCTCTTAGAAAACTTATGTGCACACATCTGCTTTTGTAGCTCGAGAATGATGCCGATGAAGAGCCGCTGCACTTGCTCTTGTCTTTAAAATGAGCTATCTGCCTCTTGAACTCTTAAGCAGTGGTGCACGTTTGCGATGGAGATTAACAATGCATGTAGCAATAATATTTGATATTTTACTTTTGGCAGTAATGACTCTGTTCGTATATATGGGGAGGTCATTGGTTTGAGGAGGGGCGTGCAGTGCAGATGAACGCCATTCTGGTTTCTCATATCATATGAGGAAGATTAAAGTCAGTCTATTCCGTCACCTTCACTGACATTGTTTATAGACTTGATTAATAATTGCCATTAAGAAGAAGAGCACCCAGTGTTGATTTTCCATAGCCATCTGGTTCCTTCACCCCTGCGATCAGCGCGTGCAGTTGGTTCGCCCCGCTGAAGGGACCGCATTACGACTGTTTCACATTACTGCGACGTCTGTCTGATTTTCCCCCCTGTCTGGTTTTCAGTGGTTCGATCTGTCTTGCGGGAAAACCTCTCTTTGCTCTGTTTTTTTTTTATTATATTTTTTGCCGGTCTCAGTTGAACTTTGACCTCAACGTCCTGCTTCTCCGGAGATGAAATGCCATTCTGTGAGGTGTCGAGACGGCGCTGATGTCTGGAAAAACGGTTTATAGATATAGTTCATCCAAAACTCTACTGTCATTCCAGACCTGTATGACTTTCTTTTTTCCATAGAATACAAAAGGAGAAATTTATCAGAATGTCCGAGCTGCATTTAATTGCAAACAATGAAAGTAGATGGGGGCCAGGAGCAGCTGTGGTCCCCATTCATTTTCATCATGGTATTTTGGACATGAATCATGGTAATACTGTGTTTTTTGTCATTCTTTGATATACCTGTTCAAGCATTATTTAATGCATTAGGTATAATGAACTAACAATAAACAATACATGTACAGCATTTATTAATCTTAATTAAGGTTAATTTCTAAATATGCTAATAAATTTAACTTTGTAAGTATAAATTAAAATAGTTATTGTATTATGAACAAATGAACAATGAAACTTTAAATGTGTTAACAGAAAAAAAAAATGAATTCACATTATGCTGGCTTAATAAATGCTGTAAAAACTAATGTTAACAAATTGAACCTTATTGTTAAGTGTTACTTAGAGTATCATGTAAATATCATGGTACATGAATACAAAAAAACTTTGGTACCATGCTATATATAACTATACTGCCACAATCAGCGTCTAAATGACATGCGACAGAAACACCCTCCTCATGCGTGTTTTTTTCAATCATGCATGGAGCTGACACAGCCTGGCTAAATGATGTGAGGAGAACACGCGTTTCGCTGCATAAATTCAGTTCCTTCCCCAGTTGAATGTGGGCTGTGTTTGAGTGCTGTGGTGTGTCTGTCTGACTCAGGATGAGGGGAGCGTCTCACACCCAGTTGCAGAATTTATTGGTCCTGCAAGTTCGGAGTGACGTGAAAATAGTTTATCCTCGCAGGCCTGCGTCTTCAGGGCATATATCAGCCTGCTGTGCACCATCAGGAAACACGCATGCACAAACAGACCAGCCATTGTGTTATATAGTTTATGACACAGATTCTCTCTGTAGGTTAGTACGAGGAAGAAACTCAGACTCACAGATGTTCTGTGCATATTGATCGCTGTACAGAGGTTTGTTTAACAGATCAAGCTTGCATTGGCAGTGTTGTTGAAAGTGGTTCACAGTTCTTTTTGCATTTAAAAGATTCAGCATTTGTACCTTTATCCTTGAAGTCTCTTTACTGTCTTTAAATAATGCAATGGTATTATTTATAACCAATGACGATAGCAACTTTTATTAATAAAAGCAGTTAAATGATAATGTAAAATACAAAAGGCGTACTAATAACTGTTTATTACTGTTTAAACCTGGCATAGAAAAAGCCCCAAAATTATCTTCTGGCAAGCCTAATCAGCCTATTCAGAAGCATAATAATGATAAAAGAACATTAATATTCTGTGGTACTGATATGCATCTCCATATATTGTACATCACGAGATTTTACACCCATATATCAGTGTGTATGTGTGTTAATTATACACTTATAATTTGTGACCCTGAACTGCAACAAGTCATTTTATGTACAAAAAATAATTACATTCTGCCTTTAACTTATTCTATAAATTGAGATTCAATTTGCAGATAAGGACAAGATATAATCTTTTCCCCAGTTCATTCTTCCTGTGTGCTCAGGGCAACATCAATATATACTTGCATGCATCAACTTGAACAGATCATCTCTTGTGGTTTGATGCAGATCTGCTGACTGTTTGTCTGCTGTCAGAGTATGTTGGGAAATTCATCCATCCAGGAACAAGGGTGGATGAGTTCAGGGTGATCAAATCCAAACATCTAGTGTTATGAGCGGGACTGTAGGCGACTCTGGGTCGTGTGTATTTTTGTGTGGGAATTTTCGTCTTGGTCACATTGCTGCTCTGGACAGAGAGATCATCTGGATGTCATGACATATTTTGTGTTCAGTTCAGCGAGACGCTTCTCTTAAGTACGCTTGTGTGTTCTAGAAAAGATTGAAAAGAGCCATGACATGGCATGTAACCGAATTAGTTCCAGCAGGTCCGGTTTCTAATCTAGAGTTCTTGACGTTTATGGTGAAGCTTAAAGTGGCCCCATAAAGTATTCAGACATTTAAGCCACACAAAATGTCTGAATGTCATTCCATTACATACGAATTCTCAAGCCAAGTTGCATATGCAAACAATTTATAGAAAAACCATTTCAGAGACCTTTTTTTCCCTGAGACATTTTACTCCATCAGTTACAGTATTTGGGGGTTTTGCCACTATTGTTTTAGAATTTAAAACCCGTCTTTCTTTAAAATAAACATTAGGCTAGTTGGTTTATTAAAATTTGATCTAAATAAGATTGTTCAAATAATCTTTTGGCATAAAATCTAGCAACACCTTAATGAATATTGCCGCTCTGAAAGTGGCATTTCAAACATACATGAATGATGTGCCACCACTGTAATAATACGGAGACTTAGAAACGATGGCTGGGAAGAAAGCTGGGGAAAACTCAAGTAACGTTTAGCTGCGCACAAGTCTCTGTTCCTTAATCGATTTATAATGAGATGCCAGATTAATCTTTACCACATGTGTATTCCATCA
The DNA here is from genome assembly GCA_027422415.1 of Schizothorax lantsangensis. NCBI lineage: Eukaryota > Metazoa > Chordata > Actinopteri > Cypriniformes > Cyprinidae > Schizothorax > Schizothorax lantsangensis. Next base: position 21,821,193 of record CM049856.1, on the reverse strand, counting down.
CATTTCTGTGGCGCCGAAATAGCGCGGAATGATTAAGATGCATAATAGACGTAAATAAATTAAAAAGCCCGTATTAACACTCATACTCTGCCGATTTTAATCTGAATCCAGGCATGTTGTGCAGTGGGGTATGTGAATAATGTAAAAAAATAACCACAATTCTTGTCATACATAATAAGAAAAGTGCATGTAAACGGGAGAAAGAGTTTTGCTGGGAAGAAAGCATTGACATGTAAACATCTAATACCCGATTAAGTCCTTACTCTGATTATTGGAAATAATCGCAGTGTATTATGCGCATGTAAACATATCAGTAAAAAATGACTACGTTTATCATGGACATGCAAGACAATTTTAAATACGATTAAGACAATACTCTGATTAAGAGTCTACCATGTAAACAGAGATTTTTGATTACCTTAATAGCTAAAGCGAAGTAAAACAAATCGAATTGACTACTATTTTAGTCGCATTACTGAATGGACATGTAAACACCTTAATCAAACTCCACTTTTCGCCGCATTTTGCGACAGGACAATACGATTAAGACAAATAAAAATACCGCCGTCTCTGATTAAGAGTCATAAAATTAAAAATACCATGTAAACAGAGAACTATATTTTTGATTACCTTAATCCGGCTAAAGTAAAATCATAATCGAAGTAAACACAATTGTCTTATCGAATAAATAAGACATGTCCATGTAAACATAGTCAATGTTTTTTGGTTGTGACAAATTCTTTCTAGTTAAAAATTGATAACATTTTAGACCAATTCTCACTATTCTAGTTGCATTACTGAAGTGCAGTACTTATAAAGACATGTAAACACCTTAATCAAACTATTACCGTCTTGAGGTGTAGGATTATTAATAACGATTATTTTGAACAGATTTATGCATTGTTTGAATTTTGCGATGCCATATTTTTATATAAAATATATATTTAAATAAAGGCTGTAAACACTCTTCCACTTTTATTGCTTTTCTATAGCATTGAGCCTCAAATGTCAACTATACATTGGTTTGGTTTAAACAAAAAAAAGGTAAAATGACGTATAATAATGTTATACCAAATAAAAGAAAAAAAAAGAGCTTAAAGCTATATATTTCATTTACAATTAAACAACATTTCAAATTACGTAACATTTTACAGTATAATTTATATTATCAGGGTCAGACTAACATTGGAGAGCAGTGGCACCAGTATTTGGTGCACTGAACATGTAATATTAGTTTTGTCTCTTAGAAATAATTAGCTTGAGTTCAGAGTGCAGAACTTGAGTTGGGATGCAGATGAAGTGCCCTCCCTTTGGCACCCTTGATAAATATAAAAGGCGGCTGTGAAAATAAATCTGCATTGTTTATCCTTTTGATCTTTCACTCAAAAAATTCACAAAACACTATCATTGAAGTAAAACAATTGAAAGTGGGGAGAAAAATTGTGAAATAACTGTCCAATATGTTGGCCACAATTATTCACTAGAAATTCTTATGAGTAAAATATCTCTGAAGATTTTTTTTAGCACACAGGGTGAAGCATGGAATTGTCCAGCCATACTTTCTGTTCCACAGGTTTATGAGGAACACAAAGGCCAAATTCCCTTAATCATCCATCACAATGATAAAAACCAAAAAATATAATTTCTGATGTGACGAACAAGATTGTTGAGCTTCACAAAATAGAAAGTGGTTGGACGTCAGATAAAGATGTTAAAAATCTGTGGAAGAGGACGTCTATATCGTCCTAATGCACGTGATGAGTGGCCAAAATGACTGGAGAATTGCAGAGATTAGTTGATCAGCCATCCCCTATTAAGGTTTTCAAGAAAAATTGTCCTCACTCATCCAAAAACAAACTCAAATTCATGACTGGAACTTCAAATGGCAATGGTCATGAAACTGAAAAAAAGCTTTTTGGCAGAACAGATGAGTTTAGTACAAACAGGGATTACCCCATTCCACGGTTAAATAATCTTTAATGTTGTGGGCCTGTGCCAGAGGTCCTGAACATCTTGTTCAATGCATGGCACATGGATTCTATAATACCAACAGATAAAAAATCAAAACCTGACTGCCTCTGTTGAAATCTTATAATGGGCCGTGTTTGGATCTTCCACCAGACAACAATCCAAAACAAACATCAAAATAAACACAAAAATCACTGAGCACAAAATGTACCATGGCTGTCTCTGTCCTCTGACCTAACCCTGTAGAAAATAGTGAGGTGAACTGAAGAGAAGAAGCACCACCATGGATGAATCTGAAGGATCTGGAGAGATGTATGAAGAAAATGGTCTCTGACTTATCAGTTCTCCAAACTCTTCAGGCATTATAGGAGAAAATCAGAGCTGTTTGCTGGTTGTTGAAATAGTGAAAGCATTTATTTCACAATGAATTTTCTCCCCACTTTTTGTTTTACTTCAATGATAGGTTGGAATTTTGTGAATTTTTTGAGTAAAAGATAAAAAGGATTCAGATTTATTTTCACAGCTGCCTTTGCTCATATTTAAAATATTGGTGGAGGAACTGTACATTTGACAGTACCATTGTGAAAACTGTAACAGCCTCATCTTTTATATATAACCAAAAGTACAGCACCTCATTACCATGGTAAAAAAAGTAGCCTAACTATGTTTTCTATGGTGTTTGCATTGAAAAACAGTAGCCTAAAGACATTCAGTCAATTACAAATCCACATCAACTGATAGAATAATTAACAAAATAATGTAATTATATTCCATTACTCCATTAACATATTTAGTATATTAATAATACTCAATATGAATATCCTACTTTCTGCCACCGTACCATTGTTACGTTAGTGTCACTACAGTAAAACTATGGTAAATGTGGGTGATTTGTGGATTGAAACGTCTTCTAACTGGATCATTGTTGCACTGTTTCTGCTGCTTGCTGCGTCAGTGTTGATGAGAATAACAGCTCCGATTTATTTGGCTTTAGTTTAAATTAAAGAGATGTGATTTGTACTGGAAAACTCTGTGCTGAACTCGAGTGTCTCTTACTGGATTTCACAGCGTTGTTTAGTGCTTGATCGCGACTGTAGGGTCACTGTAATAAATGCATACGCTCTAAACTCGTGCTGTGCTGCTTTCTTATGAGGCGCGCCGATAAAAGGTCAGTGTGGCGCGCAGTTCAAACGAGTTCCGCTATTTTGTTCCGCTTTTGACAAGTTTGGCGTTTAACATATCTATCATGTACAACAGAGTGACAACGACTATCAGTTAGACAACATGTCTTTTATCCAGTGTGTTTGAGTTTGTTAAACCCCACGCTGCAAACACCTCTTAAGCACACAGAATAATGCAAGTGGGCATTTTTAATTGTTTATTTATTTTTGTAATCGCGGCTTTGAACGATTATGTAATCGTGGCATCCATAATCGTAATCGCGATTAGAAATTCGATTAATTGTGCAGCCCTAGTTAATGGTTTGTTAATGGCGAGAATTGGACCTTAAAATAAAGTGTGACCTAAAAATTAGTTATAAAATTTCAATTTGAGAAATTTGAATTCGAATTGCAATTCTACATCCTGCCTCAATTGAAATGCAGGAATTCTAATTTAATTCAAATCCAGTTATCTTGATCTTATTCTGTAGTAAAATTCTAGTTACATTTCCCCTGTTAACTGTAGTTACTTCCTCTTGTTGTTTGGCTCTCACCTCATGTTAACTCTGAGGCTGTAGAGATTCTATACAGAGGTCATTTGTGATCTCATGTGCGCAGCTTTAACAAGATGCAGGAAACGCCCACATGTGCGCCCCGTTGTCTGCTATCACACTTTATAAAGCCCTATAGTGGGAAACTTCATCAACCCACTACAATCTACAAACTACGATCATGACTCACAGATTGATGATGAATCGCTGTCTGTGTGTTTGAAATAAAGCTTCACTGAGTCACTCCATTCACACGCACAGGCAACGGGAGACACGTAGTCCGACGGGGCGTTTTTTTTCTCAACTACCGTCTGCAAGCGAATGCGCTCTTCGCTGCATTCCAGTGCAGCTTCGCTCGAGAATTACTCCAAAAGCATCGTTAAAAGATGTTTCCTCTTCTCTTATCTTCTGAGTGACTTAGCATCATTGTTTGAATTCAGCTGATTTCTATGTCCTGTTGTCCTTAGGATGGGCATCGTGCCAGGTAGAGGTTGCCATGACTCCCAACGCCACCCCTTTTCAGCCCCCCTGGAAGGTGGCATTTTATTCGTGGAATGCTCGGCGAAAGGGTTGTATTTTAGACAAAAGATGTCTACTCAACATCAGCTGAATGCTTCTGGGCTCGAGCAGCATCATGTGACCCACTGGTGAAGGTGCCAGAACAGAAAAGGAGAAACTTGGAAAGCGATGCTAGTGAGAGTTCTTTCTCTTTTTTCCCCTGTCTTGTCTTTTCCTTGCTAAGAAAATGGCGGACTACTCAGACTTTCTTATTTAGCAAAAGTATTTTAGTGGCACTTATATGTCAGTCCCCTGTGTTCATTTTGAATCTCACAGGTTGTTTTAGTAGGCGTAAAATTGGTGCTCAAACTGTTTCCGAAACTCTAAAACAAGTCATGATTCGGTGAATGAATGTGCAAAAACCGCCGCCCACTTTGAAATGGCTCAGTTGTACCGTGAGTTGAACATTTATGTGCGATGAACAGCAGCAAGCAGGTGAGACAGTGAGAGGACAGCAGCTGTTTGTGAAATGCTCACTTTTCCCGCCACGACAGATTGTGTGCTTCTTTTAAAACCATCGTGTTCTTGTCTAAGCTCACCCTGTTCTCGCAGACAGTCACGCATGGCGTTCTCTGGCAGGGATGTGTTCGAACAAGCTGTTTCCGCCAAACTTTTCAGTATTTCCCAGCTAGAGTGTCTGTGTAGCCTTATAATAATTTACCATTTGATTCAAGTGAAGCATTTTTTTTCCATTTATTTAAGTTCATTTGTGTTGAACTTTTGTTCAATCGGTGTATCTATCCTTATTTACTTTCATAACACATGGCCCTGGTCTTATTCTACTTGATTTACACAACGACACATTATTCTAAGGAAGAATGTTTTCCTTTGTAATCATTTATCAAAATGTAATAACTTGCTCCGCCTCTGAAACGACTTTCCTTTTCAGATGACATCATCAAGCCCTCTTATTTTTCAGTTCTTCCCCTACAACCACCTGTCATGTAGAAACACTTTTCTTCATCCAGTCCATTCTTGCTGGATTAAATAAAGTCCCTGTGTATTTTTTCTCTCATTTAATATCCTATTTGACTCGATATGTTATATTATGGAAGCAAAATTAACTGTGAATGGCATTTAATTAATTTATTTCTACACAAAACTGAATTGCATTACTTTATGTACTTGCTATAGACTTTTAACTGTGAACGTGTTTCCTGATGTTGTGATTTCTTTCTCTTCACAGCACAGAAATCAGGAGCAGATATGGATACATCTCCACTGAAACTCGACCAGGTCAGTGGAAGATGTTTTTGTCTTTCTATATTTACAGTGACTCCATGACTGTGTTTTGTTCGTGTAGGGAGGAATGTTTTTGTGGTTTATCTGATCTGATAGCTCATCCACAAAGACTCGGAGACATGAGTATGACCTGGGATTGGGTTTCATATGAAGCTCTGACCACTTGTCACAAACCCGTAGATCCGATCTTGTGGCGTAATCTGCAACCCAAGCTCGATTCTGTGGGTCTCTGTCACTGTGGTGAACTCAACGCACTCTTTGAACTCGCTACAGCAGTGGTTCTCAAACATTTTTTAGGTGGTGGTGGGCCACAACATAAAAAATGCATAAGCCACCAGCTACCTTAAAACAATTACCATGTTTAGTAGTGCCCAAATTACCTTAGTTTATAAGGGTATTCCTTAATTCCACAATTTCATCAGACTGCCGCTTTGTTCTTATTTCATTGAAATAAATTAGACTTTGTTTGCTAAAAATTTCTGTACATTTGCATACTTTACTAAATGAGACAACAGATACATCATTATCCAGGTTGATTAAGCAGTCAATAAATTCAGTGTTGGTGCTTTTTATCTATTATGATCATGTCTTATCTATTTTATTTGTTTAATGAGCCAATCAAATGATGGTTTGAGAACTGCTGCTGTAAATAGATGATCTGTAGAGAATTTGCAAATGCATCAAATCACTGATGCAAAAAAACTAAAAAGTTTCTTCTCTGAAGGGGCAGAAGTTGTTTTTGCTCCAGGAGGTCCAGAGGAATGGCAGTGTGGACGTGTGCATCCAGGCTGAGGTAGTAGGTTGTATGGTTTCGAATGACACCATGGGAGTTAACTGTACAACCTTCTAGCTTTCCTTGGAGTACACTCATTTCATCTAGCAAGACTTCAAAATGGCATCCACTGGCTCCCTAATTACAGAATATGTTTGCTTTTTCCACTTTTAAACACATGAAGTCAAGAGATAGATATAGGCTTGTAGGCTTTCAGTGCAGTAACACACAGATGAGTCTGAGTAATACAGATAATTAATGTTTCCTGTTCCTTCAGGATGGACAGGCTGCCAGTTTCATTGTCATTTACTGTGTACATATCTGCTGTTGGACAGAAGACATGCAGCATATTTTTAGTAATATAATACACATCACTGAAACGACAGCAGGAACCACCACAGAAATCACCCAGTATCCCTTTCAGCTGACAGAATGTGATGTCAAATTGTCGTGTTTTGTCATCACTGCTGCATATCAGTCTGTTTTCCCCTGAGACGTTTGTGATGGCTGTTTATAATCAGACTGCATTGGATATTGGACTTTTCATATTTATCTTTGTATATTTGTTTTTTTATATTTTTTATCTTTGATATTTTTAGCAGCACTGCTTTAATTAGTGTGTTGACAGCATGCTGTGCTGTAGCTCTTGAACTGAAACACCCTCTTCAAAAGTTGCGTGTCTAATTCTTTCTCTTTGAAGTATTACATACACATGAATTGTTCAGACAACACAATAACTAGTTGATTTTGAAAGTGTTCTGAACATCCCTAAAAAGCAGTAAACCTGCACATGTGAATCAAACAACATTTAGAGAACAAATATTTTCTCATTTCTAGTTCTTTGAGTGATATATAACATGAGATTTCGGTTGTTAGCATCCGAAAATAATTTCCCATGATCTGTCTGTCATCGGTTTCCCAATCCATCAGCTTCTAGATGTATTTCTGCGGCCCTGCTAAAGACCCCGACATCCAAGTTTTATTTTTCCCCCTGAATCATTGAGGATTAAAGGGATTTTCAGAGCCCCGGGCCATAAAAAGAGTGTGAAATGGAATCTCTTAACTGTAGCGTACAGCACCAGTGTTGTTAGCTTCTGGATCCAGTGGCGTTTCTAATAATCAGCACTGATGTCACTTCCCATGAGAGTTGAAGTAGTTGATGTGGGTTATATTTGCAATATGAATTTGAATGCTTCACAGTATATACTGTATAATGAATACTTTTTTAAAATAGGAAGTGATACTGTATAATTCAGAGAATTATTTTAGATAGTAGCATGATACATTTTTATAACATCATGTTGCATGTTAATTCAGCAAGTGGTATACATTCAGTTATTTTTTACTTGATTTATTTATGTATTTTTTATTTATTTATTTTAAAGTGAGATTTGTATAACATAGTATTTTTTATAAATATAGTATTTTTTATAAATATATGATTTATATAAAATGTTTTTTTGTTTTTTTTGATTTCTTAATATTATTTTTTTAACTTTTGGCAGTCTGATCAAATAATAAGCCTAAATATTGCAGCAAATCTTACCTCTGGTTCATCCATTATGCTGGGAATGAAAGGTCAAGTCAAGCACATTGCTTTATGGCATACAGAAGTGCACTCTGTAATATGTTGTATACTTCTCATTTGTGTAAATTCTAGAAGGTCATCTGGCTATTTTATATTGAAAAAATAATATTTACATATTGTACACTATATTTTATATACAATATACTGCAGAAATACTAGGAGCGGTTAGTATGCTGTTACAAATATAGTCATAGTTAAGAATCCAGGCTGAGTGGTTCCAGACCTGCTGTAATCCTAGTTTAACACTGTTTAAAAGTTTGGGGTCAGTAAGATTTTTTTCATGTTTTTAAAATAAGTTTCTTATATTCACTAAGACTGCATTTATTTGATCAAAAGCACAGTAATACTGCTAAATATTATATTTAAAACAAGTGTTCTCAATTTTAATATATTTTAGAATGAAATTTATTTTTGTAATTGCAAAGCTGATTTTTCAGCATCATTACTCCAGTCTTCAGTGTCACATGATCCTTCAGAAATCATACTAAAATGCAGATTTGCTGCTCAGGAAACATTTCCTATTATTATTATTAATGTAGAAACAGTTGCGCTGCTTAATATTATGGAAACCATGATACATTTTTCCAGGATGAATAATCTTTGATAAATAAAAAAATCAAAATCACAGCATTATTAAAATAAATTATCAACTTCTTCTTAAAAAAACTTACTGATCCCAAATTTTGAATGGTATTGTATGTCTATGCAGCATCTTAGACCAGATAACGTTGCTGTGAAGTTCATTTGTATGTCACGTGTTAAGCATCTTAAGACATTGATTGTGTAAATAGTGTGTCTCGGATAACTCGGTATTCTTGGAATTTGATTAATCCAGCAGATCCTCATTTGAAAACTCCTTGAATTCCTTGTTTGGGAATGTTACCAAGCTAAAAGTAGTGCTTTTAAATCAATTGTTGAGTATCTGGCAGCAGGCATGTCTTTGGCATTCAAACTCAAGGTTTTCTTCTGCAGTATGCTTCCAAAATGTAGGTTTATAAGCTTTTGTTCTCATTTTTCAGTGGTGTGTTGAAGCTATGCACTTAACAGCCTCATATGTCTGCCCGGCGTCTTGTGTTGGTGGGTCTCCAGCATGAATGCCTGCAGTCTGTGAGGCCCAGTGTTCATGAAGTATTTTAGTCTGGCCTGAAAGCATCTGTAAGCACACATAGGCCCCACAGCAACACAGCCAACAGGGTGAAAGGGACTTAACTGCTATCAATTAAGCACAGACAAATGAGCAGTGAAATAAATGAGGATTCAATGGGCAAGCGTAAGAGTCTCTGTCATTGATTCCCCTCTCACACGACGACAGGGTTGGAACGGGCTTAGCGCGGCCCCTCTAAAGCTTGAAAAGACGCGGCTCCTCTGCCCAAGGCTTAAGTCCACTTCAGTCCCCTTTAGTCGGGCGTCAGCTGTCTTTCTCTGTCAGCCAAACCTTCATGCAGCTTACATCTGAATTCTGTTTAGGCTCTTAGGATTTAATTTATAGAAAACAGCAGTCAAAACTCTTAAAGGGATAGTTCACACAGAAATAAAAACTCATTTGCTCACCCTCATGTCATACACTTTTAATATAACAAAAGTGAATGAGGACAGAGACTGACAAACTTCAAAAAATATTATAAAAGTAGTCAATGTGTCTATATGATGCTATATTCTGAGTCTTTAGTGCTTTATGTAATAAACAGACTGAAATTTAAGTTATTTACTTATAATGTTCAATGTTGTGACTGGATCGAGTCAGTTGAATTTAAGAACTGGTTTGAGAATGAATCATTCAAAACAGTTTTGTGAACTAGATGATTCATTGAAAAGATCTGACTCAAGTGAACAATTCACAGCTTAAACCTCACAAGAAGATACATATTGAGATTTTCAGCAGTTAAGGATTTCACTTTCAGTCTGTTCTTCACACAAAGCTATCATTTGACTATCAACCACCCTGGTCCTCATTCATTTTCATTATTTTCAAAAAAGTAGCCTGGATGTTCTTCAAAAATTGATATTTAGTGTTCCACAGACAAAAGAACGTCAATCAGGATGGATCGACATGAGAGTGAGTAAATAGTTTTCATTTTTGGGTGAACTAGCCACAGTATGTTGAATCGAAGGGAAAGGCCGTCGTTTTGTATTCCATCGTTTCCTGTTTAAACTGACAGAGGGAGTCGAGCTGCTTTTATTTTAGGAGGGATTTTTCCGCCTTCACCTCTGCTCTCGGATGACTCTTCCAGATGTAGCGGAGCAAACCCGGCTTGAAATCGTGCTGGTTCAGCAAAACCAAGTCCAGCTGGCAGCCGAGTCGAGCTGCAACTCGTTGGTTACAGCTGTGCTTAGATTTATGTGATGGCTGAACAAATAAATTAGTGAATTTGTTTTGGAGAAAGTTGAAGCTTTTGTTTCAGTGAGCAGTGGGTCCATAGAAAGGCGAAGAACAGCAGTGTACTGAAGGGTTTTCTTAGTCAAGTCAACCGCTAAAGTATTGTTTTGACATTTTCATTTGAAGTTTCGACAAATATCCATAAACAAACTCTCTACATGAACAGTCTTGCACTGATTACGCTGTCTTATGCTGCTCAATAATAAAATGTTAAAATGTTCTTTTATCAGAAAAAGAAAACAAACGCCGATGGATGAACACACCTAGATTTCTGTTACTCCCATTTTGATGTACAGGCATTTATCACCATTCTGTCCGTTTATTCAAAGTGCATGTCTGTTTACATTATGGTGTCAAGATTGAGGAGAAACTGATCATTTATTGCAGAAGATCTTGTATAAACACTATTTTCTTGCTTTGTTGGGTTTCTATAATGAATAATTTTTTCATCACTGTCAGCTTTTTGCTGTGCAAACACACTAATCGTAAAATGTTATGCTATCACTTCTGAAGAGAACAAATGTGTACAAAATTAACTGCTATGTGTGCAAACAGGTATTGAAATATGTAATTGACAGATTGCCTTAAAACAACATGAAGTGGCATTTACGATCCATTTAACTATGTAATATTCAGTGGGGGAAAAACGTAGGGCAGAACTTGATTTTCTTTGATTGTATCACGATTCTTAAGCTGTGATGTTATTAGCTAGTATTCATTTCTCAGTCTTACCTTGGTTAAGTCTTCAAGAAAGAAAAGTCCAATTTTAATGCGTTTTGATAAAACATTTTGATCAAACACTTGATCAAACATATTGCACAATAATGAAGATAAATTGGGTTCATGTTGTCTTTAAATTCACTGTTGTGTGGTTATCTAAGACAGTATGTCTTTTGTCATCCAGTTCTGTCTGATTCTTCCAGACGTGTGACCAAACCCTACTCCTTGACTTATTACAAGGTCTGTGATTGGCCGTCTAGCACGAGAGCGGAGCACTGATGAACATGACCTACTGGTCCCAGACCGCTGTCGACCTTAACAGGGCCACAGCTGCATCAGGAGCCACCAGACGTTAGCGTGGTGATGAGGTGCTGAGATTTATGACAGATGAATAAGAGTAATCTAAGCGTAGCAGACAGAGGTGCTATTGATCTGTCTGGAGTCAGGGCCACGCTGCTGCTGATGACACTTTTTCCAGTCGATACGCATTTGACCTCTGACCCTGCATGAGAGATCAATGAGTTCGATTTGGATGGGCGGGGCCTGTGCGCTGGGCCGCCAGCCAGTCAGACAAGATGTTATAGCGGTTAAAGACCTGCGTTCAGCAGACCTAAACGCTGCATGTCTGTACACTCAGATGGTCTCTGTAAGGGTCTTCTGGGTTCTCATGATTCCAAGATGTTGATGGAACTAAAACCTATGAAATTATTCTGAATTTGATCAATAGTGTTTAGATGTTTGATAAGGTATCACTATTAGATTTGTACAAACTGCTAATGTTAAAGGGATAGTTCACCCAAAAATGAAACTTCTGGCATTAATTACTCACCCTCATGCCGTTCCAAACATGTAAGACCTTTGTTCATCTTCAGTACACAAATTAAGATATTTTTGAGGAAATCTGAGAGCTTTCTGACCCTGCATAGACAGCAATGCAACTGAAACATTGAAGGCCCAGAAAGGTAGTAAGGACATTGTTAAAATAGTCTATGTGACATCCGTGGTTCAAGCTATGATGATACATTTTGTGCGCAAAGAAAACAAAAATAATGACGTGTCAGTCTTCAAAAATCAGTCATCAAAAATATCTTAATTTGTGGTCCAAAGATGAACGAAGGTCTTAATACTTTGAAGTATTTTTTTACTATACTTTTAAGTATTACAGTTCAATGTGTAACTCATCCCACATATGTTTAGGAATGACATCTCAAATTGCATGGCATTTTGAGGAGACGTGCTGTGTGCCTTTTCTAAGCAATCAGATATACTATTTTCAACTTGTGGACAATAAAATGCTTGAAAAACCATAGACATGTGGCAAAAAAGGGACCTTCCTGTCTTCCTGTTGCTCAAACTGTAGATCATGGCACTAGCAAGGTCATAGGTTTCATTCCCAGGAAAAGCAAGGATATGTGTACCTAAGTTGCTTTGGATAAATGTAAATATAGACTTCAGGTTGGTTTTTTGACTTCAGCTCATGTTTTCTTCACAAAATGTAAAATTATAGTTAAAAAATGTTTGGATGTGATTAAAGAGATCCACGTCTTCGGGGTCTCATTTTTGTATGTGATAGTTAATGAGTCATTGTGTTTTGAAATGACTAGAATTGTGTTCCAGGATATGAGAAATAAGAGATTTCTGAGTGGGTCTGAAGGCTTGTAAAGTCGCAGTTTAATTAGAGACGGATGTCGAACTCAATATGTTTCTCTTTGTGTAGTGGTTTATGGTGTTTTCCCTTCTGTCTAGTGTTCATTGTGTCTTGTTGTGCGTATGTGTGTGTGCTGTCTGGTACTGTGTGGTGACAGCGCTCTGCTGATGGCCTCTCTGTGTGTGTGTGTGTGTGTGTGTGTGTGTTGATTGATCACCATCATTCCCTTTCGGTCCCTGCTGATCCCACCAACCTTCCCCACACACACACACACACACAAATATACACTTCTCCATCCTACAGCGTGATAGACTTGAACCTGTATGCTGCTCACTCGTATCGAAAAACCTGTGTTCAGACGCTGCCCAAGACGGCGTGAGTTTAAACACTGAATCTATGTGGGTTTGAGAGCTCTCCCACATTATGTGTGTGTGGAGCTCTGCATTGCAGTAGAACAGACGTGGCGAGTTTGTGCATTAAGCTCGTAATCAATGATGCGTGCGGTGGGCAGTCAGCGCCCAGCACCCCTCTATGATGGGGTCACGACTCTCACACACCCCCCAGTGTAAGAAGATGGGTCAGAGGTCATTCAGGGCCACTGCCAGACAGATAAAGATGCGTCTGGTGCTCGGAGAACCACACAGGTGTGTACGTTATCTTTTTTTGTTTTGTTTTTTGTTTAATAATTATCAGTTTTAGCAGTGCGTATATTACCACTAATGCATGTTTTATATACTGTATATGTGCATGTATACATTGGAATACATTCATGAAAAACAACAATTCATTCAGTCGAATTTACGTGAGAATGAACTAATAAACCGAATGTTTTCTAAGTACTGTTTATGCAGAAATTTGTTATGCTAATGTCTCATGAGGCCTATTATTTTTGATTCACATTGCAGACTTTCAATCAGCTACATGATTATGATTGTTTGCATTGTTTTTCACTCAGTTATTTAACATCTTATCATTTGTTTATATTGCTCTTTTTGTTGATCAGCTTATTTTGTTCACATTACAATTGTTTCGTCTCCAATTTGTTTAAATGGCTGTTATTTTCTCCATATTTCTCCATGTTTTCTTTCAGTTGCTTTTGATTTGCTTTGTTTCTTTCCTCATTTTGTTAAATTTTTATTTGTTTCTTTGATTCGTCTCTTTGTTTAAATTGCCACTGTTTCATTATTATTTTTTATTTTTCAACTTGCCATTGATTTTTATTGTTTGTTTGTTGTTTCTTTCCTTGTTTAAATCTTCATTTGTTTATAGTTTATGTTGTATAATGATATTCTCACTGTTTTCTTTATTTTGCTGTTTCTCCAACTCGTTTAGTTTAAATTGCTTTTTATTATTTGATATTTGATGTTTCATCACCTTATCTCCTTATTTTATTTCTGTATTTTTAAAGATGATCCCTAGATATTCTGTAATTTTACAAAAATGACTACGAATTGCTTTACTGTGGCGGTCAAACACTTTTCCGCAGCTTTGGTGGAGGGGTGGTGGATGACCCTCCTCAATCAGTTGTGGAAATGTTGTCACAATATTGAGACAGACAGATTGTCGTGTGGCTGCACAGAGCGCCGCAGAGAGCGAGACGCCATTTCTGGCTGCTGGCTGGCTGCGTTTTTTTCAAGCCTTCGGAGAAAGTGAGGGATTGATCAGTGCAGAGGGGAAGTGGAGCTGAGATGAAGAGAGGGAGGGAGAGAGACGGAGGGGAGGGTGGGTGGGGGGGGTAGCGTTCTCGCTGCAGAATCTGCCGCTCGCTGGCACTCAGTCACACCGAGAGAGCGAGAGCGGGTCTCACAGACGGCCCAGGTACAGGTACAGAGATGCCCGGGACAGGTGTCCAGACCGGAGGCGGATGAGCGGGTGAGTGTGTGTCGCCAGCGTAAAGGTGCGTTTCAGACAGACGAGTGTGAGGAGGGTGACAGTGACGAGAGGATGTGCAGTGGTCCTGATGAAGATGATGGTGTTCTCACGGGTTTCTTCTTCTGGTGACATCTCACTGTCTGAGGATGCTTTTCCTTCCTCACTCTTTTTCTCTCACTCTCTCTCTCTTTTTCTTTTCCCTTGAAGATATCTAAGTCGGCACATGTTTGAAGGTAGACAGTGTGCGTGTGTGTGTGTGTGTGTGTGTGTGTGTGTGTGTGTGTGAGGCACGTGGCGGCCGCTCTCATTTCCGGGAGTGTCCACACCGTCTGGTCCCTGAGGATGAACGATGCTTCTTGTTTGTGGGGGGAGGAGGAGTCTTCAAGGTGTGTATGTGTGCATCAGATCTGCATTTGCAGTGTAAATGACATGCATGTTTTGGCTGCTGTGTGCATTATTGGATTTGCTTGCAGTTAGTGTTGTGAGGTTGCATGATCTCGTCTGCGCTCACAAAGTCACAAAAAAGACAACTTATAGCAAAAGCAGTGAGGGGGAATCGCAGGCGCTGCTTGTCTGGGTGGGTGTGGGGTGGTCTTGCGGGGAGCTGTGTAAGCTGTTTTTTTGCTAATTTTGCCCCAACGCTCTTGAATGTGGCTGATCAATTGCCGCTACACGTTTTTCGGTGTAATGGAGTCAGTGGCGGGAGACGAGACGCAGACAGACACACATACATCCACACACACACACACACGTACACATACAGACGTTCATGTCTGAAGCTGCAGTCAGAGGCCAGCGGTTCTGCTCATCAGAGATCCTGAGGATGAAAAACACAGGACAAAGAGAAAGACAGACAGACAGAGAGACTGACCATCTGACTGGAGGCTTTTCTCGACCAACAAAGGCTATGTCTGCTCCCTCGACGGACAACTTAAAATCCGACTGCTCGTTCTGGTTTCCTCTTACCTGATATTTTTTTGGGTTTGTCTGCTTTTGTGTGCATGCCATTTGGTGCATGATATACCTGTGCGCTGCGTGTCTGTGGCTCTAAACTCTGCAATGAATAAGGCACATTTTATTTCCATAGGCCGAACATTATTAGCAATAATCTTCGTTATGCTGGACGAAAGAGGACGTGAGCGTGCAATACGTGTGTGTGTGTGTGTGTGTGTATGTCATTAACCTGTGCGGACACCGCTGCACTCCTCCTGGTCCCTGAGACCCTAACTTGTGAGCTTTGTGTGCTGAAAATCACAGGTTAAGCTCTTGGGACCTGGGCAGAGGGCAAAAGCACTCAATCCCCTGGCCGTGTCCTGACTGAGACGGACGTGGGACGGATGTCTGTAAGAGATAAGAAAGAGAACAGTGGACGAGAGAGAGGATGCGGCGCTGGCGTGTCTGAGAGATTGAATGTTCAATATGTTCACATGCCTATGATGATGATGATGGTTTCTTCTGGTTTTTAAATAAAACTCGATCCTGTATGTCTGCTGAGGTGTTTTTCTTTGGGGTGAGGGGTACAGGAGAGGGTCGTCATGCTAATCGCTCTGTCTGGCTGTCTGGTCGCCACTGCAGCTCATCTATAAATGACCTTTATCGCATCGGCAGCAGGAGGAAGGGCCAGGATTATCAGTTATTCCCACACAAGTTTCTTTTGGTATGCGATTAACAATTGATTCATTCTTGATTTAAAAAAAGAAAAAATCTTGAATTTGGGAATCTTTTTTTATTTTTTTGCAAAGATTTTCTCTTAAATGCCGTTTTTTCTAGTGCCACCCTTCGTAGAAGATCCCAGCACCTGCACTACTATGAAACAAGTCTGCTTGGCTTTATCCTCATGTATCCACCAGATGTAATGTAATTTTTTGTTTAATCCAGTAACGTAAAATCTGTCTGATGCATAGCCAAACAAGTCTGTGCAAAAAAACGAGCGACATATTGAACCAACATATGCTGACACCTTCATTTACACAAAAACGATTTCTATGAATAGACTTCATTACCTCTTGAACACCAGAATTCTTAGAAGAACATGCGGCTTGCAGTTTATTGCGTTTAAAGGCATCCATGTTTATATGTGTCGTCATGTTGTTTTTGAGTAGAAATGACATTGAACTCCAGACGGATGGTAGTTTTAGGGGGTCCGGTTGGCACGGAGCTGTGGGCTCCTTCCTGTTTTAAAGATGTGAACTCATTAAGTCTAACGCCTGGCTTTGTTCTTTCTCCCTGGAGTGTTTAACTTTTGAAAACCTAATTTTGCTAAATTACCCACATTAGAAATGTAGTTTCAAAACAATTGATTTCCCCCTATTGCTCTCTCTCTCTGTGTCTCTCTCTCTCTCTAATTATATTTTTCCCCTGCTTGGTTTCACTCT
The DNA here is from genome assembly GCA_027422415.1 of Schizothorax lantsangensis. NCBI lineage: Eukaryota > Metazoa > Chordata > Actinopteri > Cypriniformes > Cyprinidae > Schizothorax > Schizothorax lantsangensis. Next base: position 21,804,362 of record CM049856.1, on the reverse strand, counting down.
GAACAATGGCGGATGCCAACTAATCAGGCTGGGTCTGTGCCACAAAGCTCCCAGCAACAGCTGAAGCTCTGCCATGCTCTGTGCATACCAAGCAGTCAGCCACGACCGTCGAGCGCCAGCCTGGTGCCCAACGCGGGGTCAGACAGTTTTATTAGGATCCGTCTGACACTCGGCACAGGCTGGCAGTGCCAACACACAGATAAAATCTTGTGTGCTGCTCACACTATTCATCTGAGCTAGCACATAAATACTCCCTCATTCCACACACGCTCACACACACACACGGACCATTTCATCAGCTAGATGAGAAAAGGAACAAAGACTTGGATCCAGCCAGGAACGAAGATTTTGTTATTTAATAAACGGCCCGACATCTGAATGGTCCAGCAAGCATCAGGGTCTGATGTCTCAGCCCCATTGGCATGGTTTCATATTTACATTTTTGGCTGACAGCACATCGGACTGAGTTTCATTTGTGTGTATCAGAGCAAAAAATGGTTCGTTTTCTGGCTGATAAATCTGACCAGCATTTTCAGACGGACACGGGCGTCCAGAAAGATAGCCAGACATGCAAACATTGAATGAATGAATGTGAAATAGTTTAATATTTTATAAATATTTATTTATAGATTTGCTAAAAAATAAAACCGATGGACTGAGAAAAGTTTATTCATGGACTGATAAAATAACTTTATGAATAATGAAATAATGAATGAAATATATAATTGTCATAAATTGTGCATAAATCTTGCTTAATTGACTTGGATTTGTGCTTAAAAAAAAAGTACATTAACTTTTGAAGTAAAATTATTTTGTTTTATTTTAATGGACAACAAGACAGAAATGTTGACAAAGAAATTGTTTGCAGTTTAAATTAAATAAAAAATGCTTGTACTTATAACATGAAATGTGTATTATATCAATGTACACAGAGCAGTAAATTCAAACATTTTGAAATATAAAACATACCTAACCTGATATCAAATCATTTAGTTCACCCAAGAATCACGGCGTCGCACTAGTTATAGACCGCAAGAAAGATTCCCTTGATAAATGTCAGGAGATAAAGACCGGCCACTGAGGAATTAAAAGAGCCTGCTGATGGTGTGTGTGTTCTCGCTAACCGCATGCGGTTTAAATAAACTTAACATTTGTCTGGGATAAAGGTACTGAAAGTAGATTAAGCACTGAGAGCTCCGGCAGGAGCCGGGTGAGTTTACAGGATTACAGGAATCTTTCTTCCATTGGTTGTCAGGGATTGTTGTGGTGCATGTTATCAGTGCAGGTCAGAGGAAACAGTGGGTCCTTCTCACTGCTCACTGCAGGTACAAATAACAGGTGCAAACACACAGAGCCTCAGAACGTCTGTGTACATCCAGATGCTGCCACTGACACAATGCACTTGTTCATAGTGCAAAATATATTGATGAGCATAATGATGACAAACATTCATTTTCCAATATACTCAAATTCTACTTTAGTGCTCAAAAGTACTAAACAGGTATTGATAATCTGTGCTGTACATCCAAATTTCACATTTAAAATATAAAATTTGAAATTCGAGATTCTATTGTAAATGCTGTTCCAGTTATCATATCGGTTATAACAAAAATAATTTGGTAAAACAGATCAAGTCTCAAATCTGTTTCACATTGTAAGTCATATTACTTGCGTTACGCATATTACTTCCCACGAAATTAGTTCATTCAGATTATTACTGTGTGTTAATCAAAGCTTGTTTCATCATTATTTGTTGTCATCCTTTTATTAAAGCAATAAGCCACTGGAGGCCATGTATTAGTCATTTTATTATAGTCATGTCATATTGAGCCTATTAAGAAATCATTTTACCCACTGTTAACCCTAGTGAGAAATAAATATAGAAAGAAATACATTTATTTCATGCTAAGTATACTACAAATATATTTACCTGTTTATGTACTTAATAAAATTACCCTGCAATTGTACTTTTACTGTACTATACCGGTATATTTAAACTCTGTTAAATTGGAGCTTAATGTGCTTAATGCACTTTAATATTGCGGAAGTAGTGCTGAAGTCCAACTAAAGATATACTGAAGCATATTTGATTATATACTTCATGTACACTTTAAATATCTTGCATTTAAAGACTGATATTATTCAAAGATCATACAATCCTCATCAATAGTGACATTAAAACACATTTTAAGCTTAATATTAAGCAGTTTGGATTGCACAAGTTCTCCAAATAAAGTTTATTATCATTTTTATATCAGTAAGTCTCAAGCGAGATGTCAGTAAATATGTTAATAGATTTGAACTATACTTAGTATGAATTAAATGTATTTTAAATATATAACTTTTTTATTAGGAAAATCACTGTTTAACACACTTTGTGTTTCTTTTAACTTTCTCTGGCTATTGGTATGGAGAAGATACATTTCCATTATATACTGGTTTCCAACTTACTCTCTTAGAAATAAAGGTTCCAAAAGGAATGGAAAGGTTCCAAGGATGTTTTTCATGAATGTTCTTCATGAAACCATCAATACCAATAAAAAATCTTTATTTGTAAGAGTCAGCTTTTTTTATTTTTTGTATGATTGTTGTTTTGATGGTTAAACCAGCTTCAGCTAGGAAGAGCTCAGTGTGATGGAGACAAAATCTCAAAATGTGCTTTGATGTGTCAGATTGGTACTTCATCATTTTCAGTAATCATATGAAAACTAATTCTAAACTTGATAACGTACATCAAACATCAAAATGGATGGTTTTCACACAATGGTTTTCAGAGGTACAAATGATTGTGTGTGTTTTTGTCAGGTGTCCCTTTAGTTGATGATAAACATTTCAAAAAAGTGTCTACTTTGTGGTCCAAGGGTTAAAGCTTGATAATATCTGCCTGCTGGGGATTTGATTAGGTCAGACAGAGATATTACATGAATTTGAACAGAAAACCAGAAGTAATTTTGAAAATGGCATTATTTTATACATACAGTACATCATTGGGACCCCAAACATAAAGAAAGCAGATGAATCTCAGCCGAGTGTAATGGCCTGTAATTGGCCTGCATCAGTCTAGACTCTAGAGGACGGCCCGTCACTCGTAAAGTCTTTCCTCCCCGATTCATCCTGCCCTGTGTACCCTGTGACCGCCTGCCTTTCTCTGTGATGTCTGCAGTACTGCTGTGGAGGCGTTGCCAAGGAAACGCAGTATCTGGCTGGCAGCGTGCTGGAGTTATTGAACCACAACTGGCTTTTTGCTTTAGAGGATAATTAGCTTCTGTCTCACAGGTTTCTCTCAGCCGATGGGACTCCGGTGGACCCCGCGGCTGCTCTGAGCGTCTTCCTCCAGTCAGAGCTTTTAACCCGTCGGATGGCAGTTAGCGGTGGCCGCAGGTGCTCCCGTTACCTGCACGAAAAGCTGCGTGAGCACCCCAGCAATCCTCAAACACTCACACACACACAACCCAGACATCTTTTTGTTCTTCAACATACAGTGAGCTCTGGCAGAGATATAAACTTGTCTGTATCCTAAAATATACCGTCACTCTCTCACAAAAAAAACAATCCCTGTTGTGAATGAGTGTCCAAAATAATACAGATTTAATTAATATAATTTCATATAATACTGTAATATAATTTACAGATATAATTAATGGTTTTAATAGCATTCATTTTCTTCTTTTTAGGTGCAGATGTTATTTTCAGCTTGCAGGTAACTTGATATTGTTATACACATTCTTACTATTTATTAGGATATACCATATTTTACCTTTTTAACAAGATAAATGTACTTATAAGCAGACATTTCAGCAAAGTTATCTTTAAGTTGTTGCCAATTCTTAATATAATTAAATGTTTTATTTTATGTGTGTGTGTGTGTGTTTGTTTGTTTCTTGTCAGGTTTTTGCAGTAAGATTATATTTTTACTGGAAAACAAGATGAATGTACTGATTAAAAATAAATATTTTTCTGTTCTCAAACCCTTAATATTTTCCCACAGTGTGTACTGCAGAAATGAAGCAGTATGTGTGTATAAGTTTGCAGTAGCAGTTTCAGCAGGTGAGTCTGACACAAATACACTCCTGCATTAAAGGAAGTGGAGAAGAGACGGATCCTTTTACCTTCTGCTTTCACATACTGTCCAGTGACACACACACACACACTCAGACCATTAGTCTGTTAATCTCTTGCATATTTGTATTTTATAATGCTGTAAATGTTTAAGACTGTCTAATAAATTGTTTATATTACTGTTAATTGTTGTCTCTCTTTTAACACATTAAATCATTAACCTAACACACTTTCAAAAATTCCTTCCATATGTATAAGTGCAATATTTTCACAAATGAAGAAAACAATCACAAAGAAAGCTGGATGCAGCTTTGCTGTTCTGTGTTACATGTTAAAGGTTGTAGCAGCAGCATCACAGCATTAGTTACACGTGTGTGCGTACAACCTTGCTGGCTTTGGGAAGTGTGTGTGCTTGCAGACGTGTGTGTGTGTGTGTGTCTTTACTCATAGAGCGGCCGGCCAGGCTGCAGATATCATCCATCTCCTTGTCACAAAGCGCCAGGGTTGCTGGGTAGGCAGCAGACAGCCGCTCTGCGCTGAATCCTAATTCCGCCGCTGCTCTCCCCCGCCTCCCACGACGGAAAATCGTTAACCTCAGGATTGAAGAACAAAGCAGAGAGCTTTAGCCAGCTAGCTGCTGTTAACGCAAAACACCTCAACCACATATTAAACAAGTCTCAGAGAGACACGCTGAAATCATGCAAAGTACTGTATGTTCAGATTTAAACCCTTCAGACCTTTTTGAAGTGAGCTGCCTACATAGTCAGCTGCCTTTTAAGACAACAGTGGAACATCATAAGCGACTTATTCGGATCCTTCTACATATGACACGTTCAAGTCCTGGGAAGTTCATATTTACGTTCTGGGAAGTCGTAATTTCAATGTTATGTGCGTTCAAGTCATTTGATCAGTGCAAAAACTCTCCTTCTACAAGATGATGAATAAAGAATGCATCAGTGTGTTTTTGCTGTTTTATGTTTTTATTATCATTTATAAAGTGCTGTGAATTGAATTAAAATGTTAAATATTCTATCACAATTATAAAATACTGTTACAATTTGGGCATGCAACTGAAAAAATAATAATTAGTTTCAGGTAATCCACCGACAATACAGATGCTGCATCCACTGCATCTGACACATCCCCAACTTGGAAACTCTGGGCTTAAAGGAATAGTCCACCCAAAAATTGGATCCTCTGCAGTGAATGGGTGCCGTCAGAATGAGAGTCCAAACAGCTGATAAAAACATCACAATAATACACAAGTAATCCACATGACCATAGTCCATCAATTAACATCTTGTGAAGAGAAAAGCTGTGTTTTATATAAAACAATTCCATCAAGACATTTTTAACATTAATATTAAATACATATTGTTTCCTCCTGTGAAAAAACCCCACCTGAATTAGGAGAGAAATATGCATAGCTCAAGCACAGTTTACAAGCCAAAACAGATATGTAAGGGAACAACAGGGAATGGACTTTTCCACTGAAGGAAGCGTTATCATGGATTACGGAGTATTATGGATTATGTATTTTGTCCACAAGCAACAGTTTAAAGTTAAAACATCTTAATAATGGATTTGTTCCTTACAAACATGAAGCTTTTCACTTCACAAGACATTAATTGATGTACTGCTAAATTAAAACAAACTCTGATACATCTTGTGTGGCCTGAGGGTGAGTAAATGTTCAGCAAATGTTCTATTACTTTAAAGAAAGTTCAGAGATTCCCACTCATAATTATGACTTTCTGGTGGCGTTCCTATGCATTAAACCTGTCCAACATGACGTGAACACTGTGAGCACCTCACAAATCACACTGCAGACGTGTTGCAGTACAGGGCTTCTTCTCTGTGAAGGACACATGCAGTGCTGCCATATAATGAGGTATCTTAAGATGGAAAAGTATTTTGAAATACTTAGGATAATTAACTTAACTACAGCCTTAAAATGTGTTTATAACAGGTAGCAATGAAAAATTGTGCTTGGATATGGTATTATTGCTGCTTTTGTACAGTATGTTCTAAACATCCAAAATAAAACTTTCACTACAAATTACTCAGATGTCTTATCGAAGAGCTTTAAAGAGTTATTTGCAGCTTTTAGTTGATCTTTACCTAGACATTGGGGAAAGAGTGTTTAGGTTACCTGACCTCACCTGGGTAAGTTACTGATCGGTTAGAAACACTTCCTCACTATCTGATCTTGTAAACCATGGGAATGTCCAAAATTGCAAATTACAATACTATTTATGCCGTTTTTGCAGTATGCAATGCATATACTGTGCAAATATGCACATATTTGTATGTATAGAATACCCAGATGGATAATAATGCAGGCATAGTATACTGTGCAGAGTCCTCAACTTGACCTGCCATTACTAGTATGCAAGGATGATCTTTAATACCTACTTGACTTCTTTAACTGATCAGACATTTTTACACAAAATTGGATTTTAAAAAAGCAAAATAACCATCATGGCAGAGTAGAATATTAAGATTTGAAATATTTTAAAAAAAAAAGTATAAGGCAGTATACGGTAGAATTACATTACATAACTTCCGAACATAGACACTCCCCAGCCAGCTTCGTTTTGGAGCAAGTAAGTGTTTTTTTTAGAGATCCAGAGATCTGTTTACTCAGGCTGTTGCCCGTCTATCTGTCTGTATTTGTGTGTGCGAGGACATGCGATTCTGTTCTAGCTCTTGGAAGTCAGCGCCTCGCAGGCCTCTTTGTTGTTTTGAACTCAAAGGACCCTCCTGAGTCTGCAGGCCTGGGAAACAGATCCGGTCCCACACACAAAGGAAACTTTGATTCAAGGGTGAGTAAAACAAATGCTCTGCTTGTACGTTATCAAAATCTACTGGCCTTCCTTCTGAAGTTCAGCCTCGAGGGATCTCCCTTGAAAAACGGAATTATCTTTTATGCAAACTAAACAATCATTCTCTTAGATTAACAAACCCAGCGCATGAATCCTGGAGTCCAAAGTAAACAGCGGCGAGCAGGAGGAAGATGTGCTCGGACACAGAGAGACTCTTCATGTGTTATCTGGAAGTTTGAGGACGTTGACATAGTAAAGTCTTTAACCTGAGTGTGCAAATCCTTACCACGTGTCAGATGAACAGGCCTCACTGTAAAAATACAGCATAGCCAACCTAATATTAATGTACCACATATGCAACATACTCACAATCAATCAGACAGTAACTTTTGTGTTAAACTAACAGAAAAAGAAAATGTAGTTATTTAAAGCAGAACTTTTTGCTTTATTGTTATTTACTTTACATCTCATGTACCTCGAATATGACAAATATATATTTTTTTTACTCTTTTTATTTATTCTAAAATTATTTATTTAATAATTATTACAAATCATTTATTAAAAATGAATACAATATTATTTATAAATATTTATATATAGACAAAAAGATTTCATTTTTTTAATTCTATTGTTATATTTATATTTAAAATTATGTATAAAATGAAAATGACACACACACACACACACACACACACACTGCAGTCAAAAGTTTTTGAACAGTAAGATTTTTTATGTTTTTTAAAGAAGTCTCTTCTGCTCACCAAGCCTGCTTTTATTTCATCCAAAGTTCAGCAAAAACAGTAAAATTTTGAAATATTTTTACTATTTAAAATAACTGTTTTATATTTGAATATATTTTAAAATGTAATTTATTCCTGTGATTTCAAAGCTGAATATTTATCATAATTTCATCACTTTTGATCATTTTAAAGCATCCTTGCTAAATAAAATTGTATATTTTTGAATGGTATAGTGTATAATGTCACAGAGCTTTTTATTTCAGATAAATGCTGATCTTTGGATCTTTCTATTCATCAAAGAATCCTGAAAAAAAATTACTCAACTGTTTTAAATATTGATTATAATAATAATAATAAAATATTTCTTGAACAGCAAATCAGCATATTAGTATGATTTCTGAAGGATCATGTGACACTGAAGACTGGAGTATTGATGCTGAAAATTTTGCTTTAGATAACAGGAATAAATTACATTTTAAAATATATTCAAATAGAAAGCAGTCATTTTAAATAGTAAAAATATTTCACAATATTACTGCTTTTGCTGTATTTTGGATCAAATAAATGCAGGCTTGGAGAGCAGAAGAGAATTTTTTGAACAGTAAGAATTCTAAAAATCTTTTGACTGTTAGTGTATACAGTATATATTAATTTTAATACTTTAATTTTAATACTTTACTATTTTGTAATATTTGACGACTACTTTTTTTATTGCTTAATATGAGGAACATTCCACATACCACAAACATTTTGCCATCCTTAATTGTTGGACTTTGTTCACTTAGGCTTCTAGTCAAAAATAGCCAGATTTACATTTTTACCTTGTCATTACATAATTTGATTGGACATTGCAGCAGTGTTACCACACCAGTCTCACGCCGGCACGTGTAAAGTGTCACGGTTCTTCTTTCAAAACAGTGTGATAGTTGATGATAATAACGGCCGGCTGGAGGAGGAGAAGATCCGCTCCTGTCGCTCAGCTGCTCAGCGATGCCTGTTCTTCTGCTGGAGCTCGAACACAAACACTCATACAGCTGTGTTTAGACATGAGCGCGCACGTCTGACAGCCGAACCCAGCCAGAACACGAGGAGGAGAACTTTTATAGCACATAAACAGATGGAGCAACCCGTCTGACGGACACGAGGCTTGTGAGAGTTCAATGGTCTGTGAGATGAAGTCCATCATCGTGTTGACTCGCACCTTCGCGTTGAGGAACAGAAGCTCACATAATGCAAAAAACATGACGAGGTATAGGCGATATTAAAAAAATCTGGCCAATACTTGTAAGTCAGTCATTATTATCACATTATGGCCGAGTTTAGTCATCACAACATTATGTAGGCTACAATAAGAACTAAATTTATTTATTTTGAGATTTGCTTAAGATCATATTTAAGTTAACTGTTAAAAAAAAATATGAATGTTTTTTTAAATATTATCTTTAAATGAGCGTCAGAACTGATGTAAACAGATGCTAAGTCAAATCAGACAGAAATAGTGATGCTGGAGCCTGGCTTATTAGCAGATAATAATTTTAACATTAACACAGATAAAGATAAATGACCAATATTAAAAATTTTAAATTAACTGAAAAAAAAATACTTAAAATGCTACAAGTGAATATAGCATCACATCATTATAATGTAGACTACAAAAATATTTATTTTAAAATTTGCTAAAGTTTTTTTCTAAATATTGTTTTTAAGTGAGCATTAGAGCCACAAATATACAAAAATGATTTTGATTATTCCGATAAAGATAGTTGACCAATATTTAAAAATGTTATTGTAATTTTTTTAAATAATAAAAATACAAAAAATACAGTGAATTTAGGCATCACAACATTAAATGAAGAGTGGTTATTTATTTTGAGATTTGCTAAAAAATTACATTGAACTGTGTTAATAAATGATGAATGTCTTTATCTTGTTAGATGATGGAAAAGGTACTGGAGTCTTAACGTGCAGGAATACAAGACGTGGGTTATTGTAGCCTGAAGACTGCTGGCCTACGCTTCCACTTTTCCAGAATTATTATTATGAAGTTTGCGTTGCCATGGCAGCAGAACTGCTGCGGCTGTGATGGTCAGCACAGGTGAGTTATCTGACCACAGGCTCTGTTTGACCACTCATACTGATGAGAAATCAGCTCTTCAAACTCTAACCTCTGACCAGCACTAACACAGCAGAGCAGCACTTATATGGAATACAGCCCAATCATTCTCCTGTTTAGTGGAGGGACATTTAATACACATCAGTCTCAAAGATACCCATCATCTCTTAGTCTATAGGCCTACATTAAATCTGTTTTCTGGAGGACTCCTCACAGATGTCCCTGGTATTTGAGAAGGATCTGCTGGACAGGTGTGACACACTGTTTGTGGAACTCAATCACCTGCATATGGCTCTCTACAAGAAGGCAGCAATTACCTTTAAAAGACATGCTGATTGTGTTCTAGAAACCTGATGTTATCAATATGTCACAACAAAACTGTGGTAAAGCAGTCTGTGGAGTGATCTGGCTGTCATATGGTAGTGCTGTGTTTACTTAAAGTCACAGATGTTACACTTAAAGATAAACATAGGAAGAATCCACGCAGCTACTGCTGAAGTAGTTCAAACTGAGTGTAGGCTATGAATGGGACATAACAAATAGAAAAGAAAGTTTCCCTGTCTGGACAAACTGGATCTGATTCGCTTGGCCTGTTAAAGTTACTACATTAAACTCATTGTTTCAAGGGAAAATCAGTAAGTGTAGAGCTCAACTAATATCCAGTGGGTACTAACTCTCTTATGGCTTGTTCAGGGCACTTGAGAGTTGATCTTCTATTAAAAAGAAGCACTGGGGACATCTAGTGGACAAACACACTTTTAGATCAGATAAAGATTTTCCAATGATTCACGTGTAGAATTACTAGCCTGTGATCTTAGTTATTAATTGGGTAAATTAATTTAAACTTGTCATTCATCTCTAGACAAGAGTGTGTCAACCTGAATACACTCTATATAGTTATTACATAGGCCTAAACTTGAGGGGTATTTTACGTAAAAATGGTCAGCTGTGTTTATTTTTTTATTTTTTTATTGGTTTTAGGCCGTTTTATTAAGTAAATAATAATATGACCTTCTCTGAAGTCATACTGCCCAAACTTCAACAAAGAAAATAAATTAATGGGTTGGCAAATATTTCATGATATTAAATAACTTCACTTAAGTAATTAACAAGTAATTAACATGAAAGCAATAATATATATATATATATATATATATATATATATATATAACATTAAATTATGCTTACCACTTATGTTAGGTAATTATGCGTATTAATATTACTTATGAAAGTGTTGCTAACTTTCACCAGACTTCCATCTCTTCAATCAAAACCCCGCCCTCCAGTGAGTCCCAAGTGTTCTGATTGGCTAACACGCGCGGGCCGCTGTTTCAGTGCTTTCTGTCAGGTAATGGTGATTATTATTTTTTATTCGCTATAGATGATAACTCTCCGACCTGTTTTGATTTGGTGTCGCACGCACTCCCGCTGTCCAGAAGGGGGCAGCAGCGCGTCAGTCTTCAGTAATTAATATATAATATAGAATAATGTCTAATCTAAGAAACCTGGCAAGAAAAACATGTTCCTCGTTGCCCATCGTCGATAATGTGACACTAATGTTAAAGGATAGTTTGATAAAACAGAATCTCTGCATGGATGAGACATTTAAATTGTAAAATTGAAACTGGTGATGAATGGCCAGCAACCCTTCACACACAGACACGCGCAGTTCAGATACCACACATACTGTCCCATCATTTCATCAAACATATTGCTCAAATTTGATCTGCCGTTTATGTATCCCATGAGGCCCCTGGCTGCATGAGAAATGCTAAACTAATAGGAATTGATTAGAGCCGGATCTCGCGGGCTGTTCGTTCCCAGCGGTTGTGCTGATTTATGCGGCCTGTCAGTCGGTCTGATGAAGACAGATGCACTCAGAATAACTGCAGCACAACTTCACTTCAGTTTGAGGCATTTTAATGGCTCTAATTCAAACAGGAAATTATTATTATACAGGCTGATTGAAGTGGCGGCAGATGGAGAACACAAGCTTGTGTGTGTGTGTGTGTGTGTGTGTGTGTATATTTGGTCCTGTTTCCAGATTTCAAACACACATAGGTGACACACCGCAGCCAATAATATCCTTCATTTGAGGAAATATAGCAAATATATGAGGAAAAATGACTTTAAAAATGTCAAGGACAGCTGAACATGACTTTTTATTCTGTCCACATGTTTTTGATCAGACTTGCATGATATAAAGATACAGTATTTACGTTCTTTGAAGAGTACATGAGCAATGTGTATAAGAAATGTCAGCAAAAAGATCACCTATTTGAAAATAATTCTGGGAATAACAGAACAAGATCTTGTAATATGAAGAGAGTGATTTCAGAAACCTGCTTTAGGTTTGATTCTGATTGGTCAATCATGTCATTCAACATTTACTATTGGCCATAGCAACGCTCATCTTGGTAACTGAAACCAGCATACTTTGATGTCTCTCACTTATGGAAGCGTGTTTCCATCATGGGATAAAAAAATACAAATAAATAGGCTAAATAAATAAAAACAACAAGTCATTGTGATTTTTCTCACAATTCAGAGTTTATATCTCACAGTTCTGACTTTTTAAAATGTGACCCTGGATCAGAAAACCAGTCTTAAGCAGCACGAGTATATTTGTTGCAATAGGCTTAATAACTCATACATTGTATGGGTCAAAATGATCGATTTTTCTTTTATGCCAAAAATCATTAGGATATTAAGTAAAGATCATGTTCCATGAAGATATTTTGTAAATTTCCTACTGTAAATATATCAAAACTTAATTTTTGTTTAGTAATATGCATTGCTAAGCACTTCATTTGGACAACTTTAAAGGTGATTTTCTCAATATTTTGATTTATTTGCAGCCTCAGATTGCAGATTTTCAAATAGTTGTATCTTGGTCAAATACTGTCCTGTCCTAACAAACCATACATCAATGAAAAGCTTATTTATTCAGCTTTCAGATGATGTATAAATCTCAATTTCAAAAAATTGGCCCTTATGACTGATTTTGTGGTCCAGGGTCACATATATAAACAGATACAAAAACCTCACAATTCTGAGAAAGTCAAAATTGAGTTACAATAACTTTTTTTTATTCTATAGCAAAACAAAAAACAAAATTGTGAGATATTTGCAATTATCAAATATATAAAGTAAAAAAGCTAAAATTGTGAAATTATAAATATATTGTCATGTGTAAATTCAGAATTGTGTGGGGAAAAGTCACAATTCATAATTTTTTCTCAGAATTGCGAGTTTATATCGGGTAATTCTGAGTTTATATCAGAAAAAAATACTAAGGCTTCCCAGAATTCTCAGAAAAAAAGTTAATGTAAGATAAAAGACACAATTACCTTTTTTATTATTAATTATTTTGTGGTGGGAAAAGTGCTTTCATAGTCCCGTATGAATCTTTTTTTTAATTATAAGATAAATTATGCTTGATTGTTTATAGAATAGATACACATATTCACACATTTATGTTAGGAAACTGGTTGCATTGAGAAATTCTGAATTTTGTATATGAATCACCATTTATATTTCCTAAACATTTCAGGTAGAACATATATATCATCTTATTTTCAATAATATATCTTCTCCTTAGGGTTTGAGTGATGTATATGTCCACTTATGCGGTTTGATCACAGACTTAGCTAAAAGAGACACACCCCTCATCATTTTCAGATTGGGATGGTCATGTGACCTGTCTTGACTGTCATGTGACAGGTCAGGTGTAGGAGGATGAATGTTTAGGACAGCAAACAACATCCAATTTCTACCAGAAGGCCAAAGCATGTGGACAAGGTAATGTCACCATCATTTTTATGCTTTAATTAGACTATTTTGTTGAGTGGTTCTAGTTTAAAAGACTTTTAGTTTAATTTTCTCCTCTGTCCCAGCACAAATGCATTGTCATCTCGAAGTATTCTGCTTTATTTTATTCTCTGCTATGAAAGAGTGGATATGTGCACTGTTTTGCAGCCTTTCTCCACAAGTAAACACATCTTTGAAGTCTAGACAGGTAGAAAGACAGGATGATAACCTGTATGGATCAGTGTTTCAAGCAATCAATCTTTCATGAGCGACTGTGCTTCCTAATCTGACCTTAGAATGGCCTGTCCTTTCACTTGCCATCAAAACATCTGCCATTTCTATTTAGAGAGAAAAGAGTCCTCATTAATAAACCTATCAAAAATCCTTCTGATTCTCAGTCATATCAGCAGCAGCACTGGATGTGTTTTCTAATGAGAAAAGTGTCAATACAGGCATCCCTTCCTGCGATGGCTGTCTATGACGGTGGGCTGCATGCGCTTCCCAGCTTTCATTGGGGTTGTCATGGTGATCAAACAGCCGTTGTGCTGCTTTCTGACAGAAGAACAGAGCAGGCAGCTTGACATGACTGAAGCATGACTGAGCTCTCGACACATGCTCTGGTCTAAATTACAAGCTCACAGATGTTCTTTTCACCCGAACCCCCCCCAGTTTTGTCTTCTAAACCCTTCTGTTTCTTCTTTTAATGACTTGTGTGGTCCCTGTGTTGGGATTTTAGATTGAATTTAAGTGGTTTGTTCTGCTGTGCTGAGAGTTCGTGTATAGCTTTAGAGCTGGTGTCTGCTGGTTATCTCTCCATCTCTCCTCAACTTTGCAAAACTGAATATGTGATTTGTCCAGCTTGTAAAAGTTTGGCCATGATGTATTTTTGCCATACATCTGCGTTTCTTGCTCAGAGTGAAGATAAGCAAGTGGTTTGTTTTCTCTGAGTTGATATCACCTCAGGAAAATAGCGAATGAGACTTAATAAGAATGAACCTTCATATTAAACTCTTGATAAACAGCCTCTTTAAACAGTCATTTTTAATAGCTTAGACTCTTAGCGTGCTCAATCCTTCTACAGTGTCTTAGTGTCAGGATCTTTTAGTCATGTTTGGGATGTTAAGAAGCCCTTGATTCTTTTATAAGACCCGTTGGAGGAATTGCTTTAATCTTCAGCTGGTTTGTAGGTGGCTTTTTTGTTCATGTGTCTCCAACCATTTCTTCCCTTCACATCTTCTGCAGATTAGAGGAATATTCATTTCCTTATACAGTATCTGTATGCTTACAGAGAAACCAATACCTGCACCTAAAGATTGTGTAGGAGACATTGGACACATGGATGTTTGGATTTCCAGTTACATGATTTTATTTTACAGAGAATTAATTTTTTTACAGGTTTGTAAATTAACATTTTCTGAATTAATTGCCTGATTAAATGCTTATATTTTGGGTGGAATAGTGTTTGTTAGAGATTGTGGAAAAGGTCACATATATTTCCGAAGGGAGTTCAGGACGAACCTATCATGCAGTTTAATAAACCCCAGGCCTTTGAGAAGCACAACGCTCAATTCCTGGACTTTTACTTCACCGATATTCCAGACACCAATAACATTCTTACAGGGGACATGATAAAAAGCAACAATATTGATGGATTCTCTCGTGTTGTAAAATGACTACTGCCAGAGTGACTGGAACAGTATAAATAATGCATGCTGTCTCTCTCTCTCTCTCTCTCTCTCTCTTTCTTTTTCTCTCTTTAATAATAGTTGTGACTAAAAGTCACATACAGAAGGTCAATAATGACTCTGAGTTGGATTGCGTTTGCTCTCATCTGAGATGCGTTTGGCACCTTTGATCTTTGCAGATGACCTTAGTGGACCGAAAAACAATTATCTCAGCTGAATCTGTCTCTCGGTGCATGAAATGGCTGCTTGATATTGGCTCTGAGAAGGAATGAGCTACATGAAACTAGTGGATGTTTCTTCAAAAAAGCCTTTTTTTTTAGAAAACTTCTGAGGTTTTTAAAGATGCCCATAAAAATCCAGTTGCTTATAGTAAAGTAGAAGTGAAAACAACAGTAAAAGCAAGCACCACTATTAACATTTTCAATCATCCATCTCTTATGTAAGTTTATTCTATACTGTTGCACTTCAGTGCCCCACCATCTGTTTGTTATATTTGTAAATAAATAAATTAGTATTCATTAATATGGATTGGATGAATCTCACGCCTCACCTGCTACGTTGTCTCAAAGGCTGCAGCTCATCCCACGGGCTTTCCTCTGATAAGATCTGATCTGTTATCTGAAATATTATTTACTTGCTCGAGTGAACCTAACAAACACAAACAAAATCATCATTATTTTGATGGTGTTTTCAAGTTTTGAGGAACCATTCATGTCTAGCACAAATAGCACAGACTGAGGCATCAGAGGTGATATGAAATGATGATCTAAACAAAGAGTGCAATAAACAAGTCATTTCAATATTGCATGAAAGATGACAAATTATGACTGTTAGTTGTGGTGTAATTTCCATAAATGTTAGAATACTTGGTTACCAAGGAGACAAGTGTGAGTAAGAGCATGCTTGAGATGAAATATGAAACGTATGATTGGAAGACGATGGAAAATTAAGAGACGTATCACAGCATTGTCAAATTATATAATTGTTATTTAAATCAGATTATCTTCCAAAATGTTTAATATACTAATTTTGTTACATTTATTAAATAAAATATTTATTTTTCACATTTATGTAATTGTTTATTGACTAAAGTCTTTGCTTTATTTATGTGCCAAATTATCCACAACAAGATTAATGGCATTTAATTTTTTTGTGACGACTTTGCATTTAAAGTGTAACCAATGAAAACACTGCTATATCTTCTCCTTCTGTCCCCTGTTTCTCCAGCCATCCTACAACAGGACAGTCACACACTAGCCGAGTTCAAGCAGACCCCATAAAACACTTCTCTTTTGAGCTGACGGAAAACACTCGAATCTTAACTGTTTCTTTCACAGTACAACAAACTGGATGCTAAACAGTCAGGTTTCAGGAGTGGCCATTCAACAGAAACTGCGCACTCTCAGTCACTGAAGCCCTGCGAGTCGCAAAGGCCGATTCCAAATCATCAGTCCTCATTCTGCTGGATCTTTCTGCTGCTTTTGACACTGTCAATCATCAGATCCTCCTTCACCCTCTCATCGCTGGGCATCACTGGGATTCCACTTCGCTGGTTTGAATCCTATCTCGGTAGGTCTTTCAGGGTGGCCTGAGGAGGGGAGGTATCCAAAGCACATCACTGGTCACTGGGGTTCCTCAGGGATCGGTTCTTGGACCCCTCCTCTTCTCCACATACACTACATCACTGGGACCCATCATACAGGCACAGCTTCTCCTACCATTGCTATGCCGATGACACACAGCTCTATCTCTCTTTTCAACCAGATGATCCAACGGTAGCTGACGGATCTCAGGCTGCCTGGCGGACATCTCGGCATGGATGAAAGAACATCACCTACAGCTCAACCTGGCAGAACTTCTTTCTCCCTGCCACTCATCTACAGCATGACTTCTGATTCAGTTTGGCACATCAATAATTACCCCATCAACTTCGGTCAGAAATCTTGGTGTAATCTTTGATGACCAGCTGACCTTCAAAGAGCACATTGCAAAGACTGCTCGATCTGCAGGTTTGCGCTACACAACATCAGAAAAATCAGGCCCTTCCTGACAGAGCATGCTACACAACTTCTTGTCCAGGCCCTTGTCGTTTCTAGGCTGGACTACTGCAATGCTCTTCTGGCTGTCTTCCATCAAGCACAATCAAACCTCTACAAATGATTCAGAATGCAGCGGCACGACTGGTCTTCAATGAGCCCAAAAGAACCCATGTTACACCTCTCTTCATCTCACTGCACTGGCTACCAGTGGCAGCTCGCATCAAGTTCAAGACACTGATGCTTCATACAGAACGAGGCTCAGCACCCTCCTACTTCCACTCACTATTACGAATCTACATCCCCTCCAGAAGTCTGAATCTGCTAGTGAGCGACGCTTGGGTACCATCACAGAAAGGCTCAAAATCATCTCCAGAACATTTCATTCACCATTCCTGGATGGTGGAATAATCTTCCCACCCCTTCCGGAATGCTGGATCCTGTCAATCTTCAAGCAACAACTGAAAACTCATCTCTTTCGGCACTACTTGACTTCATCCTAAACTTGTTCTTAAAAAAAAAAAAAAAAAAAAACTTTCCCTTTATCTTTCTCTCCTTCCCTTGCTAGCTTGTACTTATTTGAACAATGACTGAGACTTAGTATTACAAGCACTTCCTCTGTCTGATTGCCTCTTCAAGATGAATCGCTTTATGTATTCCCCAATTGTAAGTCGCTTTGGATAAAAGCGTCTGCCAAATGACTAAATGTAAATGTAAAAGACACTAAAAGCATCTGAATCATAACATTGCATTGTGCTTACCATCTTCATTTCCAACAACCAAATGACTGATGCTTATGTTGTTTTTAAATAATTAAAAATTATTTGCATACATCAGTGATTTTATATTAAAATGTGACCCTGGACCACAAATGGTCCATTGATGTATGGTTTGATAGGACAATATTTGGCCGAGATACAACTATTTTAAAATCTTGAATCTAAGGGTGCAAAAAAATCTAAATATTGAGAAAATCGCCTTTAAAGTTGAGTCCTTATCAATGCATATTATTACTAATCAAAAATAAAGTTTCTTATATGTTTACGGTAGGAAATTTACAAAATATCTTCATGGAACATGATCTTTATTTATTATCCTAATGATTTTTAAAAGATAAAATAAAAATCGATAATTTTGACCGATACAATGTATTGTTGGCTATTGCTATAAATGACTGGTTTTGTGGTCCAGGGTCACAAATATGTTGGCTAAATTACTGTAGCTAACTTCTACACCAATGTGATCTGAACAAAACATGTAATCAGCTACTAATGCATCGTAATATTGCTGATGAAAAACAGTAAATACAATAAAAATATATTTTTACCATAATATTCTAAATAAATATTTTATAAGTTCAATGGAAGACACTGTTGTAGAACATTAGTAGTTAGCAATATTACCGATTTTTATTAATTTGCATTGTGCCCTGTTCATGATTATTTCTGTGTGTATCTTTTTTATATTTAATGCGCAGTCGATGAAGCAGACCTGAATTACATTTCTTTGCATGTTGAATTCTACATATAACTGCATGTAAAAAAAAAATCTTGAATCCTGATGCAAATTAAACACTGCACATGATGCAATCAAATCTCATTTTATTTTTTTTACTTTTTTCATTTTTATGACGACCCCCCCCCCCCCCCTCATTTAAAAGGTTTATGAATATTTTTTTAGTCTGTATTTCAACTTCAATCTTTTCCACTGTTCCTTTGTTTACAACATGTAATTAGAACTTCACAGATCTGTTTCTGTAGTCCTGGACCCCACTGCTGCTCTGCAGGGGGAAACTACAGCAGGACATTATCCAATCATTGAATTGTGTCACATGGTGATGGATTGTTCCAGCAGGTTTACGTCACACAATATTTAACAGATGGACGGACTGCTTGACGCGTTAGTGTGTCTTGGATGTGTTTGGCAGAGACCAAACAGAGCAGCCGTATGCCAAAGTTATTTAAATCAGTCTCAGATTCATATAAGCACCCCGCAGGACAGAGTCGAGGAACGTGCTCATATTTTAATGGCGGAATTCTCTGAAGTCTTTTGTTTGCACTGAAAACCAGAAAAAGCTCCAGTGTAACTTTTGTTTATCATATGCAACTTTAATATGCAAATCTCAAGGGCTCAAGGTTTGTCCCAGTTAGCCCCTGCTGGTAGATGTCATAACTACACCATCTGGCTGCAAAAAACACCATATTCACTGAGTGCCTTTCAAATAGCTTTGGACCAATTACGTTGACTTATATTCTGATTTGTTTGTTTGTTTTTCCTAGAACGTTAAATCACAAATATTGTATTATATTACATTTCATTCACAGGTTGAATATAATATAATATGTTTTGAAATAATTTCAATAATTATTGAAATGATAGATAGATAGATAGATAGATAGATAGATGGATATAATAGTTGTAATAAGCTTTATTTGTATTGCTTGATTGAGATTTGTGATTGAAGTGCTTCTGTGTATTAAAGCTGGTGTTCTGCTAGAGTTTAAATGACTGCTGTTCTCTTATGTATTGAACTGTTGAGCTGCTATTAGAGAGCAAAGAAAACGTAATTCAACTCAATGAACTTCAGGTTCATTCTGGCCATTTAATCTCCTTTTCATGGAGTTGTTTTTCAGATCCAGAAGCTAAAATAAGATGTTCCATTGGTTCATCAGTGCCATTAAAGTTGCTTTCTCATCTGTTTTTAAAATGGATTGCACATTTAATCATTCTGTTTGTGATTTTCAGTTTTCCAAAACTGTGAGTAACATTTTAAATGTACAGCTTTTCATAAAGATTTTTGAATAATTATGGCAATTATTATTCTATTTAATGGATTATTACATTTCTATAGCTTAATCAAAATGCCAAGTTTGCAACATTGAGATTAAAGACAATAATTTG
Source organism: Schizothorax lantsangensis (assembly GCA_027422415.1). Taxonomy (NCBI): domain Eukaryota; kingdom Metazoa; phylum Chordata; class Actinopteri; order Cypriniformes; family Cyprinidae; genus Schizothorax; species Schizothorax lantsangensis. The sequence goes on along the minus strand of CM049856.1, from coordinate 21,784,193 downwards.
ACATGTTTACAAAGAAAAAAAACATACCAGTCCTCAGATTTTTAGGCTTCCCTGTAAGAGTAACTAGTGGTTACTGCCTGCGATGTGAGAGAACCTGTCATGCACCGAGTAATTCTGCAGGCACAGCATTTTTCTTTCAGGCTGCAGTGACATTAAGCACTAATTATAATTTTTGAAGCACTCAAATCTAAAGGACTAATGTACCAACTAATTATGTAAAAATTTAGAAACATCACAGCATGCTACCATCCTTTAGTAGCCTGCAAAATGAAACATTTGAGTCTTCCTAATTGCCACTTTGGAGACAAAAGAAAGTAGTACATCAGCAGATACATTTATCCAGTCAAACTCCTGCTGAAAATTGTATTTTCTTTTTATGACTGTGGTTTTGTGTACAAATGAATGTCCAGCATTTATGTATTGGTCTCAGGCAAAGCCAGGGTTGCTCTTCCTTGGTCGTCATATCTGTCTATCTGAGGTTCTCTAAATAAGCTCATGCAAGTGCCGTAACCCTTCAGATTTATGCTTTTGATTCATTGTAGTAATAAAATAACCGAAGGACACAAACTGCTCATCACACAAGAGCAAGATGTCTCATCTTTGTTCACGAGGGAACATTTTTCCCTGATGCATTTTTCTCTCTGGAATGAATGCATCTGTGTCCACTGAAGATGCTTTTACCCTGAGATTACAAATGCACATCAGAAACACAGTTTCAAATAAATACACATTGGATTTTAAGTATAAAGGCACCTGAAATGTCTTAGGATAGTGTTATCTATTTGAGGATAATATAAAAATGGACTGAGACTGATACTATGAGAATTGATCGGTTTAATGATAAAACACAATAACTAGACACAGTCTCCACAATGTCATCAAACTGGTGACAGCACAACCACAAACATAAAGCACAAATAAAACGACAGACAGCAAAACTTTGAGAGCGGTCAGTTGTGTTTTTACTCAGGCACTTTGTGTTTCTGTGTCCTCCCTCCACCAGAGGACAGCAGCTGTGTTCATGAATCCTCACCTGGGCATGTACTCCTGTGGTAGGCCGTCGAGGTTTCTGTCTCTGAGGGCTTTATCTACTGTGCGGATGTAGTTGTCTATACGAGCTCTCATCTCTGTGGTGAAGGGGTCAAAGGTCAGGCTACGTGATCCAGAGCGTTTAAAATGGCCGTCTCTGTTGCTCTCTGTGCACAGAAGTCTTTCCTCAGGAATGCTGGTGTTCAGGAAAGTGGTGATGGTCTTTAACTGAGGGACTAGATCTTTCTGTAGATTTTCAAAGTGTACCACCAGCAGGCGGTGGGCAAACCGCAACCAGGCCAGAGCATGAGACACCCACCAGGATGAATAGCTGTCCACAAACTCGGACCACTCTGTGAAGAACAAAAAAAAAGCAGCACTGTTAAAACGAAACTACCATCTCCCACAAGCTTAAACCTAAGACTGCATAGCTTGGGGAAATAATAATAATGCATAAAAACAAACATTTAAAGGGTTAGTTCACCCCGAAATGAAAATTCTGTCATTAATTACTCACCCTCATGTCGTTCCAAACCTGTAAGACCTTCGTTCATCTTCGGAACACAAATTAAGATGTTTTTGATTAAATCAGAGAGCTATCTGACCCTCCATAGACAGCAACACAACTGAAATGTTCCCAGGTCCAGAAACGTAGTAAATACATCTGTAAAACAGTCCATGTGACTTCAGTGGCTCAACTTCAGTTTTGTGATGCTACGAGAATACTTTTTTTTGCACAAAGAAAACAAAAATAACAATTTACTCAACCACTCTTCTCCCCCGAGTTATGTTTTCCACCATTTTAGAGAGTATCACAACGCATACGCACGCTTTCCCGAAGCGTAAACAAAGCTTATTCTGCAGATTACGTTCATGCGCACGCTTTCCCCCCCGATCGTAAACAACGCTGATTACGTCAAATACGTTCTTAGGTACTCTCCAAAATGGCGGAAGACGTAACTCGGGGGAGAAGAATGGTTGAGTAAATTGTTATTTTTGTTTTCTTTGCGCAAAAAAAAAAGTATTCTCGTAGCGTCGCAAAACTGAAGTTGAGCCACTGATGTCACATGGACAGTTTTACCGATGTATTTACTACGTTTCTGGACCTGGGAACATTTCAGTTGTGTTGCTGTCTATGGAGGGTCAGATAGCTCTCCGATTTCATCAAAAATATCTTAATTTGTGTTCCGAAGATGAACGAAGGTCTTAAGGGTCTGGAACGACATGAGGGTGAGTAATTAATGACAGAATTTTTATTTTGGGGTGAACTAACCCTTTAATAAATAGAAACTAGTTTACATCATTTAGGATTGCAAACGTTTTAAGAGCTGAATATTATTATTCAAGAACCAATGGATATTAATTCCATTCTTTTAAACCAATACATTTACATGATCTTTTTAAAGTCATTTGAAATGTAAATAATTATATATATATATATATATATATATATATACACTCCCCTCCAAAAGTATTGGAACAGTGAGGCCAATTCCTTTATTTTTGCTGTAGACTGAAAACATTTGGGTTTGACATCAAAAGATGAATATGAGACGAGATCAGCATTTCAGCTTTTATTTCCAGGTTTTCATATCTGGATCTGATAAACAACTTGGAAGATAACACCTTTTGTTTGAACCCACCCATTTTTCATGTGAGCAAAAGTATTGGAACAGATAGAATTAACAGATTAAAGTGAAAAAGACTTAATATTTAGTTGCAAATCCTTTGCTTTCAATAACTGCATCAAGCCTGTGACACATTGACATCACCAAACTTTTGCATTCTTCTTTTGTGATGCTTTCACCGCAGCCTCTTTCAGTTTTCGGTTACTCCCTTCAGTCTCTTCTTTAGCAGGTAAAAGGCATGCTCTATAGGGTTTAAGTGTGGAGATTGACTTGGCCAGACTAAAACCTTCCACTTCTTGCCCTGATGAACTCCTTTGTTGGTTTGACACTATGTTTTGGGTCATTATCTTGCTGCATGATGAAGGATCTCCCAATCAGTTTGGTTGCATCTTTCTGTAAATTGTCAGACAAAATATTTCTGTAGACTTCTGAGTTAATTTTGCTGCTGCCGTCATGTGTTACATCATTAATGAAGATTAATGAGCCTGTCCCAGAAGAAGCGATGAAAGCCCAAGCCATTACATTACCTGTGTAATGTGTACTATAACGTATACCTGTGTACACTGTGTTTCAGATGAGCTTGTATGTTTGGGATCATGAGCGGATCCTTTTTTCTCCAAACTTTAGCCTTTCCATCACTTTGGTCCATAAAATCAGTCCATAAAACCTTGTCCCAGAAGTTTTGAGGCTCGTCTCCTATTCTTCTTGCTAATGAGTGGTTTGCATCTTCTGGTGTAGCCTCTGTACTTTTGTTCATGAAGTCTTCTGCGAACAGTAGATTGTGATACCTTCACTCCTGCCCTCTGGAGGTTGTTGCTGATGTCACTAACAGTTGTTTTAGGGTCTTTCTTTACAGCTGTCACAATGTTTCTGTCGTCAACTGCTGATGTTTTCCTTGATCTACCCGTTCGAGGTGTGTTACTTAGTACACCAGTGGTTTCTTTCTTCCTCAGGACATTCCAAATGGTTGTACTGGCTATTGCCAGTGTTTGTGCAATGGTTTGATTGATTTTTCATCTTCTCTGAGCTTCACAATTGCTTGTTTTTCACCCATAGACACCTCTCTGGTTTTCATGTTGGTTACACGTCTAACTAATTATAAATGCAGTCTGCTCGGATCTGAAACTGAGCGCAGACATTCAGTTCTATTTATTGTTTGAATAATCAATTAATAGGAAACACCAGGGCAACAAAACACACCTGTCAGTCACATGTTCCAATACTTTTGGTAACATGAGCAATGGGTGGGTTAAAACAAAAGGTGCTATCCTCTAAGTTGTGTATCAGATCCAGATGAAAATACCTGTAAATAAAAGCTGAAATGTTAATCTCTCATCTCATATTCATCTTTTGATGTCAAACCCAAATGTTTTCAGTCTACAGCAAAAATAAAGGAATTGGCCTCACTGTTCCAATAATTTTGGAGGGGAGTGTGTGTATATTTTATATATATATATTTTTATATATACAAATATTTGGTATTTTATAACAATATCATATTACATCTATGCTTACAGAGTTTTAATACCTTTTCCAGGTCTAGAAACCACACTTTAACACAAATTATCATTCATTAAATCTATCACAAATTAAATCTTCATTTATCCCAAGTTTTTTACAAGTTTTTACAATCTTCTTTTTTTCAAAGACAAAAACAGTTGTTGAGGGGTAGAAATAAGTTTTTTTTTTTTTTTTAAGAATTGTTTTAGCTTATTGTAATGCTTTTTTATCTTATCTTAAATCATCATCTTATATAAGTCATCTTGCGGCCTAGTTTGCTGAAGTCCCCTGGTTAAGGCCCATTGCTCTAAACTCTTTGAATACTGTAAGGCTGAAACTAATGGTGTTTCTATCATTAGCACCTTTGCTCCTCCAGTGAACATCTGACGCGTAGCCCAGGTGTCCGGCACACTTGCGGTTGAACTCTGCCATTAGAGAACGATAGGGGTTTCGCATCAGCAGGAGAGCCGAGTCGAACATTTCGATCTCTCGCTGGCCGCTTTCATGAGTCTTGACGCAGATGACTCTCCCGCTCTGCCAGTAATCTTTCTCTCCTTTAAAACCTGCAGAGATGTGAGAGAACCACTATTTCTGAAGAGAAACATTTGAGCTGAGTCTACATTTGCTAACAATTGAGATGTTTAAGAGATGTCAGTGTTAATCTTCTTTCTTTTGGGCAAGATCTAAAAGTGTTTGTGTTTCTGACGAGTTCATTTTCTCACTCCTGCAGACTCATAATAAATCTCACAGCTGAAAGTGATGAGTGTTTAAGCGTTATTAGTGGACTTTCACCTTTGTTGTATAGAGATCCATCAAAGTAATAGCTGCCGGTGTAAAATCCAGTGGCGAGTTCAATCAGGTGACGTAACCAGGTGTTTCCTGCCCCTGGAAAGCTGGACAGGGCCACAAGAGTGCTGGACTTCTGGGGCAGAAAAGTCCTTTCTTTGCACGTTGCATCTGAAAGAACAGATCTTTTCTGTTGCAGCATTAGTTCTTAAAAGAGCCGTAAAGTTTGAGTTACATGCTGTAGGTTACCTAGCACAGGAGTACTGTACACCCAGTAGTAATCAAGGTCATAAGGAGAGGTGTGGTTTGTTTGGTTGCTCCTCTCACACGTGTATTCCTGTTCACTCATCTGGATTGTGAAGAGAAATGGGACATGGCTGCAGAAACAGTCCTGCCCTCTCAAAAGGGCCAATGGCAGGTCCTGATAAGGTCACACACAAGTTACAGGTGAAGGAATGGAAATAAAAGATATCATGTGTAATGAGTAGTGATGGTCAGTCAAATTATGTTCTTCTAGTCTAGACAAATACAGTGTGAATTCATTTTTAACATTAATTTTATTATTAATTAATAATAATAACTATGCACCATTGATGCTTGGCCCCAAAACTATGATTTTTATTATTAGTAGAAACAAAACAATAATAATTATTGTTATTTATTTTAATAACATTTTTTTTTATTAATTGTATAATTAGTGATAATAAAAAATAATAATAATAGTATACAGTATTTTATAAATATTTTAATTTAATTAACTTATATTTTTATTGAATAGTAGAACTAGTAGTACAAGTATTATTCACAATGCACATTATTTTTCTAGTCTAATGATCACCCTAAAGAAAACACATTGGTCTGGGTGAATACAAGCATTTGTGAACTGAACCTGATCTGTACAGGTCTCGATACACTGCTGAGGAGTGTGTGTCGGGCCAGAGGTCTGGATCAGGAAGTCAGTGGTAGAGTTCTGTGGCTTCTTGTAACAGCCGTGGTAGTGCACAGTTCTGTCTGAGAAACATTGAACAGAAAACAGAAGTCGTCTTACCCAAAGCCTCAGGTGAACCTCACTGTATTCAGCAAATGCCACATGAAGTTACAACAAGAGCAGTGCTCACTATCTCTCCCCAGGTGAAAAAAAGTGCAGTAAAATACACTTTACTTCAGTACGCTTAGTACACTTCCATAATGTACTTCCAGTAAAGTGCTCTATTTTTGCGCACTAATTTTGTACTTAGTATACTAAAAATTATTCTTTAGTTAGTACTTCTTAATCTTAATTTTAAGAACATCTAAGTTTACTCAACTGTGCTATTTTGGGACACCATGAATATGAACTAAAATGTGCTTTTAACATACCTTTTCTGTTAAAAAATATTTAGTTACCACTTGTAGTATCATTGAAACCATCATTCATACACTTTTTAAATATACTCATCATGCATAGAAAACAAATACATACAAAATGAATTTATAATATATTGCCCACATTTTTATAGATTAAATAATTCATTTCAAATGTATTGTAATTGTTACCATTCCCTTTATATGATATACTTAACTACATGTTTATGGTGTCTTTAAATGGTACAATCAAGTACACTATTACTATGTCGTTAGTAGCAAATATAGAACTTCAAGTACTTTATGCTAAAAGTATACTTACTGTTAAATTGTGAATCTAATCTAAACACATATGAATAATCCAATCATGTGCTAGTGCATTTATAGTAGCCTAAGCACAGTAACCTACACTCTTAAAAATAAAGGTGCTTAAAAGGTTCTTCAAGCGATGCCATAGAAGAACCATTTTTGGTTCCACAAAGAACCATTCAGTCAAAGGTGAAGAACCTTCTTTCGCCACAAAGAACCTTTTTGTGAAACAGAAAGGTTCTTCAGATGTTAAAGGTTCTTTATGGAACCATTTAGACAAAAAAGGTTCTTCTATGGCATCGTGAAGCACCTTTATTTTTAAGAGTGTATAGGGTTTTACTTAATACATTTCTACTGTATTTTTTCATGAAAATCCAAATAGAACTTAGTGATATATATAAAAAAAATCCACTAAAATCTTATGTAAAGCAATCATAGCACACTTCTAAGCAATGCAATTATAAAACACTTCTGGTACTTTATCTGACTACTTAAAATCAATTTAAGTGTTAGTGCTAATTAGTGTATTTATTATTAAGTGTGCTTATAGGAAAGTTGGGAAAATGTACTTTACTAAAAAAACTATTACATTACTAATATATTTTAAATAAAATCTATTTAATTTAAACTTAGGATAACTACACTCCCCTCCAAAAGTATTGGAACAGTGAGGCCAATTCCTTTATTTTTGCTGTAGACTGAAAACATTTGGGTTTGACATCAAAAGATGAATATGAGACAAGAGATCAGCATTTCAGCTTTTTTTTCCAGGTATTCATATCTGGATCTGATAAACAACTTAGAAGATAGCACCTTTTGTTTGAACCCACCTATTTTTCATGTGAGCAAAAGTATTGGAACAGATAGAATTAACATAGATTAGGAAAAATACTTAATATTTAGTTGCAAATCCTTTGCTTTCAATAACTGCATCAAGCCTGTGACCCATTGACATCACCAAACTTTTGCATTCTTCTTTTGTGATGCTTTTCCAGGCTTTCACCGCAGCCTCTTTCAGTTTTGGGGGGTTACTCCCTTCAGTCTCTTCTTTAGCAGGTAAAAGGCATACTCTACAGGGTTTAAGTGTGGAGATTGACTTGGCCAGACTAAAACCTTCCACTTCTTGCCCTGATGAACTCCTTTGTTGTTTTGACACTATGTTTTGGGTCATTATCTTGCTGCATGATGAAGGATCTCCCAATCAGTTTGGTTGCATCTTTCTGTAAATTGTCAGACAAAATATTTCTGTAGACTTCTGAGATAATTTTGCTGCTGCCGTCATGTGTTACATCATTAATGAAGATTAATGAGCCTGTCCCAGAAGAAGCGATGAAAGCCCAAGCCATTACATTACCTGTGTAATGTGTACTATAATGTACACCTGTGTACACTGTGTTTCAGATTAGCTTGTATGTTTGGGATCATGAGCAGATCCTTTTTTCTCCAAACTTTAGCCTTTCCATCACTTTGGTCCATAAAATCAGTCCATAAAACCTTGTCCCAGAAGTTTTGAGGCTCGTCTCCTATTCTTCTTGCTAATGAGTGGTTTGCATCTTCTGGTGTAGCCTCTGTACTTTTGTTCATGAAGTCTTCTGCGAACAGTAGATTGTGATACCTTCACTCCTGCCCTCTGGAGGTTGTTGCTGATGTCACTAACAGTTGTTTTAGGGTCTTTCTTTACAGCTGTCACAATGTTTCTGTCGTCAACTGCTGATGTTTTCCTTGATCTACCCGTTCGAGGTGTGTTACTTAGTACACCAGTGGTTTCTTTCTTCCTCAGGAGATTCCAAATGGTTGTACTGGCTATTGCCAGTGTTTGTGCAATGGTTTGATTGATATTTCATCTTCTCTCAGCTTCACAATTGCTCGTTTTTCACCCATAGACACCTCTCTCTGGTTTTCATGTTGGTTACACGTCTAACTAACTATAAATGCAGTCTGCACGGATCTGAAACTGAGCGCAGACATTCAGTGCTATTTATTGTTTGAATAATCAATTAATAGGAAACACCAGGGCAACAAAACAGTCACATGTTCCAATACTTTTGCTCACATGAAAAATGGGTGGGTTCAAACAAAAGGTGATATCTTCTAAGTTGTTTATCAGATCCAGATATGAAAACCTGGAAATAAAAGATGAAATGCTGATCTCTTGTCTCATATTCATCTTTTGATGTCAAACCCAAATGTTTTCAGTCTACAGCTAAATAAAGGAATTGGCCTCACTGTTCCAATACTTTTGGAGGGGAGTGTATATAAAAGTGTACTAACATTGAACTAATTTTGAAATCATTCAAAGCACACTTTTAAAAGACTCCTCTGTATATTTTTGCGGTATAGTATACTTTATTTCAATTTAAATATCAGTGGTATTTAGTATACTTTTGCAATTGCACTGAAGTTCTACTGAAATAGAAATATATTTTTAATTAGTGTATTTATAGTGTATAACTTTTACAATTTTATTTAGCACAAAAAATAAGAATGTACTACAAATGTACTTGCTTGTATTTATGCCTTTTCTTTTTTTTTAACCTGGGTCACGCTTTTCTGTCTTATCTAATGATACTCCATCCAGGCCCAGTTTAGTCCTGAGTTCTGGCCTTTAAACTAGTTCTTCTCTAATCCATTACTCACAAAAAATCCCATTAAATATGTCATATGTGTGTGTGGCCTGTTCAAGCAGAATCGTACTCATGTTTGTAATACTTCTGTTGTAATGTGACTCACATCTCCTCTGTCCTGGAAGTCGATCCTCAACTCTGTAAACAGACATGCGTCCCACCCCTCCACAGCGGGATCCCTTCTCTCCACGGCAATCCAGATTACAGTCCTCACCCCGAGCCCGCCGGGCACAGACCCGATTTCCACAGTGACACTCCGCTCCATACTCCAGCCCAGCATACCGGAACCCACTGCAAAGAGGACACGGCCTTCAAAGCACGGTTCACTCAAAAGTAAAAAACAAGTCATTTACTCATTTACCAAAAGCCCTCATTTACCCTCAAGTTGTATGAGTTTCTTTCTTTCTGATAAATATTGTAAAGAATGTTGGTAACCGAACAGCTGATGGTCCCCTTTCACTTCCATTGTATTTTTGTCCTTACTACGGAAGTCAAAGGGAATCTTCAACTGTTCAGTTACCCACATTCTTCAAAATGAGTGAACATTTTGGGTGTTTGGGTGAACTATTAAGGGAATTTACGTAGACATGCACATGCCATTCTATTGTATTCTGTTCTATTTTACATTGTTCTGTTCTATTCTGCTTTACCATTCTTATCTCGTCAGAAATACTTCTGCATTGAAGAATAAGGTGGATAAATGCATCAGAAAGTACCTGTTGGCATTTCCTAAAGGAAGCAGCACATAATAATATTTTGAGCAGTGAATACATTTTTTTCTGACTTTGAATATTCCAAGTTGATTATTTTAAAATGCCATTTCTGTATTTGAAATGGCTTTAGTATTTATGTATTTTTAACACACTTTCTCTTCCTGACTGTGACTCTCTGGATGAACTCCAGGTCAGTCATGTCAGCCAGCTCGCATTCTGCCACCTGCTTCTGTGGATAAACACTGAACGCATTCTTCTAAAAGAACAGTCTTTCTTTCATTTACTCTGTGTACGTTCTTTAAGACGTTACCTCTCAGAGCAGGTGTCCTGACACAAGGCGCTGGTCATTTTGCGGAAATCATAAAGAATGGTCCCGCCGAGTGCGTGCTCCGTTTCATTGTTTATAAAACATCCGATGTAGGTCCCTTGTTGAAAATGATTCAGATACAATTTATTATAACTATAAAAAATCTCAAATTTAAGATGGTTATTTTATAAACCATTACCTTTATGTCTGGCTTTCTTGTGTGACAGATTATGTTCAGAAGATCTTTTCTGTTCAGCATTATCATGGAACCAGTGGCGTCTCAAATGCCTGATCTCCAGATTACGAGCTATGAAGTGCTTTTGGTCCTTTCTGCTGTCTTTCTGATCAAGAGGTTGGTTCTCCATCACTTGGATGACATTCCTTCTGTACAACCACCTGGCAGCAGGTAGCTCCGGGGATCTAGGTGGTGCTGGTAGTGAAGGTAGCGCCGCGGTATCTGTTTCTCTCTGAAATGTTAACACACTGGAGCGCTGAAGAAGTAACACACTTCCTGCCATGATGTAAGCCACACCCAGAAAAAACAGAAGCAGCTGAGCCCGCCTTAACAAGTGCTGTAGTCTGAAGAACGGTTTGGCCATCCTGGTTCAGACCATTCAAGTGGATGTCAAACAATTATTTTACTTATACAGGACAAAGAATTACAAGATCGTATATTCTAGGCAACATCCTGATCTTCATCCTTTAGAGATTTAGCTCCTGGTGTCTACAGCATCATGAGTTCACAGGACCTAAAATAAATAGAAATGCCTGTCAGGATGAATACAAGACCAGACAATCAAATAAACCAATGTTTGTCTTTAGATGAATACAAGACCAGACAATCAAATAAACCAATGTTTGTCTTTAGATTCTAGCATTTCATTTAGTCTCTCATGTGACAAATAAAATGAAACTTGAAACTTGAAATGAAACTTAATATAAAAAGATAAGTGAACCACTTTTTCTGTAGATGCTGAGAAGGCTTGTTGTGACCCACAAGGGGCTTCAGCCCTTTGGGGCTAATGAGCTGTTTGTGATGAATCGATTAGTCTAATTATCATTTTCCCTTTTGATTTATTAAACATGTTTGGAAAAAACAAGAAGACTTAAGAGAACCTGCTATAGCAGAAACATAAAGTGTTTCTTGAAAACATCTACAGAAGGAATCGCTGAATTGTCTGTGTGACTTGTTCTTCATTGTGCCTGGTGGTTTATGGGATGCGAGTTGTCTGTCTGTCGGAGTGATGGGTTGGAAGAAATTGCCCGTGGGAGAGGAGAGCTGTCCATCCTGCTGAACTTCATGTCACAGATCACAGAGCTCATTCATATTGCAGACAGAGAGAAGATGTCCAGATTCATCTGTGTATATAGTAAAGCTTATAAAGTAATGTGTCGGAGGAAATCATTTGTTTTGCCAGAGTATTAGTAGCCACTTTGCAACTGAAATGATCTGAAATCTGATTCTACCAATATTTGATTAGTTTAACCCCAAGCTCAATGTTTATTACCAGAAAAAAATAATTTTCTATTTAGGAAATATCAGTGTTACAGCGAGGCACTTATAATGGAAGTGAATAACATACTGTAAATGTTAACTCTAATGTAAGTGTTATTACTAAACGTTGCAATAGTATAGCCAAAAGCTTATTTTTAGATTGATTTATAGTGTAAAAATCACTTATAAACTTTTTCTGTTTAAAATTATGTATACAATTTAAAATGACAATGCCATAAACACCAAACCCTAAAATGAGTGTAAAAATTACTATTTAGAAATGTGTCCCATTCACTTCCATTTTAAGTCTCACTTTCTTTCTTTATTTATTTATTTATTTTAGGGAAACCAATATGCCACAAATGCTGTCAATTGGGCTTAACTTGTATTAAACCCAGAATATTCCTTTAAATTCCTAAAGGATATAACAACTACTAGAGAATCAATCATTTTGACAGCATTATCTCCTAATATTTTGCAGATTTCCATCAGGACTCTACAAATAACAGTGAAGCAAACAACATATGGCATTGCTTGTTTAAATTCATCATCCACTCTGAAATTCTTGACAGTTTGTCATGTAGAATCTGTGGAAAACTGTCTTTGCGCCAAGAGGATTCTCCAGGAAAATAGCACTTGTTTCTAGACTAGTGTTATATTTCTTCAGTCAATTGTGCAGCCTAACATAGAAATTGAAATCGTTTACATGCTGATTGAAAAACCTTTCTCTTCTTGATGGAAATCTGATGATCAACATCCAAACATGTTGTTTTTATATCAGTACATTATATGACAGGTTTTCTCTTCTTCGTCTTCTTCTTTTAGCTCATTCTGAATTAGCCTATTTTAGTTTAGCCTATATTTTAGTCTTGTGGTAAGGGTTTGTTTATCTCTGCAGAGAGCTACATCGGTTTGTTACATTAAGGCATAACAATTTAGTCTATTAATAATAGACTATACTATTTAGAGAATAATAAGTTGAATATCTTAAGTCTGCAAGAGAAAAAAGTAACATTCTCTATCATTTAAAATGCACTTAAATATTAAAAAGAAGCAGAAGTTATGACCACAAAACCGAGCCAATGTTCATTTATTCATCTATAAAACTTTCCAAGCGCAAACTGTCAATCATTTGAAAAGAAATTAACCTCACTGTAGTTTAAACATCTCTTATATTGAGTTTCACGAACAGCTTCTTTGGTTTACACAGACTTTTGTTCATTTATTAGGCTACTCCCGTTTGAGATACTTAACCTGACGTTATTCTTATGAGCAAAACACAACGTTAAGACAAAATGAACCGAGACTTCCATATACTTTTTTATGAATACAGTACGATATTTGCCTGTAAATTATGCATAAGGCTGCGTTCAGATACACATCAGAGATTATTCGAGTATGTACTGAGATAAGACTCGCTTACCTTTATGTTAGTGTGTTGCCTCAGATCAGGTGCGGTTCTGACGGGCTCGGATCTGTGAGTCCGGTGATTCCTGACTGGAGATACTCGCCGGCTCTTCCCCGCTGCTGAACTCTATCCGTCGATTACAAAAGAATGTTTTCATCGCATGTTTTAACTGTTTCTAAATCGTCTGCCGTTTTTGGACGACTTTTTGTGACTGCATGTCCTTTTGAAGTCGTTGGAGAGAAATGAGAGAGTCGTGAAGAATATTCACCGAATTAAAACGGCGTAGTTGTTCCCTGGCAATGTGTAAAACACGGACTGAACCGGTGCGATTAGATGAGCTCATTACAGAGCAGCCTCTGATGCTCTGAACCAGAGCTTTACAGAACCAGCAGGGACCCAGACTCTCTGCCAGCACCAAACCAGGCACCAAATTACTATAAAAAGCCAACTTGCTTGATTACACTTTATACTAATGTCTATTAAGATCATTAACTATAAGATTATAATGGTACAAGATTATTTGAAACATTAATTTGTATTATGCTGGTTTTTTCATGCACTGTTGCAAATTATTTGAGTTTGAATCTCCCAAAACCTGTTGAAAACATGTTATATTTCACCCCAACCCCAAATTATATTTTGCATAAAGAAAATTAAACTTGTTTTTATTACCATTAGGATTAAAAAAAAAAAGTACTACAAAACACATTTCCAACAAATTCTCATTGCAAACAATTAATATTTATTTATTTAATAACAATGTGTTGGAAATGTGTTTAGTTTGTGGTATTGTCCTTAATTAATCATGATTTTAATAAAAAAATATATATTTGGACAGGGTTATTCTCATTTCTGTATAAGAGGAATATAATGTGTCAAAATCCTTTATGAAAAATGTTATTTTGATTTTTTTCTTCTCTTTCTGTATTTTTCCTTCCACTCAAACACTTCAAGCTCTCAAAATGCCTCTTTGTACAGCATTACACAGTTTGATTAATGGTGATTTAATCACAGGCTTTCAAAATCATTTCTAAGGTCTTAGCCACCTTTTTTTAAACCATATGTGGATTCTGTTCTCAGACTAACAGGGAATACATTAGGTTTTTATTTGGACATTAGTTATTTGCCATGGAGATCTGTAATATACATCAGAGAGGGAGACTTTGGCTCACTGGTTGGGCTTTTGGGTTTCCTTTGGCTCCAGAGATCTGGCACTATCTGCTCTGCCGCTGAGCAGGACAGAGGCTGAGACAGGAGAGGAGCACATGGACGGACAGACACACACACACACACACACACACACACACACACACACACACACACACACACACACACACACACACACACACACACACACACACACTCAGAAAGAGCCTCTAAAAAGAAAGAGAGAGACATAAGCACACTCATATACAGCTCATTAAGATGAATTTTCTTGACACTCCATCGTACCTCAGAACAAAAAGAAGATAAACTCATGCATTCTGTCCCTATTGTTATTGAAATGTCTGGCATCTTATGCATCTGTTCATCCTCTATTCTATATACATACAGTGAAACTGTATTAGATCATTTTAAAATAATTGAGCATGTTAAGAATCCTTTGCAGTTATGTGACATCACAACTAGTACTGTAAGAATCTGTGTCCGCAACATAATTATATTTGCTCATCACTGTTATAGTATGCCAAATTTTGTACATTTCATAAAACTGTCCTTGATTTTTTTGAGATATTTAGAGTCATTTTCAGCAACCGTCATCTGTCTGAGTGACTCATGTCCACTAGGGGCTTGTGTGCCTTGCACTCACTTTGTTAATCTGTTTTTGAGGTTTGTCTCTCAGGGACACTGACTGCAGAACAGTGTGCGATGTTTTCAAGTAATTATATTGCACTTATGTTCAAGGTCAGGGACCAATCGACCAACTGATTCCATTTGGTCCTGGCGGCTTGGCCCAATGGGGAAAAACAGATTAAAATCTCTTGATGACTGCACATTTAAGGGCTCCAGGCACAAACCACAGATACAATCTGCCCTGCACATCTCTCTGATGAGAGCCATATACACCCGAACTGTCTGTCTTTCCCTCCCTGTCTGACTGTCACACTCTCTCTTTTGCGACTGTTGTATTTTCTTTGGCTGTTTGGAAAACAGCAGCTAATGTGACTTTCACAATCCGTCAAACAGAATTAGTGTTCAGACATGCGAGAAATATGCAGATCATTTTCTGTGCACTTCTCATGGCTTCTGGTTTAAACCTGGGTGAAATGATTAAGCTTGATTTTTAAACATCAGAAATAATGAAAACCTGCTGAATTTTTCTTGTTGACTCCGGCTCATTTACCAGTATTCATAGATGTTTTAACCTTATTCCAGATGTCATAATTAAAGTGAACTGATTCATACACAATTCTTTTTTTATTGTATAATACAGAGTTCCCATCCTGGATGCGGATTGGCCAATAAAGCCTTCAGTCTACATAAATGCACAATAGAGTGCTTTAGTGCCCGCCACTTTTTCAGCATAATTGGTTCTGAGTATTTTTTCCATAATTTTTTTTCCCATAACTAAGGATTAAAAAAAAAGTCCATGGACCAAACCAGTCAGCTATGATGTAAATAACCACTTTACAAATCTATATTTGATGCAAAAAGTATTTGAAAATCAGA
Source organism: Schizothorax lantsangensis (assembly GCA_027422415.1). NCBI lineage: Eukaryota > Metazoa > Chordata > Actinopteri > Cypriniformes > Cyprinidae > Schizothorax > Schizothorax lantsangensis. The sequence continues at coordinate 21,768,380 of CM049856.1, read as the reverse complement.
CAAAATGACAAAGGTACAAGACAGCTTAAGTGAGGGAAAGAACTACAATCCCATGAAGGATTGCAAATGACAATCAAATTCAAAAATGATGAAACAATATAAAACTATTCATTAAAAGTTGTTGATTATATCTGTAAAAACGATGTAGGTTTACAGCATCAATTCAGCTGTTAAACACAATTACATTAAAAATATGTTTAAATAATGTGAACAGTTGGCTTCAACAAAAGCATACTATTAACAACCTCAGAGCTCACAGTATGTTCATCTTTAAAGGTTTATAAGTTACTGTTAAAAATCAATTTCCCTATGGAGAAAATGGATGGAGTAAAATGTTTGTAGACATAAAGCTCCACTTTAGAACTGTTGCATTTATCTCAGAAACACTAAACAAAATTTACTCTAATTTGTCCAAAGACCTCAAGTGACAATGTGAACACAGAGTTTTAATGATTTTCTGTTGAATGAATGAACGAGGCATTTATATAGCGCTTTTATTGTGTATTGCTGTACACCCAGAGCACTTTACAATCATGGGGGGGGTCTCTCCTCAACCACCACCAGTGTGCAGCATCCACCTGAATGATCAGCAACGGCAGTTGCTTTATTTCACCCAGCGACCCTGACAAAAGAGCTTTTATTAGGCTGGAGCTTTTATTGGGGGAGAGCTTTCCATGGACTATTATTAAATGCACTTTTCAATCTTTTTCTTTTTGTGTCAGTTTTTATGCTAAATCCCACTGTGAAAGACAGCCTTCATGTTGGTGTTTTGTCAGAATGAACCTTCTTTTTGTGTTCTGAAGTCTGTCTGCAAATGAAGTAAAGAAAAGTGTGAATAAAGCCAGAGGTGTGTTTCTTTCTCTGACCTTTTCATTCTTTAATGAGGGTCTGCTGTCTGGAAGCACCAACCATGCTAATGAACAGACCAGCAGTGAAGAAAATGCTATTAAATCACAGCACTAAATTACACATCAGAGTGCTGTCATAATGAGTGCTTGGACTGGTTTGGGAATCACCGTAGTGAAATACTCTGATTTTCCACAACCAGCAGTGCACTACTGAATCTACAAGCTGTATTTGTTCACAAAATGTGACAATGTGACTTGCACGATTCAGTGCAACATGTAGTTTGATTCCTGACAACTCTTATGAGCTGGTTCTTTTTATAATCATATGCGTAACCGGTGTAGTCCGATTCCCAAACACATGACTGTGCTAAACTGTAACAACATGGATGTAGTACATCTGAATTTCATTCATTCTACCCATATTCACATTATATAAAACATACTTTTTTTTACAAATATGTTTCAAACCAAACGTAGAACCTATTAGCCAGTATGCAAATTCAAACACAGCTTATGAGCCGTGTCTTTTTTAGTGAATCACAAGCCTACATTACAACCAGTGTAATGTGATTCCCAAACGATTAACTCACATGATTCTTTTTAGTGAATCAAACATGTACATAATAGCAAGTAAAGTCTTACTCCTCATTGAATGACTTATCTGAGCCAGCTGTTTTTACATTTACATTTAGTCATTTAGCAGACGCTTTTATCCAAAGCGACTTACAAATGAGGACAATGGATGCAATCAAAATCAACAAAAGAGCAATGATATGCAAGTGCTATAACAAGCATAACGCAGTACACGTAGCAAGTTTTTCTTTTTTTATTATATAATAAAGATAACAGAATAGAAAAAGAATAAAGCAAGCTAGTGTTAGAGGCTTTTTTTGCTTTTGTTAATTGTATAATAAATAAAAAGAAAACAAATAGAATTAGAAAAGCTTAGATTAGAAAAGCTAGTGTTAGTTTTTTGTTTTGTTTTAAGCACTAAATTAATAGAGTGAAAGTCTAAAAGGGACTATTTTTTAAAGAATAGAATTAGAATAGAGAGTGCTAGAGTTAGAGTGTCAAATAAAGATGGAAGAGATGTGTTTTTAGTCGATTCTTGAAGATGGCTAAGGAATCAGATTGAGTTGGGCAGGTCATTCCACCAGGAGGGAACATTTAATTTAAAAGTCCGTGAAAGTGATTTTGTGCCTCTTTGGGATGAACAATAAAGTGACATTCACTTTCAGAACGCAAGCTTCTAGAGGGCACATAAGGCTGAAGTAATGAATTTAGAGCCAGTGGTGGTTTTGTAGGCAAACATTAATGCCTTGAATTTTATGCGAGCAGCTATTGTTTTTAGTGAATCAGAAGTATGTTCCCCAGTCAAATGGCTCTTATGAGTTGACTATTTTTAGTGTATCAGAAGCACACAACTAACAAATGAGTGATGCATATCATACATTAATTAAATATGTTTATGGCCAGTTATTAGACTGTGCTTATTGCATTATAGTCTGATCATCTGCTTGTATTTTAGATTTCAGTTTTTTATTAGTGGTTTTCTATTGTTTTTGTTATATTTAGGGTCAGGTTTTTGTTTAAACCTGCAGCCAGACAAAGGATTCTTAGAAAGAGATAAAGGGATTTATCTTCACAGATTCAGAGATGTTCCTGGAGCTCAAACCAATGGAGAGAAGAGAGAGCGCTGACCTTTGCCCTCATGAATTCAGGTGAAAGAATGACTGCCAAAGTGCAGGTTCTGTTGCATTGTAGAGCTCATCACCTGTGTTTTGGACTCACTCCTCAGACAGACTGCCTTATGCATGAGAAAGATCCCTCTTTGTGCTCTGAGGGGTCCTGCTCTGTCTCTGTCTCATCTGGATGGCAGTCATGCTCAGACTGCGTTTTATGCTCCTGAGGAGAAGCCTTAGGTTTTTCTATACACACACACACACACACACACACACACACACACACACACACAAAGAGGCTTGTGGAAAATAGTGGCCTGGAATTCAAATGAACGTACAATAGAGCAGGCTGAGGCCTTTGGCCACTTCTAGTTGATTCCAATGCAAGCAGTCCTTTATCTCTGCGGCATTTAAAAAAATCAAACCTGACATTTCATGTGGGCTCCTGGGAAATATGGGCATACAAACAAAATATGTGATTTAAAGTCAAGCAAGTAAACAAAACACCCGGAGCCAAGGTGATTTCTAATATCTGTGGGCATCAGCTTCCTTTTTCAAACGATTTGAGGACTTTCATTTGCATTTCTAGTTTCTTGAATATTAATTTCTTAAAGGAATACTCTTCTAAAAACTGAACGTCCTGTCATTTATTTGTTCGACTTCATGCTGTGCCAAATCCATAAGCTGTTTTCTGTGGAACGGAATGAAATACATTGTTGACAATGTGTTTAACACCCGATCAAGCCCTCCATTTGAGATTAGCGGTATGAAAACAGTAAGCTTCATTGTGCTGGTGGCAAACTCTTGGCTGGAGAGATAAAAGGCTCAAGTGTTTTCCAGACGATTCTGTCTAGAGACAGTGAAAAAAAATCTGTCATTTTCAGTTTCAATCTTTTATCCCCTTGTCTTTGTTTTGATGCTTTATTTTTCCTAGACTATATTCAGACCAACAGAAATGGTGAATTTATTTTAGAGTACCTACAGGTTAATTAAATAAACCATCTGAATGACAATGTCTGAATGTACAGACAGTTCATCAGTTAGGTATTATTAGTTCGTGGCAGACGATTACATACCAGTCATTTAGGTAATCAAGTTCTTTCCTGGTACAATCAGAGACTCTGACAGAGACAAAGTGAATCTGCTAAGTTTATTAGATGGGTAGAGAATGTCAAAGTAATGGAAACCCAAAACAGAATCAACCACTTTCTTTACATCAGAGAGTTCTTCAACAAAAAGGATGTTTTTTCCATGGTTAAAATATGTTTTAGTAGCAACATAAGTTCATTGGAAAAAGCTAATTATACTATGTTACTTGCATATTTTACGGCGCTTTCAAAATAACCAGTGAGCAACAATAAAAGTGTCTTCAGTTTTCCTAAAGACAGATTAACATAGTCGTAGTGTATTATTACACTGGTTGTTGTACATATTGCGGCAATTCTGAAATGAAATGTTCGATGACTGGTACTAAAAGGTTAATACTCTATCCCATTCGAAAACAATGTACTTCTTACACCATTGCATCTCAGTTTGCATCTGCAAGCTTTTTAGCTCTTTTATCTAGTCTCATGACTCATTTTCATAGGAATTGTATCAGAGCGTTTAACATTGCAATGCAACGCCATACCAGGTGAGCTACCGAGCAAGTTTACTTCACCAGAAAAGCCATACATGGCACTAGTTATGTGATACAAATGTTAAAATGTATTATTTTACAAATTATGCAATATGGTAAAAGTGTTATGAGGTCATAACATATAGGAACCTGTAATCATTTGTGTGAAAAGATTATAAAAGTTGTTTCACTGCCACTAGTGTTAGCTGAAAACTGCAGTGAACTGTATGTATAGGTATGTTTTTGGAGTTTTGCACAATGTAGGTAGAGGCACGTTTTCACCATCATTTTTTCCCCATAATTCTGTTTGATGCCATTGATGGTAAAATTGCCTCAGTCTTGACTTTAAGCCATATAAGGCTGACACGGGGTGTTTTTGGGAGCGGAGACGGTAATGAGAGAACGCACGACTGGTTTACAATTGTGCTGGGTAGATTGTAATTGTTTGCTCCTGCCTTTCTGAGTTTAATTGGCTTAGTTCAATAATGAAGTGGCATGAGAACAGCTCTGCGCATGAGTGCGCTTCATTCTGTAATTGAGACATTTGTTTGACGGCGTGAGATCCCCAGGCATGTGGCATTCGTACTGTCTCACTTTAGTGAAAGACAAATGATTGGCAGTGATGTCACTGAGTGCCATGGGCCGCTGACGAGCTGCTTATGCGAGTCATTATTGACGTATAATACTCAAAAGTTATGAACGTAGTGCCAAAGCTGTGGAAAATCTGCTGTGAAATGATCCATATATGCAGCGCTGTGGGCAATCAACAAATGATGAGTGTTAAATGAGGAAACATTTCAGATGTGATTAAGGGGTAGTTCACCCAAAAAACATTAATCTAGTTATGCAATAAGAGTGTGCTGTATTGTGAATAAACCAGTCTAGGCACATTGGAAAAAAACGTGCCCCTACCTACAGTACATTTTTGTAAAGCTCAAAAATACAGTTTATTGCAGTTTCCAGTTAAAATGAACACTGTTGGCAGTACAACACCAACAACTTTTATTCCTGTTCACACAAGACTGATTAATAAAGACTTATTTTCATGTGGTTCTTGACCTCATAACACTTTAACCATAGTGCATGATTTAAACCAATACATTTGGATGTTTACATCACATAACCAGCTCCATATTTATAGCTTTTCTGATGTAAACTTGCTCAGTAGCTCACCTGGTAAAACTTGAGTCACGATAAAAAAAGGTCAAAGACTTGTAGAATCAAGCTAAAATGGCATGGTTGCTTCAGCAAATGTGTTTTTATCTCATGTTTGCTTTTGTTAATACTATCGGTTAAGTTCAGGGTAGAGTTTAGTAGGTGGTACATTATTTTCAAACCCCGCATTAACCTTTTAGTGCCACTCACCAGACATTTCATCTCCTAACTGCCACGTACTATAACCAACGCAATAAAACCATGCCAGATTCACGTTTATCTGTTTTGAGGGAAAATGAGCGTACCACACACTAGACATTTCACTTTTGAAAGTGTTGCAAAACATGTACGAAACAACGTAATATCAGAAATGTCACCATGTCACATTTTTCCAATGAGCCTGGGTTGCAACCAGCTTATGAAATACACTGAAATCCTGCCTTCTGAAATCATATGAATTTTTTGCTAAACTATCCCTTTTATATGACAGTAAAAGTGTTGTCATTTTGTCATTTCAATTCTGCACTTATTCTTCTTGGCTGCTTCGACTGTGACCTTGGATCAGAGGATTGAATGACATAGACATGACACAACTACCTGACAGACCTGTTCTCTCTGATTAATGGCCTCATAGTGAGGACAATGTAGAAGATGGACACCAGTGAAATGGCATATGAACTCGCTGACTCGCGCACACTCTTGTCAATGTTATATTGATTTACTGATACTATGTGCACTTCAATTAAGAGAGTGCATTAGTGAAATTCATTACTTGGAACATGGAAGCAATGGTTAATAGAATGCATGCAAGTAAGAACAGAATAAACTAATATGCAAATGAGCATAATTAGGCTATGCAGACGCTGTTTCAGTATTTTTTTTTCAATTTTTATTAGTTTTAGAGCAAGAATAAAAAGAATGAATAATTTCTGCTGTATGTTTACAATTTGGCTGGACACGTACCTGAAGCCCCGGGAGAAAAGATGTGGTATCGTCTGCTCTGTTGTTGTACACTCTTAAAAATAAAGGTGCTTCAAAAGGTTCTTCAAGCGATGCCATAGAAGAACCATTTTTGGTTCCACAAAGAACCATTCAGACAAAGGTTCTTCAAAGAACCGGCTCTTGCTTACATTTTTATAATCTGAAGAACCTTTTTTCACCACAAAGAACCTTTTGTGAAACAGAAAGGTTCTTCAGATGTTAAAGGTTCTTTATGGAACCATTTAGACAAAAAAGGTTCTTCTATGGCATCGTGAAGCACCTTTATTTTTAAGAGTGTAGTTTTCTCATCTTAGTGAAGCCATCGATCACATAATCCATTTTAGCCATGAAAGAAGAGGAACCCGGGTCCTCTGATAGCAGCTACTGATTGATTATGGCTCATAAATCCAATGTTATGACAAGAAGAGATAATTCACATGTGTGATTTGTGCATGAGCCATATGGGGGTAATGTATGGCCTCTCTTATCTCCAAGAAATAGCCACATCCAACCCTGTAACGCTGGTTTCTGACATTATACAGCATTTAGACAGATGTTGAGACCACAGTCATCCATTACAGAGAAAAATCCATGGAGTGACGAAGAGGAGCTGCACCTGAGATTATATTTACCTGTTAAGGCTACTTCATACTTTTTTGAGTCTTAGATTTTAGTAAATTAAATTATATGAATATATATAATCATAATCACAAAATAATTATTTATAATAATTACATATCTCAAAGACAATCAATTCTGATGGACTAAAACTATATATATATATATATATATATATATATATATATATATATATATATATATATATATATATGTATAAAAAAAGTTATATATTTACTCACCAATGGATCCTCTGCATGGGTGCTATCAAAATGTGTGTCCAAACAGCTGATAAAAACATCACAATAATCAACAAGTAATCCACATGACATAGCAGGAGGAGGGAGAATTGAAAAAGAGGAAGAGGAGGATGAAGGAGGAGAAGAAGTGTAGGAGGCCTAGAGTGCAAGAGAGAAACATGGGGCAGGAAGAAGAGACAGAGAAAAGAACAAAGGATGAAATGAAAGAAAGGCAATGTGAGTTATTTCAACTCAGCAGGGAAAAAAGTAGAAAATTATTTAAAGGCAACATGAAATGTAATGCTTTTACATTCTTTTTTGAATATATAAGATTATTAATATATCATGTAATTATGTATTTACATTTACTTTGTATTTTATGTTTAAATGATATTATATATATCTTTCACGGATGAAATAACTTTAATTTATTTAGTAAGAAAGTAAATAGGGTCAATTTGGATTTCCATGTTGCCTTTAAAAAAGAAATGAACAGAAGAGAAGAAAACTATTAACTATTTTTTTTTTTATATTAAAATATATTTAAAAAGTATTTAATTAATAATTAAAAATGATATACACAAGTTAATTATTAATTAAATAAATGTATATACTGTATATTTTTTTTAATTATACGTATTATGACTTTCATTTTTATATGGATTTTTATATAACATTCTTTTAAGAAAAGAAAAAAGAAAAAGACAAGAAGAGAAGAAAAACAACAACATACTTCCATTTATACTGTATATATATATATATATATATATATATATATATTTAATTATTTTTTATAGATTTTTAAAAGCTACATATTTTGAAGCTCACTATTTTCAATGTTTTAATTTTAAAATGTCCATAAATCCATAATAAGTGAAAAAGTCCATCTCCTGTTGTCCCTTGCACATTAAAATCCACCAAAATATTTGTTTAGCACTGTTTTTGCTTGTAAACAGTATTTGATCGATTTTTCTTCTCCTGATTCAAATGATTTTTTTTTTTTCACTGGTGAAAGATTTTTTATGGATAAGAGGACTTGTATATAATCCTGAAGCAAAGGTCTTAAATTAAAAATGCCTTAGGGATGGATTTGTTTCTCACAAACATAGCTTTCCACTTCACAAGATAATTCATTAATTGATGGACTGAACTATTCCTTTAAACCCTGTACATTTAAACTGTGCTTTGGCCAAAGGTCTTGTAATATCAAGTGACTTGCATTTGAGGCAGTCTTTGGAAAGTTTTATTTATTTGTTTATTTAAAAAAAAAAATTTAAACAATGCAAGCGCTACCAAACTAAATTTTACCTGGGTATTAGTATATCAGATTCAATCTCCCATCATTCTTCAGCTGTCAGGGCGGCACCTCAGCACTCTAATCTCTTTGCATGCAAACACAGCTTTCATTTCATGCCTTCATGGAACTAGCTATAAATATTTTCCTTCTCACTTGCCTTTTTTATTAAAGGAAATTTGATTGGCTGAAGGCAGAGTTTATTAAAACTGTATTTCCTCAGTCATAACTGTACAGCATTTCCAGCAATTGTGACGCATGCTGTTATTCTTTTCTTTCTTATTCTCTTTGTCGTCCTTCATGATTCAATCACAATGGGCTGCTGGGATGTTTGCAGCCGCTGTCCCACACAGTGATGGGAGTTCATGAAAGTTGTCAGCTATGACTGATAATCCTCTCATGCCCTTTTCCTTTCCTAAAGAACAACTATTATATTGTAGTGACAAAAACACAATATTAAAAGTGAAAAGGCTAAATTCATCCGAGAGAGCCCAGCTCTGCTAAAAATTCAGGGACAAAATCACAGACTAATGACTTATCCCACATTGTGACAGCAACAATTAAGATGTGTATTTGCAATGTGCTGAACATTGCATGAATCTGAGTCCCCGATTATCTATTCAAATGGCCCTGCCATAATACTAATGAGGACTCCTATAATTAGCATCCATGCTGGATGCCAGTTTTGACATCTTCTTTCACAAAGTGACAAACTCACGGAGATGCCTGCCAACTCATAAAGTCTAATAATTAGCATAATTTCATTTAAGCAACGTCACAAACTTGCAGTGTAGACAGCTTTGTTGATTTATATCTGAAGCAATTGAGATCTGTTCTGTCTCGGTGTGTATATGTATGTGTACAGTATGTACTGTATGTATATGTGATGGCAAATTTACATTTTCCACTCAACTGTTAAAAGACTCATATATCATGACAGATTTTATTTTTAGTAGATGATTTGAATGTTTTAGATTTAATTGTGCATGTCACTATCATTCTTACAATTCAATTTAATCCATGTATCATTTTACAATTTCTAATAACGTTGGCACTTGTTTTGGACCCTGTACTCAGCGTTAAGATGACCCTTGTTTGACAGTTTCTATTGTGAAAAGCCCATAAGACTCAATTATCCACAGTCTGTCCTCCTCAATTCTGGTCCAGTACATTCTTCTTTCTCACTTTTCATCTTTTTGCTGTTCATTACTGTCTATTCATGTTGTTTCCCCGTCCATTGTCAGATGTTTCCTTCCCTTCTATATTTGTGTGCAGTAGACTACATCTACGCCTGTGGTTTGTTCAGACCCATTTATTAGCCCTGACAGTGATGTTATTGTTTTGATTATTTATAACTTTATCACAAATTGCAAGTGTACAGCCTGTTGAACAGCTGATAATCTTGTTTTGTCTGTGAAGTCTCTATACTGAGTGTTTTTGATCGCGTTGTAGAAGAACTCTACTTTTTGTTTTGTTTTTATAATGAGTTGTTATTGTGACCGTTTGTGAGCTGTGTGCTTTTGGGGGTTGTTTGTAGTTATGTGCTGCATGCAGCATCTTGTGCCGTGTTTGATGTTTCATATTTAGCATGTGCCAAAATTTCATATGTGGTTCTGTGCCATATGTAGACACATTTAGGCATTCAGTGTGTCAGCATGAAAAATCAGCATGACATTTTATGTTCTATTAATGAGCCATGTTCTGTGACAGGGTCTAGAAGGAAACTGGCCTTCGTTAAAAATGATCTGTGATTTCACCTTCTGCAGAAGAGGTGTCGCTTCACAAGACACTGTACAGTATATTTGCATATTGTGTATAATTAATTAGTGCTGCCAAGACCAGCTTCTCTTTTACTATTGCTAATATAAACCCCTAACCTATTTGTTACTTTCCCACACCATTTGTGCTGCATACATGAATGATACCTCAAATTTTGCTTGGATTGGATACATTTTTTTGTTTGGATTGCATTGGATACGATTTTTGGCTGGTAGACAATAAAATTAATAAAAGATCAAATTTCCAAGCTGATTCATTAAGTCTGAGGTTGAATTATCCCATTCTAACCGAGAATCTTATGATATTTGTTTAGTTAGCATGATGATTTCAATTAGAATCTCATTTAGAACATTGAACAACCTGGAAACCACCTAAAAAAGCCTAGGAACCATTTAAACATTCTAGCATCATAGTGGTAAGTTTTGTATGGGCAAGCAACAAAAAAATAACATATATTAAATATAGGGCAGTCAGTAAGTCATTTTCTCTGCAACTTAAGACTCAGTATGCCAGCTTGACTAACATTATCTCTCCTCTCAGAATCTAAAAACTGTTTTAACTCTTAGCAGTAGTATAGGGACATCGAATGGACTTTCGTATTTCAGAAACCGTGTTTGTTTTGTTTCCCTCAAAGGAACCACAAAGTGTCACATCTAGCAGCTCATTAGGTCTTCTGAGAACGGAATCAATGAATGAGACATGTTGTGTTGTTTACTGGGAGCATGTTGTCAATAAAAGAGCAACTATTCTAAATTCATGAACAAGCTGTGACCATAAATGTTCTAATCAGTGCAGAATGCTTATTTCAGGAAAGACACAAGCTTTGTTTTTCCTTTGATTGAACATTTTAGCTTTATTCCGAAACATATTGAGCTCCGCATGCAAAGCGCATCAGACTCTTGAATCAATACAGGTACTAGAGGAATGATGCAGTGCTCGAATATACATAAACATACATAAAACACCGATTTAGTTGCTGTTTTTTTTAGCTTCTTTATGTTGGTACAGTATGTTTTAGTACAAAATGTATTATATATGAAATATTTTGTTTGTATAATATGTGTATATTATACATATAGCATATATCTTATATACACACACATATGCATACCAAATATTTAATATATGTATATATACGTGTGTGTGTGTGTGTGTGTGTGTGTGTGTGTGTGTGTTGAATGACTATCTTTGGAGTAAGTGTAATTAAGTTGTCATAATTCATGACAGCTATCAAAAAGTCAAATATCTAGTGAGCTAATGTCAGAAATCAGTGGTATAAGAGACTCGATGTGTTTAACTGCAGACATTTTGCTCATGTACGGACCCATCTAATGAGTTAATGGTGTGGAAATGCTAATCATACCTCAAGGTGGCAAACTTGTCTTAATGATACAACCGTTTCTCTCCGGCTCTAATTAAAAGGCCATCGCATCTGCTTCATTAGCCGTGTAAGGCAGAAATGAGGTAACTGATATGTCACTCTTGGATTATCAACAGAAAGCTGGGGGAAGGACAATAGAGGTCTTGGCTCCCTGCCTTCAGCATTCGACAGATGTTATATGCACACTTCTCTAATGATGGATACAAATATCTCCAGGATGAAATTATGGAAAGCTGTCTGTTTCAGTCTTTTTAGCACATTTAACACAGAATAGAGATGAACTGAGCAATGAAACTTTTTAATAAATAATAATAGTATTAAAGCAGGCCCTGTCATAAGGAAAAGGCAAATATATATTATTTGAAATATATTGTAGTGCAAAATAAATATAGAAATGATAGATTATAGATTGTTTTGTGTTGTGTATTAGTCTCTCAGTTTTCTTTCAATTAGTCTCACAATATTAGTTTCTCAGTTTTAAAGCCACTGTGGGAAGGAACTCAAATAAAAAGTTTCTCAAATGTTGTTTTTCATCTCTGGAAAGTCCAGAGGTGATCCATCTTTTTGACACTGACTCAGTTTACCTGTAATCTTATCAGTCCGTTTTTCCTTCCAATTTCATTTGGTCTTTGACTTTCAATTTTACTGACTCATAAAAATGTCTTGATTAGTTTAGTGAATTTGATTAACCTGAGCACCAGCCTGAGCCGCCGTTTCTTTCATCCTATTGCACTTGTGCTGTGAATACTGCTATTAAATGTTTTAAGGACATGCTCAGAAAACTGTACCATTTGTGTGACGTATGATCCTCCCGCTGATATAATTAATGGGATTCTGAATATAGTCATGATTGATTTTAATTCCCCAATGGTGGTCCTCCAGGGTCTATGTTGGTTTCGGCCTTGGTCTTGAGTCAGAGATTAGAATATATGAAAGTTCATCAGTAACCTTTTCAAATGAAGTGATAAAAATATTCATCTCATTTCCTGAGAATGACCCTTTTCTAAGACCTGCTGTGAATGCTAGTTTTAAAGGACCTCCTGGGATGGGCTGAATGAGCCAGAAAGGCCCATACAAACCCCTGTGTCAGAGATGAGATGTTAATGAATGTGTCTGAGCTGTAATTAGACTCTGACAGCATCCACAGACTCATTTAATTAATGTTTGGATGAGAAGTTTGGCATCAGTATTGCTACCCAGCCGCATAATAGTGTGCTTCTCTTTATCATTGATGTATATGTGTGCCTGTTGTGGCATTTAACATGTTTTGCAAAGGTAATCCAGACAGATAACCTGCTTTAATGTTTATTCCTGGAAAGATATGTTTTGAGTTTAGTGCTTTGACATTCAGGGAACTCAAATAAGCATTTTAGTTGAGCAAGAGCTTGACAGGGTGCTTGATAATACAAAATAATTTATTTTGTGAACAAAAAACCCTGAACTTATATATGTGAGACTTTTAACTTATCCAGAACACCATCTGAAAGAGTCATTTGTTGTTTAGATTCAGTAAATCTGTAATCGGCTTTCAAAATGGGCATGATTTGACCTGGTAGGGATGAATTTTTCAATGTAAAATGACTACAAGATTAATACAGACAGCAATTATGATTAGCTAATAAAACAGATGGCTTTTTACTGTTTTCTGTATTAGACGCAAATACAATGATCATTTTCATTAATGGTTATGTGATAACAATACTGAACTGCTGGGATTTGGGTGTTTGAACGTTCCAGGCTTGCACTAATGTCTTAGATGAGTGAGATTTGCATGTTAACATGAGATTGATTCATTAGCTGATGAGAATCTCTCTCCACAGGTCCATTCTCTCTCCGTGTCAGTCTCATTCAGTGGTGCGAGAAGAGCGGTGCATAAAGAGGGGATTTCAAGAGGAGTTTGTAGCCTGCCGTATTTATGTTGGTGATTACGGTTTTTATGGACTTTTTTTAATGAACACCACATCATTGGCACTATAAGCACCCTGATGTGTGAATTTCCGTAATTCGTGCTATCAGTCTCTGTAATAGGAAACTGAATGTTTGAAACAATTTTATTTACAAAAACAACAATGAATCTTTGTTTTCTGCATAATGTGGCTCTACCAAATAGTCTGCATTTCAAATAACCCTCAGCATAAACAAAATAGCCCTCAGAAATTCAGATGGGGAAAAAAATATTGTAATGTTATGATCTACCCAAATACAGATCATTTTTGTTTTTCTCCACAGCAGAGCCTGTATAAGGGGGTCAAAAGGTCAAGGTTATGGTCTGATAAAACCCAGTCAGTTTTCTTTGGATAAATAGATTTTCATGCAGATCAGTTCTGAGGTTTAATGGTATTTTTCTGTCAGAACCAAAATGCGCAAAGCATCCATCTGCATGAAAATCAGTTTATATAGAAACCTCAAGTAAATCCAAGAGATGTTTGAGACTGAACTGATGAGATAAACTGGAAGAGTTTATATAAGAGTTTAGGATGAGGAAAGGGGCAATGATGCAGAAAGAAAGAGAAATATGATGAAAGAGAGGAAGCGAGAGACAGCACTTGACGTAGACAGAACTTGAGGGGCTGAATTTCTCATAATCCCTGCAGCGAGCAAATTCAACAGAGCAGACAGCAGAAATCACTGCAGAGATCAGTTATTGCGCTTCCCAGACCTGATACTCAAAGCTGTGTTAACCGCTGACATTTAACTCCGTATGATAGATAAACAACTATATAAATGCTCAGGGGATTGTGGGAAATCCTGATTTTGTCTGACTGTGGTGAGTCTATAATATTTATTTCTAGGAGCTCTGTAGGAGAAAGCTATCTGTAGTATTCCAATACACCTCAATTGCAGTTGCTTGGTGGATACAATACTGACATCTTTGCTCATGGACACTACTTTCAAATAATTTTTAAACCAGTCAGCTAAGCCATAAATGTAAATTAATTTCATGCTTTTAAGAGCAGTGGAGAAAGATTTTTGGCAGTAGAATGAGGTGTCCCTTTAGCTAATTCACATCTGCCAAAAATGTAAAATTTTTGTCATAAAAATTTGAAGCTTGGGAGCACAGACTTAAGTTTGGTCTCATTTTAAAGAAGCCCCATGGCAGATTATTGTTGAAGTAAAAAAAAGTTTAAAAAGTGAAACAAAAAAAAATTATACAGGTTTAAGTTTATGAAAATGATTTATGAACACTATTTTATATAAAATATATATTTTATAAAACATGTTGAACTCTAAACCTGCTAGAAAACCAAAACCATATATCTAAACAAGTTGTGTTACAAATTTGAGGTTGATATCTCAAAAAATTAGCTTTCAGTAAGATTTTGTTTGGGCGCAGTACCAAATTTTCCCCATTAGATGCCAGCAAAACTCTGCTGGTGCACACAGTGCTTGGATTTGTGATTTGCAGTAGTTTTTCTCTCTCAAATATTACAAGAACACACATGTACACAAACACAATTTTTTTTTATGACACGCATACAAACCACACTCTGACATCCATACCAACACACCCACACAATTATAGCTGCATTATTTATACAATTGGCTCTATAATATGCAGAAGCAGAAAACGGGTATAAAGTGAGTATTTGCTTTATAGACCAAACCTGAAAAAAATAGCATCATCTGGTAAAAAATAAAATTTTGAAGCCTTGCCAACAGAATGAAAGCCTATTAACAAAAATTGCATCATTTTACAGTTAAACGGCACTGCGATTAAAAATAGCAGTTTTAATGTGTTTCAATGGGGACATTTCTGTCCAAACGGTGCTGAGTGGTTCACTTTTTTGTACCTAGTGCAAAATAAATTTATTAAAGGAAATGAGGGTGGAATATTAAAATTCAAATAAAAATACACACCTGAGCCAAAATGTATGCAGTTAGCATAAACACAGGCAAAATTATCAAAAAAACAAAACTAAAATGGACAAAAATGTCCAAAAGTTTGCACAAGGGTTAAATATGCGTTAAATATGCGTGATGAAAACTATACATTTTTGAAAAATGTATGATTGTCCCATGTTTATGATGTCAGTTCCACCACCCAGAATATTTTACAACAGTTTTATACAGAATATTTTTGTATGTGCATTGTGCATCATATCAAAGTGTGAAAATGTGATTTAGCAATGAAATTAGTGTGAGCCAAAACGAGTCTACTATTTTATTCCAAAATAAAACCATTTTCATCACAGGATGCTGTTAACCCCATAAAGTCTACTTTATCATATTTTAACCTATTATACACAATCTACATGCCTTCTGTCATCTGACTGTTACTTTTTTAGCAAGTATAGGCCTTTTAGTATATTCTAGAAACCCCCTACATGTGTCTTTTTTGCTATGAAATCTTTACTGATATGTTTAAGTAAACTAAGGAATAGATGTAATATTTTTAATATCATTTCAAAATCAACACTTACTGGACTGAAGCAACTTTTTAAGGTATGGATAATCAAGTTTACATAATTTTCTAGCAAAACCATGTTAAAGAGATCAAATATGATGCATTAGGCTTTTGAGGAACATTTATTTGCACATCTCTCATTGTATTGCATAGCATTATATGAAAAAAGAGAGCTTTGATCATAAAACTAAACATTTAAATATTATCTTACTAAGACATTATTGGGAGATACAGTGTGACAACTGACGTGTATTGTATATGCATTTTATGTAAGTAGGTTTATACTATAATGAAAATCTCACTGATTTACATTACAAGCTTATGTCTCAGAATTTCATCTTACTTTTTGACCATATAAATATCAGCAACTGTACCAAATTGTATATATTTGCTCTGTTTGAGCCTGTGATTAGCTGCTTTTTTTCCTCCTCAAATGTGAGCTCCATATTCTCCTACCAAACATGTATATCATACAAAATGAGCTGTAAAAACCTGATGTATCAAATATGATACTCAACAGAAAACAAATGCAAATTTCTATGTCAGAACATTCTATTTTTCTAGGCTGCTTACAGGGTTAAATACAATACAGCAGTTGGTTTTGGAAGCGGCTCTTTCAGCGATGGTGTTCTGTTACCACCTGCTGGTGGTGTATGTGGATGATAGTCAGGAGGCAGATCACAGCATATGACATGAATATCCAAATGAGCAGCACGCTACGTGCCAACACTGGCAGATCACGGACACTGTCCCAGAGCATTGTTCTAATTACATGCCTCTACTCTGGTCCAAAACCAAATCTATGTCCATGAAAGTGCCAGAACCCCCATCAAAACGGTCATAAACACTAACCTCTGCATTCACACTTTAACTGCCTGCAGCTTTGGCCTTTGTATGTACGTGTGACTGTGTCTTCCATCATTAGCAAGCAGTAGAGAGGCTACAGGTGAGTCATCTGCTCTCTCTCTCTCTCTCTCTCTCTCTCTCTCTCTCATGTGCTCAGTGTCTTGGCATGTGCTCCCCAGCACATTCTCCTGTCAACAGTACCTATGGCAGACGTCATGGGGGCGGTGCGGCCCGGCCCGACCTGGCCTGGCAGATCAGCGTGGGTTTGAAGTTGGTAAAGTTTATTAGTGAAAGGTGTTATTGTGCCATGGATGACTCACTGCATTTAAATCTCTGCATTACAAATGCTCATAAGCTCATTCATCTGTCTGAGCTGCACTAGAAAGCACTTAAATCTACATGAAATCACAATTAACTGCATTGTCTCTTCCTTATGGAAGCTTGTTTTCACCATAGGATAAAAATGTAAAAAGAAATAACTAACTGTGACTTTTTCACTCACAATTCTGAGTTCATCTCACAATTTATTTATTTTTATTTATTTATTTTTTTGCAAATTGCGAGATGTTAAGTCAGAACTGCAAGACACAGACACGGCTTAGACTAAGCCAGGATTAGGCCGTAGTTCAATTAGGACATTTAAGTAATTTTTATAATCATACCTTAGAAAAAACATTACTGGTGTCCATCTTGAGACAAAACAAAGACATTGATATATTTTAAAATCAATCAGTGTAATTTTCTTTCAGTTGAAACAGCTCAGACTTACATTTTAGTCTGGGACTAGGTTTAAGCCTTGTCTGTGAAACCGGGGGTTAAAGTCAGAAATAAGATATAAACTCACAATGGCAAAAACTTTTTTTTAAAAAATGGCAGAACTGTGAGATTAAAAGTCACAGTTATTTTTGCAAAATAAAAAACAGATTTTCAAGATGTAAAACCAGAATTCAGAGAAAAAAGTCATCAGAGAAAAAGAATTGTGAGTTTATGTCTTGCAATTCTGGGTTTATATCTTGCAATTCAGACGTTTCCCTCAGAATTGTGGAAAAAAAAAAAGAGTCTAAATTATGAGGAAAAAAGTCGCAATTACCTTTTTTATTTTTTATCCCATGGCAGAAAAGGGCCTCCATACTTCCTGGTTGTATTGTGAATTTCTTTTCTTTCTTTCTTTTTTTTAAAATTAGTTTTCATAAAAAAACGCTTTTTTTTACATTGTTTTTCTAAGCCTTCTTATTTTTAACCCTTCTCGTTCAACCATTGTTCAGCTAAAAGTGTAAGATGTGCATGTGGCATTCCTTCAGTAGAAGTTAAACTCAATCACAATGCTTTAAAATGATGATCACAGCAAAAGTAATTTTGTAGAAGTGTGAAGCGCATTATTTTCTAAAAGCACTTACATTAATTCTGTTGTGTAGCTACTATTCGAGCTGTAAAATTGTTCTCACCATTTTTTCGGAATTGAGGCATTATTTCTAAAAGTGCATGCATAACTTATACAGAAAAGGTTAGTAAGCAACTTTTTTCCACACTAAAATGTGTTTGCATGGCTAATAATAAAGATTCTATTTGGTTCTATGTTAAAGTCCTGCCTTTGTCTAGTCTGCACAAATAATGTGCAGCCCTCTAGTGTCCAAATGCTTCCATTGAGCAGGTGATTATTTTACCTGCTGCTTAAACTGTTTACAGATCTTCATCTGACAGATATGACAAATGCATTGGATCAAATGAGCAATGTCCGGATTGACGGGAAAGATTTGCTCACCGCAGAAAACAACACATAAACCTGCTGATGTGTTCAAAGGAAGCCTGACTGGCCCGCTGCCACAACAGGCAGGACGACAGACATGTTGTCACTATCACTCAACACATTCACTGTCAACGTCAGTCAGCACGTTTGGTGTGAGTCAGGGATTTCCATGATTCATGTCTGTGGATGAAATAAGAGGAAGACAATCAATCCGTCCCCTCCTATCTCTCACCCTCATTCTTGTTTGTGTAGTCAGATCGGACACACCTGCAGGTCTCCCCGTGAAAGCCCCCTCGAACCATCAGTCGCCACGGGGCTGCCGGAAAGAGACCAAGGGGGATTTTCTCTCTCTCTATGGGGAGAGCTTGCACTTCCTTCCTGTGAGGTCATAAATCTGTCCCCAAGCACATGCTAATGGTCTAATATTAACAGTGTTTAGATTGATCTACTCTGAGGATGGCCCTCACCTGAGGGTCCCACTCATATTTCAAAAACTATATTCAAACATTTACCTCCATTATTCCTCACTGGTAGAATGATCTTTACAAATCCACCCGAACAGACAAGTCCCTCACCTTTTCCATCAGCACTTGACTGAATTATGACATTTATTTAATGGACAGTCCATGACTGCCTCAGAATTAAATAAATAAAACATCACACTTAATGTTTTAAAATATATTACAAATAATAATAATACAAAGTTGCACTGATACATAGCTAAAATAAATGGGTATACAAAGAAACTGCTAACTTGAAAGCTAGAGTGCATGTTGATGCATTCTGAAGTATTAGCATTGCTATGTATTAAATTAATATTTGAAAAATAATAATATAAAAAATACTTTAACTGTTTGTATTTTTTACTCTATTTTAGCGACTACAAACTTTTTTGTTTTGATCAATTTAGCTATTTTTTATTTTAGCAATTACATTGATGCATGGTCTATATATATATATATATATATATATATTAAAAAAAGAAATTATGCTTTTCAACTTTCCTCCACTGGTTTAGCTTGTACTATGAGCAAGCTTGGAAGCTTTGTATTTTAGCACTTTTCATGTTACATGCTTACAATCGATTTGTTTATTCCTCATTTTTCAAATTGCTTTGGATTAAAGTATAAATGTGAAAATACAAGGACATTTGAGATTGAAAATAATATAATTTGTTACATTTACAATACAATATGGTGTAAATCATTCTGAATTAATTTAAAATTATTTGTTTAATAGTTACTAAAACTGCTAACATTCTAATGTGCACACATACTCATTGAGACTCAAGCATGAATGGGATTCCTGCTAACCTTTGCTACGTCAGAATGTTTTTACATCCTGTTATGAAAAGAATGAGCAGTTCACACAAGATCAAAGCTCCATTTTCAGAAATTAGTATAGAAGGAAACAGACTTTGTCTTTGCATGCACACAAACACATAATGCACTTAATTGCTACCTACATAAACAGAAATATTCTCCAAATGCTTTGGCATGAAGACGAGTCAGCGTGTTACTATTTTGCATATTTTATTACAAAGGTGAAATGCAAACATCAGAATGCACAAAGATTTTTTTTTTACAAACTTTCCTTGTCCTCTCTTTACTAATGCAATACTTTTGCAAATCACATATAATTTGCTCATTACATATAAATTTATCTTAATGCAATTAACTCTATTTGTAGTTACATTCAAAATATGTACAATGTTACCAAACGGTAACCAGAAATGCACCTGTTTACAGGTGTTGGCAGTGATTTTTCTCAGTTCTCTCAGTCTCAGGAGTACTGGTGCATGAGTGTGTATCACAGTGTGTTGTAGCAGTGCTGAGGCCCAGCGTCCTGTAGGTACCCCATGTGCCAGGACAGAGGGACTGTCTGCAGTGGTTCCCCGTAATTGTCCATATGATTTGGGCCACAAGAGCCCCAAACTCCTGGCTGATATGCTCCAACATCACCTATCCTTCCATACCTGGATGAGCTTGCCATATCGCTAGAAGGGAAAACCTGGGCGTCAGGAGAGAAACATGGGTAGTGAGGGGATGGCGGACAAGTAGGGCTGGTGAACGCGTGTTGCTCTGAGGACAGTCTGTGCAAGGGGTTTTGTATATGATGGCTGAGCGGCTGGTGCCAGGATAGGAAACTCTGGGATTCGAGGTGGACAGGAGGCGATGGCGACGGATCCTGCCACAAGCCGCCTGGCTGACCGTGACACTCAAGGTGGCTGCAGGACTTCCCCATTCTTGCTGGTGGGTTGTTAGTGAGGAAGACTGACAAAGCCGAGATCCGATTGATGGCCCTCTGGAGCGTGGCGATCTTCGACAGCCGCTTTCCGCTCAGGTCGTGATGCAGAGCCACCCGGAGCGCGTTGAAGGCCTGGTTATAATCCAAGATGCGTTTCCTCTCTCTCACGTTGGCAGCCACTCTGCGTGCTTTGGAGCGAACCGGCCTGCTGCGTTTCTTGCTCTGTCTCTCTTCTGGCTCGCTTAGGGCGCTGTTAGGGTAACAGCTCGTCGAGCTGCTGCCGTCGCTGCTGTCCAGCTCCTCGGACCCTTGAAGACTCCCGTCCGGTTCCTCATCGGAGAACTCGGAGCTAGTGAAGCTGCCTCTGCTCGCCATGGAGAAGCCGCAGACTGTTTCCAGTGTCATCGATCTCCTGTGCTGAGAGTCTGGATGGCGCTTTCTCACACGACCTGTGATTACCTGTGATGTTTCTCAACAGGTCGGGCCGCTCTTTAAAGCAGCTCGTTTTGGAGTCACATGGTACAGTCACCTATGAGAAATGCTGGTGTTTATGAGCTCCCCCAAGGCAAATTCAGCTACTCCCTCCCCAGACACGCCTTCTGCTGCGAGATCCACGTATAGGCCATGAATAGTGAGTTAAACTCAGACATAGACAAATAAAAACACAGACTCTGAGTATGTGTTAGATTTGTACATCTCATAAACTGTGGAAAAATGAAAACATTACATCACAACAACATTTACCATCATCAGAGATAAGCAATGAGGTTTTGGCACCTTTGAAGGAGGGCAAGTTGACCTTGAACTGTAGTAAGACTCGGACAGAGAAAGTACAGGTGCATCTCAATAAATTAGAATGTCTTGGAAACGTTCATTTATTTCAGTAATTCAACTCAAATTGTGAAACTTGTGTATTAAATAAATTCAATGCACACGGACTGAAGTAGTTTAAGTTTTTTGTTCTTTTAATTGTGATGATTTAGGCTCACATTTTACAAAAACCCACCAATTCACTATCTCAACAAATTAGAATACTTCATAAGACCAATAAAAAAAAACATTTTAGTGAATTGTTGGCCTTCTGGAAAGTATGTTCATTTACTGTATATGTACTCAATACTTGGTAGGGGCTCCTTTTGCTTTAATTACTGCCTCAATTCGGCGTGGCATGGAGGTGATCAGTTTGTGGCACTGCTGAGGTGGTATGGAAGCCCAGGTTTCTTTGACAGTGGCCTTCAGCTCATCTGCATTGTTGGGTCTGGTGTCTCTCATCTTCCTCTTGACAATACCCCATAGATTCTCTATGGGGTTCATGTCAGGCGAGTTTGCTGGCCAATCAAGCACAGTAACACCATGGTCATTGAACCAGCTTTTGGTACCTTTGGCAGTGTGGGCAGGTGCCAAGTCCTGCTGGAAAATGAAATCGGCATCTCCATAAAGCTTGTCAGCAGAAGGAAGAATGAAGTGCTCCAAAATTTCCTGGTAGATGGCTGCCTTGACTGTGGACTTCAGAAAACACAGTGGACCAACACCAGCAGATGACATGGCAGCCCAAATCATCACTGACTGTGGAAACTTCACACTGGACTTCAAGCAACACGGATTCTGTGCCTCTCCACTCTTCCTCCAGAACCTTGACAAATGAAATGCAAAATTTACTTTCATCTCTTTGGTGAGCAACAGTCCAGTTCTCTCCACACTGCTTCTGACGTTGTCTCTGGTTCAGACTCCAGTCAACTTTGCATTTAATATGCTTTGATACAGCACTCTGTAAACAGCCACACCTTTCAGTAATGACCTTCTGTGACTTACCCTCTTTGTGGAGGGTGTCAGTGTTCGTCTTCTGGATCATTGCCAAGTCAGCAGTCTTCTCCATTATTGTGGTTTCAAAGAACAAGAGATACCCAGAATTTATACTGTATGGATGGTCATTTATTGAAACTCAAATGTAAATATTCTAATATTTTGAGATACTGATTTTTGACTTTCATGAGCTGTAAGCTCTAATCATCAAAATTAAAACAAAAAAAACTTTTGAAATGTTTTACTTTCCATGTAATGAATCTAAAATATATGAAAGTTTCACTTTTTGAAAGAAGTTACAAGAATAAATGAACTTTTTCACGACATTCTAATCTATTGAGATGCACCTGTACAGGCACAAATGTAAACCAATAACTGGCATCTTAAACCATATGATTATAGAATTCTTCACTTTTCTTAATTTTTTTCTGATTTTTTTATTATTATTTTACCACCTGGGCCCAAGGCTTTTAGTGGATGTGTAATGTCAGGGGTAGTATCATATAAATTATATAATTATATTTTTAAATTTAAATTTTTATGTTTACTATATAAATAGAATTGGTTTATTTTAATGCATTTTTTAATGTGTCTGATTGTTTATATGTATATACTGTAATTCATATATGCAGCATTATATATATATATGTGTGTGGGTTTATTTAAATAAATGAATTCATAAATCAGTAAAATATACACATAATAATAATGTAATAAGTATTAATTAAAATGTAAATTTTATATAAAAAATATATATATAAATACACACACACACACACACACACTGATAGATTTTATTCATATTTTGTTTATATTTACAATTTCTATAATATTATATTATGTAATTTATGTAGTATAATTTTCTATAATATTTTGATATTTAAATTATATATGCCTTATCTGTCCAAAAATTGCATTAACTCTGCAATTACAATAATTTCTGAAGGATCATGTGACACTATAAAACTGGAATAATGACTGCTGAAAATCCAGCTTTGCCATCACAAGAATAAATTGCATTTTAAAATATATTAAAAAGTTATTTAAAATTCTAATAAGTTTTGACAAAATTACTCTTTACTGCATTTTTATCAAAGAAATGCAGTCTTGGTCAGCCTAAGAGATTTATTTCAAAAACATAAAAATTCTTATTCCATTCTTTTTACCAACATATTTTGTGTGTGTGTGTGTATATTTAATAAATGCAAGTTAAAATACTTGATATGTAATGCACATTGCATTTGTTGTTAATTTTGACACTTAATTTTAAAAAGGTTAAAAAAGATTAAGAATGATTTCAGCACTTTGTGTCAGTGATAATGTCTGAACTTGTGCTAGTATTCAAGGGCAGTGTCTCATAGTAGATTCCTGCTGTGTCTTGTGATTAATCACACAGGTAGTTCGATCTAAATTTGTCTGTTAGTGCTCATGACAAATTGTATCAAATAACTAGTATTTTGTGGATTTCCTCTCATGTGTGAAGGACTTGCGATCCATTATTTACATTTGTCCACAGATACAATTATCATCTCCAGCAATGCGATCTCGGCGCTGTGTTGGTGCTGGGCCTTGTGGGCCGTATAATTTTAGTGTCTTTGTAACAAACAATAAATCAAGCCCGAACAGCACCTCAGGATAAGAACAGAAAGACACTCGGACTTCAAAGCCCGCAAAAAGAGAGCAGGTATTTGACAATTATAACATGGCTTCAGTAGCACACCCTACACACTGTGTTTAGCACTGACAGGGGAACGCATACTTTTGTTTGGTTTGTTTTTGACAGATTGCAAGATGGTCATGTTTCAGATTGTGCAACGGGGAATCTGTTCTGTATCTCTATGGATCTTTGTCCTTTCGCTGCCCGCAGCCTGATCATGTCCTGCTTCATCATGCTCTCTAATCTGAAGAACAACGGCTGCTGTAAGTCAATAATTCAGTGCTAAAGCATCGCTGACAGCTCTTCATACCAAGGATAGCTGTCATCCTCTCTGTCTGTTGTGAAATGTCTCAAAAAATGTGCTTTCTCTTGTGATTATTTGGTCTTAATAATGATAATTGATAAATGAATCACTTTGGGGCATTCGTGTGCTGGGTTTGTGTAGACAGAATGAGAGGTCAGGCCTCTTCCTCTGCTTCTCTTTTATGGAGGCTGTCTAGGCCGATTGACGCCATACCCTAAAACAATTACACAGTTGAACAGTTTACAGTGAGAGTGCTGTTACTTTGAGACTGTTTGTCTTTTCGACCATGAGAAAAGAAGCTAATTTTGTATCGAGCATATGCAGTGTGAGCATCATTTGTCGTTAATAACTGAAAGGAAATGCAGGAAATTGTGCTCTAGAAATATGAGAGCAAATACTAAATAAAATGTCAATATGATTATGATTACATTTAAAAAAAGATAATTACTTTAAAGCTTATGCAAAAAAAAAGTCATTTAAAAGTATTTTTATGTTTCCTGCAGTTGTGTTGCATTAAACGTATTTTCTGTCAGATTTTTTTGCTCATTGTTTTTGTGAAGATTTTCTGTCTTGATGAATCCGTATTTTTTTTTTTGAATCCGTATGGAAATAATAGACATAAAAAGACGTTTTTAAATACAACAAACTGTATAATGATAATAAATTAAATAAAACAAAATTCTATATATGCACACACATTATACACTGAAAAGATTTGGTGTAGAAACAGTTTTCTCTCAGAAATTGCTAGTAAATTTTACAAAAAATTGCAAAGAAATAGCAAGTAACATTAAATGTGAAAATTTTGAAGCTGAAATAGTATTTTCTTGTAAAACATGCTCTAATAATATTTGTAAAAAAAAAAAAAGTTGTAAATAAAACAATCTATAAATTTATCCAAAAATTTTTTTATCTGTGTTTAGTGCGAGTATTTCCATTATGGCTAATTGAGTTTTTTAGCTATAATGGCCTTCAAAGATTTATTTTTTGACATTAATTGATTAGCATATTTTTGCTTCTGATTTCTGTTCTGGTTTGAGGTGTCAGTGTCAAAGCATCTTTTAATTTACGCATTAGCAACAAGTTAGCCATGGAAATTCAAAATAAATATTTTTACAGTCGTTTTTATTGAATAATCAGTCTCAGGAAGAGATCAGCACTCCTCTCTGCAGTCTGTGATTTATGAGGGGCCCCTGAGAGATTTATGGCCTCCCAGAGAGAGCATGAAATCTGCACCTCGGACCGTCCAAATCTCTCCCTTCTGACAGATGACAAGACACTAGCAATTATCAGCCGCCAAGAATAAATCAAAGCCTTTACTGCTCGTCCTGTGACGCCCTTAAAGAAATAAGCGTTTTCAAAGTAAGGGGAACCTGCCTAACTGCACTTTCCTGAGATTTGTAAATCTCTGGCCTGAGCCTCTGTAATGAATGGTTGTTACCTGCGTCTTATTAGAGGTCTGTAGAAAGCGTTATAGATATTTATTTCCTGAGGGACTGTTAGCGTAATGAGTGAGCACAGCTCTGTCCACTAACCTTGGCTTTGCACTGGTATGTTATTGCATGTTTGCAGCACTTCCAGAGGAATTTTCACACCTCTATAAAAGTTAAAGTCAAAAGGATTTCCTTCTTCCTTTTAAATATATATTTTTTAATTAAATCTATTTGTCTGCTCACTGTAAAAAAATAAATAAAAAATATATATCCTAATATATACACACATACATAGCATATATATATATATATATATATATATATATATACACACACACACACACACACACACACACATTCAGTATTACTTATTAGAAACACTTAATAACATGATCATCATCAGAAACTCATTTATTCTAAGCCATATCTTAATTCTAGGGTAAATTGGCCTACTATAACAATAAGAATTAATTTCCATACTGCTTCAGTCGGGTCAGATGGATGGGTAATAAGAAATGTTGCTGATATACAAGAAAAACAAGGACATTCAGTAAAGAGCCCCATGAGAGTAATTTTATACTGTATTCATATTGTGTTACTGTGGGAAAAAGTGAGGTGACTCGTGCTCCTGCAGAGAGTGTTAATGTGTGCCATTCTTCAGGCTTAATAGCCTCCATCCGACTTAAGTCATCACATTTCCCACTCTCTCTGCCGAGGTGAGAGTCCTGTGACTCACGCGCAAACACGTATTGTCTATGTGTGGATTGACTCAGGAAAATATCCTTTGAGAAGAAGATTCATCCATTATCTGTCTATATAAGGAGTCATCATACGTGCAGCACGTATGCCTGCCTCTTAAACAGTGTGCATGTTATTCAATATGAAATGCCTGCAGGGAGCGCTTGCTCACACATATCTACAGTATGCTGACAGCATAACAAGGGTTTACAAGAGTTTGTCATCAAGGTGGTAAAGCTGTGACGCATTTGTGTTTGGTAGTAACCCAACATAAACAATACAATATTCTGTGATTCTCCTATTTTAACAGCACAGTTTCTTACTTTCTGACTATTTTAAACGAGCTGGGAGAAAACATTTTATTAACAATGCATTAATGAAATCTACTAATTT
This sequence comes from Schizothorax lantsangensis, assembly GCA_027422415.1. Taxonomy (NCBI): domain Eukaryota; kingdom Metazoa; phylum Chordata; class Actinopteri; order Cypriniformes; family Cyprinidae; genus Schizothorax; species Schizothorax lantsangensis. The sequence goes on along the minus strand of CM049856.1, from coordinate 21,741,212 downwards.
TGGTGGTTTACGTTTAACCTTGTGGTCTGTGGTCAGTAGGCTAATTATACAGGGTCATGACAGAGAGAGTGTATTAGAGATGTTTATGTCTTCAGACGGGTTCCCACGCTACTTAAAGAAGAAAACTATTATAGACGAATCCTCTGAAGCAGCCTTTACGCTTTAAAGAAAATAAATGAATAAAACAAATATAAGTAAAATAAAGTGCATTTATCACCTCTCTTGCCTCATGCAAGATTTCTATGATAGTAGCGCCACCTGGTGGCGAAATATTGAGGAGCCTGATAATAGACCATATTTCATTTCTTTTCTTTACGTCCCCGACTTTAAATATCTTATTGTATTGGTCAAGCGCGTGTTCGTTTTTGTGTAGTTTTCACCCGTCATGGGCGCACTGTCTATGGAGGTTCATTGAGTTTCGCCTCTTGGTATTCTATACTCTTTGCCCACAGTCTGGCTTCACACATAAACAAAGAAAATGTTGCGCATGCGCAAATAGGAGTGGAGCGTTGTTAAGGGGGAGCTAGGCTATTAACATAACCATAGACTGTGAACATAACAGTGAGTAAATCTTGTGATCTAATGTTTATTTTTGACTATCCCTATTCCTTTAAAGTAAATATATACCGTATAATACACAACGTTATTAACCCCCCAAATATCACTGGGCCCGTTTAGTTTTATTACTAGGCTCTTTGACACACGTGTCGAAAAAAGGTCTTCTGACTGAAAGTTCGGCTCGCGCAAAGAGCGCCAAATGAAGTCCTGTGAGGTGACAAAACTGCTCAACGTCAGAATGAAGAAACACACTATACGATTAAAAAGAGGTGCGAACCATAAAATAAACACTACTGTAAATATTTTAGATTAGTAAGTGCTACTAGTAACATTTGGGTAAGTTTACGTTGCTGTACGTACGTTGATATATTCTGGAATTTGTCAAACGAACACTCTGGATGACCTACGGTTTCCGGTATGTTTAGTTATAATAAATTACAAAAACAAAAATATTTTTCATTATTCTTGTATTTCACACAATGAAAAGCTAGCTCTTATCAAATTTTAGCACTTTATCTGTCATAACAGGAGAGGGCGCTGTAATATTTGCAGAGCTCGGATATATGACAAAGCATCTGCTGAGGCGTTTAGGCCACTGATCTATAATAGAGATCTTATTTCTATCAGAGAACTGGGCACCGGACCCAGCTCTGACTTTTTTTCTTTTTTTTTTTTTGTGACATATATATAAATGAGGTATTTTTGAGACTTTTATGTTTTATGAGCCGAAGTAGCCTAATGTCTATGGATTTGACGTTTTGTCTGTTTTTAAGATTGTGTACTTTGTCAGTGTTATTGCAGTAACGTTAGGTTTTATATTTTATTTGAGCCATCTTCTATGCAACTACTGTTTTGTTAAAGGTGCTGTATGTAAGTTTTTGACTCTTCTAAAGCCAAAAAATAACATATGTTTGTAGATATTTAGGAAACATGCATTACACTAGGGGACTGTTTTAAGACCAGAGACCACTGTTAAATATAATATGACAGTGTTGCATTTCCAGCCTGGCTTAAGCCTAAAGTACCATATTTAATGTATTCATATACTTTTATCTCATGGTTATATTGCCAGTAAAATAAGTATATTCAAATAAATACATGAAGGTAGTTTTTATTATTATTCATATACAGATTTATGCTCTTGTTCATTCCATTTTAATTTTGCTTCTTAATAATGTGCATTTTTGATAAAACTATTATAAAGCACTGTAACAACAATTATATTATAATTAAGCAGTTTTTTTGCTTCTTCTTCCAGCATCATTCTGCTTTTGCTTCAGACTGACGGTGATCCTGATGACCCTGAAATTCTGAGTAGTCCAGCACCTTCATTCTTGTGCAATTTCTGAAGGTAACACTAGGCTATATTTGTAAATGATCTGGGGCCATTTCAGCTGTTGTGTCTGCTGATTTGCTGAAATCTATGAAATACGAGCAAGTATTTTCTCGCTAGCCTTGTTTCAAGGTGCTATTTGATGTTAATCTACTCTTTAAAAGCTCATTCCGACATCATAATTACTCTGTATATCTCCTGCGCTAAAACACGTTCCCACTGATGACGGCAGATTTGAGATGCCCTGCTGGAACCTTCTTTCAGAGATCAAATATAATGGTCTGAAATGAGCGGGAACAGATGGACTCGGGTCTATTTTTGGAGGGTGATGCAAGAGAATCTGACGGGTGCTTAGAAGTTTACGTTGCAATCTTGGTTACTTTCCAGACCATTTTAGTGTCAGAATTAATTATTTTTGTTTGATGTGCTATGGTCTAATCATTCAGGAAGTAGGTTTTTAGCAGATGCTTTTTAGCAAAATAAAGGACACAAATTTATATAAATATAAATAAATTTGTGTACTTTATTTTACTAAAAAACATCTGCTAAAAACCTACTTCCTTTCCAGCTTTCAGTGTCATGACTGCATGTTTCCAGTAGGTGGAGCTCTGTGCTTACTGCCAATGTGACTGTAGGATAAAATGATGTAAATGTCATATTCAGTATATCAGTTTTCCATCAAGGGTTTGGTTGAAGTGTTAGGTTTCCTTGGAACATGTTATAGTTTGAGCTCTCCAGAAAACACTTTGATTCATTTCAGGTGAATGTGAAGGTTATGTGATACCAGTTTCTTTTTTTCAGTGGCTTTTGCCTCTGTTTATTAGTCACAGTGCACAAGGGACCAGAAGTTATTGAGGTGACACAGAAAGGATGGGGCCGGCTCATAGTCTGCTCTCAAACCTGCTTTACTTGCGTAAGTACGGCGTCTCAGACCTGTCAAGAACATGTGCTGCACCGCGGCTCTGACAGAGAGCGTCTCATCTGAATGAATCTTCACCAGATGTCTGACCCGTATTCTCTCAATCTCCTGCTGTGAAATGCTCTTAGTTAAAAGCGAAAATGACCTAAATGACTAGAATTTAACATCTTAAAGGGACAGTTAGCCCAGTTTGTCTACATTTACTAACACTCATGTTGTTGCAAACCCATATGCTGTAATAGGCACAAAATCACCAAAAAGCACCATAAAAGTATCATGCACTATAATCATAGTCTTTCAATAAGTCATACGATAGATTTGTGTGAGGAACAGACTGAAAGTGAAGTTATTTTTCACTGATGACTTGCCTTTTCCTCCACTGAAGCTTGCATTTACATTTAGTCATTTCGCTTTTATCTAAAGCGATTTATAAATGAGGAACATCAAGTAATTTATCATGAGATTCAACAGTTCTTCCAGGAGTAGGCTAATTTAGATAAGTACAAAAAAATCCTGAAGAAAGACAGATAGACATTTTTAATATATTTTATTTAGTTAACAAAAAAATAGTTTGTTTACTAAAAAAATAATTATTTTGACATCGATGTATGTAAATGCTGTTTAAAGATTCTTCAAAAAAAATAGAACAGGGTTTCTGCGGGTCTTAAAAAGTCTTAATTTGCCCTTCCACAAATTAAGGCCTTAAAGTTTTAAATTGGAGCAGAAATTCTTAACTTCATAAAGTCATGGCATAAATGTTCCAATACGAATATCAAATTATCATAAATCAAGATACAGTTACTTATTTTTTTTATTTCTAATTAGGGCTGAAACGATTCCTCGAGTAACTCGAGTAATTCGAATACAAAAAATCCTCGAGGCAAATTATGTGCCTCGAAGAATCGTTTAGTCCATTTTACTAGGGATGCACTGAATTTTCGGCCGCCGAATATATATGCCGCGCCGCCCAGCAGTGTTCAGTGCTCTCCTCCAGCCGTCATCACTGCGGTGTGACGCTCCGTTCAATATTCCGTTCTATCAATGTGCATTCTGCTCATTTACCGCTCATGCTCACCGGAAAAGCATAGTCCGCTCAAATAACGCACCAACAGGAAATTTCTATGTAGTATACTTGTTCCTGTTTGCAGTATTGCTGCTGTGCTGTGACATGTTGTAGTACAGCTGTACTGGGCAACGCTGGTAAAATCTCCTTCACTGATCTGCTCCCGCTCTGCTCTGATCACATGCGCTGATAATATAGCTTTGCCAGGGTTTTTATATTTTTATACGTTTACTTGATGTTTCTTTACACAGAATCATAATTTCTATTAATTTCCCACTGATTTACGCGATATGATGAGCATTAACTCATATTACGCGATCATATCGCTGTTTCACCGTTTCATTTGAGCAAAACTAGCGTCATATCATATACACACAGAAAAGGCAACCCGTCAAAACAAAAGTTCGGTTTAATTTGAAGACATGGCAGCAGAAATATATTAGCCTATTGTTCAGCAAAATGTACATAGTACTACTACTACTACTATTAAAATTATGAAAACTTTATTTTTTAAGGAATGATCACACAACATTTCTTCCATGTTTTAACTTTAATAGTAAATCCACTTTGTTTGCCAAAAAGTTTAATTTTCAATAATTTAAAGATAAATGAAATTGTTTTATGCCTTCATTTGATAACCAGATACTCAACACAGAATTTCTGAGGAAAAAGAAAACATTTCATAAGGCTATTTTAAGAATAAATAACAATAAAACATTAGGTGACAGAAAATAAAACATAACTTTATAATTGTCATTTTCTTTAATCATAGCTATAATTATTATAACACCTAAAATATGTTGCATATAAAAAGTGTTTGTTTCAGCCAGTTAAAGGGTGAGTACATTGTGTGCACATGATCAGGATGGGACCACCTGGACTATACATTATTTAATTAGTCAAAAACAACAACAACAACAACAACAACAGTTATGTCTGCTTCTGCTGCATAGAACGGAATAAAAATAATACATTATTTAATATTAATATATTTTCTGTCCAATTTTCTTTCAATAAAAGTGTGGTTATTTTATTGGCTTGTTTTTTTAAATTCTGTGTCATTAAAATTGAGTTAAATTAAAAAGTCTTACAAAATTACTTTATATTATTTAATAAAATAAATAATTATTACAAAGCATTTTCGGTTTCGGTTTTCGACCAAGCACATCCAGAATTCTCAGTTTCGGCCCAGAATTTACATTTCGGTGCATCCCTACCATTTACTGTAACTACACACAGAGCACTGTGTTTGCAACCATGCTCCTTTAAAGGAATACACACACACACACACATATCAATATGCAGAGAGACATTTAAATGTTAATAAATGTTATGTGTATGGACTCCACATTTTTGTTCCACGTTAGCTTCCTGTCCACTAATTTTTGCCTCTTACAAAAGCCACAAAGCCTTCTAAGAAGACAGTAAAGGCTTGTGTCATGCCTGAGCTGTAGTTAGGCTGAAATTTGAAAGTTAAGTTGCACAATGTTTAGGTTTTATTATATATTTTTTTATTACTATTATTTTGATTTAGGTTGTACTATGTTTACCTTTTTTAAAGTAATTTGAAATTGATTTTTATATTTTTTATACATTTGTATTTGCATTTTGAATGTATTATGGCAATTAAATGCACTAAATGGGTTTAGTTTTCACAGTTATTAATATATGCAATTTCAGCAATAAAAATGTTCATTTTTCTAAAAAGGAAACAAATTACTTGTTAATTTTAAGAGACCTGTCTTATTTTCTCTTGCATATTTAGTATTGCTCTTTAATAAAGTAAAAGTTGTTCTTATCCATTTACTCGATTAATCGATGGAATTTTCGGTAGAATACTCGATTACTAAAATATTCGATAGCTACAGCCCTATTTCTAATCTTGAAACAAGAACACATATGTGAATGGGGTATGCAAATATATTTCCCTTTTCAATTAAGTTCTTATTTGTTCTTGTTTTAATTGTAAGCTCACTTCATTTTGATCAATGTCTAATAAAAAAAGATTTCTTGTCATTTTGTTTTTCAAGTAAATAACATATCTGGATTTTAGAATTTTTAGACATTTGCACTGGAAAGCAAGACAAAAATACCAGTAGGCCTACTTATTTTCAAATTAATGTTGTATTTTCAATCTTTGAGGCTTTGCTAATACAAAACATTTACATTTAGAGACCATATTGACATATTCCATCAATTTATTCCTTAAAATCTCTTTGCTTTATCTTAAAATCTTAAAAGAATGCCAAATTGTATTATGTTTTAGGGTGAGTGATGCTTTAATATTAAGGTGAGCAATTTCTGGAGGCATTAAGTGAATGCGTTTTCACTGTGTCTTCATGCAGCCAGACACTTTGATTAGCAGTTACACATTTCAGCATCTGCTCATAGAACAGGTGCTCTCATCAACGATGCGTGTAACATCAAACGCTCTCCTGACGGAAATAGTGAAGTGTTACCGTAGTTTAACAAATCGCTGTGGTGTATTATGCAGTGGTCTTGCCTTCCTCCTGATTGTGAAGTCTGTTCTGTCGGTGAAGTTGTCCTGATCTTTCCCTTGTATTTTCCCCCTCTAGTCCCTCACTGCAGACAAGAACTGACAGTATCCCTCCTTCATACACGCCCTTTCTGCTGACCTTTCCTGTCTGCTTTTCTCGGGTCCAGGCGAGAGTGATGAAGCCTCTCAGTGCTCAGGCCAGTATGACTAAGACAGAACAAGATTACCTGTGACATGGGCCGGGGAACAGAGGCACTAGAGTGTTTGTTCAGTGACACGGGTGTGTTGCAGTGCATTGTGGGGCCGGAGTCGATGCATGTTTCAATGAACTGCCTCATTCGTCTCGATATGACCAGTCTGTGGTCTCTCTCTCTCTCTCTCTCTCTCTCTCTCTCTCTCTCTCTCCCTAATGGGTAGGAACAGCTGTGAAAAAGAGCAGCTCACACTAACATCAGCCATTATTTCATTACTCTGAATGTTGAAGTGTGCAGAGAGCCGAAGTACGTTAATGACGACAGCACCATGTCAACATGGATTGGATGTGGCTTTTATTACAGATATTGCAGGCTCGACCATCCTGATGCATTACACACATTATTGTGCGAAATGCTGAAAGTGAACATGGCTTTTGATATTGATTGACTTTATTTCATGTTATATAGACTGGAAAAATTCCACCAGCTTGTTGTTTCACAGTAGAAATGTTTTTGACACTTCTTTGGAGATTGGAAAATAGCTCTTGGATTTGCAGAGATTCGTCTAGATAAACAACAATCTGTGTACTAGAGTCGAGTCAGGGTGTTTGACTGGTTGTGCTTTAAAGAGGGCCACTTCTCAGAAAGCTGTGCTTTAGTGTGTTAACAGTTCCAGTAAAACTCTCCTTAAAAAGTTTATAGGAGTCAATTTGGTAGTACATTGTGTAGCCCGACTTTTGATCATTAAAATATCATTGCAAAGTATTTGGAATAAGAGCCCATCTGAGCAAAAAGCGATCAACAACCACAGTTTTTGTTTTCATGTGCTTGGGGGTATTTAAGTTCATTAAATCACAATAATGGTCTGTGATTGAGTGGAAAACAAAATCAAATATTGTAACAGCAGTCTCTACAGACACCAAACTTTTTGCGGGAAATTGGCTCATTCATAAACCAAGCAGAATTATTTTTTGTGTAAATCATTCATTAAGGTGTTCTGACCGATTACTAACTCTTCATATTTTCAAAATCTTAGTTGTTATGAAAAAATGTACACCTGCCTTTTACCACTTGTAAATAGTGTGAAAAACATCAGAATGTTAATAACACTTCATTTTGATAACATTTACATTTCTCAAATCTGAGGTTCACAAAGTGTTGATGAGTCTGGAGGAGACTTATCGGGAAGGTCCATTTTTAATGCAAATTACTCAAATGTTTTAGGAGTAATTCTCATTGTGTGTAGATTTGTGAATGAGAACTTCCTTTCAAAAAGTAATACAATCTGCCATAGTTATCAGGATACATCGGTAAGGTCCCAGCAATAAGTTTTTTTTTTTTTTTTTTTTTTACCAAAAATAACATTTGCAACAAGCTGGAAATTATATAGCTATAATATAACTTCACAAAGTCATAAACACATTTGTGTATTGTATATGATGTAAAACTGATTCATTTGTAGATTTCAGCACATTCTTACTGATACCTGAAACACTCTCACTGGCCTTTGGGTCACTGGTCATCCTTATTGTAGAGCCTTGCAGATGGTAAAATCCTCTTAAAGGAGTCTCTAAATTGATCCCTTTTAAAGCATCACTCCTACAGCCAACACAGTGCTTTCAAAACAATTTCACCACCTTAGATAATACTTCTTTTGATAATATTTCAAGGCCTGCTATGAGCAATGCTCCTGTTATTATGCATAATTCATAATCCACCTCCATCTTTTTCATAGTTTTGTTCAATGAAAGGCTACTGATATTTAACCATTTTATTTACTGAATATCTTGTCAGTTTCTCTATTGAAAGGCTGCCTTTAGCATCTATATATAAATGAGTCTAATGGGTGTCTGGTAGTCATGACCCTAACCCATCCTATTCAGAATTTAAAGTTCAACTAATCATTCAGATAAAACTCAGACTAGTTGGTTGAAAACATGAGGTCCTTGAGTCCTCATTCCTAGCATGGACAAAGCTCTCATTCTAAGTTGCCTCACCTCTTGTGTAGAGATTGATCTTATATATTTCAGGGTCAACATCCAGCTTGTATCTTAAAAAGAGGCCATTGAGAGTAAGCTTACAAAGCCAAAGGGTTAAATAAAGGGAGCTCTTTTTGTTGCTGGTCGCCCGGAGGGAAAGCCACAGATTTTCCCTCCATTTTCCTCCGCGCTGCGCAGCTAACAAAAGAGCTATTGGAGATCGGGTTTGTTGTCATTTGAAAGCAATGACCTTGCCTCTGCCTCTTATAACAGGTCGTACTGTTTTGGCACAGAAGCACTCATCTGGATGCCTCGTCTCAGCGGGGCGACCCGCAGAAATACCTCCATAATAATGGAAGCAGTGATTGTTCACAAACAATCAACTGGAAGCAAATCCTGCTGATAAGAGAGACGGCTTTAGCAAGGAGACGGGTTATGAACATGGCAATGAGAGGTGCTAGATCAGAAATAGGAAAGGCAGAGGCTCTATAACCTGTAATCCCAGAGACAGCCAAAGCCCTCGGCAGTCAATGAGAGTGGCAATCACTGATGGATCACCTTTCTGACCTGCCAGTCATGGCATAAATGGGTGCAGCGGTATTTCTCAGTGTGGTTTGTGTAAAGTTAAGTGTGAGTTGCTTGTCACCTGGTGGTTTAGATTTGTGGATGAAAATACAAAGGGCACGGGGTCAATGTTTGGAAAGGGCCAACTAAAAAATGGTGTTTATCAACCTAGCCTTTCAAAGAGCCAGTTAGACTTGCGTTTAACCCAGGATACTGTAGGTCAGGATGAGAAATGTGGTAGCTTTGCGGTTAAGGATCTGTGCTTCAAATGCTGTGGTTACATATATTTAGCTTTTTTAAAAGAAGTTGCGCCTCAAATAATCGGTATCTGTCACTTTGAGTGACTGGGCTGTTAATTTTCTGTCATGCTCTATTTGTATCTGTCAGTGAAATTTTGTAGTGCTTGGTCATTTTTAATGTGACTTTGAAATCACAGGAATGTCTGAGGGGAGAGCTCTTTTGGTTTGGTGTGTTGCACTGTGTTGCAGGTCATTTTATATTTTGTTTATTTATTTATTTTTTTACCAGCTTTATGTGCAGTATACATCAGACAGTCAGTGACTGTAGGTGCTGTGGAAATGCTGTTTGAGACTAAAATGATAAAAGGCTTGCAAAATTTCAAAATCCCTGGTAGCCCTTCGGACAGGCATTCTTTAGATTTTGGTAGCCCAAAACGGATTTAACTAGCCTGAATAAAAGAGACATCAGCTGAACTTCACTGCGGACAAGTCAGCATAATCAAAAACTTTTCCTTTAAATAAAAAGTCATGGTTCAGATCGTATTATGGATTTTGAGTCCCAGATTGGGTCTTTTTTTTTTTGGATGCGCAAAAAAAAATTGTCAAAAAAGAAAAAACTGAGGATCTTGCGCTAAGTTCCATTCACATTTAACATGATTTCAAGTCAATAATAGAATCCACCAAAGAGCAAAAAAAACTAAATTCTTGAAATTCGTTTATGTATCCAAATAAGAGGATTACATGCCGAGATTCTAGCAATATTCTTTATTATTATAAAGTGCAAAAAGGTGCTCAGTGCATGTTAAAATAAACAGACGTTTTGGTCATGCAGGACCTTCCTCAGTGTTCATATTCCATTGAAACAGTTAATTTTTATATTCAGTTCCTCACATATCAACACACGTGTATTTAATTTTAGCATTAACAATTCACAAATATATCCCCTGTATCTCCTCTGAATATATTTGTGAATAGTTAATGAAGTAACTGGTCTGTCACTGATTCATTAATTAATTAAATACATAACAATTATTATTTGGATACATAAACTAATATCAAGAATTTCGTTTTTTTTTGCTGTTTGGTGATTTAAAAAAATGATTCCTTTTTATTTAAAGGACACTTATTTTTTAAAGAACACTACTACTTCGATATCACAGCAACTAGAGGTCACACATTTTTAAAGACAAGTGAACTTTAAGTAAATTATAAGAACAAATAAACAATGTTCAATCATAGATGAATAAAATAGAACAAAGTCACAAATAAAAATAAGGTCTAACTTCAGTTTTCAGATACAGAAATGTAATAATTGAGAAAAAACACTGCTTAGTGTTCACTGTATAAATGAAATGTAGATTAATCTTTAAAAATATGTTTTGTTGTTTGATTACCATTAATGACAGACAGCAGCAGGTTTTTACAGGCCGCCGTCCCTTTAAGACCGATTGCGCAGATTCAATACAATACAATACAAATGCGATTTCTTTCTCCACTGCATTCACATAAGACATAACCGACTTTGTGTTTACAAGAATACTTGCCAAGATTGGCATTTTGAGATAATTTTGTGTGTATGTGTCCATACAAGCTCATGGAGATGTGAAAGAGGAATCAATACTGTGTTTGCGTGCTTTATGAAACGCCTCACCTCTTCATGTGCTTCAATGGTTTAAAACGCTTGAATATTGAAATCACTCCTACAAGCGAGCAAATCAAGGAAGGAATTTTATATGACTGGAAGATACAATAGCCCCGGGATGTCGGGCTAGCGATTTTGCGAGTCCTGTGACAATACCCCTAGCCAAAATATCCATAAGGAATGCAATGTGAAAAATTGACTTTGGAAGCATATAAGAACCTACTGGTTAAAACTAGATTTTTCACTAGGGATGGAACAAAATAATTCAATTAGCATTATTTACTATTTACAATAATATTAATAAGCTAACTGGTTTCTAAATTGATTGCTGTGGCCAGCTGACTCTGGTGAGTGTATGAATCTGTAAATCAGGATTGCAAACTTGAGTCAGGGCTGTTGCTTAGTGCACCATCAGGCGCCTTCAATATTTCATTTTAAAAACACTTTTCCAGGCAGGTAATTAAGTGTTCCGCTCAGCTCCTGGAACAGATATGGCGCCGTAAATGATTCTAGTTGAGTTTGGACAGGAATTTAATTGATTGAAATGCACTGCTCTTTGTCACTCCTGGAGACGCCGCTAGAATGAAGGGTTTATGTTGTCTGCCTCTTATTTTGTTGAGGTAAAAATGATGAAACTATATACTGTTCAAAATGAAGACGAAAAGTGTTGTGACACTTTGCGGTTCACAAATGTTAGTAGAACATGTGCATAATGTGATGAACTACACCTGTGGTGTGTGAAAAATCACCAAAACACCAGTTAAATGGCTAAGAGAAGTGAAGTTAGTTTTGAGAAACTAATATAATTTGTATGCAAATGCAACTGGGTTTGATATTTTGCTATCTAAAGCTATGAAATTCATACATTTTAAGTGTGGCGTAAAAGTCCAAATACTTTTTGGGGCCACTGTAAATTTCATTTCACTTCAGTTGTGTGTATTTGGATTAGAGTGTGTATTCTGCAAGTCTGTGTCTTTTCCAGCTAAATGTGTATTTTTCCATTACTATGAAACAAAGTATTCATTAATAGGCAGAAAAACCCATAAAGCAAAGTAATGTGTTGAGGAAATACATTGATGTTATCTTCTTTAAAAACAATAAGACAGCAGCATATTTGGAACGACTGCAGAGAGGGAGGGGCGGGTTTTAAAAGTGTTTTTGTGACTTGTTGATAAGGCAGCGCCTGTCACTCAGGTTGACGGACAGCTTTGAGAGATGTAACTGTAAATCTGCATGCGTGTGTGCGTTTATTGGAGAGGAAATGGCTTTGAATGACTTGTTTTATCTACCGGCTTATATCCTGCTCATTTTCACTATGGAGTCTCCTCAGCTCTATCACTCCATCTCCCTCTCTTTCTCTCTCTCTTTAAATAGCTTTGTCTGGGATGAATGAAAGAGCATCTATCTCTCTCTTTCTCGCCTTTTCTCCCGGGGTTCTGGGCTGATTAGCTTATGAACTGTGAGTGACATTTGAGTGTTTGATATTGAGGCTTTTGTGCACTTTTGTGTTTGTGGGTGTTAATGCTTTTCGCTCGACTGATTTGCATTGCCGAACCGAGAACGTCTCCATTCTCATGCATGAAGAGATCTTATCGAGATATAAATGTCTCTGATAGCTATGGTGAATTTGATAATGAAATGAATTAATAAACAATTTGACATGTAAATGCTCTTTCTATAATGGCATCGGAGGAGATGATGCGTGCACGCACACACAAACAGAGTGACATCTGTGCACTTTGAGAGCCAGCTATTTCTGGAGGGTTGGATCGGGCCCGGTTGCTGCCAATGATGAGGTATTGATTGGTTGAGAAATGTCAGTGTTGAATAACAGCCTGGAGCTGTGAGGGAATCGGAGAGAATGGCTCACGATTCTCTCGTCGGCCACTGGGGGAGGCTGTGAGCGTTTTGTTGTGCAAGGAGACGCTCCGGGAGCTGGACCACAGAGCGTATGGCCCACATTACTGAAGGGCCACAACAAGCTGCTCTCAAAGGAACAGATGCTTTTCACAGAGCCGTTCTCCTCGAGGCCACAGCTGATATGACCACTGATTGGTCTGTGATTTCTTCCAGCTTTGCTTCTGAACGTTCATTTACCGGGAGAGGGAAAACAGGAGAGTCGTGAGAGCAGACATGCAATGGTCACACACCCTGTCGGAGGAACAGAAATAGAGGAAATGAGAGGGAATTACTTTTGTTCTCTACTTATGTCTCCAAAAAGCCCACAGGAACATAAGTCTCTCAGCTTTGAGTGTGTATGTTTGATACAGCTTCTGAATGTGTGAGGAGAAAAGCAGGAATTTCAAGCATGAGGCTGATAAACCCGTGAAGTTGAAGGATTTTTAAACTGCCTGCTTATTGAGTGAATATTACAAAAGTGAATATGAAAAAAAATACTTAAATATATAAAGCCAACTTTTATGAACTATTCATTTGTTCTTCATTTTATTTTATTATTTTACCAAGATTCTCCTTATCGTAGCATGTAACAGAGTATAAAAATATTTATTACTGTAATGTGGAACATTATGTAAATGATAAAGTACTTTAGGAAGTACTTATTAAAGCATTTACAGTTGAAGTCAAAAGTTTACATACACCTTGCAGAATCTGCAAAATGTTAATTATTTTACCAAAATAAGAGGGATCATACAAAATGCATGTTATTGTTTATTTAGTACTGACCTGAATAAGATATTTCACATAAAAGATGTTTGTTTACATATAGTCCACGAGAAAAAAATTATAAAAATGACACCATTCAAAAGTTTACACACACTTGATTCTTAATACTGTGTTGTTACCTGAATGATCTACAGCTGGTTTTTTTTTGTTTAGTGATAGTTGTTCATGAGTCCCTTGTTTGTCCTGAACAGTTAAACTTCCTGCTGTTCTTCAGGAAAATCATTCAGGTCCCACAAATTCTTTGGTTTTCCAGTATTTTTGTGTATTTGAACCCTTTTGTAAGTATCCTCTTGAATTTGAAGATCAGGGGTAATTTAACTTATTTTGTCTTCTGGGAAACATGTAAGTATCTTCTGTACCTTCTGAAGGGCAGTACTAAATAAACAAATATGATATTTAGGCAAAACAAGAAAAATGTACACATCTTCATTATGTTCAAAAGTTTTCACCCCCGGCTCTTAATGCATTGTTTTTCCTTCTGGAGCATCAGTGAGCGTTTGAACCTTCTGTAATAGTTGCATATAAGTCCCTCAGTTGTCCTCAGTGTGAAAAGATGGATCTCAAAATCATAGTCATTGTTGGAAAGGGTTCAAATACACAAAAATGCTGGAAAACCAAAGACGTTGTGGGACCGGAGGATTTTTATGAAGAACAGCAGGCAGTTTAACTGTTCAGGACAAACAAGGGACTCATAAACAACTATCTCTAAACAACAACAACAAAAAAAACAGTTGTGGATCATTGAGGTAACAACACAGTATTAAGAATCAAGTGTATGTAAACTTTTGAACGGGGTCATTATTATAAAGTCACCTATTATTTTCTCTTGTGGACTATATGTAAAGAATTAGAGGAATTCGAATTTTTATAATTTTTTTATTTGTCACACGATTATATAGAGAGTATATAACCAGCAGTGAAATGTATTCTCTGCATTTAACCCATCCTAAGTGAACACACACCCGGAGCAGTGGGCAGCCATGTTACAGTGCCCGGGGAGTACACATCTTTTATGTGAAATATCTTATTCTGGGTTGCGTTTCCCAAAAGCATCGTAAGCTTAAGTACATCGTAGACCCATTGAAACCAATGGAGTTACGATCAACTTAGGCTTGAGATGCTTTTGGGAAACGCAACCCAGGTCAGTATTAAATAAACAATAACATGCATTTTTTATGATCCCTCTTATTTTGATAAAATAATTAACATTTTGCAGACTTTGCAAGTAAAATTTTGACTTTAACAGTAAGTACTTTAACATATTTGTATAATAAATTATATACTTTTATTTGTATATATAACAAACTAATTTTCTAACGTTATAAAATGTTCTTTATTCAGAATTTAATAAAAAATAATAATGATAATATTTATTATTCATTGTATTATTGTTATTTGAAATGTAGTAATATTATAATATATTATATTTAAAGAAATATTATGTGTGTATATATAATAAATATTATATATTTTTTATTTTTATTTTGAGCTTCCATTAGTGACTCTTCCCTGCTCCCCATAAAGAATAAATAAACAGAATGACATCTCAAACTGCAGGCGGTCCATTAGATTCACCCTGTAACTCTTCCCTGCTCCCCATAAACCTGAATAAATAAATCAGAATCCCTGTGACATCTCAAACTGTGCAGGCGGTGACTGACATTGTCATCCGTTCATTCCTCTTAAGGCCCCAAAAGGCAAATGCCAGAAGATACAATATTCATGCAGCCACTGACAGGCAAACCCAAGGCCTCTTCCTGCTCTCTCTCCCTCTTTCTATTGAACTGGCAAACAGCCTTTTCAAAGATGAGCATTTGCAGCTAAATGTCCCCTTCACGCACAGACAAAGCCTCCTGGGTAATATTTTAGGTCTGATTCAGTGGAGAGGCTGCGTGTTTCTGATTTGGCTGCTGAAACCGAGCTCTCGTTAGCTAGGTGCTTTGCTCCTGGGGGACGATTTCGGGTGCAGCCAAGATTCACTTCACTGCAGGGCAGATCTTCTAGCAGCTTGAGCTCTCAGCAACATCCTGTTCATTCCTAAAGGCAGATTACGCGTTTCTGCAAATCATATTAATGATGAATTATATGGAAGATTCTCCTGGTGAGATGACACAAGTGTGCTGTATATGAAAGCCCGCTGGCACCACTGTGTCTCCTTGATCAGAGCTGAAGGTGTGTGCTATTAACATAATCAATGCTGGAGCTGCATCATTGGTGCTCTGCTGGAGATGCTTTTGTTCCTGACGGTGGGCTGATCGCTGAAGAGCAGCTTTGTAGCGGTCTGCTGGTCAGTGTATTACAGGGGTCATTTGTCGCTATTAAGGACACTTACCCCAGATTGTCTCACAGGTAGAGACGTACTGCTTCTCTATCACTGCTGAAATCATGCCAATTTCATTCACCTTCATGCTGGAGTTGATGATTTTATCTCCATTTAAAGATTATGTGAAATTGACCCATTTAATTTCCCTGATCATATTATACATTATTTATTAGTGCATGTTATTCAAAAGAGTTTTTTTGGGTAGAATTTATCAGAATGCAGTGCCTCTGAAACATGTTAGGCCATGATATTATTGAAAAGAAAACTTGTCACAATCCAATCAGATCCCACCCTACATTCTGTCACTCAGAAATCTATTGCATTATGGAGGTTAAACGCATTTGGTGTCATTGTCATTTAAGAAGAAATAAAAGATTGACAGATAAATACACTTCCACTTCCAGCAGCCCTCCAGAACAAATATTATAATATCCACAAACTTTAAAGTGGGTGAATTTAGATGCTTCATTGGGTTTAGATGACACTAACAAGAAAATGCTGTAAGATTCAATGTTATGACGGCCGAACGTTACCGCAAACAGGAGCGAGTCTTTATTGAGACTTTGATTGGATTTGACATGAAAAGCTAAACGGACACTGCGGCAAAACTCTTTCTAGCTTCCTGACTGTGGCTTTCTGAAATTAGGCTGACAGGTCTTTGACAACATCTATTTAAGAAAAAGAGGAGGATTAATGAGTTAATTAATCATTTTATGTCATTCTGAAAAAAGACCCAGGAGAGGCGTCTCACGGCAGACTGGCCTTTTTCTCTTCCTCTCTCTCTTTCTCTTTCTCTCTCTCTCTCTCTCTCTCTCTCTCTCTCTTTCTTTTTCTTTTTTTTTTTTTTTTGTGAAACGTAATTGTATTCAACGATATGCAGCAGCTTGCTATTTTGGCCATAGTTCTTAATTATGATTGGTGTTATTGCTCTCCAGAGCAGAGCAAATTGCTGTTATGTTGTTTGCCTGGGCCTAATCTCATTGGCACGTTGTCACAAAAGTAATTATCTGTCATTTAAATTGATGCCATAAGCTCAAAACAGAGGCACACCTGCTGCCACTAGCCAGGCAGAGAGGAGTAAAGATCAGGACTCCTCCTCCTCTCTCTCTCACTCCTCCTTTATTCTGTTTGAATCTTAAACTATGTGCAAAGCGTGCCAGCAATCGTAAAGTACATTACTTTTGAAGTATGATGTACAGTATGCCAATATCAATGTCAAAAATTGGCGCAGGGATACATATATTGGTACCGTTGGTTATCAAACTATGTGCGGTTCATTTCGCCTATTTTTATGATAAGATTATTTTTGCTATCATTTAACTCTCACTAAAAGTAACATTAATAAATGTAAAGTAACATTAATAAATGCAATCTTATAGTAGATCCTACAAATAAATGCACATTTTTGTACTGTACGTTTTAATTATGCAATGCTTATTATTGGTCAGAATTTCAATAGGGCATATGCAAATTGTAATTCATTCTCAGCTTTCTGAAAATGCAGTTCCATGGGTGGATGGATGGAATGGATGGACGAACTGAAAAATAGGCACCTGGTTGCAGAGTAAGTGAGTAAAGAGCAGTGCAGGTTACTACATTTTTCTCTGATGCTCTGTGCGGGAGAGTTTTTGGCATGAACTCGGGATAAGTTACCCATAATCCTCTTCAGACCTGCAGCTCTGTGAGGGATCAACTCCTGATGGATAATCTAGCACAGGGTTGGCGAATGCTCTTTTCAGCCAATGAATAACATTAAAAATTCAAGCAGCAGAAGAAGGAGACAATGATGAATCTGACCTTATTAATTTTAACTTTGGATAAATAATGCAGGGCTTTCGGTTCAGCCCCTCTCCCTGTTTCTCCACCTCCTCCCCCTGATGGCAGCGCCCCCGTCAGATCTCTGATGATCCATTAACATCCTGTTCACTGAGTCTCTGTCTAAAAACAGCCAAGCAACTGCAGGGTTTTTGTGGAAAGGACAGTGAAATCAGGACGTGCTGCTGAGAGCATGAGAGTGTTCAGGTGGACAGATCTTTTCATTAGAGGTGGGAGGTTGTTTTGTCGCTGTTTTCTCGCACACAGAACTGCTTCTGTGCAAACATCTTGTTATTTTACAAATGCGCTGACCTTGCTATGCCATTTTCAGATTTCATATCTTTTTGGAAAACATTCCAATTAACGTTCAAAAGTCACGATCACAGCAAACACTAACAAGTTAACAACAAATGCTTTTTTTTCATTTTTAGAAACTCGTGAAACGCTTATGTGCAATAGAAAAGAAAGGGAGTATTTTCTTCTAAACATATATAGAGAAATCTTTTAAATTTTTTACATTATATTTTCCGAAGAATATAAGGGGTGTTTGTCCATGGAATATAATGCATTCGATTTATTATCCAATTCACAAACAAATGAATCTTGGTTCTTTTTGGTGAATCAGAAGTATACAGTAATGACTCTTATGAACCAGATCTGATAATGAATCATTCAAAAAGACTTTCCTACATTTGTTTTCCTTTTGAAGTTTACTTCAGCTAATTTGTATATATTATATCTAATAAATAACTAGCTATTGAACTGAAGTTTGAGCCCTGTTGTTAACTTTTATAGTTAACATTTTTATGTACCCAGTTAAAAATGTACTTGCATAATATGCAGAATTAGCTGAGAGAATTTCTTTCATACAGAAGCAAAATTGACATTATACATGAAATATGGCAAAATTAATTAAAAATGAATTAAAATCTAAAATGAATTAAATCAAGAGGGTGTGAATCTGAGTCAAATAGAATCTGAATCTTATTGCAACTCTGATCATTTTCTTTTTTGAAAATTCGGATACATTTCTGATTTATTCAGCTCCCCGTGCAGTTTTTACTTCATGTTAGCTTAATTCACCCTGGTGAAGTCTAAGCTGGCATAAATGTTTCTGTCAGAAGCTTTGAGAGCAACAGAGGAATGTAGTTCACCCTTGACAAATTGGGCTCCGAAAGACGATCCCTTTTGAAAATAAGACCATCAGATTGACGGGAATGAGACAAGCCCTGCTGCTTGAGACAGTGGCATAAATAAAATGACAATGAGGAGTAAGAAAAATCCCCATTTCTTGTTTCCTGTTTTGTCTGGCTGAGGTTGTCAGTGCTGTTGTTCTGTCCTGATGACCATTTGTGGGATTGGACGGAGGCAGCCGTGCCTGACTCGGGGGCTGATGGTCCACTGATTGCACAGATGTCCCTAAGAAGGCGAGATGCCGTGGAAATGATGGATGACGTGAGTCCTGCCCCTCTGCCCTCGGCTATCAAGCGCTGTCTGGAAAACAACGGAAAACCTCTCAATCAACGGAGACTGTCAGGAAGTTTAAAATGAAACTAAGTTTGAGATGTAAAAGATGTGCTGGTGTGTTACCTGTTGGAGAGCTTGAACTCCTGTAAGTTTTTACAGTATGCATTCGTTAGATAGAGAGGGCTGGGTGATATGGCCAAAAATATGTACAGTATCGATATTTAGCACGATATTCATTTACCTTTAAATAGGGAAGAAAATGCTTTTCACATGTTTGAATGTAAAAATGACTAGTCTGTTCACAATTAAACTCTACAGAGTATCTTCATTTTACTTTGAAATCCATTTTTTCCCCTAAATTTTGTTGTTGTTTTTTTTTCTGTATTTTATACAAGTTTATCATCAAAATTTGTCTAACCAACTTAATCTTTTAAAATGTAATCATGAAAATATTATATTTATAACAAAACATAGCATTATTTATGTATTTATTATTATTATTATTAAATAAGATGCTGCACAGCTGAACTGTATTAAAACATGAATGACAAAATATCTTGGTTCCATGATATTCCTAAAAAAAACTTTTTTTGTGTGTGTGTAGTTTAATTTTAAGAAATATATTTCTGTCATAATTTTTATTTTAATTGAATGAATAATTTAGCTGTGACTCTCAGAACAGCTCTGGAGTTAAAGTTCATGTGTTCATGCCCCAATATATTGAGAGAGCAGACGCTTGAACAGCGTGAGCATCATGTGTGTTTGAGTTTGTGTATCAGATGAAACCGTGCCACTCATTCACGCAGAGAGACATAGAACAGGCAGATTTATTAGCGACATGCACTGACTGGCTGTTGGCGCATTTATTTCTGCTGTGATAGGCTGTTTGTTAATCCATATCCAATAAAAATGTCCAGAGTTTATCATCATTATCGACATTAATTCAACAAAATATTGTTTATCGCCGAGCCCTAGGATAAAGTTCGTTTAATTCACACTACCAGTCAAACGTTTTTGAACAGTAAGATTTTTAATGTTTTTTTATTCTTCTGCTCACCATGCCTGCATTTATTTGATCCAAAGTACAGTAAAAACAATAAATAAAAAAATAATATTACCATTTAAAATAACTGTTTTCTATTTGAATATATTTTAAAATGTAATTTCTTGATTGATTTCAAAGCTGAATTTTTAGCATCATTACTCACATGATCCTCCAGAAATCATTCTAATATTCTGATATTATTATTATTAAAACAGCTGAGTAGAATTTTTTCAGGTTTCTTTGATGAATAGAAAGTTCATAAGAACAGCATTTATCTGAAATAGAAATCTTTTGTAACATTATAAATGTCTTTATCATCTCTTTTGATCAATTTAAAGCATCCTTGCTAAATAAAAGTATTAATAAAAATACTTAAAAATATATATTTTTTATTTAAAGCATCCTTGCTAAATAAAAAATATTTTTAAAAAGTCCAAGCTTTCGCAGGGTATATAGTGTATAATGTTACAAAAGCTCTTTGGATCTTTCTATTCATTAAAGAATCCTGTAAAAATGTACTCAACTGTTTTAAATATGGACAATAATAATAATAATAATAATAAATGTTTCTTAAACAGCAAATCAGCATATTAGAATGATTTCTGAAGGATCATGTGACACTGAAGACTGTAGTAATGATGCTGAAAATTTAGCTTTGATCACAGGAATAAATGACATTTTTGAAATATATTCACATAGAAAGAAGTTATTTTAAATAGTAAAAATATTTCACAATATTTCTGCTTTTGTTGTATTTTGGATCAAATAAATGCAGGCTTTCGTGAGCAGAAGAGAATTCTTTAAAAAACATTTTAAAATCTTATTGTTCAAAAACTTTTGACTGGTAGTGTATAGGAACACAAAATCAGTTAAATCAACAACAATATTTGCAAAGGATATTTTAACAAAATGACAACTATTCCCCTTTAGACAATGGCACATGTGTTTGAAAGCACTACGTGATATTCAGAGCAGATGGGCAGCAGAATTTCCTTCATCTCTCTCAGTCGGGATCCATAACAATTCTGCCAGTGTTTGACTGTGGCTGCCGGGCTCCCAGCAGAACATCTGAATCCTGACTTATTGACCATCTTCTTGCCTGATCAATATTTAATGCCCCCTTTGACAAGATCACATTCAGCAGAGTGAGAGATTTTACACTTCTTGGCCGCCGGTCCAGCAAAAAGACGAGATCTCTTTCGGTGTTATTACATGAAGGAACGGCATCCGAAGGCCTCTCTCTCCTTGCCTCGCTGACTCATGTGATTTCTTTTCAGAGATGATGGAAACCGTCAGAGCCACAGGGTTTGCGGTTCAGACCACACAACCACAGATCTTTTTCACAATTCATGCCTGCAGATAGGACACTGTACTGTTAATTATGTAGGTGAGAAAAATGCTCTAATTTGGATAAAGGCCAGGAGGAAAAAAACTGTGAATGAGTGTTTTCCTTGCATCACAGAGATCCTGCAGAATAACATCTGATGAAACTGGACTAATCTTAAGGGAAGAGTGAGATAAGGCAGTTTGGCGGTCACCGCATAGCTGACGCAACACTCTTTTCCCTCTTTCAGTTATGATTATGAATGGGCAAACACACTCAAGATAGTTTACCTAACAATGAAGATTTCTGTCATCAGGTTACTTGAAAATAATTGCAGTTTATTTATTTATTTGTTATGTTTGGTTTATTTAAAAAAAAAATTGGCCTTTGTAACACAAATAGAATGTCTTAATAGAATGTTTTCTGTAAATATTTTGTTTTTAAAACCGAAAAAGTTCACATAGTGATTTTTTTCTTAATTTATATTTAAAAAAAAGTTATTAATGTACAATGCACAAACCATATGAAAACATTAAAATTATTTTTTTCATATGGATCATTTGTAAGTTTAATTGGTGTTTAATTGTATAGTGAAATATTTTCATTGTAAAATATATATTTGATGTTATTTATCAATTATATTCTGATCAGAAGAAAGTATTGTAAAATGTTGACAACTGTTAAATAAAATAATGAAACACTTGGCTGGCATTTATGATTTGTTGAGATGTTAATATACACCATTAACTATCATAAGTAAAAGTGGGAAAATCAACAAAATCTGTTGTAATGTTTATTCATGTAATATTATTTTGGAGACCAAGTCAAGACATGCACATCACATGACAGTGGTGCTGTTGCATGCGTTAGATTCAAGGTTTTAAAGGTTTAGATTCAAGGTCTTAACAGAGCAAAAATAGATCCGCTCATATTTTGTTTTGGAGATCATTAGTTTGAATAAAAACCAGCACTCTGGCTTCTCTTGAAGCAGAAGACTTGAGAAGAAGAAAAAACATTCAGGAGACAGAGATTAGAAAAATATGCTCTTTTTCAGTCTATTGAAGCATGAGGGTGGTGCCACAGGGAGGGACACTCCGGTCATTTAGCCGAAAACACGAGAGACCTGGGCATCGGTCCAACCTAAAGACTATGAGAGAGATTCAACTAATTCAGGGTCCAGAACCAGACAGCGGTGGAGTATTAAAAGCTTATCCTGTGGTGTGATGGGCAGTGTGAACCTTGCTGGGACATCCAACTGAAACCAGCAGCTGATGCTTTATAGCTGGTACTTTTTGAGTTGGTAGACCATCTTGAACCTGCAGCAGACCACCGGCTACCAGCTTTCCAAACCCAGCTTGACCACCTTAATCTGGTTTGATAGTTTTCCCACAGGGCACAGCAGGAGAGCAATGGGCTGTAGAAATGTGTTAGTCTAGCTCTTTCAAGGAGGTGTTTCATTAACAAACACGCTGCTGTACGTGACACTGAGCTGTTTTTAAACATTCACAGCTGAGAGAATAAACCCATAAGGCAGCTGGTTTATATAGTGCAGCCATATAATCTTGTTCTTTCCACAGCTGCTGTGTGTCATAGTGTCATCGACTGTCTGCTCATCCCTAACCTTTCTATCTGTCACCATGTGTGCTGCAGAGATATGAGACATATTAAAGCATAATAATTTATAACATTTTTGTAAGTCAATGTTGATGTTAATGTTACAAGTAATAAATGGAAGCAACAAGTTTACCTGCCAGCATATTCACTGATTTCCATTTTTAAATGTTTAAGTTTGTTGAATTTAGAATTATTTTTCATTTATCATGTAAAAAAAAATTAAATGTTTATTGTTTTAATTATAAAATTATAAATTTGATTTTTTTCTATTATAAATGTAAAATAATTGTTATACTAATATACTGTATATACTGTATATATAATGTATGTGTGTGTGTGTTTCTGCTGTAGGATGTTTAGGGTACTGGTAATTAGTTTGCTGTTGTTACAACAGCTACAATATTCCTGTTTGTTTTGTTGTTCTTTTTAGTTGCGGCTTGGAAGTATGCTGTCATATTTAATGAATGCAAAGCTAGGATTGTTGTCTTCAGACAATTAAATCAGCACTTTCATAATCACCACTGACCAAACAGGGGAATACTGTTTTTCATGGCTGGAATAAATTAAACTCGCACCATGGGACAGGATGACACAGTTTGATAATATATTTTGAGTGATATGGGCCATTGACTGCCTTTCCATCGCCTTTCCATCGAACAATAATGAGGCAGGCAATAATAATAATAATAAAAGAAGAAAAAAATATATGTGGATCCATTCATGGCGCAGATTGTTTGTGGGTATTAAATTGTGCGTACATCTCTGAAAGCCGCTGGAAAAGGAGCCCATTGTCAGAATGTTTCTTAGCAAATTGCTGTCACTGCCATTGTGGCTGGTTTGATAGATTCTGTGTTTTTGAAACGAGGCAGAATAGATCTGGCTTGGTCAGCTGTCCACTGCAGGGATTTCATTCTGGACATCTGAAATGCTGATTGTTTTTGGCACATGTAGCTAAGGTGACAGCTTCAACAAAAAGCTTTTATCATTTTTATCAAGGGTTTTATTTATTTGCTCCTTTATGGCATGAAAAGGGTCTTTGAGAGCAGCTGCAACGGGCGGCAGTGAGCTTTGCTGATGCTGCATATTCAAACATGCAGAACTCCCCAGCTATTTTCTTCCCTCAAATAAAGAATTAAAATAAGCTCCTTTAAAGGCTGATTTCAGATATCAGCACTCCCACGGCATTCCCCGGCTCAATGCCTTTCCTGTGGTTTATGTATGAAGGTTGAATAGAGGACACAAAGCTGCACGGGAGCCACTGTGTGTGTGTGTGTGTGTGTGAGATTATACAGACCTGAAGAACAGAAAAGAAAGCTGTAGAAATGGGCACAACACAACCATGCTAATTAATGAGATTGGCTAGTTTATGTATATATATTTATCATTTTAATATGCTGTAGTTTGCCAGCAGTTTTGTAAACATTTAAAACCTTCGATAGCCAATATTTAAGAAAATTACTAAATGTGATGTGTTGTGTTTTATATTTAGTAGCATGTTCTTTTGTTGAATATTTGTCTGTTAAACTGTTGCATGTTCTTATATTCACCCTGCAGTATTTTGTTGTTGGTCTTGAAAATAAAGGTTCTTTATCAGCATTTATAGAACCGTTCTTTCTGGTCCTCGAATCTGATTGGTTGATAGGAGTGCGATATTCTAGTGATATCGAACTTTCCACCGTTTCACCATTTGGATCACTCCACTTCCACTATAATTTTAAAAATAATGCTGTTTTTGTGTCACAGAATGTAGTTTTAAGAGTTTTTTTAGAGAGTGTATTTGTTTAGACTTCAAATATGCAGTTTGTTAATAAAGATAACGTCTATTTGAAAATTTGCTTCGTTTTTGGAGATGTGAGCTTCAGAGAGTCAGCGGCCATTCAGCGCTCATGAACCCGCCGAGAGCAGGTTCTTCTGGAATTTGCTGATGGCTCTGATGTCTCTATAGTGGTTAAACATGAGATATAGTTTGCAGTCTTTGGATATGGGCAGTCTTTGGTCTCATTAATCTATTATTTGTTCCAGAGCAAATAGTTTTGGCAGAGGGCAAAACTTATCACGTTATATTTTATGTAAGTTTAATGCTGTATATCAGAGTGCTGCCCTTGTATTTTAGAAAATAATGTATTTTTGTAATTTCCTAGCAACTTTTATGATGGCTGTTGTTGTTTATTAAATATTGCTATTAAATAATATTTTACATAAATAGCAGTATTTGATGATAGTATTTAATATTGGGAATCTGTGTGTGTGTGTGTGTTCGTGATGGTGATTTTAGTTACATTATTTTGCCATTAGATGATGACAAGAGACTGTTTTTATGAGCGAGTCAACAGTAAAGACTTTTATATTAAAAGAGACTGAAACGCTGTTGTAAACAAGGAAGTTATATTTATTTTTAACAACATCTTGTAAGATGCAGCCAACAAATGCACTGAACAGCACTGTCATCGGAAATTACCCTTAACAGATGAAAGGACAGTACGACAAAGACACCACTTTCCTAAACGGACATTCAAACTAATGTTTTATTGTGAATATGAGATTGAGCTGAAGAATGAATGCTGTTTCAGATGCAGGTAATCACACTCGCTCAGTCAATCTTTCTCTCATAATACGCGACTCTACATAATACAGTAGTTCTGCACAAAAGAGAGTTTTTAAAGACACTGAATCACAGCTTTGTAGATATATTGCTCATTTAGGGTTTCCATGAAGGTTCTTCAGATTATTAAAATGTTCCTTACGCAAAAAAATAGGTTCTTTTAAGAACTGTTAACTAAAAGGTTCCTTAACACATACTTAACATTGAAAATATGTAGTTTTACACATTCCTTATAGGCAGGAATTAACATTGTAATGCCACTGAGGACTTATTTGATGTCTCAATAAAATTTCACTCGGCAGAATAAGCATCAGGCTTACTAAACTAACCTATGAAGTGTTTATATCTTGGGGAGAGTAAAGTGGAGCGCATCTGCTTCAGGGCTGCTTTGAACTTTCTGCAGTCGGGATGGCGTGATTGATGCTCTCGCAGCTTCCCGTGTGTGTTCCTCAGTCTCGTTTGCTCTGAGGAAACTATTGATTGGGACGAGAGAAATCATTCAGGCTGATAACAGTAATGAATGAGCTTGAAGCTCGCTTTGGAAGTTCAGCACAGCATCATGTAATGTAAAAAAGAGATGGAAGGAAAGAAAGATGGGAATGTTGTGTTTGAGTAGTTTAGTGGATTTTTATGGACACACTGTACATACAGAATCAATATTTAAGGAAAAGCACCTTGCACGTCAGTCAGATCTGATGATTTTTTAAAGCTATAGTGTCATTTGGCACCGGATTGCAAAAAGAATGACCAAACAGGTCTTCAAACACTGATTTTCTGTGATGATTAAACGGAAGCTGTTATATTAATCGATCTGACAACACGTGCTCCAGTGAGCGTAAAAGCTTTGGAGAGAGCATAACTTTTTCAAATTAAACCGTTATGAGACCTTAATTATTTCATTGGAATGGGGTCAAGGATGAACTGCAAAAATGTAATTATATTAGATCAGCCAGAACTCAAAGGTTATTTCAGACGTTTGGCAGCACGGCGCAGCTGCTTAGCCAATGAAACCTCTCATAAACAAACCTGTGTCAACTCAATAAAGATAATGTGAATCTGGGCAAAAAGAGGATATTAGCCAAGCACATTTTAGAAACATCTCATCTCTTGATAACCGTGCTGTGGTTTGGGAGAGGGCAGACGTTTTCCCGGAGAACTTCTGCCGTCACTTCTCTCCGCCGGCGCGGCTGTTTTTCCCTCCCAGAAGGTCGTTTGGTTAATGCACATTTTGGTCTTCACAGGCTCTTAACTGCTTTTTAATCAGTGATTATTAGAGATGTGGAAGGCTGTGCAGGCGCCGGAGTCCCCAGACGCAGAAGAGTGCCTGTCAATATGTCATGTCAATTAGCCCACCGCGAGACGGCCCCCTCCATAGCAGATCTACTCCAACACTTACCTCCGCCTTCACGAGGAGGGAAATGATCTCATCGCTCGCTGTTCGGAATGACTTACAGCTGTTTTTGAAAGATAGTAGTATGCCGTGTGTATACTGTGCGTACACTGTTGCTTTTCTGTATGTGAGGAACATCTGGACGACCCACTATTTGACAAAATATGCAACACATGGCCTGTGTAATGCAATGATGTTGACTTGACCTTTCATTCCAACCAAATGTTAGTTTATACGTAAAATATAAGTTTCAATCTAAAATATATTTGATATGCTTGTTTTCAGTATACATATACAAACATATCACATCAGACGATAAAGTTATTACATTTGATATTTGAAAAGGTGAAAAAAGTGGGCAAATTATACAGCAACAATATAAAAAAGCAAGCAAAATACATATTAGAAAACAATCAAGCAAGCAAACAAACAAAAAAGAACCCCTCAAGTGTTTTTCAAAACTTGTATAATTATTTGATCAGGCTGCCAAAAATATATGAATTTAGATATTTTTTTAATATAATTTATTTAATCATATTATATTTATATATATATATATATATATATATTTTTTTTTTTTTTTTTTTTTTTTTTTTTTAATTATTAATATATATTTGATTTTAGATTTATATTGCAAGCGCTTGGATCTAAAATGCCATATTTATTTCAGAGATAAATTGTCACAAATGTTAATCATTCATTGCACACATTTCACATAGTATTTTATTTTTATTTTTGTTGTTAGGCATACATTGAAAAAAAAATTGGTGTATAAGCTATTTTCGCTCAGAAATTGCTAGTAAATTTCACAAATACTTACAAAGAATTAAAGTTTTTGAAGTAGAAGTTAAGCTTACGCTACACTAAATAAAACTGGTGTGGAAACTATTTTTGCTCAGAAAATGCTAGTAAATTAAAAAAATAATTACAACTAAAAGTAACACATTGAGTTAAACATCACATTTTGAAGAATGAAATAGTTGGTATTGTAAAACTCCAATAATCTTATAATCAATCATATTTACAACTTCGAAAAATAATTTTTTACAGTATATTTTTCTGTTTCAAACTTTTTCTTAATGTTACATAACAAATAATTTGTCATCTGAGAGCTATGCAATTTCACATCCTTAAACGTACAAATACGATAGTGTTGTCAGTTACCCAGCATGCTTTGCAGCTGTGCAAGTTCTGACCAAACTACTCTATGCTAAATCAATCTGCAAACACTCGCAGTCAGCTTCCATCTACTTCCATAGAGTTTGTTTGTATCGTGAGTGTTGAGGACGTGTCTCCATGCACTCTGAGTGCTTATTTACCTTAATGTATTCTAAACATAGACCTGGCACACTCACCCTTATCAAACATATCGTTAATTGCCAATTAAGCCTGAGCTTCAGACTGATGCTTAATTACTGTTAACGAGAGCCGAGTTGCCGCGAGGTCTGCTCGCCTCCCACACACCTTTACCGCTCGTAAACACGCCGCGGCCACAGCTGATCCGACTGTAAAGAGCATCATGAATATTCATAGAGAATCAGACACGCCTCTAAAGACGAGATCCTGGCGGGCCACCGCTGCTTGAAGCTCCGCCACATACAGGTGCATCTCAATAAATTAGAATATCGTGAAAAAGTTCATTTTTTCTTGTAACTTATTTCAAAAAGTGATACTTTCATATATTTTAGATTCATTTCAAAAGTTATTTTTGTTTTAATTTTGATGATTAGAGCTTACAGCTCATGAAAGTCAAAAATCAGTATTTCAAAATATTAGAATATTTACATTTAAGTTTCAATAATTGACCATCCATACAGTATAAATTCTGGGTATCTCTTGTTCTTTGAAACCACAATAATGGGGAAGACTGCTGACTTTGCAATGATCCAGAAGACGAACATTGACACCCTCCACAAAGAGGGTAAGTCACAGAAGGTCATTACTGAAAGGTGTGGCTGTTTACAGAGTGCTGTATCAAAGCATATTTAATGCAAAGTTGACGGGAAGGAAGAATTTGGGTAGGAAAAGGTGCACAAACAACAGGGATGACTGCAAGCTTGAGAATACAGTCAAGCAAAGCTGATTCAAACACTTGGGAGAGCTTCACAAGGAGTGGACTGAAGCTGGAGTCAGTGCATCAAGAGTCACCACGCTCAGACGTCTTCAGGAAAAGGGCTACCAAGCCACTTCTGAACCAGAGACAACGTCAGAAGCATCTTACCTGGGCTGTGGAGAAAAAGAACTGGACTGTTGGAGCACTTCATGCTTCCTTCTGCTGACAAGCTTTATGGAGATGCTGATTTCAATTTCGAGCAGGACTTGGCACCTGCCCACACTGCCAAAAGCACCAAAAGTTGGTTAAATGACCATGGTGTTGGTGTGCTTGATTGGCCAGCAAACTCGCCTGACCTGAACCCCATAGAGAATCTATGGGGTATTGTCAAGAGGAAGATGAGAGACACCAGACCCAACAATGCAGATGAGCTGAAGGCCACTGTCAAAGAAACCTGGACTTCCATACCACCTCAGCAGTGCCACAAACTGATCACCTCCATGCCACGCCGAATTGAGGCAGTAATTAAAGCAAAAGGAGCCCCTACCAAGTATTGAGTACATATACAGTAAATGAACATACTTTCCAGAAGGCCAACAATTCACTAAAAATGTTTTTTTATTGGTCTTATGAAGTATTCTAATTTGTTGAGATAGTGAATTGGTGGGTTTTTGTTAAATGTGAGCCTAAATCATTACAATTAAAAGAACCAAAGACTTAAACTACTTTAGTCTGTGTGCATTGAATTTATTTAATACACTAATTTCACAATTTGAGTTGAATTACTGAAATAAATGAACTTTTCCATGACATTCTAATTTATTGAGATGCACCTGTATGTGCGGTTAGTGGCCTGCTAGTTTATATGTATCGTTGAGAGCAAACCACAGGAGCAGGACCACAATGAGCTGACAGAAAGCCCCTCTCATGACACCTGCATATGCAAATCCCAGCACCGCGGGCCTGCCGAGACCATCTCACCATGAGCTCACAGAGAGAAATAGAGAATGAGAGTGACTTTTAGCACTGAAACAGAAGGATTAGATGTATATGAACTATATTGGGGATTCTACAGTATAGGCATGATTATTAACGCATTGTTTAAAAACACAGCAGTTCATTCACATGGAATTGTTTTTCACAGAATATGGTTTGTATATACTCCATAAATTACATTATGTGATGCGAAAGTCATTCGATTTTTGGTTACGGGCATATTTTTACGTCTTACAAACACAATCAATGAAAAGCAGATTAGCATTTTTTGCTGACTGGGTGTCATTTCAAGAAAAGCTAGATGGGACGCATTGGTAAACATGACAGCAAAACAATATTTAGCTTTTAATGAAGGCAGGCTGTTTGTTTTCTCATATATTGGAGATTAAATCTCATCAAGCCCCTTTGCGGTTTGAATTATATTATTAGAGCGTACAGTAATAGAGAGCTGGTGGCGGGATGAATGATCTTTATCTCTGACAGAATCATATATTTGACCTGTCATCTCGTCTAAATTAATGATTCTATAGGCTTGCTTGCGCCACATCTGTAGTTAATACCGTTCAGCTATTTTGGTGAACTCTAAAAAGATGAAACTTTAATAAGGCACATTTGACAGCATATATATGAGAACTATGTATTTTTATCTATCGATCAGAGGAAATATTTCTGAAACTAATAAAGATATGTGGCATTAGGTTTTATACCTCGGCGGATTATTTGCCGGGAGTTATTGTTCGGCTTAAGCAAAATGTGAGTTTCTATTATACTACAGCGGCTAAGCACAGCTAAAGCCTTAATATCCATTTATGAAGATATTCATTTCATATTCAGCAAAATTCATGAGGTAGAAAATGTTATTAAAGAGCCCATGAAAGCCAAAATGAGCCAATTGAGAAAGAAAGTTTGCATGTGGGTCCACGTATGTTAACGGCTCATCTGAACAAAAGAAATCATGCTCATATCATGCATTATTATTTATTTATTTTATTAAAGTAATTGCATTACTTTCTTTTTGTCCACTTTATATCCACTTATGTTTTAAAGTGTTTTTGTAGGGGAAAAAAATCAGATCTCATTTCACACAAAAATGACTTATCTTAGGCCGGGAAGAATGTTCTTGAGTTCTGAGGGTTACAGTATTTGTGACAGATTTTTTTATTTTTTTTTTATTTTAAGAAGATAAAGGAGAACATTGCAGTGCTGTCCCAATATGCATTGCGACTGGTGTCAGAATGACCTAAATTTACGCTCCAAACTCTGTGAAATGGACAACTTATCAGAAACTGCTTTTTAGAAAGTGTTGGTGCTGTTGTTTTGGAAAATAGTTACTTTCTGCATGTTTATTTTCAGGTGCTCATCCTGTTACAACTGTGTAGTCCAGTAATAGGAGCCCTGTGTACC
Source organism: Schizothorax lantsangensis (assembly GCA_027422415.1). Lineage (NCBI taxonomy): Eukaryota > Metazoa > Chordata > Actinopteri > Cypriniformes > Cyprinidae > Schizothorax > Schizothorax lantsangensis. The sequence continues at coordinate 21,709,506 of CM049856.1, read as the reverse complement.
TGTGTGTCATTGTACAAATCTCTGTTGCTGTTCTGGTTTGAATGTTCATAAAGAAGACTTTGTAGAGACATTTATAGTCAAATGAGTCTTTTAGTTCCAACAAATGCCAAATTGATGGACTGGGTTGTACATTTTCTTTCATGCTTTGTTTTCTTCCATGCATTTTATGTTTGTTTTTTTTGGCTTTACTATTCATATGTATGTGTCTGAATAAAATGAACATTTTTGTTTTATTCTAGACACTACTGACAACATTTCTCCCAAATTCCCAATAAACATATTGTCATTTAGAGCATCTATTTTGCAGAAAATGACTACCGGTCAAAATAGAAAAAAAGATGCAGTGTTTTTAGACATCAAATAATGCAAAAAAAACAAGTTCATATTCACTTTTAAACAACCCAATACTAGCGTTTTAACTTAGGAAGAGTCCAGAAATCAATATTTGTTGCAATAACCCTAATTTTTAATCTTGAAATCTCTGAATCTTGATCTGGTGATCCTTCATCCACACCTTGATTGACCTGGCTGTGTGGCATGGAGCATTGTCCTGCTGGAAAAAACAATCTTCAGAGTTCGGGAACATTGTCAGTTCTTCCAGGACAACCTTGTACGCGGCTTGATTCATGCGCCCTTCACAAAGACAAATGTCCAGCCTTGCTGAAGCCCCCCCACATCATCACCGATCCTCCACCAGATTTCTCAGTGGGTGCGAGCCCCTGAGGTCTCCAACTAACCATTAGATGACCAGGTGTTGGGCAAAGCTGCAGGTCCAGTCCTTGTGGTCTTTTGCAAACCTCAGCCTGGCTTTTATTTGCTTCTCATGGATGAAGGGCTTTTTTCAGCCTTGCCCCCACGAGCCTGTATGGAACCATCCTCACCATGCACTTCACCCCAGCTGATGCTTGTCATTCTTTTTGTAGGTCACTTTGATGTCATCCTGCGGTTGTTGAGTGACATTAGACTGAGTTTGGTGGTCATCCACCAGTGGAGAGTTGTTTTCATCCTCTGCCGGTCTGTAGTTTTGTTGTCCTCAATGTCCCAATGTATCCCTCTGCCAGTAAAGCCAGAATTGAACCCTTCTTTTCCTCACTCACCTTTTGGCATGTTCAGTAGTTATTTGATTCCATTTACTTTGGAGGTACTAACTAGCACTGTTTTTGTCTTCCAGCTGCAAGAGTCTTATTGCAAGAGGATAGTGAAGGTTTTTATACTTTTCTTCATTAAATAAGATTTGGCTGAGGTGACCACCTAATCAGTACTTGATTAAGCAGAATGAGGTGTGCATGTGTTGGAATACAACAGACACTGAATGGAATGGCTGCCATACATGTAGTTTGTGTGTTTGTTTTATGCCATTATTTCCAAATACAGGTGCATCTCAATAAATTAAAATGTCGTGGAAAAGTTCATTTATTTCAGTAATTCAACTCAAATTGTGAAACTTGTGTATTAAATAAATTAAATGCACACAGACTGAAGTAGTTTAAGTCTTTGGTTATTTTAATTGTGATGATTTAGGCTCACATTTAACAAAAACCCACCGATTCACTATCTCAACAAATTAGAATATGGTGACATGCCAATCAGCTAATCAACTTAAAACACCTGCAAAGGTTTCCTGAGCCTTCAAAATGGTCTCTCAGTTTGGTTCACTAGGCTACACAATCATGGGGAAGACTGCTGATCTGACAGTTGTCCAGAAGACAATCATTGACACCCTTCACAAGGAGGGTAAGCCACAAACATTCATTGCCAAAGAAGCTGGCTGTTCACAGAGTGCTGTATCCAAGCATGTTAACAGAAAGTTGAGTGGAAGGAAAAAGTGTGGAAGAAAATGATGCACAACCAACCGAGAGAACCGCAGCCTTATGAGGATTGTCAAGCAAAATTGATTCAAGAATTTGGGTGAACTTCACAAGGAATGGACTGAGGCTGGGGTCAAGGCATCAAGAGCCACCACACACAGACGTGTCAAGGAATTTGGCTACAGTTGTCGTATTCCTCTTGTTAAGCCACTCCTGAACCACAGACAATGTCAGAGGCGTCTTACCTGGGCTAAGGAGAAGAAGAACTGGACTGTTGCCCAGTGGTCCAAAGTCCTCTTTTCAGATGAGAGCAAGTTTTGTATTTCATTTGGAAACCAAGGTCCTAGAGTCTGGAGGAAGGGTGGAGAAGCTCATAGCCCAAGTTGCATGAAGTCCAGTGTTAAGTTTCCACAGTCTGTGATGATTTGGGGTGCAATGTCATCTGCTGGTGTTGGTCCATTGTGTTTTTTGAAAACCAACGTCACTGCACCCGTTTACCAAGAAATTTTGGAGCACTTCATGCTTCCTTCTGCTGAACAAATTTTTAAAGATTTAAAGATTTACCTGCCCACACTGCCAAAAGCACCAAAAGTTGGTTAAATGACCATGGTACTGGTGTGCTTGACTGGCCAGCAAACTCGCCAGACCTGAACCCCATAGAGAATCTATGGGGTATTGTCAAGAGGAAAATGAGAAACAAGAGACCAAAAAATGCAGATGAGCTGAAGGCCACTGTCAAAGAAACCTGGGGCCTCATTTATAAAGCGTGCGTACGCTCAGATTTGATCTTAGAGTGTGCGTATGCTTAAATCCACGCCAGCGCTCATATTTATAAAAACTGTCTTTGACGTGAAAAAGTGCTTAGCGTCACGTCAGGGTCTGAGCAGACGTACGCACTTTTTATTGTCGGAGTATTGCAGGTTTTTTAAAATATAAGCTGTTCTTGCAGCTTGCTGTTCTAAATTATGATGATTGGTGATCTTTTATATGTTAATGATATTAATTAGGAGTCGTTTACAAGGCAGAGAGCTAAAACCAGTCAATTGCGCGCAAGTTCCAGATCATTTGCGATTCATAGATTTCACATCTGAAAGAGACGCGTATGCACGATTTCTGTTCGTATGTTCATTCTATGAATCGCACGTACGCATATCTTAGAAATGATCGTAAGATCAAATTTAGGATGGTTTCTGCGCAACATTTTATAAATGAGGCCCCTGGGCTTCCATACCACCTCAGCAGTGCCACAAACTGATCACCTCCATGCCACGCCGAATTGAGGCAGTAATTAAAGCAAAAGGAGCCCCTACCAAGTATTGAGTACATATACAGTAAATGAACATACTTTCCAGAAGGCCAACAATTCACTAAAATGTGATTTTTTTATTGGTCTTATGAAGTATTCTAATTTGTTGAGAGTGAATTGGTGGGTTTGTGTTAAATGTGAGCCTAAATCATCACAATTAAAAGAACCAAAGACTTAAACTACTTTAGTCTGTGTGCATTGAATTTATTTAATACACAAGTTTCACAATTTGGGTTTAATTACTGAAATAAATGAACTTTTCCACGACATTCTAATTTATTGAGATGCACCTGTAGATTGATAGATATAGATGCATGCCATTCAGATTCATTTGGATAGATACCCAGTAACAATTGCCCTTACAATTTTCAAACTGTAGGTCTGCAATGACTTCGACTTGTAACAGGCTACAATCCAAGTGACCTGAAAACAGTGTTCTCAGGAAAGCACTGAACCAGTTAAACACTGAAAAGACCAAGACAAACAATCATGGACCAACTTACAGACAGAAGGTCAGTGATATACGCCATCAGTAATGAAAGTGTGTGTCTGCTGGCTAATTATTGATCAGCATCATGTTTATATCAGGAAATAAGGCTGAACATCTGCAGCCTGCTCGGGAACCTTGACAGATCCAAGCGTCAGGGAAGTGTTTTTGGGTATTTTTCAGCCACATGACATCCTGTCTTTAGTAGATGGAAGACCTGCTGGTATTTGCTGCACAAAGACAGAGATCTCATTGAGACAAGGACAAGGCAGGCGTGTCAGAGACACAGGCCACTCGGTGAGTTGAGACAGCTGGACAGGCCCGGTGACGTCCTTTTATGAGTCAGACCTGATGGGACAAATGTGGCCAAATATAGTTCAGGGCTAAAACGGGGGGCCAATCAAACTTTCAGATTTATTTATTAAAGAAAAAAAAATCCTTAAAAAAGGTTTATGGTTTCCACAAAAGTATCAAGCAGCACAACTGTTTTCAACATTGATAATAAGAAATGTTTCTTGAGCAGCAAATCAGCATATAAGTTATTTCTGAAGGATCATGTGACACTGAAGACTGGAGTGATGATGCTGAAAATTCAGCTTAAACATCACGTGAATAAATTACATTAAAAAACAATAGAAAGCAGTTATTTTGAATTGTAATCTTTCATGATATTGGTGTTTTTACTCTATTTTTGATCAAATAAATGCAGCTTTGGTGAGTGTTAAGAGACAAAAACATTTAAAAAAATACTGTACGTCATGTTACATCATACGAACACTATTGTATGATGTATTATTGTAATTTATTTATTTGCATGAAATTGACTATATTTTGTTGTCTTTCCTGTCACAGCTCAATTTAGTCACTAATGGAGATCTTGGGACTGTGCAGACTCTTGTGGTACCATCAGCCAGTCAGTGTTGTCAGGGGTCCAGTGCCAGCTGAGCGACTGAGAGATGAGACCGTGCTCTTCAGGTAATACAGACCTCCTGTTAAAATCCATTAAATAGTACCAGCTATGACACTAAATATGTTCACCAGCTACTGAGCACATCACTGACAGCACCCATGGAGATCACATTCTCATTTACATGTCAGGGCCTTTATCATTATATATAGTGTACAGTGCATTTACTTTAGCTGACTGTATACACAGTATAACACAGCCTTGAGTGGCTTATTACTTAATTCCAAGTGTTTGTGTAGTTCAGCGCAATACTCAAGAGATGATGGGATAAAAGATGATGCTGGTCTCACAGTTCATTCAAAATGTTGTTAAATGACATGAAGATATGGCTAAAATGAAAAAAGAATCTAGAAAATGAGACATTAACATCAATAATAAAAACCTGAATCACAATTGAAATCAGTGAACAAACATATTGGTTTAATTTTTAATGTTTAATTTTTACATTTTTCTTTTACATTTGAACATTACAATAGTTTTCTTTCCTCGCTCCGTTCCTTTCAGTTTAATTATTACGTGACTGGATCTGTAAATCTTTTTGAGGCTCCGACGTTTAGTGCGTTTGCCTCCGGCCACCAGACTACACCAAATAAAACAAAAGTCATCAAACAAAACAGTTTACATCTTCAGCAGGAAAAAAGACACATTTACATCAGAATATACATATCAGATCATTTAACATTAAAAATCTGCATTTATATATATAAGTATATATATATGCGCGTTTGACCTAAAACAGCTTTTCAACTTGAAAGAAAGAAATCAGCAGCTCCAGGTTTCAGGTCAACAATTTTTTTTTCAGTGTCTTCAACTGGCTGTATATTAAAATACGTCAATATTTCAGATAAAAAGTTCGCTATGTCCTTGAAATGAAATCTTGAGCGCACCAGTAATAGATTGCTTTTCGTTTGGCTTCTTCATGACCTGCGTTCTGGACGCCAGCGGCAGAAAAATAAAAGCAACATTCACTGAACAATTTTTCATACATCAAATCTCTGTAAGGTCACTCGTGACAGCTTGCATGTGCAAAGAGAAAACGGTCGTTCTTTTTGTACACAGTGCAAAGCTTCCTCCGTACACTTGATCTGCTCTGAATAAATTAAATCTCACAGGACTGAGGTATGATTCATTAAAAATGTTTGCCTTCTTCAGCCAAAAGAGAAATAAACCGTTTCGTTCACATACAGTCCACGACAGGTTCCAAAATCAAGAGGAACATCCTCTATTAGACAACATTAACAACAACAGACAACATAGTAAGTTTCTTTTTTTCTCAGGAGTATAAAAGTGTCAGAATGTGCAGAACACAAGAAAAAGTCCTTTCGTTGATCACTACACAGTGTGCTTTGGACGGGAGTGGTGTTTTGGAAACTCCACGGTGAACCAGGAAAGTTTCAGCTCATGTTATCATGTGCATGTGCATGAGTATGCTGGTATTACACCTGTAAAATGATTCAGCTCATGTATACAATAATTCAGTGTATTACTTTTTTCACGTCATACTGTCAATTACTTTAATTTCACCCTGATTTTTTTTTTTTTCGAAACACCATCAGAAAAATATGTCTGAACTGATTATATGCAGTGAAGTATATTTACATTTCTTTCTCTTATATTTGAAATCACCATGTTTTCATTGGGGGGGGGAGAAAAAAAGTTACAGTATACATTTTTTTTGTCTCTAAATGACAACAACAACACAGATAGATATATATAGATATACTGTATATATAAAAAGGACCATAAAAATATTGGAGTCCTCTCCCTCTGTATTGCCCAAAAATAGGTCATTATGATCAACAATGAGACTTCACAATTAAAAACAGCTACTAAGATTATTTTCTTTTTTCCAATAGATGAATGACATGGTGTCTTTCAGCACGGTGTCTGTCTATATGCGCAACAAATAAAAAAAAGTTAACTGGCACCAAAATTGAGGAGAAAAAACTCAGAATTGTGACAATCGCAACTGAATAATTCACTCATCTAAGTATGTTTTTCTAAAAGCTGAAGTCATTTAAAAAGCATACAGAAAGAAAAAAGCATGTGGAAAAGAAAAATGGGAAGGAGTCCTGCAGTGAGAGGAGGGTTGGATTACAGTTACAGCAGTTGTGATGTTTGTTTTCTGAGATGATCGTATTTTTCTTGTCCTCTCTGTTTGGTTCCACCCCCCTTGTCCATTCACCAATCAGAACCTTTAGTGCTTGAAGTCTTTATGACATCAACTGTACACGAACCAATCAGAGACTCCGGACATTTTTCCAGGGCCTCCTGATGAACTCTGGTGGATCAAAACCAATAGGAGTCTTGCTGAGATTATGAATGGAACAGCATGAAAAAGAGATAATCAGAATTAGAGAAAAACATGCATACCTCCAATGAGATGGTGCCGTATCTCCATTAGCTTTCAGTGGTATCCATTTGTAAATGCTGTGGCAATCAAAGGACCCTAAAAGCAGATCATGAGTAAGATGTTAAGCACAACTATTGAAGCTGTATGAAAACAGTGATTCTAACACAGACAGAATAATTTGACGTTTCTCTTTTATGAAGAGTCTGAGATTGATTCTTCTCATTTGCAGACTCAAGAATTCCACTTTATCAGAACATTTATTCACAAATGATACTGATAAAAGTGCCAATGAAATCTGCACTCTGACTGTCAGTGACAGCAGACCCTCAGCAAAAAGCATGGCTAGTTGGGCAGCAGCAGATGTTTTGAATGCTGGTTTGTCCCTGGCAGGTGACTTAATTAGGCCAAGCTGAAAACCACTGCAAAAATATCAACCAATGATTTTCTGTCATTTAGAAGATTTTCTTTCCCAATTTTGAATACTATACGTCAGTGGTCAGCAACAGGCGGCCCGCAGCCAGATTATTTTGATAGCGGCTGGTTCTGAAATAGATCTGTCATGACAGCAACAGTTACTCACAATCAGAGTACGTGAGCGGAGCGGTGTGATTTTGACTGGAGCGAGGAGCGGATTTTTTAAAAGTCGGAGCGTTGTGGTTTTCACTCGCTCCACCACCGCTCCATCCCGAGTACAATTCATGCCAACAGCCCGTAATTTACCTGCATACTTAGCAAGAATTCACATGTTAAACATATTTAGCTAGCTTGATAGAGAAGGATCACTCAAGTCAGAAAGAATGTGAAGGCTATGATAGTTCTCAAGGAATTTGTTTGTTCCTTCTAGATACTGAATATTTTCAGCTGAAAGCGTGATTTAAACAAGTAGCTACTACAACACTTATTCACACGCAATCGCTCTCTCAATAATGCATTCAAACAAATGTAATCTTACAGTGCTGCTTCATCTGTATCCGATTTCGAATGAGCAAAAATCTGTAAGAAATGCACCGATCCGTAGGTAAAATAGCCTAACTGATGAAAACATACTGTTATTGTCATCACAAACAAAATTTGCACTGCAAAAAGCAGCAATTATACCCTTTAATGCTGACCACCATAGCTTGTCATGTGGTAGGAAAAAAGTTTGCACACTAGTGTTCCAATAAGCCACTTTGAAACTCTCCTGTTATTTTTATTTTTTTTTAATATACGTTATGAACAGAACTGTGATATTTCAAACCTACTGCAATACTTTAGACGCGGAGCGGTGTTTCTGATATCAGCGAGTGAAGGAGTGGAGCTGGAGCGGAGTGATTATTAAATGCTCGGAGCGTAGAGGGGAAATTGTTGATGCTCCACTCGGCTCACATACTCTGCCGGACACCGCCACAAATGTGGCTTTTTGTTAATGACTGTCCTACTACAGGATTTAACACAGAGTAACAGCTCACTACCAGTTACAAAAGACACTAACAGTCTGTCAGGCCATTTTATTTGCATTTTTTATATCAATTAATTTCTTAAATTATCCTTTGACTATGTTCTGGCCCGCCATCTAGTGGCAAAAATTTTTGTTTGGCCCGATGCCAAACTTACTTGCCGACCCCTGCTATACGTGATGTCATAGACCCCTTTCTCATTCAGGAGATCGGTTTAAGGAGATTCGACCTTCAGTATGTGAAAATCTCCATGTATCTTCAGATGTTTGATTCTTCCATTTCAATTATTCTGCTACAAGTATAGCTGCATCAGAGTAACATAAGGAAAATACAAGAAGAAAAGCATTTGTCCTGATTCCTCTTCCGTGGAGCTGATCAGTCCTGAATAAATAAATCCTGCCCATTGTCAGACTGCGTTTGTGAACTTACAAACCCACATGGCTGATTTAGAGGGCAAAACGGCAACCTGTCAACAAGCCTTTCTGAAAAACACAGCCGCTTATCGGGCCTGTCATCAGACTATTGTGTGCATGGCAGGAGCGGATCTGTCTAATCCATATGAATAAATCAAAGTCAGTCTCACACCCGCTGCTTTAGAGGGCAGGAAGGAAAGGCTTTCTTAAATTTATATTGGCTTTTCTGCCAGGTTTCCTCATTTTAAGAATTGTGTGGAAGGACTTTATTTCATCGTGGATGTGTGTTGATGAGAGAGAGAGAGAGAGAGAGAGAGAGAGAGAGAGAGACGGGGGGGGGGGGGGGGTGTTCCAGTAGGTGGTGAACTGGTGACACGTGTCAGAAAAATAAATGGAGACGAACATTTTAGTTCTGCGTCATTTCCCGTGTTAATGTTCTGCACAGAGACTTCAAGAACTGCACACACACATCTATCAGTCCAGCTGAACGAACACACACTAAAATTGGAATTAATCACAGCACAAAACGGCACTCACTCAGAAACACTAATGCAGATGAATAAAGTTATGAATTCATGCGGTGACATGTTTTATTTAGATGCCAGGAGGCAGAAATGAAGTATAAAAGATCCACGTTTCTGCTCATTTCTGTTTCCAACCAGCAGTTAATATTCCTGTCATTAGTCAATTGTCTTTATACACAATAAACAGCTGTTTATGAGCAGTTCTTCACCAATTTAGCCATTAAAATAAGGGCTTTTTCATTCAAAAAGTGACAAACTACAGCAGCAGTCTCTGAAGTAAATGTCTTGCTCAAGGGCCTAATGGTGATAGTTAACAGATCAGCCTGTGTAGAAACAAACCTTTTAATTACCAGCTAAGATCTTTATCCACTAGGTGACATCACTACTGTTGTGATGGGAGATCATAAATTACTCCTCATTACTAGCTCAGTTCAGCCAAAAATAAGAAATTCTGTCATTTCCTCACTCTTTTTGAAATTTAACCTTGGCCCATTTTGGTTATGAGACATGCGGGAAACAATGAAAATGAGTACATTTTGTTCCTCAAACCAAAATGCAACATAACCACTGTATGATTTCAGAAGACTTTGAATATACCACACAAGTCTATTGGACCACTATTATGGCACTTTATCAGAAGCTTCCATCGTTCATTGAACCACTAGACTACCAGCACTCTATCTCTAACATGCTTTAACTTTCATATACTGCAGATGAAAACTGGCCTCTAAGCAGACCACCCACAAGCAATAAAGCAGTGGAAATCTGCAGCAAACACTCGCATAAATCAAAATATGTGCTTCATTTGGTTAAGAAACTTATTTGTGAGAACGGGGTGAATAATTTAATTTCAATTTGGCACCTCATTATAAATGCTTTCTTCAAATTGAGATCCGTGCTGACACCGAACCACAACCTGACGTCCGTGACATCTGCAGACAGATTCCGTGCGCTCTCTGACAAAAGCCAATTAAAGCAAGTTTTTGTGCATCGCAGGGGCTTTTGTTTGGAGACGGTGTCAAGAGCATCTGCTAGTTACAGGGACATCTGATTTTGACAATTTGCTCATTTCCAACCACGGCAGCTTTTGCTTCCTCTAAACTGTTTGTGATGCTTTTATTCCCCAAACAAAACATCAGCGAGACATGAAGTGTCAGTCTAACGGAGACTCGTGACTCATTGGGGTATTTTTGAACATGTGGAATGGAACTAATTCCTCTGATATTCTTTTTTTTTTTTCCAACTCTGCGTTTCTAAATTGCTGAGCTGACAGTCAAGCCCTTGCCATAAAAATTGAGTCACAATGAAGGAACAGCCAATCAGACTCTGATTTCTCAGCTGGAGGTTGAATATAATTAAAAAGTATGATGGACAAAAGACACAAAGTGAGAACTTTCTCTGTACTTTCGGGTCTCTTGGTCACATCAGCATGACTGAGGAGTGTAAGAGAGCTGTACTCACTGCGATACTGTGATTGAACCCGGAGCCCGGCTGAGGGCTGGCAGCACTGATGTAATTTCCCACTGCTGAGTCCTGACTGCTGGGGCCGTACAAGTCTGCCATGGGTCCAGGACTGTTTGCACCGGGGAAACCTCCAGGCCGTGGAGGGTTAGCACCTGTGCAAGACACACATCAGATTTCTGATAAATCATATTTCAGTCACTAACATGGCCACTAAGGAGGCAGAGAGATAGCTTCTATCAGAGAGTGTAACATGGGACACAATATGTACACTAATGTTCAAAAGTTTAGGGACAGTAAAAAAAAAGATTTATATAATTGATAATATAAATTATCAATTGATATTTTACTCAGCAAGGATACAATAAATTGATCGAAAGTGACAGTAGTGACACCTCTAATGTTACAAAAGATTTGTAACAGATGCTGTTCTTTTGACCATTCTATCCATCAAAGAATCAGTATCCACAAAAATATTAAGCAGAACAATGGCTTTCAAGATAGATGATAATAATAATAATTGTTTATTGAAGAACAGATCAGCATTTTAAAATGATTTCTGAAAGATCCTGTGACACTAAAGACTAGAGCAACAGCTGCTGAAAATTCAGCTTTGCCATCACAGGCATAAATTACATTTTAAAATATATTAGAACAGAACACAGTTCTTTTAAATTATAATAGTATTTCACAATTAGGGATGTAACGAATCACTCAACTCACGATTCGATTTTATTCACGATTTTTTTTTTTTTTACAAAATGAGATTGAAGACATTATTCAGTAAATGAAAAGGTGTCCTTTAGGCTATTGATGCACAATTCTTTGTGAAATTGAAATATAACAAAACTAAACTGAAATTTTAAAACAAACCCCAAATCAAATACGCTTATGAACACTACTTTAATATGCATCGATCAGAGCCAAGATGAAAAGAAAATACCACGTAAACTTTTCTCTTCCCTCAGAGAAACATTCATATAAACTCCTACTCCAATTGTATCGCGATTTGTTTGGCATCTCAACTGACAATTTGAATTGTCACATATTTGAATTGATTTTCAACCGGCTCGCGGTTAATCGTTACATCCCTATTCACAATATTGGCATTTTATTTTTGATTAAATAAATGCAACCTTCGTGAGCATGAGAGACTTCTTTCAAACACATTAAAAAAAATCTTACCGACCCCAAACTAATGCATGACACGTTACTTGCATGGTACTGTATTGTATAATGTTCATTAAATATGTAAAAAATGTGTTAAAAGTGAATGTGTTAAAATGCTAAATAACACTGTCAGGGGCAGTTCAAATAGGACGTGTGTTTTTTAATTGCACTATGCAAACTACATGAATAAGTATAAGGGTTTAGCTGCTGTATTTTTAAGACACCTGAATTCTGTTAAGCTCTTTGTTTTTAAATACAAAATTGTCCTGTAGGAACGGCCTTCACATGTGGACCGCATATAGATTAAAAACGCCCACACCATCCATGCAAAACTGCACACAGCCACATGCTGCGCTGTGCATTAAGCAAGTCTGATCGAAGGACAGGGCAGAGAGAAACAGGCTTTCCTGCTGCGCTGAGAGCTGAGATTTCAAGTGAACACGCATGTAAAGATCCAGCTTCCTTTGTGACTGCTCATTCCTCACATCTCTCTTCACAGTGACAGAATACAGCTGGAGCTGGAGAAACCCCCAACATCCGTGACTGCAGTCACCACAGGTATAAACCAGATGGAGGACAGAATGCTTATGATGCACAAAGTGAGGTAATGATGTCACACACTGTATCGACCTTTATATTATACTTACTTTTACTTATTTACTAAAACCCCCTCACATTTATAATTTTACTATCAAAGATGGTCTGACTACAGAAAGTTCATAAAGAATTTATACAAGTATATATAGAAATAAACATTTAGACAGACAGCATTAACTGACTCTCTGGCTGCCTCTGGACGTGCTTCCCGTGTCTTATCTGAGCGCAATGGCTTTCCTCGCTTTCACAGTCATTTTATGTGTGTACTGTAATCTTTATTCCATATAATTGCTGGATTCTGTAAAGGTGAGTGCCGTGCTTTCTCTCGCTTTGCCAGGAATAGGATCTATGCTCTAAATTAAACCCTGGGGCTAAACCGTTACTGCTATTAGCTTTAATAGCTAAACATGACTTACATTTATTGGCTTTGACTGGTAGCTTAGCAGCACCCATGCTAATTAAACCCGCCGGCCTGTGATTACGCAGCGTGTTTCTGAGACACAGGTGACTCATCTGTCCCGCTCCGGCTCCCAGCGTTGGGGTTTTAATCGATGTCACTCTGCACATCCTTTGGCGGGATAATAAAGTGTTTTTGCTGAGCAAAGCTACACACCAACGGCATCAGTATTGACCCCTGAAAAACCCACAATGCATTGACTGTGTCCAAGTTGCCACAGCAACAAGCATATAGGAGACATTGGGACAGACCTTCATATCAGGTAGCACACCTGTATTTAATAGATCTATCTCAAATCGCTCTAAACACATACAGTAAAGCAATATTAAGGTCATACATTGCAGCATCAAAGTAGAAGATGAGTTTTTGTTTCCAATGTCAACACAAAAATATATAGCTAAAAGGATGTTTTTTTTTGTTTGTTTAGCTGATAAAAGCAAACATATAAGACTAAAAGCTAATAACAAAATGCAGCAAATCACAAGTATCTCCAATTTCTAGTCTAAATGCACTTCAGAGATCTTAAAGTCAACAGAAATGGTGTTCACAACTATAATATGACACAGAAAAAAACTAGAAAAATTATAAGAACATTTATGTTTTTTTCCATTTAAATGATATACAATCAAGAATGAATTTAGATTTAGATTTAGCCTTTGTACTGTGAATCCAAAGTTAGCAGCCTCAGAATGAGCACAGGTTAGGCTCGAGTCCAAACCCACATCTACGTGATCACTGGTGTAAAGCAAGAGAACTACAGACATTTTCCTGTTTGCTGCCAAATGAAATGAGGCAAAAGAAGTAGGACAGAAGGAGCCGAATCTCAAAGATCCACGACACCTGGCCTGGCACAAGCCGTGGCGCCACAGAGATTAGGACACTACTGCAGATGGGCCGCACAACGCGTGACTTCACAACCTCTTTCATTGAGACAAGACAATGAGGCTTGACGTACATCAGTTGATCCACGGATTCAAACCATGACTGGAGGGTTGTTTTAAGTCTGTTTTCTAAACAGCCAGTCATGCTAAACTTTTCATTCCAATGACTTGCATTTATACATATGCAATGTGGGAGACAGGAAATACAAGCTCAGGTGAATTTGGCTGCATTGGTGAGACCAGCCATGCAAATTCGTATCATCGATACCCTATATTACATTTTATTCACAGATGTTACATGTTTCCACCTGGTGTTAACATCTGTCAGGTGATCACAAGGGGCAGCACTAAATGCAGATGTAAATACGGTCCAAAATTTCCGTTTCTGTTAACAAAGCGACTTTTCTCATTCATGACAGATTAAAATTAAATATATAGTATGTATAGTATATATTTATATATAGGTAGGACTGATTTCGTTGTACTTTAACATGCAGTATGTGAGTGGATACACATGGTAGGGTTTGAAAAAAAAGGAAGGAGAACAACTCTCAGCATGCAGTGTACCCAAATGCTGGGATACTCATGTACATTTGGAATGAGGAAAAATGAAGGAGTATTTCCCAATACATCAGAACGAGTGTTAGAAGCAAAACATGTCTAGGACAAAATATGCCATACAAACCTGAGCTCTTAAAGTGGTCCGGGCTTGGGTGGTGCTGGGAGGGTGAGGTGCAGTTAGAGGTGACGTGCTCGCTTTGCAGCATCTGACCCGTATGGGGCCCCATGTTGGCATAGTCGGCAAAGGAGCAGGGGGCGCCCCGCTGGTCACCGGGCCCAGAATAAAAGCCGTAATCAGGGAATGCTGGGAAATACAAAGAGTAGGTGGGATGCCGTCATTGAGAAAAGAGGTTTTTATGATACACAAAGATGAAGTGACTGAGGCAGTGACGCATGTGTGACAGGAAACAATATGAGGGTGAATGATGCCCATGTACACACACACTTATACTCAATTCGTTAGTAGTTACACAACTCTATCACAGAGATGCTAGCAAAGGTCTAAAGAGAAACCTATGTGTGAACAGGTTAGATACGGCGAATACAGTGATGAATAAAATGTGGTTCAATAGAGCTCCATTGATGTTTATTGGCAAATAAACATCAAAAAGGATGTTAGATATCATTAACAGACATGAAGACGCTTTGCAATGGCGGATTATGAACGCCTCAGAGGACGTCATTTGACGGCTCCAGAAATGCTGACATTTATAGCTGGTATTTTCAATCCTACGTGTGGGTTTGATATACAGAGGGCATTAAAAGTCTTCATTGGCCTTTCAGAAACAGAAAGACGATCCAATCAAAGAAAGCCGGGATCCACCACACAGGCTTTTCATCTTGCGCCTCCCCTGCCGCACGTTTGCTTTTCATTGGGGTCTGGGACCTGCAGGAGCGTCCTGGAGCCGTGCCGAACATCACAGTGCTGATTATGCCCTCAACAGCTGCCAAGAGTAATCTGAAGCTCTGAGTAGTTTCTCTGTCATCAGCTTCGCAACTTTCCCTCACCGTCCGTGGTTTGTGGGCAAAACGCCTGCCTGTCAAATTACGCTCAAGTGCTTGAGGAATGGCACCACTCCAACACCGCCTGCTTACTGTAATACATGACTTGAGGAATCGTATTGAGGAAATGTATTCCTGTAATGATTCCAATTACATCTCTGTCTGAACTCAAGCTTCACGTGTAGGATTCAGTGAACACACACTGTATAAAAACATGTATGCATATAAACATATGCAGATGTAAGAATATGACCCTGATTTCTCTGAAACTGCTGAATTTAAAGCGTAAACAAATTAAAGGAATAGTCCACCCCAAAAAGAAAAATGTGTCATCATTTACTCACCCTTACATCATTCCAAAAATGCTATAAAAAAAAAATCTTCTAAGCAACACAAAAAGACATTTTGAAAATTTTTTGTTTTTTTGTCCAGACAATGAGGGTCATTGGGGTCTAATATTGTTTATAACCGCAATGACTTTCATTCTATGGGTAAAAACACTCTTCACATTATCTTGTTTTGTCATACAGGTTTGAAACGACAGTAAACAATGACCATTTACATTTTTGTCTGAACTATTCTTTTAAACGAAGCTGGTGAGCACCGACCCACAAATCAAGTTCTGCAGAAGTCTGTGGCATTTCCTACAGAGTTCTGTGTGGGACACACTGGGGTTGTTCCAGGTCACTGCTAGGCTTTCTGGCTCTTTAGCGAATTTGGGCATCTCTGTTCAGAGTCTTTAGGATCTTTCTCTCCCCACCCCGGACTATTACTCAGGACTAAACCGACTTTCACGCTCGATCTCAACTACAAAAAGAGACCACAACAGCAAAACAAAGGCCAGAGACAACCTTTTCTTTTCATAATCCATTTTTTCGACGTGCATTCTAATCGCCAGTCGTCCTTGAATTTCAAAGTGGGTTTTCTGCTTCTCGCTAATTAGACAAGCTTCCGCTGCCTCTTCTCCACTCTCTAATTAGATCTTTAACATCAAACAAGAGTCGACCTCTACACAGACTCCTCCATTTGTTAAATGGCTGAGCAGGGCGTGGGTTGGCGAATGTGCAACCCCCCCCCTCTCTCCCCTCCCTCCCTCCCTCCAGCGGCATCTTCGCAGAAACCGCGCCGCACGCATTCCGCGAGTCACAGATTGCCAGGACACCACAATGGCAGCTTCCTGTTCCATCTGCCTAATTCTGCCGATTACAGGATACTGGGAGAGGCAGTACACAAAGCCGACATTCACACACACAACGGATGTACACAGCTGCTTTGTTTATGCTGACATGGACAATTAGCCCTCAGCTGCACAAGGCGCTCAGTTGGGAAGGTCTTATCTAATAAAGGCAGGGAAAATTACCTTTATTGTTCAGGTAGATTGCCTCTAATGATAGTGCCATCAGTGTAAAAGGATATGAATAAAATGAGGCTGAAAAGAGCTCTTCAGCTGGATGGCAAGACAGCAGAAGCAGCCATCTGGGAGTGAGCTGCTGCCTGATTATCTTCCTCTGCTCATTTTCTTTTCAGAGCATACAAATGATTTACTTTCACTTGAGCAAAGGTGAGAAACAGAGAGGGATCGGACAACGCTGCTCTGACATCAAAGTTAGAGAAATAATAGCTTTCCTCTGATCTTTCTAAAACAACACATGTTCTCTCGCAGCACGTTGGAGAGGCAGCGAGCGTCTCCTCGGGGGGTTGTGGCGATGTGGGTGTCTGCTGCAGAAATGTGTTTAGTCTGCATGGCACAATATGTGTGCAAATTAATGGTCTGCTAAAGAACACCAATCGAATGCTGTTTTAGTTGTATGGACATCTGCTGTAACGCTTCATCAATAACACAATATTCCAGCACATCACCAGAGCTTGATAATTCAGCTGGCAGCATGCTAAAGCTGGAAATCTCTGTTACAGCAGTCTGGGCATATGAGTTAATGAGAACAGCAATACCACTGCATGTGTCACAACTGTGTATTCCACTTTTAAAAAAGTCAGCAGGAAAAAAACAAAAGAGAATGACCTTGTCTTTCTTGTCTTTAGGTAAATTAACAAATTGAAGAGTGGGTTTAAATCAAATAAATTTTGAATCTTTACCGCCACATGACCAGATTCAGTTTTGTTTGATCAACTTTTAGATGAAAACAGGGCCCTTGCATTGACTCTTGCAGAATTGACATACCATAACAGGTTTGGCTGAAATTTCAAGAAATTTTCAATAAAATTTTAAACCAGTCAATAATGTTTGCCATATATGCCATCATTTTCCACCAAAACTGTATAATTTTGAGTTAATATTGCAAATTTTCTTACTGAAGAAAATTTATTATGAAAATGAAATGTTAATGTGTAACAAATGATAAAAGTGACATCAATTATAAACTAAAAATGGTGTATAATTAAAAAAAGTTACATATGTGAATAATTAAATATAAATTAGGGTTGTGCCGATAGACGATAGTATCGTGTATTGACGATAGTCAGAGATATGACGATAGCAAATGTCTTTGTCGATAGTCAAGACGATGTTAGGCTCAATCTCCTATTAATGTTTAAAACTATTATTATTATTATTATTGTTGTTAGGCGGCCTATTATTATTGGGCTATCAAATTGCCCCGCTATTTCACCTCAGTGCCGCACTTCACACACACGCGCAAATGAGGAATAAAGTATACTTCGGCCGTCCGCGCACTGTCCTTATTACGTCATTTTCGTCATCAAGAGGGCTCGCGGACAGTCGCGTCCGAGTGCAGGCAATTTTTTGAGACAGCGCAAGTGCAAGTCAAGTTGGTGGTACTGTGCATGCCATCCGCTCTGTCGAAGTCTTCGTAAACATGTCTGAAGATCATTTCCGCAGCGCAGCGCTTCGGGTTCTACGTCAGAACACCGGCTCCTGCATCAAGAGCACCACATGCATGTGTTGTGGTACTGTCGTGAATGTGCATCGAAGACTCACACGGAAGAGCAGAAATTGTTGAACGAAGTCATTATTTTTGTTTTCTTTTCACACAAAAAGTATTCTCGTAACGTCATAAAATTATGGTTGATCCACTGATGTCACATGGATTATTTTATTGCCTTAAACATGGTAGTTGAGTTGCTGTCTATGCAGGGTCAGAAAGCGCTCTGATTTCATTAAAAATATCTTAATTTGTATTCTGAAGATGAAAGAAGGTCTTATGGGTTTGGAACGACATGAGAGCGAGTATAAAACGTAAATAAATCGTAAATAATAATACTTCTTAATAATTATTAATGATTAAATAATAAAAATAAATGAAAGTAATAAAATAAATATTCTTTAATAAATGTAATAATACTACATTTAAAACCTGAAATTTAAAATGACAAATGTACATATTGAATTTAAAGACATCAAAATGAATAGAATGCCACCATGACCTTATTGAAGTAACCTGGGGTTAAGTGCTCACTGAATGGCTTCAAACCAGCAATCTTCTGGTCATCAGTCCAGACCACTATATAACAGCACTCCACGGACAGTACAAGCAGAGAGTCTGAGGCCTGATGGGGCCCTTAGCATTGAAATCCCATAATGGCTTCAACACCTGACAGCAACTACTTAGATTCCATGGCAACTATAAACAGGAGAGCGCGTGAGTGTGTGAGATTGTGTGCAGGTGAGGCTCTCAGGTGTGAACTGCTGAAGACTTCAGCTCAGCTCCTAGTTACAGTATCACTGCCGATCGTATCTTCAGCCCAATTATTAATATTCCAGCTATCAGCGCGAAACAAAAGACCCCTTCTTCCATTTGTTTCTCTTTTTTCACTCTCTCGGTAGTCTAATTGGATGTAATTACTCATCTGCAAAACAAATGAGTGGGTCGGCGTTGCCGTGGCGACCGGATCAGCGGGCCCAGCAGTGCGAATCGTTCGCCGAGCCTCATTTCTGACGATAATTACCCCTCTCCCCTCTCTTTCACTCTCACCATCTCTCTCCTGAACAACAGAAAGGACTCGTATGAAGTTACAACTCCAGTCATCACTGTTCTACTTGTTTTCTTTCTCCCTTTTTCCCTCCGTATCTCTGCATGCAGTCAGCAGTGGGGCGGCTCTCTCTGAGTGGATAACGGCTCCCCTTGCTTCCACTTTACCAGATCACAGAAGTGACCTCAAACTGCCTCTCTCTCACTAACACACACGTCAAACATTCTAAGAGCTTTCGATCACATACACAATAAAACACAGGCCAATGTCTCTCCTCTGCCACTTATGAGGCTGAGCTGGTTAAGAGTGCATCAGCGAACAAGTGTGTGATTATCCACACACACACACACACACACACACACACCCACTCAAATCCCTGGTGGCCATTCCAACAAACCACTTCATGGTGGTTGTCAGTTAGTCCATCATATTGGCCCCCAAATTAGCTTTGAATTTCAGAGCAGCTGTAATTAGCCTCTTCATTTCCACCTAAAGTCAATTTAGAAAGGGGGAAAAAACCCCACCCGTGCCTGGATTTAGCTTTCACTTTCCATTTAAAACAGTCCTTTTTGACCGAACGGCTGGCTAATTAACATCACTAGAACCCCTTTTCCGTAAGTGGCAACATTTAATAAATAATACATATTTAATGTCTTGTCATTTTGGTGCTCAGAAAGGCTTTGCTAATGAATTTTAACACATGATTTATTCGGGCATTTTCTGGCGTGCTCTCGGGTCTCTCTCAACACTTTTCTCTGGTTGAATGACAAAGTAACCTCACCAATCCAGGATGGTAGATCTAAATTAGTGACGGCTCAGTTACCAAGCTTTTGACACTGAGCGTTATGATTTGTAGATGCACACAGCAGGAAGACACCCATCATGCACCTAATGTTTTTTTTTTTTAAGTGACAAAGTTTGTAAAGTCTTCTTGCTGAGCAAACTGAAAGTTGAGAGTTATCTAGAGATCAGCTTCATCCGGTTGTTTTTTTTTTGTGTTCTCTTAAAGTGTTCTAAAGTCCTACATTTTAAACAATTAGAATGTTACATAATTTAAAAAAATAAATATACTACACAGAATACAATATACTAATACATTTTTTTAATTTACATTACATTTAAATACATGTAAAAAATATTCTTAAAATAATAATAAAAAAAATCTTACATTAAACAGATAAAAACAATGATACAATTAGACTTTTTATTTTATTTATTTTTTTATTTTAAATTAATAAATTCATAGTCTAGACTTTTTAAATGGCATCAAAGTCTGCCAATGATTCCTTCATACAAACCATATGAACAGACTCAAGCTTTAATGTGAAACATAGTGGCTTCAGCTTTGCAGATCTCAGCAGAGCGACCCATTCTGGGACTGTTGACGGGGGGGCTTTGCTGCTGTATCTTCAGGTGCATTTTTTATTCAATTTTCCAGGGGATTTACATCACGTGCAGTCCAGCAGGAGCTAATGCAGTGAGGAACCTGGGCCTGTAGTTTAATCTCACCTCATATACATGAGCCAAAACTGCCCTCCACAGAGATGATTTTCAAGGCTCACAGAGCTTGTTGGGATGAAATGGATAATGATCTTAGATAATGTGAGGTATTTTGCCAAACAGGAGCATCTTCATGCCCGGGCAAGCGGGCAGGCGGCCCACTGTAGCAGAGCAGAACGTAATACAACATCTCATCTGCTCCCTCAAATACAACCTTGTAGTACAACCATGCTTCTATCTGTTAATTAACACGAACGGACCTTGAACCCATGCTGCGTTTTGTTTCAAAGTACCAACAGTTCTGTGGAAAAAAATGAAGACCAGCAGATTTGGTAGGACACTGGGGTTAAATGCAGCAACCGCTGGCCATTGAATAAGCACTGACACAGGACTGCTTATTCAAAAGAACATAGCTCAACACTGCACACTCCCACAATTCACCAGGGCACATGAAACTGCCTCCACTGCACTCCATCTGCTGAGCAAACTCATCACTTTCCACTGATCTGTTAGTGTCTTACGACAACTACCAACTCACTGGGGAAAGAGGAGATAAAGACAGGAGGAGAGATGGAAATAGAAAATGGGGGGATGGAAAGGTGAGAAAAGAAAAGCTGCACATGATGAGGTGAACTAAAAGAGAGAGACACACACACAGGAGTCCTTTCTCTCTTAATGATCAGGAATAGATCGATTCGCATATGGCAACCTCTGGAAAAACAAGCATCCCGTGATCCTCCTTTGAGAGACCACTGCTTGCTCTGAAAGGGACAGAGAGATCCAGAGGGAGATGTCTCAGCAAAGCAGGAAAGGACGAGGCACATCAGTTGGAGACACATGCCGCCACTGCCGTGCACCAGGGAGATGTGCCTCCAGAAGACTGTGAGGCTCCCGTGAAGGAGGCCCCAGTGGAGCCAACAGTCTCTCCCTTCGCTCTGTCAGGTCCAGGGAGACAGACCTCCACCTGAATCACTGAAACTCTCACTTTAACAGGAAACGGCAGTAAAAAGGGCACTGCAGAATTTAGATGAGGGCTTGAGTGCATTCGTGAAAGCAATTCAGCAAGACAATTTCCTCTTAAGTGCAGTCGTACTAGGCCAATAAACTCCAACTGAAAGGGAACAACTACAGTGTGTTATCAAGTCTTTGAGATGTTTAGTCTGTAAGCTGTAGTATAAAGTTCTCATGTTATTGTTGGAGCACCATTACTGTTGAGACATGATTTAATTTAACATTCTCCAGTGCTCTGAACTCTATTGAGCGTAGCTGCAGCGGTACCCTGGCACAGTGTTGCAAGCAGTTTAAGTGTTTTAATGTGATGTTTAAATTCAACAATTTCAACTTTGACCATATCTGACCTTTAGAAGTGCATCCAATGATTATCCGACAATTTACATGACGTATCATTACATACTATGTGCGTCTTTATACTTCATGTTGTATGAAAATTGTGCAAATTGCAATTGCGAATTAAAAATACGCCCAATGGAAACACGTCAATCTCGCAAAAACTCCCATATATTTTTTGTGATTGCATGAGGTGGTCTTTCAGGTAATTTGAAAAAGGAATATTTTGAAAAACTGCAATGGAAATTGCTTTTTTGCATTTACAGGTCACCTGGCGTACGTAAAAGTCACATGATCATTCTTTAATGTACTATAACCTCAAAAAAAAAGAAGAGAAGGCACAATGCTTGTATAAGGGACTTTCCTTGGCATTAAAGCTTGGATAACCCTTTATTTACACTGCACACGTCTGTGGCACATTACGGCCACCGGAGACGATCGTGGCTGATCGCCAATGCTTGTGTTTATACCAGCCGCGCTGTGGCACGTTTCAGAAGCGTCCCAGAAACGACTATTTAAACTATGGACACTTCCCATAATGCTTTTCATGTGGAAGTCACAGCAACACACTTATCTTGAAAACAGGGCTAGGACAAATTCAGAATTTACTCCATTTCCGTTAATGAGTGTGAATTTGAATTAAATTGAATTGGCAATGAGCCACAGAAAGTTGAAATGTAATGATGGTAAAAAGGATTCAAATTGCAAAGAAATTAAAATTAAAATATGATGAGATAAATAAACCAAATATACATTTCTATAGTTGACATTTCAAATTTCTAGCTATCAATTCATCCTAGAACATGGAGCTTTTTAAACATTTTACAAAACTTCCAAACAAGGCTTTGTTAAGCTAGCATTTGAAGCTTTTCTAGTTAAAATTAGTTATTTGAATCTCTTTGAATTAAAATCATTTTATTTCCACTTCCTTGTATTCAGATTAGAAATGCAATTCTGCACCCTGTCTGCTAGCTCAATTCAAAAAGCCATTTTCAATTAAAATTCTGAACATTGTACATCTCTACATGTTGACTATATGTTTGACTATTCTTAAACCTGTATGACTTCAAACTCTTGACAGAGAGTGGTAAGGATTCTAGATCACCTGAGATGAAGACACTCCTGTATATAGCGCTACAGAGTCATTCACATCAGAGGGCATGGCACTAAAACACACACTTCCCAGGCCACAGTAAAGTTCAGGTTCAAGATTGGATCTGGTCTCGGCAGTGCCCTCTACTGATTGGCATTAACCTGGGAAGGTTGCTAAGCAGAGAACCGTCTGTAGCCAGTCATAACAGAGAGATTTATCTTGTTCAACAAGGATGCAATGGACGCTATGAAATGACAGATTAGGGCACATGACGAGTGAATAATGTGAAACGGGACACTAGTGAAGGTGAGTGTGTGTGTTTTTCGGTGGGGGGGGAGCAGTGGCCACTCAGAACACAGGCGGTAAAGAGTGTTTACCTGGCCCTGCGTTCTGTGGGTAAGCCATGTAGCTGCTTCTTCCCCGGGTCGCCCTACCTGAGCCTCGCGCTGCCGCCACTGCTGCTGCTGCCACGGGTCCGTACGCCGTCGCTGGGAAACCTGACGAGAGAAGAAAATGATTTACTAGTGCTCTTCATCTCAATCAAATTTATAGCCACATGAACGCAGCAGAACGCAGATCTCTATTCACACTAATGCAACACACACAGGAGAGATGCTACATCATCGTTCAAATAATTACGTATAAATCAAAAGAACTCAAATATAGTTACTCGTTTAAAGTGGTGCTAGCAGGACTGATCTACAGCCTCTCTCTCTCTTTCCTGGCAACATTTTAATTACAGACAGCACAGGAACACGTTGCACATGGAGGGACCATCAGGTTTTTCTTTCACACACCGGCTCAGAAAAATGCAACATATTAAAGTTAATTTGCACTCACTTTAGACGGCTTTCACAATAACGCTCTAATGTGAGGCGAGCAGCACAGAATTATGGGTATTTATAAAAACGATTACTCCACTGGGAGGACAAATGTACTTGTTTGCCCAAACACCACTAGA
The DNA here is from genome assembly GCA_027422415.1 of Schizothorax lantsangensis. Lineage (NCBI taxonomy): Eukaryota > Metazoa > Chordata > Actinopteri > Cypriniformes > Cyprinidae > Schizothorax > Schizothorax lantsangensis. The sequence continues at coordinate 21,685,231 of CM049856.1, read as the reverse complement.
GGATTTAACACAGCGCCTGTCTTCCCTCAAGTGTTAGTAGAGTTGACTGAGATGCATCAGAGCTCAATCCATCAGTGTGATCATTTGTATAGTGGACATGGAGCGTGAGCGGACAGAGCAGAGCTGAGAGCAGAGGATTGTGGGATTAATTGCTTGCAACTGAGTGCCTATTATCTCATTGAGAACCATCAGAGGACATGCGGTTCTCTTTAAGGTCCATAATGGCAGGTAATAATGACTGTGTGTGTGTGTGTGTCCATACAGCTCATCTTAATGTGCTCCTTGGAAGTTTATGAGAAAAAAATTAATCAGCCGTTGCTGATTTCTACTAAATATTGAACAACCAGGCAAACTCTGTTGAATGACATTGTGTTTCACAGCATGCAATTTGTTTGTGGTAAACCGGGACCACTGAAGAATCTACATATTTAACAACAGTCACGAGTTCAAACAATGTAATCAAACATAATCATCATGATTGTAGAAGCCAACTAAAAACCCACCAGGCCAGAGTATCTACGGCTCTATTATTTCATAACAAATGTAATTACAGTCCCGGCACTTTAACGAAGGTGTGTATCTGCGTCTGACAGCTGCTCATCAGAGCAGTAAAGACTTACAAGGGGGTCTAACCCTAACGCCCATCTACAGCATGTCATTACACCAGACTGTAACCCACAACTCAGAAGGTAGAGTGGCGTAGTAGGTAAAGATTTGAGACCGGTAACTCAATGTTTGTAGGTTAGATGGGGTGAAAAAAAAAAGATTAGTGTTAGAGAAAATGTGCCATATAGCTAAAATGGGGGGGGGGGCATATCTGGCATATGGCCACTCAATAAAATTTAATAATAAAAGGAAAATGAAACAAAAATTAACTATCAAAAAAAAAAAAAAAAATTACATTAAACATATTAAAAAATGACAAATTACATAAAAACATTTAAAAAAAGAATACAATTAGTAGAAAATTGGTCATATGGCTACTGAAAAACAAAAAATGCAAAAAGAACTTTTATAAAAATTAATAAAATTAAGAGAAAATTTGCCATATGGCCAGTCAATAAAAAATGAAAAAAATAAATAAATAAAATCAAAAGGAAAACTGTCATATGGATACTCAATTTAAAAAAAAAATCATGATGTAGGCATGTACTGTATATAATAGCTCAGTTTGTGCGGCACAAAAAAGAAGAAGAAAAAAGCCATAAAAGTAGCAAAAATAAAACAGTTCCAGATTAAGGATGGCTATAGATAATACCAAACCTCTGTGGTCGCTGTGGTTTAAATTACGCACGTCATTTCCTGTTTCTTTCCTCAGCTCATTAATCTCTTCACAAAACACAAATCAGTATGCTAATGCTAATGGAGGTCACGCGTCCCTGCCTCTCTTTCGCTCTGCTCGCTGTTGCCGAGCACAAGTGTCCTTCACCAAAGTGTCACAAGTCATTTGTGCTGCTTTCTCCCCCTCGTCTCTTTCTCTGCACAGCATCTTCTGTCCCCCAGTGGCCTCTCTCCCTTCATCAAAGTTAACGCTGAAACAAAGTTCTTGCGAGAGATTAACTTTGCCGGATTAGGTGTGTTAATTATTAGATCTCGGAGGCTCATTGTTTTGTGTTTCCGTCGTGAGAGGCTGCTTGAGAGAGGCGCTGCAGCATTAAATCAATTTCATGGGCTTTTCATTACAGACGAGATAACGCTAACATTTAGCATTCAGTTTTATGGTGTTATTTGAATCTGCTCCAGCGAATGGGCTGATGGGAGAGAAAATGAGAGGGCACGAGGACACATTGCTCTCCCTGCTTCCTCCAGAGCCCCCTGGGTGGTAAAAACCACACAAATGGACCCTGAGGGAGCGCAGAAGGGGTCTACCACACTGAAAGAGAGAGGAAGAGGGACATTGACAGGAGGAAGAAGAAGAGAATCCTTTTTGAATCCTACACAAGACCTGAAGAACACTGACTGCTGCAGATGACAGTTTCACACAGAACACCCTAGAAATCAGCCAGCAATGCCTTCAAAACAGACTGTTCTTACAGAAAAATTAACAAATCTATTTCTTACAATTAAGTAGTGTAACGGATGCTACACAGAGAGAAAATGTTCTTTCAGTCTGACTATGCTAGAGCTACCCTTCTTTAGGAAACAGCTGCTGAAAAGAGCCACATGTCCTGAAATTAGGCTATAAATACATCTGATGTGAGCCCACACACACACGGTTTGTGTCCTATCAAGCAACATGGAGCTGTGAAATGACAAAATCTGTGCCTTCATCTTTCCTTCATTGCCCACTTTGAAAGGAAAATAAAAACAATGAAAGCTGCCATAATAAGAGCTGGGAAAGGCAGCAGCCTTGGCTCTCTTTTCATCTGTGCAGCGAGTGACCTGTTGTTGCTGTCCATATGAAAAAAATGATGCACTGTTTGTAGTTTTGCAAAAGCCTTTCATGCAATATCAAAGGTGGAATCTCAGGAGCCTTTGGCACAGGTGGTGTCTATATGAAGAACACAACACGCATACATATAAACACTTCTTTGCTTCCTACACGACAGTGTAAACGCTCAGAAGAGCCATTATGAATGGGTTTTTGTGCACAGGTGTCTAAACTAAGATCAGTTTTCATACGAGAGAGGTTTTGGCCAAAAGGAAACCATTTACTGTGTTGGATCTTCATTGTGAGAGTCTTCTGACGTTTGATTAGGGGACAAAAAAGTAATTTTGCCAGGCAGATTAAAGGGCTCAATCTTTTTTTAGCCCTTTCATACACCATTAAACTTAACGATGAAGGAGGGAGTAGAAATCTCCAGAAAGATCCCTGGACATCACAAAACCTTCAAACGTCACCAGCCAGCCATGAGATTCGCCCCACACCATAATGAGAGATGATTTTATGGGCAGGAGGACAGCCGTGACTGCGCAACTCCAACAAGAGTACGATCTCATCTCACCGATCTTTCTGTTTTGGAAACATATGGGCCGTGAATCATGTGTGTGTAATGGAGAGAAGTATAGTTGCACCGCTCTGAAGCAGATGTCACGGAGGTGATACACATTTCCTACCGCTCATCTAATCATAAAACAAAACCATCTCTCCGCATCTTTCGACAGATCGGGCCTTTGTGCCGGAATGCGATCAAGCAGGCCGAACTTTGTTGTCAAAAATAAATCATTCCTTGCCCAGGCACAAAAGAGCCGAAGCGCTTGGCCTGTTTCTAATGGAAATGTTTCCAGGATGATGGTTTCTGCTGACCTTAGGTGAAGATTTTAAATGTGTAAAGTATAGCCAAGACTACTTTCCATGAAAAAAAAAATTATGTGAAATATGACAAAAAAAATTCTATGAAATATTCTAGAGTTTCTGGGTAACAGGTGTCAGTGTTGATCCACTGAGGACTCGAGGAGCTCCGGGTGTTAGCAGGAAGGACTCCGCCCTTTAAACGAGCAGCCTGTCTTGTTAGCTAGAAGCACTTAGTATCAATTAGCAAGGCCACTTCATTATTACTCAAGTAAACACTTCTAATTTGTTATGCATTTTAATGGCCTTCACCAAACACTAGAAATATCTTTAGGCATTTAAAAAAACACAACTCCAGACAGCTAGGAAATACATTGACTACTAGAGCAGCATACACTATATTGCCAAAGTATTGGGTCGCCCCTTCTAATGAACAGGTTTGACTACTTTAGTAATTTATATGAGTACAAATCTTAATGTTAAAGCATATAATGATATTCTAGGAAATTGTGTGCTTCTAATATTATAGCAACAGTTTGGACAGGACCCTTTTCTATTCTAACATGACAATGCCTCTGTGTTTAAGGCAAGGTTCATAAAGAAAATGATTGATTCAGTCAGTGTGGAAGAACTTGACTGGTCTGCATAAAACCAAGTCCTAATCCCAGTTTAACACCTCTGGTGTGACTGCAAATGCAGACCTTGAGCCAAAAACTCATCACCAAACACCAATGACTTGTACATACACTATATAGACAAAAGTATTGGGACACCCCCTTCTTTAGAACAGAAAAATGCACTTCCAAATCTGTGGCAACAACGATGGGAACATAATTCATGTATTTAAAAATTGTATTTCCATCTCTGTTGCAACAGTTTTGGAAGTGTCTAAAATGACTGTACCCATATGTACAAGTCATTAGTGTTACATTTTGGTGGTAAAGTACTACACTATATCTTTACTTCTTTCTTTTTACATGCCATGCAAAATCAGGAAGCATTTTAAAACTACTACAAAACAACAACAAAAATAGCCAAAAGATGCGCATTACATCTGGAAGTATGGGAAAGTAAGGAACACAAACCCTAGATTCAAAATTCAACGCACAGTCAATATGATTCAAAGACGGCATCAAAAAAAGAATAGGGGCACAACGGCTCTCCCAAAGTCTCTTTACAGATGGCTGATTTCCATAATGACAGCCGAGACGGAGAGATCACTGGGTTTGTCAGTGGCTCATTCATGATCTCACAGATTCAGACTTGTGTGAGAGAGAATTACTGGCTTTAAGTGTGTGTGTGTGTGTGTGTGTGTGTGTATGTGTATGTGTGTGTGTGCATGCATTTTCCACTGCTGTCCTGTTTCAGGGTTCATTTCTAGTTTCAGTACTAAAGAAACAGCAAGAGAGAGACAGATGTTGTTGTAGTTTGATTTTATGGTATATCGGTGTCAGGTGCCGTCACATAAAAATGAGTAACTGTGTAAGAGTTTGAGGCTCACCACAGATCAGAGCACACAGAGAATGTGCGTGTTCGTGTGAATGGGACTGCCACTTTGTGTGTTCTTGTGTGTATGTGTATCTTTTTATGAGTCAACCCTGTCAAATATAACTTATGACTATTCTGAATAGAAATGTTTGGAGAACTACTAAGCTCTGTGATAAAGAGACAACTCATACATCCCTCCACATACACCTCTCAGTAATATTTTAATGCGCGTTGTTACAAAAACAGACAAAAATAGCTAATTATTTTTTTCTTGAACTAAAACAGAGAAAATATGTTTGAAACAGAACAAAAACTACACTGAAACTACAAATGCACACTACAACATGTTGAGGAAAGACCAGCATCCAGCAAAACATCCATCACACCCACTAAAGAAAAACCCATTAGCTCTGATATCAGCAGGCAGGTGGCCATCCACAGGACACTCATATCAACACTAATATCTGCCACCATCTGCAGAGAAATGTGCTCACCTTCACGCCTCTAACAAACACACACACACCATTCACTCACATTGTCATACACTCGCTTCACACGTGTGCATGTAACAAGCTCCCGAAATGATGCTGAATCACATGACAGTTTGCAGTTTCATAATGAGACAGACAGAAAGATAGACAGACAGGCAGACTCACCTGGAAACTGGTAACTGTAGCTAGGAGAAAATCCTGTGTATCCACGACCGTACGTTGCCACAATGTTTGGATAACCTACAAACACACATATAGACATAAACAATATCAGCTCGGTAGGATAAAAATCACACTTAACCCTTCAACCTTGGTCATTCAGGAACTAGTAATTAGACATGTCTGGATTAGGCTGTGTATATGTAACACTGTCACAAGAGCAGCAGCACTTGAAAGGGAGGATGAATATCACAACAGTATGTTTTCAAGCACATGAGCACTTTAAATGAAGTGGCAACTTCAGGGAATTTCACTGCCATCTGCTCAAAAGAGAGAGAGAGACTGATTCTGATGCGTGTTATTCTTGGCCTTATTTTCTCACGTTTTCTCTTTGAAATTTACATGCTGTATTAATTTCATGTTTTTCCCAAAACAAGAATGTGAAACAGCAGTCACCACTGCTCCGTAATAAATCACGACTCACAGATTTCAGAAATCACTCCAAATACACCTTCGTGCAGAGCTGGCATATGTGCACTTATGATTTCCCAAACCTGTCACGAGTCACTCAATATCAGTTGACAGCAATGAAAACACTTTTGACAGCTCTCACAGAATACACAGCTAAAAAAGGGTTCTTCCAGGGAGGATGCGCTCACACACACAGGAAATACACGACTCCAGGAGCTCACCACAACATCTCTCCCACCCTGCTTTAGTATGCGTGTTTGTTGTGTGGTGTGCCTAAAAAAAAGATGTTGTATTCTTAAAACGAAGAGAAAACTGAGATGAGAATCATGCGAAGAAATCAGTTGAGAAGAGACGAAATGAGGTATGATGAGACAAACAAAAATAGACAAGAAAAGATTTGAAGAGACAAAAAAGACAAAAGATGAGAGATGAAAAGAGAACAGAAAAGAAGATATGAGACAAGATGAGAGAAAGACCAGAAAAAAAGATGAGATTAAATGAGAAAAAAATGAGATGAGGCAAGATGGAAAACAGAGAAAAATGAGAACAAAAAGAATATGAAGAGATGAGAACAAAATAAAACAGAAGAAATGAGACGAGCAAGAAAAAGCAGAACGAGATAAGATGTGACAAGAACTGAAGGGAAAAGATAAAAAGGCAATATGAGAACTTATTTAAGAGATAAGACAAGAAAACAAAAGAGAAAAAATGAGAACAAAGTTGAGACAAGAAGAGAAGAAATGAAACAAGTTGAGAAGAGAACAGAAGAAAACAGATTGTAAAGACCGAAAGAGAAGGGATGAAACTTGAATTGAAAAGATGAGATGAGACAAGATGAGAAGAGACAAGACCAAGACAAGACCAGAAGAAAAGAGGCAAGCCAAGAAAAAAATAGATCAGGCAAGACCAAAACAAGCAACAACAACAACAACAAAAAACACGAAAAGGGGAAAAGTTGAGATGAGAAAGAAACAAAATAGCTTACTGATGAGAAATTATGAGAATATAAGAGAAGACATGAGAAAAATTAGATGAGTCTCTAGTAAATGAGACAAAGGACGAGAACAGAGAAGAAATGAAAACTAGAAGAGGAAAAAAAGAGGGATGAAGGGCAGGAGATGAGCTGAGCTAACCTGTCCGTATCTCAGTGCATTGTGGGTAAAAAGGCAGGGTCCTCTCCTGGCAGCTGCTATATCAGGCACTGATTTGCATTATTAATGTTCAGGCTAATATACCTATTTTATGGCTCAACAGCTCAGATTCACTTTAAAATCAATTATACATCTGCGGCAGCTGAAGCAGGCAGAAGCTCAAATGTGTATTAATCTCAGCAAACATACACGCGGCGCCCGACTATAAAGATAAATGACACGATTAGCTGCGGTAAACAAAAGCGTGAATGCAGCAGCTTTAATGAGATTTGGCGTATAAGAAACTTACAGTTCCTTAAATAATGAGCCCTGATCTGCAGCTTTTTTTTCATATGCAAATTGTACTAAGTTCTGTCTGGTCGTCCTGTTCACTCCAGTTTCATTTAGATAAGACCAGAGTTAATATTTTCACATGAGTGCTTCATGCTCTCGTTCTCTCTCTCTCTCCCATTCCTCCTCTCTTCACCCTCCTCCACAGCAGTAATCCATGAGAACTTCTAGAAAGTTCACGCCTTGTTAAAAGTTGAGTATAAGATAAGGAATGTGTGTATCTCCTTATTTCAGTTTAAATATAAATAACATGAAAAATCTAAAATGAAAAACAATATGATAAAATGAACTTATGAAATATTACATAATTGAATATATTTTGTATTAATATCAAAGTTATCTGAAGTCTATATATTATAAAATCTATATTAATATTATTATATATCTGTAAGTGTTATGAATGATTAACAGCACTGATCTTGGCAGCAGGTTTGTCTCCTGTAGCTGATGAGTTCTTCTCATTTAGTGGTGCTGTCATTAGCGAGGGCAGAGGTCAGGCAGATGGCTGCACTGAACATTAGTCTAATGTTCCTCTTCATTTGAGCCATTAATACAGACGTTTAGCTGCTCGTCAGGTCTGAAGGATCCCACAGCACCTGAGCTGAACTAACCAGACACGTTCACAGACAGACCTCTGTCTCTGGTCTAGCAGCCAATCACAAGTCATCATCTGTGCATCAGTGTGTGTGTTCATGTGAGACTCACTCAACATGCCCATGCCCAGCATGAAGGCGTCCATGGTGTACGGAAGACTTCTCGCCCTCCCCCTCGTGCCTGGAGGAAACATCACCTCCTTTGGTTGGGCCTTCTTACATTCTACCTGTGAACAGACAGACACAGAAGCAGACAGAAAGAGAAGAGCTAAGTCACAAAATTGCTGTTGGTTTTAGCATTTCACTAAATTTGCAATGTGATAAAAGTATAATAGCCCATGCAAATTCTAGGGCAAATTCTTCCCAAATCCTGTGTGTTTCATTTTTCTGTATTCCATTTTAATGGTTTAATAAAAAAATTTAATAAAAAAAACATGTCTAACAAATTGAATTCATAATACTTTTAACAGCTTGAGAAAACTCAAACCATAGGCCCCTAAGAGTCCAAGTTTGAGTAGATTGAACTATCTTTTATCAATGCTTTTTTCCCCACTGAGCTTGTCACACTTCACTCTATGATTGCCTCGGCCAACATAAGATTTCAAACAAGTCAGCATAATTACGCATCTCACAAAAACATGTTAACACACTTAATTTTAGTTTTTAAATTACATTCAAGGCAGTACAGAAAGCAATACAACTGTTTTCAACAAATAATAATGCTTCTTGAGCACTAACTCAGCATATTACAATGATTTCTGAAGGATCACGTGACATTGAAGACTGGAGTAATAGCTGCTGAAAATTCAGCTTTGCCATCATAGGAATAAATTATATTTTAAATATATTAAAAGAGCTATTTTTAAATTGTAATAATTAGTGCTGTCAAATGATTAATCGTGATTAATCGCACCCAAAATAAAAGTTTGTGTTTACATAATATATGTTTGTGTACTGTGTATATTTATTATATATACACACATACAGTATATATTTAGTAAATATTTGCATGCATTTACATGTATATATTTATATTCATATAATTTATATTATATATAAATATATTTAATATATAAACAATTTTTTTCTTAAATATATACAAGCATGTATGTGTATTTATATATACATAATAAATATACACAAACATATATTATGTGAACAAAAACTAAATTCAGCCTTGGTAAGCTTGGATGACACTTTTCAAAGACATTCATTTGAATAATATAAATTAATTTTGTATATGCTAAATAAAATGCATAATTTTTTCTTTTGGTTTTTGGATGAAATATGGCTTTTCTTGTTCATGTTCTTGACAGGTATCCTGAACTTCGCTCAGCCATTGTTTGGAGGAGTCACTGGACCGTAAATATGATGCCCAAAAATGTGAAATATTTGAACAGAGCTTGAGTCATCTCTGAAGCTCTGTCAGTTTGAGTTTTGTGCACATTATTGGCATAACAAACAGCGATACATTTGTGTATCCAAAGCATTTTTTAGACAATTAAAATAATGCAAAAAAAATAATTTTGTTTTCTGATTCCACCCTGTGATCTCCTCCGCACCCCTCCCCTCATCCTCTCTGATTGACATTTTAACCTCTGGAGCTGAGCACATGAGCGGACAGCAGACAGCAGTCCCTGCCTGAGAGACAGAGGAATATTCCTCCAGAGAGCTACGAGAGGGAAGACAACATGTCTCTAGCAAAGGGGAGAAATAAACAAACACACAAGCAGAAAACATCAAACCCAAACAAACACACAGACGTTCGCTCTCTCTGGTGATATGAGCATAACCGGGTCAGACGAGGAAAGACTTTCCTCCTGACGGGCCTAGCAGGCAGAGGATCCTATTTACCAAGCACATCTGCATGCTTACAGGAGTGTGAGTGTGTGTGCGCTGACAGCGCCTCTACGGTAAGAACACGATGCATTTGCACTTGGCTGAATCTGTCCTCTGCGTTGATCGACTCGTCTGCCCGCCCAGGGCCCGTCCATCTGTGTGTGAGTGTGTGTGTGTGCTGCTCGGCCCTTCACAACACACACACGGCAGATCATCTCCCACCGAGACTCACGCAGATGCTGCTCGGCACAGCTGGACACACACACACACACACGGTTCTGCTGAAGTTCAACTTGCTGTGCCATCAGCGCTGCTCTGAATACATGAGATATTTCTGGATTTGGCCGGTGATGGATATTTAATATTCATTCTAAATTAATGAAATCTAAAAAGATTTGGTTCTCACTCTGAGCCCTGAGGATGTAGCGTGGGAGATATTATAACATGTAAATGTATTATAATTACTACAGAAGGAGGTGTTAATCATATGAGTGACATGTTTAACAAACAATTAGCTCAATATAGACTTTCTATCTTCTGTGGAACACAAAAGGAGATATTAAAGGTTCATGCTGCTCTTTTCCATGTCATTTAAATAATCCATTTATCAAGCACAGAATGCACATTTTCAGATGAACTCCTTTAATTCAAGAGCTGAGAGATGTACTGATGTGCTCGTAGACAGCTGTTTTGGACAACCTGTTGTACAGCATGTCCATTTCAACAGGTCTAATTCTGGACAGCAAACACTCATCTAGCCAGACATCATCTAGGAGATAACATCATGGGCCATTATCTGCTCACACACAGACACACTGCTGCTGTCTCAAAAGGGTTTCTCAAACTTAATTTAACTCAAGGACATCCTTCATAAGCCCAAACTTCATACCCTAAAACTAAGACCTATAGGTGATAAAAAATAAATAATAATAAAAAAATCTCCTAAAATCTCTGTCACAAACGGGCAGTATGACATCAGTAAGCAGTTTCATTACTACAACCATCTGTGCACACACTTAGCATAGAGCTGTTTTCACAAGTCTCATCAATCCACTACTGCTTTTTTAAAGTGTGTATGAGGGAAAGAAAGATGACAATTCAAAATAATCATCCAAACTGTTCAGGATCTCAATTCATTTTCAACATGGTTTGGGATGTATTCAGTGTGGGTGCTAATAAAAAAAATAGTGATGAAAAAAAAAAATAGCGATGAACCAAATTGAATGTTTTTTTAATTTTTATTTTAGCCAAAAACCAAACTGTTTTTTTTTTTTTTAAATGAATAAATGTTCAATTAATTACATTTATTTTACTATCAACACACAAATAAAAACTGTATACAAACATTTAAATTTCACATGAAGCAGTTTTATATCAACTTTTTAATTTTATAATTATGTTTCTACTCCAGTTTGTTGCTGAATTATAAACATTGAAATGGTGGCTGTAATTGGGGGTGATGCACTGAAGGTGTATATTTACTTCTTGTAGCTCAAACCGCACTGAGAAGCACTAATAAAATTTCACTATTTCAGTGATTTTGGCCCTCTAAAACTGTTTAACGTCTGGTTTTGGATGATTATTATTACTATAAAAACAAAACAAAACAAAATCCACCTGTCAAGAATCAAGAATCAGACACACAATGCCTCAGAATCACAAATTCATACAGCACATTTCAAAATCCATTTGTGAAAAGAACAAAGTTAGGAATAAGAAAGCTTTTGTCCTCAAAGAACTGAAATCTGCTCCTCTCTGTGCTATAATTGGTCAGCAGCTGCCTGAACAAAATAGACAAGTCAGATAAAACTCGCGCCTCATTTTCCAGTATAAAAAAAGATCAAAAACCACACATTGGATAATAAAATCTACAAGCACTTCCCTTAAACCAGCATGAGTCCATTTACAGGCACTACTGGTTCCTCTGATCCACTGAAACCAAAAAGTATCTTGTTTAGTAAGTTTACCAGTTTAATGGGTGGCGGTCTATTATTGAAAAATCAGATTTCAGACTTACCTGCCCCTAATGGCCCACTCACACAAACGGATGATAACTATAATGATAACTAAGAAGTTTTAATATTCACTCTAATTTTATGAGAATACGGATATCATTGGAATCACTTTCAGAACAATTTTTTTTCCAGGTGATGAACTATTAAAACATTGACAGCCAATCAGAATGAGTCCTGCTTTAAAGAGCTTGCGCATTTAAAGCTGCAAGCAAGATTAACTCGGCACACACTTATAATCAACAGCGTTTATCATGTGATGGTATGGATGCTAATAGTATCTTTATAGTTATGGCTATAGTTATAGTTATGTGAACAAGTATAAACAAGAATAATTTGGCTGCTGTTGGCTGGCATGTCAAAAAGTTATGGACTGCAGGAACAAGAGAAGAAACCCCTGATGCCCTGAAGAGAGACAGCAGGACTAATCAGACTTAAAAAGCTGGTGAATTGATGGAGAAACCTCCTCTCGTTCACCCTTTCCTCTCTCTCTCTCTCTCTCTCTGAGATCTCTGTGTCTGTGTGTGGTAGATGGACACCCGGTGAGATGTTCAGCCAGGCAAACAGGTTCACCATCACATGGTGTGCGACACGAGGTTTCTCTGGGTCAGGGAGAAGTTCACATTTTTTCTCTTCGACAGGCTGTAAATAACATAGTTATTGGAAAGTAAAGTCTGAACAGGAAGCTTGAGGGACTGTGGTGCTACAATTTTCCATTAAATAATAAAAAAAATAATCACTTAATGATGATGATAATATTTTGTAAGTCAATAAATTAAAAAAAAATCTCATCTAAAATGCTACATCCCTACAAAAAACAAAAAGCAACTTATTTGTTTATAACCTAGTTAATATTCACAAACAATGGCATTGCCATTATAACATCTATGTGTGTGATTATAGAAATGACAGATTTTTTTTTTTTATCTAGTTTTGAAATGACTCATACTGTGATATAAGATCTTGATCATATCGCTCACCTATGGCAGTGTACTCTGGTTCAGACCAAAAAATCAAACCAAGTGTGAAAAAGCCTCAATCTTATGTGTAGCTCCACTGGTCAGCAAAAGTGCAAAGCAAGAAAGCAATCAGGTCTCGTCATTTCCCATAAACAAACAGCCTATTCTACCATTAGACTTATTTACCTTATATTAACGGTGTCCGTGCTGTTCTTATAGTCACAGTGAACGGACTGCAGGAGAGACAATCAGGACAGAAATGACAGGTCGTGCTGCCCTCTGAACAATAGAACCACATGATGGACTATCAGAGAAAAATCGATCGCATGGCTCTGCGCTCACGGATCTGTCTCTGGGCTCAGGAACAACCTGTCTGTGACGGAAGAAGATCTTGAGGGGTTTGATATTCTGTGCTACCCCACAGCTGTCCCTTGAGCCCAGGGTATACGCATGGACAGCGCGCAGGGATGAGTATCAGTGTGAGAGAGATCCTCCGAGGAGACCCCAGCCAAACCGATCCTTTCCACCACACCGCTCCTGTCAACCACAGAAGAGAGCCCAGCAGGGGCGGCACAGAGCCAGGGGCCGTTTCTCTACATGCAAAACATCCTCCCATCAACTCATGCTTCTGCTCAATCAGGCATATATTTGTACGAACCATTCTTCAAAATAAATAAATGACATTTAATTATGCACTACTTTTCAAGCGTTTGGGGTCAGTAAGATTTTTTTCATGCTTATGCTCAGCATTTATTTGATCAAAAATATTAGTAAAAACAGTAATACTGTGATGATGTACTATGAAACTTATTCCTGAGATGGCAAAGATACATTTTTAACAGTCATTACTCCAGTCTTCAGTGTCATATGATCCTTCAGAAATCATTCTAATGTGCTGATCTGCTGCTCAATAAATATTTATTATCAATTTTGAAAAGGCAGTTGTGCTGCTTTTTTTATATATTTGTGGAAACTGATACACATTTTCTGGACAAATAGCACTGATTTAAGATATAAATCTTTTATACCATACTTTTATAAATGTCTTTATGAGTTTAATATTTAATATTTATAGTTTCATTTATTTTAGCGTTTCATTTATTAATATTTAATATTTCATTTTGAGTTTAATAATAGATAATTTATATAATAATGTATTATTTAATAATAAATCATTAAATTGTTTACAAAAGTTCTTAAATAGCTTCACATAGCCAGGACTATCTGCAATATTATGGCCATCTAGATATTTTATGCGATATTTAAGGTGGGTAAAAGTAAAACTCTTTATAAAGTAACGTATTGACCCGAATATAAGACAATGTTTTTTTCTTGGAAATACAAATGAAAAAATGCGGCCGTCTTATATTCGGGGTCTAGACTTTGACATGTCAATAATATACCCACAACAATAGGTGGCGCCAAAAACGCATAAAACGAGTGTGCCATGAAATACATAAATGTAATGTGTAAAGATCGCGAGTGAAAACAAAAGAAAAAGTAAATGCTTACAGCGGCATGAGTCGTGACTGTCATGTTAGCCTGATGAGACCAAACTTCCTCTGTAAGTGATTATAAAACATAAGACAGTACCCAGATTTGAGGACTACAATAAGATTTCACTTCTACTGCTAATAAAATTTTGGCAGGCTACTATGAGATGGATAGCCTAAATGTTATATAATTCAGATTTGCTACCTGTTATTTTTATGGTATATCAAAAAGTGTATATTTTTAAATGTCATTGTTGGTACATTTTACCAGTATTTACCATACTTTCAAAACAAAAATTAAAATAGGAAAAATATGCAATATGAAAATAATTTAAGAAAAATTGTGTTTTACAGAGAGAGAAAAAAACAAATCTTGTTGGGTTTTCAAAAAGCCTTTTCCAAAAGGTACATCTGGAAAAAGGGAGGTCGTCTTATAATCAGGGTCGTCTTATATTCGGGTCAATACGGTATATAAAAATACTGGATATTTATACAATCTCTTTCAAATTTGAACCTGACAAATCCAGTGACTATGCAACGCACATCAGATGTTGCATATCGAGTCTACGGGTGGCCCGTATGAGGCCGAGACTAGGTATTTTCCATATAATTTCAAGGAAAAACATTTATTTGCAAGCTGAAAGCCAACATTGGTGGCCCATCTGCTGGTTCTGCCCAATACTGGGCGGCCTGTGGGGTGATAATCCTGATTTAATGAACTCAACATGTGCCAGTTACCTCTCTCTCTCTCTTTTTAGCCCCATCAGTCATGATGCAAGCATTTATAAATGAAGGAGAGAAGGGAAAGTTTCTGACTCTTGTTGACTGATCAAAATGTTTTCACACACACATGCACACACACAATTTCACGCTTTCTGGCCACTGCCCAACACTTTACACTGTTTACACACACTCGCAGCGCTCACAACATCATGCTGGTAGGATTCTGCTAAATGGGAAATAAAATATTAATCCCTCAATCACCTTTAGAAATTGAAAACGGGCAAAGCACTTACCATTTTATTATTGATTTCGTGAAAATGAATTTCACAGACTTTCTCTGCAATGTCTTCATTCTCGAATGTTACGAAGCCGAAGCCTGCGGAAAGAGAGACAGAAACAGAGGAAGAGTCAGTCGTGTGCCTTTTGAACTCAAACTCCGACAGATTTCGGCCTCCGACAGAGGAGAGAGAGTGTGGGGAGTTCAGATCTGAACGGACATTGTCTTTTTGAAAGCTGGGCACTGATGAAATCTCTCACGACCGGGCAGACGAGGGGGAAATCGGACAGCAGAAAAGCACAAAGACTGTTAATGAGATTCATAGAGCCACATCTGAATTTCATTAAATGCGTACTGCGGTGCCTTCATTGAAATTTCACCGTATAACAAGCTCCCGTTTTAATGTAAATGCAGGGCCGGAGATCCCTGAATCCGTCTCTGACCGTGGGATTGTCTTCTTTTTTCATATTTATGAAATAAGAAGTTTAACCCTTTCAGCTCATCCAGGCTTAACAAGGATTTGGCTGTGCTTTTATTATAATGAGAGAAAGAGAAACGCTTTTCTCTGCCGCCGAATCTGCGACTCACGAAGGGAAATGATTTTCTATTCCTGGGTGTTAAGAGGAGGCCAACGGTGAGAACACAAAGGAAAACAACCAGAGAGGAAGATAAACACTTTACTCGCTGTTTGTTTATAAAGACAGGATGCTCTTTCAGTCGCACAGCACACACAAACACCATTCTGATCATTTCACAAGAGCTGTGTGCTACAGAGACTCGCAGAAAAGCAGAGGATTGATTGAATGAGACAGCATAAAGTGTGTTCAGATGCTGCTAATGGTTGGTGTTTGTGTATTTGTGTAGTCTAGCACAGATCAGGCAGACCTTTAATGAGTCATGTGCTTTCTTCATACTGTACACTCACACCTACACCACTGTTACGAGTTATGAAACATGCTATTTCTAAACTGACTGATGAGGAGAGGGGAAAAAACACAAATGACTGTACATAAAAATGATAAATAAAAGTTAAATAATAAAGACTTATTTTTTTTTAAATCCAATTGCTTTAGATACATAAATATATAGGCTATTTCAAAACTGTTTCAATGTTTTTCCTAAAATTCATGAAATGAAACGTAACTGAGCACTACATCAAATGCTCTGAGCAATAAAAAAATGTTTAGTTCCTGAGAAACAGAGCAGTTTTGTATGTCCTGCACATACAAAAGGAAACAGCCGCAAATCTCTTGCCTTCCACACAAGAAAACTACTGGAGTCATTTTTCAAAGGCAGTGCTGTATTTTGCCTTGACCCTAATTCTTATCTCCACCTTTTAAAAGATGAAAGATCTACACAGGGCTATTCTCTCCTCCAGCGGTCAGCTGGGCGTCAGAATAAAAGCGTGAGGTCAAAGGTCAAGCACAGCAGACTATAGCAGCATGTGGATGCTCCAGTGATATGAGGAGATAACAGACCACATGACACAAACACACACTGCTCAAAAACAGAGGACACACTCATTACACAGGACTGTAATATAGTGTTTGATGATCATTTATACTCCATTTCATATGCAAAGAGGTTAGCCATTCGTAGAATTGCCTGAAGTCGTGCTGTTGGTTGCACTGCAGTATGCAGCTTTAAAGGAAACGGATCACACACGTCATTGCTCATTTGCATAAAGTTGAACTTTCGCTCATGTCATTTCAAATCTCCAAATTGCTTTTGGTCTGAACATCTATCTCTGTTCTTTCTCTGTTCTTGTAGAAGCAGCTTTTGTCAGTTTGCTAATATTGAGAGCAGAAGTGTGTGCGTGTGTGTGTGTGTTTGTTGCCTGAAGGGTGATCTTGAAAACGAAGAAGAAAAGACCGCCGACAAATCAGCCATCAGGAGCCATTTGTCACTGCAGATTTCAGATGGAGAGAAACACATACACCTGCGCTCTCTAGAGAACTCTTACGTCACAGTGTGACCACAACACCCAGGTGCTGCTAAATCTGGACAAGCTCCCGGGCTTCATGGCATCCTGCGATTCCATTAGGAGTCTGAAGGGGGCAGTGCTGTGATAACTGAGTCTCTGGCTCTGGGACAGTCTGACCTCTGTGTTAACAAAACACCCACTCGCTTTCGCACACGATCACGCGCGCACACACACACACACCGCAGAGAGTCGTCCAAGTCTCAGCACACCCTGAAGAGCCAACACTTTAGAGAAGAAACATATGCTCATCTCAGCCGAGTGTGGCGTTCGCTCCGTTCCCCTGGTGTGGCGGCTCCCAGAGCTTCATTCGCTCAGACAGATGTGAGAGAATCTGGAAAAGAATTGAGGCTGATGTCTCTGTTTTACTTAATGATGATGCAAACTCATCCTGCTACGGGACGAAACAAGACAAGCCTCTCTGGTATCAAACATGCAGACGCTAGTCTCAGATTTGGATTGTCTGATGCATTTTGTGCACATAAAAACTGTTAAAAACGGCCAACTCAAATCTGATTGGCTGGCTTTATTTCTAAGAGTAAGGTGCACAGGTTGGTTTTCATTGCTCTGCTGAGAGAACAAACATGCTTTCAACACCAAATATTAGTAAGATATCAAGAGTGTAGAGCAAGTAAACAGGACATCCCTAAACTAAAATGAGTTTGTAAAATAATTCTCACTTTGGGATGGAAATTGTGACCCCAAAGTCTACAAGCACTTTCCAATGATGTCTTTGCTGTTGTTGCGGTTACAATGTTTATTTGTACTGTATGTTTTCAGTGAGTGTGTGTGGGTAGTTTTAGTTAAGAAACATAACACTGACATTTCTCCTAATTTTACATTTAGATTACCTTTGCCATCTAACACTCAATTAGTTTTTAAACGCTAATAATTTGATAACACTGTCAAATATAATCTGTAGCAAATCTCAAAATGAATACACATTTTTATACTGTACATTGTAATGTTGTGATGCCTAAATTCATTTGTAGCATTTACAATGCCTGATATTCGTTTTTGGTGTATTATTTTTATTTTATTATATTTGCGTATTAAATTTGTTATTTACATGAACTATAACTTCATCTGCTATAACTTCATCTATGACTGTGGTCATTTTGGTTTAAGTAGCTCTCATTACAGGACAGAGGACACGGCCCACCACATGTTTCCAACAGGATGCTAATGATTTCTCCCCATGCAGTGTAATATAAGACAGATCGTCCTGTGTGTGTAATGGATCTCCATACCTCCATAGCAGTGTTTATTAGATTTCTCTCTGCCATCTGACTATACTTACACTAAACTCTTGCTATTAGCCATGTCGAGTGTGTGTTTTTGAGCGTCACTCTGATGTGCTTTAACAGATGTCAGCTTTTTCGTATCTTAATGAGCACACTGGCCAACTTATGTGTGTTTCTGTAAATGTTCTTGGGGGGCTGTTTAGCATTAAGCTCAATTTAAAAATCCCCAGATGAGGGAGAGAGAGAAAGTCGACGTTTTCAAATGGAGTCTGACAGCGCATGAACTTTAACTGCTGCCGCTTTCTCTCTGCCTCATCTTATGCGAGCAAATTATGGTCTTCTGGAACTTTCTCTGATGTGCTCTATTTTAAATACGTCTAACCGCCGCCAGCACAATCTGCTTTTATGCAAAGATCACTTAATGTCTCATTGATTTCGCATTTTAATGGATTTAGCGCTGTGTGGCGAGGAGGAAACCTGGTAACCCGAGAGAGGAAGATGAACGTGGGCTGATTGCTCTCGGATAGCAAGTGTGAGATGCGTTTTAGTCGGAGCGGCGCTCTGAAAACGGCTGCTAACACCTCTTACCACCTGCGCCAGCGGACACGGAGTGCTGGAGTCAAAGCAGATTGTCTAAGGTGAAGAGAAAGTTGTGAAGAGAAAGAGAGAGAGGTGTTGATTGTCCTCAGAGCCGCAGGGACGCTGTTGGTCTTAATAACCGTGGATGGCTGGTGCTTTAGCCATCTGCTGTGCTGAAGAGGCCCTGGGGGGGTGAGCGCAGCAGGAATCATGGAGGTCATACTGCAGGACTGAGGGGTCAACAGCACTGAGGACAGAGCAGAACTGGTGTTGGGTTTCGTTTCGAACCACACACACATTAATGCAGGAGGACATTTGAGATACTGTATGCATAGTATTAAAAAGCCAGACTTAATGTCTGGTCCACTTTGCAGCTCCATCTGATCAAGAACCATACGCAAAATGACAGACTGATGTTTGTTATTAAAAACTGTCTAAATAAATAAAAAATAAAACAATTCATTTAAATGCTAAGAGAGTGAATTTAGGCATCACAACTTGTCAAGTACTCAACCTTTAGGTCCAATCCTTGAATATGATTGGTCCGCTTTTCTGTTTGTGCAGTGACTCTTTCTGATGGTTACATTGTTATGCCAGTAGGTGGCGACAAGTAACTGTGTTCATCAGTCAGTCATTAAGTCATTTATTCATGCAATTCACTCAAAAATACTAATTTCTTATTCATGAACTAAATAATTGACTGTTCTTTATAAGTGAGTCACTGAATCAGTCACGCAAACTATTTGTTCAAAACACGAGTCATTCAGGGGAAAAAAACAAGTGACGGTCTTTATGAGTGAGTTACTGAATCATTTACACAAATTATTTGTTCAGAAACACTGATTTATTTAGGAACGAAATTAATGACTACTTACTGTATGTCTTTAGGAATAAATCACTGAAACACTCACTCATCTAATTCATCAAGAAACAGACACATTCAGGAACTAAACAAGTGACTGCCTAAATTATATAATTTGGGTAGGCACTTCCTTTGAATAATTATTTACTTTGCATTGGAGGCACACTTCAAAATCTCACCATAAGTAGGTTATTTGGGAACTTTCCGCCTATACTGTTTTATGAAGATCAATGAATATCAATGAATCAACTCAACTTAGCTCAAATATTTACTTCTCAGATTTCAATCAGTGACTCATTCAGGAACAAAACAAGTGTTATCTTTATGAATAAATCACTAAATCAGTTTCTCAACTGATTCACCAAGGAACAATGACTGTCTTATATGGCCTATAGACCAAATAACATCTGTGCTGATATTCAGAATTCATGCTTGTGTGATATAACTTCAGTATGAAAAATGTGTATTTTTGAGACTTGCTAAAGATTACATTTTATAGTATTTTTAAAGATTATCTTTGCAGTCTTTTAACTCGCTTTAAAAAGTGATAAAAATCTGAATGTAACAATAGGTGAAATTACCATGCACTTTTAAATATGCAGTCTTTTTTTGTATCAACATTTTTTTATATTTTTCTCACACAACACAATACAGCATCCAAAATATAACAAAACAAAACAACAGACACATACTCAACATCTCAAAGTCCAGTCAAAAGGGAGGGAGAGAGGGAAGGACAATAAAAACACAAAAGTCACTCCTTTATATAATCACGTATATCAAACAAAAAACACTGCCAAGCATCAATGGTCGAAGGCCTGGCCCCACCGACTCGCGCCGTTGCACATTCACAAGTCACTATTTGCAGGAGGCTACGGATCCAATATGTTTTTGTAAACCAGTTCTGGATTATTGTCTTCTTCACAGCTGTAAAACCAGCAAACAACATTCTCTTTTGCATTGAACTATCTCGCCGTACTTTATGTCATAGATCTATCTTCAAGTCGACCAGCTTTACTCCTTCTCTCGCGTGTCATCAGTGTAATCAGCCTCTGCGGTTAAGAATCGCGTTTTCTCATATCGCGATATTATAAATGCTTGTTCAGGTTAACAGACCAATCAATTTGCAGTAATGATGACAAAACCAGGTTTACATGTGTGCATAAACTGATGACGACAGGACATTCCCAAAACATATGCGGAAAAGTGCCTGATGATGTAGTGTTACATATATGGTAGTTCAAATTTGACTGTAGTTTCATTTGAAATCGTTTGTAAGGAGTTATGTATGCTCTATGAATGACTTTGAAGTGAATAAAACGATGAGCCAGATTTTTAGATGTTAAACTGAGATTAGACCAAATATGCAATGTCTTGATGAACCTTAAGACCTTTTCACACCAACAGCCTACTGTACAACCAATCAGAGAGAGCCTGGTCCTGGTCCTGGTCCTAGTCCTGTCCTGCATTCAGAAATAGCGAGCAGCGGTGGTCACCTGCAGATCTGGAGTTACATGACCTACACGTGTATCAGATTGACATGTGCTGCTAAATAACACCCATGACCCTCTCTGTCAATCTAATCCAGAAGACAGGCAGTCACAACACTGGAGGAAATAACTAAGACAAAAACAGAGTGAGCATCTTCTGAGGAGGAGCAGAAAACGGCAGCAGATATAAATTAATAACGTGGCGGCAGACAGCTCCATTCAGAACAAAACGCTGACGGAACGAGTGTTTTGTCTGAGGATGTCGAAAGAGACCAATTACTACGAGAAAGAGAGAGAGAGTCAGATGATTTATCAGTGTTGTTACTCTGGCATGTAACGACGGTTTCATTAATAAAAACAAAAGCACAAATCAAAGCAATGGGGCTCAAATAAATCCCTGCGATGTTTTCTGAGGAATCCTCTGCAATGAGCTCCTCTAACCCCTCACAGCCTGAGAGTATTAACTGTGCTTTTGGCCGTCGGCTCCATTGACTTCATCAACATCAGACCTGTGGCCCCTACAGCCAATTAAAAGGAGAGAGAGAGAGAGAGAGAGAGAGAGAGAGAGAGAAAGCCTTGGGTGTTTTTTTTTTACCTGAAAACCCTCCAGTGAATCCAAGCCATTAAAAAAGGATAGCTGCATCAGCTCAGATCAGAACATAGATAAATAACGGCTTCCAGAGACGTTTACTCAACACATACCCACAAACCCCCACACCCACGAACAAGACATTGTCCTGTTTCACACCGATGCTTGTTTTGAGCAGTGTTTCAGTATGTTGTTCAAAATTAATGTGAAATGTCATTCATGGGATTAACTACTGTATTTTTTGTGTACACAGATGCGTGTTTGTGTGCATCTAAGGTTGTGGAAGACGAAAAGGTAAAATCTTGCTGCTTTATCAGTTTTATTTACTGAATGCCTTGCTTTCAGGAAATGTGTGCTTGTGTGTGTGGCCACCTGCTTGCAAATTCCCTATACATTTAATGATTGATTCAGTTCATCTTGGCTTTCCATACTGTCAGTTTGAATCAGCATGTTCTAGATTCTCTCACTGAAAACTACATGGTTGAAAGTGACAGCTTTTCCTTCCATGTTTTAGTACTTTTACACAAAAGTTTCAGGGGTCTGAAAGTGTGATATGAGTGCTGCAAATTAATTTTGAAGTGAATCGAACTTGGATCTTAAAAAGTGGCCCGAGTTCAGTTTGCTTTACAATGTGCGGCGTTTACTTTATTTTCACATTCAAATGCCAAATATCTTGGCCCGTTACAGGTATAACAAGAAAATAATGACACACACTAAAGGAAATGAGACACTTATTCTGTCTATGCAGATGACAGAATGAGCATATTAGAAACACTTTCAAAGGTCTTCCTTTAGTGTTCTGTGCAAATGAAGGCTTAAGGGTTTAACCAGACCACCTTGCAATACCGTATGAAAGTTATGAAATTTACAGATATAACACTAGTGTATATGAATGGATGTAGCCCAAGGCTGAGAGTAGATTAAAAAAAATAAGATTCATGTCATTTTTTTGAAAACACAATTAATCTAACACAATTACTTGATATTTGCCTCCAAACATATAGTTTGATTTCAAAATGTAGTGGTCAACAATAGTCAAGATTCAAGGAGGGAAAAAAGAGAGAAGACTAAAGTGGACCAAAAAGATTGGTTCTTTTTTCACTTGCATCACTTTTTGGCCCACTTGAATAGGTCTGAGCTTGATTATTTTAAAGAGGTCAAGAACGCCACTGCTTTTCATATTTAATATTCTAACATCCTTTCATAGCTGTAGTGAAGCACACTTACACCAAATGCAAAACAAAGATTCCTTATTCTAAATGAAAATAAAATGCAGTGAATATAAAGTGTGAGTGTATGTATGTGTATATATATATATATATACAGTGCCCTCCACTAATATTGGCACCCTTGATAAATATGAGCAAAGGCGGCTGTGAAAATAAATCTGCATTGTTTATCCTTTTGGTCTTTCACTCAAAAAAATTCACAAAATTCTAACCTATCATTGAAGTAAAACAATTGAGAGTGGGGAGAAAATTCAGTGAAATAAATGTTTTTCTCCAATGAATTTGGCCACATTATGCACCCCTGAAATTCTTATGAGTAAAATATCTCTGAAGTATATTCCCATTCATATTTAATTTTTTAGCACACCAGGGTGACTTTCAGCCATGACTTCCTGTTCCACAGGATTATAAAATGAGGAACACAAAGGCCAAATTCCCTTATCTCCATAACAAGGGTAAAACCAAAGAATATAGTTCGTTGCAGAACAAGATTGTTGGCATCACAAAATAGAAAGTGGCTGTAAGAAAATTTAAAGCATGAAAATCCACATTTCCACACAGGATAATAATTAAAGGTTCCAATCAATAAAGAGTTAAACACTGCATGGAAGAAGACGTGTTCTATATTGTCCTAATGCACGGTGAGAAGGAGAGTTTATGCAAAGACTCTCCAAGGATCACACTGTAGAATTGTAGAGATTAGTTTAGTCTTGGGGTCAGAAACCTAAAAAAAATATATATCAAACAGCCCCTACATCACCACATGTTGTTCGGGAGGGTTTCAAGAAAATTCTCCTCACTCATCCAAAAACAAACTCCACATATTCAGTTTCAGAACGACTGGAACTTCAAATGGCACTGGCTTCTATGGTCAGATGAAACTGAAAATAGAGCTTTTTGGCAGCAAACCCACCAGATGAGTTTGTACAAACATGTAAAAAAGTACCCCATGTCCACAGTTAAATAACTGCTGGATCTTAATGTTGTGGGCCTGTTTTTCTGCCAGAGGTCCTGAAACTTGTTCAGATGCATGGCACATGGATTCTATCAAATACCAACAGATAAAAAATCAAAACCTACTGCCCTGTTAGAAATCTTATATGGGCCGTGTTTGATCTTCCACCAGACAACAATCCAAAACAAACATCAAAATAAACACAAAAATGGGTATGAGCACAAAATTAATCTTTTACCATGCCTGTCCCTGTCCTCTGACCTGAACCCTACAGAAAATGAGTGAGGTGAATGAAGAGAAGAAGTACTAACTGGAGCTGTGAATCTGAAGGATCTGGAGAGATTCTGTATGAAGAAAATGGATGTAGCCCAAGGCTGAGAGTAGCAATAATTAAAAAAAATAAGATTCATGTAATTTAAATTTTGAAAAAAACATTGTTTACATCTTTCATTAATCACTAACACAATTACTTGATATTTGCCTCCAAACATATAGTTTGATTTCAAAATGCTCCATATGGTGCTTCTTCTCTTCAGTTCACCTCACTCATTTTCAAGGGTTAGTCAGAGGACAGAGACAGCAATGGTAAAAGATTAATTTTGTGCTCAGTGACCCATTTTTGTGTTTATTTTGATGTTTGTTTTGGATTGTTGTCCTGGTGGAAGATCCAAACACGGCCCATTATAAGATTTCTAACAGAGGCAGTCAGGTTTTGATTTTTTATCTGTTGGTATTTGATAGAATCCAGATGCCAGACTGAACAAATGTTCAGACCTCTGGCAGAAAAACAGGCCCACAACATTAAAGATCCAGCAGTATATTTAACCGTGGAATGGGGTACTTTTTTATCCCTGTTTGTACTAAACTCATCTGGTGGGTTTGCTGCCAAAAAGCTCTTTTTTCGTTTCATCTGACAATAGAAGCCAGTGCCATTTGAAGTTCCAGTCGTGTCTGACAACTGAATTTGCTGGAGTTTGTTTTTGATGATAGGACAATTTTTCTGAAACCCTCCCGAACAACATGTGGTGATATAGGGGATGTTTGATTTTTTTTTTAGGTTTTGACCCCAAGACTCAACTAATCTTGCAATTCCAGCTTATCCTTGGAAGTCTTTGGCCACTCAAACTCTCCTCCTCAGCGGCATTATGACGATATAGACAACGTCCTCTTTCAGGCAGATTTTTAACACTTTAGTTGATTGAACCTCTTAATTATTACCCTGATGGTGGAAATGGGGATTTTCATGTTTTACTCTTTTTTACAGCCACTTTCTATTTTTGAAGCTAACATCTTGTTCTTCACATCAGAAATATATTTTTTGTTTTTTTCATTGTGATGGATGATTAAGGGAATTTACCTTTGTGTTCCTCATATTTATAATCCTGTGGAACAGAAAGTCATACTGGACAATTTCATGCTCCTAGTCACCCTGGTGTGCTAAAAAATGTAAATATGAATGGGAATATACTTCAGAGATATTTTACTCATAAGAATTTCAGGGGTGCCAAATTGTGCCAATATTCATTGGAGAAAAAAGTTATTTCACAATGAGATTTTCTCCCCACTCTCAATTGTTTTACTTCAATGATAGGTTAGAATTTTGTGAATTTATTGAGTGAAAGATCAAAAGGATAAACAATGCACATTTATTTTCACAGCTGCCTTTGCTCATATTTACCAATGGTGCCAATATTAGTGGAGGGCACTGTATTTCACAATGAGATTTTCCCCCCACTTTCAATTGTTTTACTTCAATGATAGGTTGGAATTTTGTGATTTTTTTGAATGAAAGATAAAAAGGATAAACAATGCAAATTTATTTTCACAGCCGCCTTTGCTCATATTTACCAATGGTGCCAATATTAGTGGAGGGCACAGTATATATATATATATATATATATATATATATATATATATATATACTGTATATATATATATTAGTCATGTGAAAAAGTTAGGATACCCTATTTCCATGGTTTTCTGTATCAGGAGATAATAAAAAATGATCTGGTCCTTGGGAAGTCTTAAAATTTGGAAATAAAGCCTCAGATGAACAATATCACATGACATATCACACCGTGGCATTATTTGATTAACAAAAACAAAGCCAAGATGGAAAAGTCATGTGTGATAAAGTTAGGACACCCTATGATTCAGTTGCCTGTAGATCCACTTTTAGCAGCAATAACTTGAAGTAATCATATTCTGTGTGACTTTATCAGTCTCTCACATCTTTCTGGAAGAATTTTGTCCCACTCTTCGTTACAACGTTGCTCCGGTTTTTTGAGGTTTGTGGGCATTTGTTTATACACAGCTCTCACCACATGATTTCAGTCAGGATGAGCTCTGGACTATGTCTGGGCTATTGCAGAACCTTCATTCTTTTCTTTTCAGCCGTTCTGTTGTAGATTTGCTGGTGTGCTTGGGATCATTGTCCTGTTGCATGACCCAATCTTGGCCAAGCTTTAGCTGTCGAACGGAATGTCCTCACATTTGACTCTAGAATACTTTGGTATACAGAGGAGTTTGTGGTCGCCTCAATGACTGTGAGGTGCCCAGGTCCTGTGGTTACAAAACAAGCCCAAAATCATCAGCCCTCCACCAGCATATGTGACTTTTGGTATGAGGTGTTTGTGCTGATATGCTTGTTAGGTTTTCACCAAACGTTCTGGTGTGCATTATGGCCAAACATCTCCACTTTGGTCTCATCTGTTCAAAGGTCATTGTTCTAGAAGACTTATGGTTTGTTCAGATGCAACTTTGCAAACCTAAACCGTGCTGCCATGCTTTTTTTTAGATAGAAGAGTCTTTCTTCTGGCAAGCCTTCCAAACATGCCATACTTGTCCCATATTTTTCTAACTGTACTGTCATAAATTTTATCATTTAACATGTTAACTGAGGCCTGTGGAGCCTGTGGTGAAGTTCTTGGGTTGTCTGCCATTTCTCTGAGCGTTACACAGTCTGATCTTGGGGTGAATTTGCTGGGATGTCCACTCCTGTTAAAATTGGTTTTGAATGTCTCCCACTTGTGAATAAACTTCCTCACTGTAGAATGATGGACTTCAAATTTTTGGAAATGGACGTATTATTCTTCCCAGATTGATGGCAGCAACAATTGCTTCTCTAAGATCATTGCTGATGTCTTAACTCCTTGGCATTGTGTTAACACACACCTGAAGGCTCCAGACCAGCAAACTGCCAAAACATCTGCTTTTATAGAGGTGCTCACACTTGCTGATGATCAGTTAATCAAAGGCATTCGATTAGCAGTGTCTGACTGCTACTTACCCTCTTAATTCTTATGTTAACAGTAATGGTGTCCTAATATTGTCACCCATAGCTTTTCCAGTTTCGCTTTATTTTTGTTGTTTTTATTTTGTGTTGTTGTTCATCTGTATTATGTGCTTTGTGTTGCAGAGGTGTTTTTCCTGTTCTCACACTGTACTCCTGGGGGAGCATAGTCTGGGAGTTATTTTTTTCCCTTATATACATTCCTCTTGTTTGCTGTTTTCTTCATTCCCTGTCTTCCTGTCCTGTCTACCCCTTTATTTTATGTTGTTGGACAGGTCGATGGCTAATTTCGCTGGTACTTGTGACTAGTGACAATAAAGGGCTACTACTACTACTACTATCTGAGGTTTTATTTCCCAAATTTTAAGACCTGGAAAGAACCAGTTATTATGTCCTGATAAAGAAAACCATGGAATTCAATAGGGTGTCCTAACTTTTTCACATGACACATATATATACTGTATATATGCGTGCATGCGTGCGTGCGTGCGTGTGTGCGTGTGCGTGCATAGGCTTTGAATCGGTTTCGTAAAAAAGCATCTGTCAGGGCCATAAATGCAAAAGCAAAATGCAAATGCGTGTATGTTCTGCAGGTGAGGTGCCTCAAAGAATGCTGGGAAACTATTTTGTATGTGTCTCAATGTAGGTCAGCTAACAGCACAGGCCATCTATTCCTGTGTCCTACTTCCAGACACACACAGCCCTACCTCTCATTTGAGCGAGTCCCCTTCCCAAGAGCATGAGCGTGAGAGAAAAAAAAGAAAGGAAATGAAAATGAGGGAAAGTAGCAGAAATTATACCTCAGTAGCAGCTCTGTTACTGTATATTGTAGATTTACTAACAGTTTAGAGATCTATCGGTTTAATAAATGGAGGCTAAAAGCAAATGTTTAAATGTGAATGTAAGGTAGAAAGTGATGTTCTGTGAGTATGTGAGTCTGCTTTTAGACTAGTTCACAGTCAAACATATGTTTATGAAAATGCCATTTCCCTTGCTGCATGATGTGCCTTTGATTTCCAACTCCAATTCTACAAGATTGACTCTCCTGAGAGCAAAACCCCCTGCCGCACATGTGCCAGACCCCACAGATTCCCCATCTGACATTGCCGTTCCTCTACAGCACAAAGACGAAGATGGGCATCATTAAAGGACCGTGGAATGGCCGGGCTCCTCGCCAAATGCACATTCACAGTTCTGATGAGGTTCTTTTGGGCTGGAGTCTCTTTTGAATGCACAGCTTTTGTGAAGGTCGCCGGCAGCTACAGATATCCAACATGTTTATTCATCTGAGATGAGAGGCTGATTTAAATAGAACACAATATGTAATAAATTAACACTTGAATAGAAGGGAGATGATGAACAGAAAGAGGATTGACTCCGGATTAGAGAAACAGACCGTTTGGGGATAGTTGAGGATATTTTAGAGGCTGTGAAGAGCAGAAGAGAGAAGACAGCATAACAAAGAATGAGAATGAGAGGAGAGAATTGGAGACTTACATGAGAAGAAATCAAATGAGAGAATGAGGGGAGAAGAGAGAAGAGAGGAGATGAGAACAAGAGGATAGAGGAAGGGAGGAGACAAGAAGAGCAGATGAAGAGCAGAGAATGAGAGTGAGAGGAGACAAGAGGAAAGAGAGGTGAGGAGAAATTGAGAAGATTGGAGACAATAGAATGAAACAAGGGGAGAAGTGATGAGAAGAGGGGAGTGGAAAAAAAGAAGAGAAAGTGGAGAATGAGAGTGAGAGGAGATGAGACAATGAGAAGAGGGGAGAGGAGAGATGAAAACAGGAGGCAATAACAAGAACAGAAGAAAATAAAATTAAGTCAAAGACAAAAAGAAGGGAATATGAGATGATGCGACACAGTGGAGAAAAGACAGTAAGATGAGACAGCTGAGAAAAGAAGACGGAAGAAAATGAGAGAAGAAAAAGAGAGGTTGAGACAAGTGGAGAAGAGATGAGAATAAAAAAAGAGGGAAGTGGAGAAAATAGGAGAAAAAACTAAGGAAGAGCAGAATACTCCATCTGTGCATTCAGTCTTTCTGTAATTGCATTAGAATTTCAATGGTGCTTTTGAAAAGCACTGAGCAGGAGCAGCCCTCCAGATGAATCAGACGGCGCTGAACATTTAAAGTGAATCGCATGCGAGCTCAACAAAGTAGCATTGATTAAACTTAATTAGGCTTTTGGTGGGCACTCAGACTACACTCTGTGTGTGTGTGTGTGTGCGCCATCGCTTTTAAAAGGCACACAATGGATCAGTTCATCTGTAATGAAGAATATCGGCGCTGGCACTCGTGTTTGTTCGAGGGAGATGCCGAGATGAACCTCTGACACAGATAAAAGGAAGCGATAGTATTTAAGAGTCGTTAGTTTACATGAGTCTGTCTCGTCCTAAACAATACTGACGATTAGAGCAAGAAAACCAAAATTAATTCCATTTCGGATGACCAGAGCTGAGCGGAGCCAGCCTAGGAGACCGATGGGACGCCACTGGTTGTTTGAATTCACAGCTCACTGGGTTTGTTCGGATCCCCGGTGGAGTGTAATTGGTATAATTCGTTGGATTAATCAAAATGCAGAGGTCTGGAATTGGGAGGTGCTCCAGCGTGCCGCTCAGCAGAGCGTCTGGGATGCAGCCAGGAGGAATTAACTCTGCCGCAAAGCTCCGTCTCTCTTACATACAGTCTATTTTCTTCATTTAAACCGATCTGCCTCTCGCACAGCGAGATTAGTCAGCACATCACACGTATACACGCATTATGGCCTCCGAGTTACACACAGGATGCGTTTCATGTGTAAACAACACGAGGGCCAAACAATACGATGTTTTCTCATAATCATCAGAAGTAACGAGAGCTCTATGACGTACGAGAGGCCGAGCGAGACATTAATGTTCAGTCAGAGTTTCCTGCAATCTTATGAAGCACATAACTGACAGTGAGAGATTAGCGGTGTGAGAGATGGAAATGTGAGATCACTCGAGTGTCTTCAGTGCCGGTGTGTGTGTGTGGGCTTTAAATGCCAGCTCTGTCAGGGATCACACTCTTTTCTTCACTGGAAGAGAAGACAGGAATAAATAAATAAATCTCTCACTGGTCCATTCCACACCGCCATTGCAGATTCAACAGGCCCATGTTTCTCAAACGAGTGTTAAAGTCACAGTAAAAACGAATAAACACTCCTTTGTTCAAGTTGGCCTAACTTAATCAATGTAAATATTAACAGAATTATAGCATTGGCGTGTAGCATTCAAGTACTTCTTAATGAGGTAAATGCAGCTTCAACACAATTAACAATCAGAAGCAAAGAAATAAATTAGGAACAGTGAGTGTTTTTCTTTTTTTTTAATAACATTGTTTGATTAATAATCATGATATACAGCAGTCAACATTTGAAGTGGATCAAAACCTAATGGTTAGAGAGTCGGACTCGTAACCCAAAGGTTGCGAGTTCGAGTCTCAGGTCCGGCAGGGATTGTAGGTGGGGGGAGTGAATAACCAGCGCTCTCTCTCCACCCTCAATACCATGACTGAGGTGCCCTTGAGCAAGGCACCGAACCCCCAACTGCTCCCTGGGCGCCGCAGCATAACTGGCTGCCCACTGCTCCGGGTGTGTTCACACGGTGTGTGTGTGTGTGTGTTCACTGCTGTGTGTGTGCACTTTGGATGGGATAAATGCAGAGCACTAATTCAGAGTATGGGTTACCATACTTGGCCACATGTCACGTCACTTTTTCACTTTCAATTTTCAAACCTTTCATCAAAGATGTCCTAAAGCCAAAACAATACCGGTTCTTGTCTTAGGATAACTTTGATGAACTTCTTTGATCCTTCAAATGTTGACTACTGTATACCACCGTTCAAAATATTTTTTTTTACCTCTTATGCTCACTGAAGAGCATTTTTGATGAAAAACAGCAAAAGTTACAGTTAAAGTAACTGTTTTCTATTTTAATATATTTTAAAATGTTATTTATTCCTGTGATGGCAAAGCTAAATTTTCAGCCTTTTTTCATAATTTTTTTCTAATTTGCTGTTTTGGTGCTTCAAAATACATTTATTAATATTATCAGTGTTAAAACATTTGTTATGATTAATATTTGTATGATACACATTTATCATCTTTGTTTAATAAAAATATTAATTTGATTTTAAAAAATGTATTAACTTGAAAGTGTTATTAGACTCTTTATTAGATTGTTTTTGTCCTGCCTGTTTGTAATCACAAACCTGTAAGTTGGTACTGACACTGCAAAAACTGTTATTTTAAGAATTCTGCAGATTAATAAATCTCCACACACTTTATTTAGGCTTCTGGGCCGCTGAGATCAAAACACAAACAAATTGACAAATAAAGGGTTGGATTCTTCAGAGACAAATAAAGAAAACAAACAAACAAACCTGCGAGGATCCTGTCCTGAGATCCTCTCACACACACACACACACACACACACACACCACTTTGAGCTAAATTACAGCCAGGTGAAAATGCTGAACAAGTCCAGAGCTGCATGCTGCCTCTCAGGTTCAACAATTAGCACTCAAGAGGGACATTCCTGCTAATTAATTCTGGATGTGTAATTAGTGAGAGAAACAGGGAATTTTGAAGAGGTGAGAGAGAGTGTGTGAGAGAGAGAGAGAGAGAGAGAGAGGTATGTGTTGAGAGTGTGTTGATGTTACACAGCCAGAATTCTTAGGCTAAACATATAACACACAAAAGTAGCAAGAGCTGGCTGAAATCAAATCACCAAACCATGTAGACTCAAACATTTGCGTGACTCCGCAAATGTTAAATACTAGCTAGCAACTGTGCACGTAGGACGAAGCACATGCAGACTATTACTTCATGTAATGCATGGGAAGAGCAAACATACAAGACTGATCAATGTACCAATTTTTGGTACACTGTAAATGCTCATGCACAGCAAAATTCATCATGTACCCTTGTATCCTCAAGCTAAGCACAAACTTTACTCTATGAGACAACATAACCCCAAAAATAAAATAACACTTAATTTTACCATTTATTCTAACAATCCAAACAAACAAAGCATACTGGGAACTAGAAATCGACTGTCAAGTTTTAGTTAATGCAACAAAAAATTAATGCATCACCAATAACAAAAAGGATGAATTTAGTTTCTATTTTAACTAATGTATCTGCAATGAAATTGTGATAACATGCTCAAAAACTGTGTAGCAATACCTCATTTTAAACTGAGCAAATCATTTTTTTAAGTCATTTTCTATCTTATATATATATCAGTACTTTTTTTGTGATCAGAAATTATAGTGTATATCAAGATATAATTAAAGAATAATTATTATATACTTTTTAAATAAATATTTTATTCAGCAAGGATGCATTAAATCAAAAGTGACAAAGACTTTTATGATGTTACAAAATATTTCTATTTCAACAGAGACTGAGAGCTTTTTCAAAACCTTTTTCCCAAAAAATTTGCTGGCCCAAAATATTTAAACAAGTGTATTTTTCCTGGACATTCAACAAAAATTGTTTGAAAATTAAATAATGTGGTAATACATACTATTGCATTAAAAACTTGACAAATTAACTAATTAGTCTCATTTTATTGTATTTTGTTTTATTTGAAACCTGGTAAACGCAAAACATATTTCATAAGAAATGCAATTAAAAAAGCTTGCTATTAGTCCAAAGAGAGCTTCACATTATGAAATAGATGAGTTAAATACTCTAACAGTAAAAACTATATTTAATATGAGACTACAGAGGCAATAACAGTGAATGGATTGCAGTAACGTCACACCATTAACTTCAGCCCTGTGAAATCATCCTGATACTCATAAAACTCTGTCTCCACCTCTTTTGTTTCAGATGGGTTTGTGTGTAAAAGCCCTAATCATCTCCTCTCCTGTTAACGAGGCTCTTCATTAGCCTGACCTGCTGACTTTCTCAGACATACATAAACACACACCCAGTTACCATGCCAACCACACGCTGTTGTCACTCTTGGCTCTGGACATCTTTATCAGCTTCAGCAAGAAAGCTTTTGGCACGGAGAGCCCCACAATTGACGTCTTATCAGACCAATCCCTCCGTGTAAAAATAGAAACTGTGTGTGCGAGATCTGCATCCATCTCTCCATGACATTCACGCAGCATAGAAAAATCTCTCTGTGTGTAATGAGCCGTCGCTGGTGTGACAGAACAAGGCACACACACATTCAGATGTTAATGGTGATTTATGCTGTAAGGGCAGATATTCTTAAAACCACATATTGGTCTTATAGGTGGAATGTGTGTGTGTGCTGCTCAATCATTTTCAAAAACCTCCACATAGCGTCTTTCCATTTGTTTGCCACGAACAGCATGTTGTCGATATCCTAAATATTTCTGTTTTATTTGAAATTCAATTTGTGCAAAAATAGGTTAATTTCCCATTCCAAGTATGTGTATGTTGACCATAACTTACTCTAAATTCACACAAAGCTTCCTCCACAGTTCACAAAGACCATTTACAGAAACCAAGCTGCAAAAAATGCTTCAAAAATGGTTATGACATCAAAACAGAATTTGCAGATAAAAAATAAAAAAAACTGATCAAATCAGATTTGTAGGTAAATGCTAATCCAGGTTAGACAATCATAATGGGTCATTTTCAAAGCTCTTAAAGGTACAGTAACAAAAACAGCTTTTTATTCTAAGGGTCATAGAGAAAGGAAAATGGTCCTGAAAAATTTAATTATGGCTCTTTTGGCAGGAGAACCCTTTATCAACTGTGTAAGTGGCCTTACAAAAAATGTAAGGATTAAGCATAAAATATGATTCCTTTACACTAAGAAAAAAGCTCTGACATAAATCACTGAAGACAGTTTCACCATCACTGAACACTAAACGCATCAGATCTCCTACAGGTGAGCAGAACCTGCCCGTGGCTGTAGATGCGTGTGTTTGTGTGTGACAGATCTGTTGAAGAGAAGGATGGAGAGGCAGGTCTTCATCCTTCAGTCCATCAAACAGCTCTTGACAGCTCTCTCTGGACAAAGAGAGAGAGAGAGAGAGCGAATATGTGTGTGTGTGTGTGTGTGTGTGTGTGTGTGTGTGTGTGTTATACGTGAGTGTGTGTCTCTGATAAGGGCCAGGGCTGCTTTGTCCTCTAGAGATAAAAGACCTGAAATGAAATCTGAAGACTGAAAGGACGCTGGCCCGCCCCAAGAGCTTAGAGAGAGAGAGGAGAGAGGGAAAGAGGAAATGGTCTACTAGAGAAAAAAAAAGAGAGAGAATGCGCAAGCATGTGAGAGAAAGGAAACGCGAACGAAAGACAGTCTCAGGTACTTGTGGAGAGTTTCACAGCTTTTCAATGGTCTATTGAACAGCAGGACCAGAGGCTTCCTGTTGAGTAGATCTGGATTAAACAACTGCTACATGAAGCACTCTCATATGACAACACACACAAACAGTCTGATATTTACACTTCTCCTATGAAAAGACTGAAACTTTGACAGCAATTGCATGCCAGGGTAATATCCCATAATTGTACATTTTAAACTAGAAAATCAAAGCAAACTATGAGGGTAAATGTAAATCCTTGTTTGAAAGTGTTGTAAAAGTTGGAGAACAATAATACAGTAAAAAGAAAGAACAGAGAGAAAGACCAACAGAAAGAACGAAAGAGACAATGATAGATACTCTATAGAGAATGACAGTATGTTATATAGAGAGAATGAAAGAATAATGTGCAAAAAGATAGATTGATATATAGACTGATAGAACAACTGATAAACAGAACAATAAAATAACAAAACAGAAAAAAAATCATAGAATAGAGAGAATGACAGAATGATACATACAGTACAGAGAAATATAGAGAATGACAGAACAATATATAGAAAGATAAAATGATAGAATGATACAACAACAGATAGATAGATAACTTACTCTAAATTCACACAAAGCTTCCTCCACAGTTCACAAAGACCATTTACAGAAACCAAGCTGCAAAAAATGCTTCAAAAATGGTTATGACATCAAAACAGAATTTGCAGATAAAAAATAAAAAAAACTGATCAAATCAGATTTGTAGGTAAATGCTAATCCAGGTTAGACAATCATAATGGGTCATTTTCAAAGCTCTTAAAGGTACAGTAACAAAAACAGCTTTTTATTCTAAGGGTCATAGAGAAAGGAAAATGGTCCTGAAAAATTTAATTATGGCTCTTTTGGCAGGAGAACCCTTTATCAACTGTGTAAGTGGCCTTACAAAAAATGTAAGGATTAAGCATAAAATATGATTCCTTTACACTAAGAAAAAAGCTCTGACATAAATCACTGAAGACAGTTTCACCATCACTGAACACTAAACGCATCAGATCTCCTACAGGTGAGCAGAACCTGCCCGTGGCTGTAGAATGCGTGTGTTTGTGTGTGACAGATCTGTTGAAGAGAAGGATGGAGAGGCAGGTCTTCATCCTTCATCCATCAAACAGCTCTTGACAGCTCTCTCTGGACAAAGAGAGAGAGAGAGAGAGCGAATATGTGTGTGTGTGTGTGTGTGTGTGTGTGTGTGTGTGTGTGTTATACGTAAGTGTGTGTCTCTGATAAGGGCCAGGGCTGCTTTGTCCTCTAGAGATAAAAGACCTGAAATGAAATCTGAAGACTGAAAGGACGCTGGCCCGCCCCAAGAGCTTAGAGAGAGAGAGGAGAGAGGGAAAGAGGAAATGGTCTATTAGAGAAAAAAAAAGAGAGAGAATGCGCAAGCATGTGAGAGAAAGGAAACGCGAACGAAAGACAGTCTCAGGAACTTGTGGAGAGTTTCACAGCTTTTCAATGGTCTATTGAACAGCAGGACCAGAGGCTTCCTGTTGAGTAGATCTGGATTAAACAACTGCTACATGAAGCACTCTCATATGACAACACACACAAAAGTCTGATATTTACACTTCTCCTCCTGAAAAGACTGAAACTTTGACAGCAATTGCATGCCAGGGTAATATCCCATAATTGTACATTTTAAACTAGAAAATCAAAGCAAACTATGAGGGTAAATGTAAATCCTTGTTTGAAAGTGTTGTAAAAGTTGGAGAACAATAATACAGTAAAAAGAAAGAACAGAGAGAAAGACCAACAGAAAGAACGAAAGAGACAATGATAGATACTCTATAGAGAATGACAGTATGTTATATAGAGAGAATGAAAGAATAATGTGCAAAAAGATAGATTGATATATAGACTGATAGAACAACTGATAAACAGAACAATAAAATAACAAAACAGAAAAAAAATCATAGAATAGAGAGAATGACAGAATGATACATACAGTACAGAGAAATATAGAGAATGACAGAACAATATATAGAAAGATAAAATGATAGAATGATACAACAACAGATAGATAGATCGATAGATCAACAGATAGATAGATAGACAGACAGACAAGAAAGACAGACAGAGATACTCTACAGAAAGAGAATGATATATAGAATATTATAAGAGAATATTATGATAGGTACTGTGCACAGAATTAAAGAATATAAAGAGAACAATAGAACAATATATAGAAAGAGAAAATGATACAACAACAGATAGATAGATAGATCGCTAGATCAACAGATAGATAGATAGATAGACAGACAGACAGAAAGACAGACAGCGATACTCTACAGAAAGAGAATGATATATAGAATATTATAAGAGAATATTATGATAGGTACTGTGCACAGAATTAAAGAATATAAAGAGAACAACAGAACAATATATAGAAAGAGAAAATGATAGAATGATAAAACGACAGACAGACAGACAGAGACATATACTCTACAGAAGGAGAATGATAGAGAATATTATGATAGATACTGTACGATATATAGAGAGTGCTAGTAAGTGAGTGCTTGTGTTTATGTCTATTGTTTTCAGGTGTGATGTTTTTCACTATGCGCATGAGAAATGACTCATTCTACATCCGCACACACAAAGGAGAGAAAATGAGTTGCAAAGGAATGTATGGATGGAGAGAGAAATGAGAACAAAGGAGCAGAGCAGCAAAGACAAAAAATGGTTTTGTAAAGGGACAGAGAAGAGATGTGACATTTACAGAAATAAAAGATGAAACCGGGATGAGGAAAGAGAGTCTCTTGGGACCACTCCTCTAGAAGATACGAGGGGTGGAGCGCTTTGGGGAAAAAATGTTACAGAGAGAGAAAAAGGGAATATTGTGTGTGCGCTTGTGTGTTAAGGTAGTGCAAATATATAAAAGCTGTTCCTTCAACTCTGACAGCAGTGAACAGCCCAGCACCCGAGACCTCCCCGCTTTCAAAGACCTCTTCTTCTTCATTCTCACATCACACACGCGAATCAAAGAGTCTCTGTGATCTGCTGTGATTCCTGCCACAATGAGAGAGACAGAGGGTGAGAACGCTCAGAGAGAGACGGGTGGACGGATACACTGACTCCGGAACACATGGTAAAACATGCCTTGCTGCTCTGAGATCAGCTTATGAGACAAACTGGCTGATCTTTCTTCCTCACCTGAGCAAGAACCTCATTCAATATTCATGAGAGTCTCCGCCTCTCCGTCGCTGCACTTAATAGTGGCTGACTCAATTTTGCTTTGCGAAATATGATTGATTTTCTCTGAATCACTCTTACATGAAAAACAGACGAGTGGAGAGTGCCCTCGTCAAAATGTAAATGACACCAAAGGGGATCCCAGAGACTACACACATATATATAAGGCCCGTGAGCCCGTCAATCTAATTTAAACCCCTGACAAGCATGCGACAGAAGCAATCGCGCAGGAGAAACCAGATTCATGTTCAGCTCAATTAGAGACGCGTCACCATCGCCATGCCAACAGCAATCACTGCGCCGATAAGAGATAAAATGTAAGAATGATTGACAGTCTGTCAGCTCAGCTCATCTTCACAAAATATTACTGTTATCAACAAGAGAGAGTTAACTCTCTTTCAAAAGAGTCGTACGAGTTAGTTTGAAGATGCAATTATGGATCCAGAATTAGATTCCAAGGCAAATCAAGACTGTTATAAACGTTAAATCTAAGTATCTAAGTGAGAAAGTCTGTTAGTTAGCGATCGTCTGACGGCTCTGAGCAGAATGGCAGAGATTTACTTGATAGAGTGAGCCAAACTCCTGACGTTTGGATCTGATCGAAATTGTCTGTCAGAGTTCAGGTCCAGATGAGCTGATGAGTGCTGTCCAATCCTCCTGATTCACATTCATCTGACACGTCTGTCTCACTGAAGACCTCAGCGATCCAGCTCTCTCAGAAATACTCAGAGATTTCCAGCTCCTCTTGTGGGATTGAGATGCGTGTTAAACATTCATTTATTGTTCCGAGACAGATAAAATAAAAGAGAATTTTCGACTGGACAAACATGAGAAAATCAAAAGTGTTTAAAATGGGGCTGTCGAATATAAAAGTAACTAAATATATATTTAACATGGATATATTTATTTAATGCAGCTAACACACTTACCATATTTCACATTGTGTTCAATACACACACATTAAACTACCATTAATAAAATGAGCAAATAAATTAAATAAACCGTTATTTGCAGTCTTTAAGTGGCAATTATTTTGGCGTTTTCTTTTTTTTGGAGGGGCCTTTATTGTTATTGGACAGTGTAGATGAGACAGGAAGTGAGGGATTCGAACTCAGGATGCCCACAACGCAACGGCACTGACAATGTCAAATTTTAACATAAATAAGTTGTAGTGTATATATTAAAAAAAATATATATATATTTATTTTATATACTATTTCTTAGTAATTTAGCACTAATTACTAATAATATATCATTGTTATTTATTTTAATTCATAAAAAAAAAAAATCCTGAGGGAAATAAGCAATTTCATTTTTCTCAGCTCTAGTTCAAGCTTTAAAACTGCTAAATATGTTTGATTTTCATATTTCATCTGGTCGACTTTATTTATGTAATACTTAAACTGACTTTGGCAATAATGTGCCTGACTTAAAGCACATTATTGCCAAAGAAGTCAAGGTATCAGATGCTGACAGGAGGTGTGTAGATTCTCTCTCTTGGCTACTGGAGGGAAACAGCTGTTAGTGATGCTCACTGCATTAGAAATTTATAAGATTCGCCGTGAAAAGCTGCCAGCACTTGTTTAATAAGAAAACAGTTCCCCGCAGACTAAATGCACATTTCCACTGCCTAATATTTATAGACTCCTTGATCAACAGACGGACAATAGGTTTGCACTCAAAACAGACAAACACTATTTATAATTGGGCAGCTGTGTAGACCTGGACGATGTCACGACTGCTGTCCCTCCCAATGCTGAGGCGGTCTACTTTAGTACAAAGAGAGTGTTGGACAAAACCTTTCAGAGGACAATCTGTGATCTAAGAGCCACTGACTTTTCCAAATACAAGTCCAGCTCATGTTGAAAAATAACAGAGCAGGAAGAGGAATCTTTTCCCCTTCAGCAAACATTCCAGGCTGCTCAATGTGAAATTCACCAAGAAAATGGGAGCAGATTTCCTGGATGTGTCAAAAACATCTCAAAATACACTAGCTTATACTTATACTAACGTAACCCAGGTCGCATTCGTGTAGATCAACACTGCATTTGTGTCTGTTAATATAATGTATTTCCTCCCAAGTACACGTAAAGTAAATCTTTCTGATGGCATATCATGATTTTTGCGGACAGGGATTTGATAGGGCATATTGGACAGGTCAGTAAGCTATTAGAAGATATAGCACACACATTCAGAATAAGCCGGGAATGTAATATGTTTGCACAAGGATGTATTTGATAAACCGAACAACACTGTGGACTCAGCATTCCTCAACGCTGGCCTCAATCTGAGCGAGTTTAACCTGTGTTAAGGTCCCTGATTCCCTCCCACAAGTCTGTATATTTACAGCACATACATTAGCTCTAGGAGATTAAAAGGTCAAAGGTCGCATATGATGACAATTGATAGGCAGTATTTTCATTTCCAGGGGAGATGACGGGCTCCCCGACACAGCCCGCCTGCCTCTCTTCCTGTCAGATCTCTCCAACACCAGTTAAATTGTAACTGGAACTCCACAGGAACTGGTTAGAGATACAAAACATTCTTCATGCTGACGCAAAGCTGACTGACGCCTGGTTTTCTCTCTTCTGTTTCAGGGTATATATATATATATATATAGACCCTGAAACAGAAGAGAGAAAAGCAGGTTTCACTCAGCTTCACTCACACAAACACACATCTATATATAGTTTGAGCTGTGAAAACATACATACATTATATTTTTATAATTTTTTTAAATAATATTATCAACAATTGTTTTCTTTTTTTCTTTTGGAAAAGCAATATATCAATTATGTAACATTTAACTGTTCTATTGCTTTTTCAAAAAAAAAAGCTGATATTTAATACAATAATTTAACATTTTTGTGCTTATTTAAAAATAATCATTTGCAAAATATATGGTAATATTTATTGAAGTAATAATAATTTAAATAAATAAAGTATTTTTAATGAACATGGTTAACTTCATTCAATTTAAATTTAATTTGGTAGCATTAATAGTATGATCTTTATACTTCATTAAAGGTGGAAAATAGGCTGACGTGATTTTACTTAAATTCATTTTTTACATCTCAAAAAGCTGCACTTTTAACAGGAATGTGTAGTTTGATGAATGTTCGATGAATGTTTTATTTGAAGAATTTAGAGATGAAGAAAGAAAGAGAGATGTTTCTGATGAATGACAGAGCTGACAACGTCCTGCTCTTGATTGTGGATCTGACCATTTTGTTCTCTACAATCAGTCTGAATGAAAACAGAATATCAATGACAACTAACAAAGCACTCATGCACAAATAAACACTGTAATATGCCACAAAG
Organism: Schizothorax lantsangensis; assembly: GCA_027422415.1. Lineage (NCBI taxonomy): Eukaryota > Metazoa > Chordata > Actinopteri > Cypriniformes > Cyprinidae > Schizothorax > Schizothorax lantsangensis. Next base: position 21,643,925 of record CM049856.1, on the reverse strand, counting down.
TTATCAGACTCAAACAGACAGCCACACACACACACACACACAGAAAGGTTGGGGACTGTGTTGAGTCCAGGGAATGCCGATCCAGGTAAGGAGATTACAGACGCACACAATACAACCTTCTGTTCATCTTCCAGGAACAATCCGGTTCTCTGGAGCATCCAGGAAACACACACAAAACAAAACCTCGTCCACGGCCAAAATTCCTAACTCAGCCCAACACCTGCTCCTCTCTCTCTCCCTTTCTTTTCTCTATGCCGCTCTACAATAAAAGTCATATTTCATGCTCTCTGTTGATCAAACCGAGACGCTGTTACTTTTACTTACATCATTTGAAAATCACAAAGTTCCAGCTGTAATCAGACGCTCATTCGGAAGCCGGTTGAGCAGGACCATCAGCATCAGTGACGTTACACCGGCTTTCATCATCCCGGCAGACTTTTATATTCAGGGAAATTGGGTGAGCAAAAGAAGCAGAACTTCTGCCATGGGAATTACAGGTGTGACTGCGCTACTACATCTTTTATTGTGATGAGAAAAAATGTATTCTTTGAGAAAAATGTGCTTGAGACAGATGAACAAATGTGGTAGCGATGCAAAGGAAAACGTTAATGTGTGTAACATTTAATGCAGAATGATGGGAACTGAGCTTTCTCCATCAGCACCACTTTAAAACTGTCATCCTACACGCAGAGTCAAAATAAAAACCTAGACTAAACCACCTCTCGCCAACATCACGTCAAAAGCACCTTATGTCAGACGCTAGCAGGGTGTTTGACAGGGAAATGAGGGTTTGGATTACACAAGTGTTTTAGATGCCACACTGAAATATGTGAATTACTGCAGTAAACAGAGGACCAGAGAGAGATGCTGCCTTCAAGTCCTCCTGGGAACTCCTTACTAAACAGTTAGGAAATAATAATTACGTGATATGCATTCAAATGATTTTGGTCAGAATAAATTTAATGTGTTGGCCATTTTCTCTCTTTTTTTCACAACAATCTATCCATCTATCCAACCATCTATCTATTCATCCATCCATTCACCCAACAATCTATCTATCCATCTATGGTCTATCTATCTATCCATCCATCAATCCATTCATTCATAAATCTGTCCATTTAACTATCAATCTATCTGTATATCATTCATTAGTCTATCTATCTATCCATACATCCATCCAACTATAATCTGTCTATATATCTATCATCCATCTATCCACCTGTATATCTATCTACATACATTCATCCATCCATCCATCAACATATCTATTCATCCATCCATAAACCAATTTTTCCCATAATGCAAAAGTCTCCAAATTACCATTTCAGGTTTTAGCAGACATCTCAGAATATGTATTCAAAAACATAAGACCTTTCATTATTTAAAGATGTTTCGTTATTACCAGCTGTCTGACTTCCACAGGAAACGTACATCTCTTCACACATAATGTCACAAGTTTCAAAATGACTGAACAGTGTAGCTGAAAGTGTTTTTTGCTTGAACATTAAATCAAAACCCTGACTGTATTCTTATGAAAAATGCAACAACCCTACCAAAACAATGTGACCAATATCACATACAATTGAAAAAATAACATGCAATAAAGTTAGTTTGTATGGCGGCATGTTATTGCAAACACAGTGTGTGTTCTGGCAGAGCGAGGGATGTACATGGCCTTTGGGTATTCACTGTAACGGCACACAAACGGCTCACAAAAGCAACCAGCAGAGCCCTGATGAAAATCACACCATTACATCTGTAATTAACAGCATGAAATCCTGCCACAAAACCCCTTCAATGTCTGAATAACATCCCTGATCCATGCGCCCACAGAAGAGCCAATGCACGTTCCCACAATGCACTGGGGCAGCAGGACTGATGGAGCTTTGGAGCTCAATTTCCAACACAATCATCCTCATTTCAGCCTGAAAATGCCAGAGAGATTCTGCTGCAGTCTCTTTAGTGAAAGGAGAGAGAGAGTGTAAGAGAGAGAGAGGGAAAGAGGGGGAGAAAGAATGGAGGCGGACAAAGAGCGTCTTTTAACAGCAGTTTAACAGTCACCTGGAGGGCATGAAGGACATGAGAGAGAAAGGAGACAGTAGTGTGAAAGAACGTGTGTGTGTGTGTGTGTGTGTGTGTGTGTGTGTGTGAAGGATATGCACTCTTGCAATCTAAAAATCACACACATTTACTCTCTTTTTATCGCACTCTCTTTTTCCCTCTCTGAAATTTTCTGTACTGTACTCCCTTTCTCAAGTAAATATTGCATTCACAACGATTACAAATGTAAAATCTTAAAAAGAAGAGCTTAAAAAAACATGAAAGGAAAACAAACAATGTTTTTGTTCACTGATTCGTCAACTTAACCCACATTTTGTGTCGGACATTGACATACCTAGAGTGAAAATTAATTTTTTCTTCTGCTTAGTAATACGTTAATGAATGAATAAAGAAAATTTATTTGATAAAAACTCAGGACTTGCACTAATGTTCAAAAGTTTAGGGTTAGTATTTTATTTATTTTTTTGCATTAAATTGATGAAAAGTGACAGTAAAGACATTTGTAATCTGCTGAAAATTCAGCTCTGCCATCACAGGATTAAATTAAATAAAAAAATATATTAAAATAGAAAACAGTTGTTTTACTTTACGTTATTTCACAATATTACTGTTTTTACTGTATTTCTGATTAAATAAATGAAGCCTTGGTGAGCAAATGATACTTCCAAAAAAAAAAAGAACACCCCGAATTTTGAATGGAAGTGTAAAAAATAGAATTCATATGAAAAATTACACCAAGATCACCACAACCACCACAAGTCAGCAAATGTCTCTCACGCAGCTCTGTGCATCATGGACAACATTATATATATTAGGGGTGTTACGGTACACAAATATGACTGTTCGGTACATACCTTGGTTTTAACATCACGGTTCAGTATGATTTCGGTACAGCAGATGGAAAAACTAAAAAACTAACTAAATTATTTTATTTTTTTATAAACAGTGGTTTACTGAACAAGTTGCTCTTTCTTTAAATACATTCAGTTATAGTTAAAATTTTCTTAGTGATAAAAATCTACCTCAGCTTATGCTTAAAAATAGGGAGCTCTTTTACATTATAAGGTTACAATTAGGCCAAACAACGTAACCCAAACTTAAATTTAATTACTATTTATTTTTAAATAGATGATCAACACTCAACTTAAAAAAAAAAAAAGAAAAAAAAAAATTGTATGCAAACATGTAAATTGCACATAATGCAGTTTTTAAACTAACTTATAACTACAAGTGCATAACGAACTGAAAGACCCGTACCGAAACGGTCCGGTACGAATACGTGTGCCGTGGAACGGTTCAACTATTTTCAAGGTTCGGTTTGTATCACGGTTTCGGTACGGTTCGGTATGTTTAGGGAAAAACTATACTGTCAAATAAAAATAAAGAAAATAAGAATAATTTATCTAACTACAAGCAACAGCACAAATAAATACAATAGAGTAAAGATACAAATAAAATAAACAGTGATTTTCAGGGTTTTTTTTTTAGGTAGGTCTAGCATTAGTTTTTAGGTACAGAAATTGAATAAAGTAATGAAATGTAAAACAGCATTGCATATTTGACTGTATAAATTAAAGATTAATCTTTATTAAAGTTAAAAAGGCGATTCAATCAGTGAGTGAGCAGTGAGTGATTTCTTTGTTGTTGCTGTTTGATTAATATTAAGAAAGTGCTGTCACTTTAAGAGAATGCACTGATACTGTACGTTCAGCCGGCTAGGTCTGCTAAAGGATACTTACCAAGACGGGCATTTTGACATAATTTTTGTGTGAATTTGTCCATTCAAACACAATACTTCAGAGAGAGCTTAATATTTGCGCACGTTCTGAGGTGCGGGTTTGCGTGCTTCTGATGAGCGCACGCACAAATCTTCTCACTGTGCGCGCGAACTCGCATCCTCTGGCTCTTAAATGTTTAAACTGGCAAAGCTTACATGAGTTTAGTTTAAACACAGATATCAACATGTGCTGTTCAGGTCTCACATGTGCGCACGTGCTATCAGCACCCGGGTGATGATGGAATAAATGCTCATATTCCAGCATACATATGGAATACACTCATATTCATACACTCATATTCGCATTGAACAAGAGTGAATGGTTTGTCCATATATATATTTAGCATTATTACTTAGAGATCTAATGGTCTTACCTCTATGTCTGTTTGTAGTTTTGTCAAACATTAGCATGGCATCCTCTACCTGAAAAACACAACAACACGCACTCATGAGTCAAAGAACATACAAAGTGTAAAGTACTAAAAAAAGACCAGAAAAAAAAACATTAACAATAGTACAGTCATTTGAACTCTTTGTATGATTACATTTAATTAATATGTACTTCCGTCATAACTAAAAGTTTCTGTGGAGTATTGCTCAACAGGACAAACATGACAAGAAATCTTTGTATGATGCAGGCAGATTCTTAAAAGAAAACATACAGAATCCTGCAGAGACACCAGAGTCCTGAGTAATTTGCCCTTCATGACTCACACATGAGAAAGAGAGGGAGAGAGAGAGAGAGACAGAGTCAGTCTCAGGGGGAGACAAAGTGGTCCATGTGTCTGTGCACTGCCTGCCTCCTGGATACGGTCGCTAGGTAACATGAGGAGTTGTCTGAGTGTAAGAGACAGACTGTCCAGCACAGCGGGGGGACCCCAGTATGAGGCCGGTGGCTAGAAACACACACACACACATACATATATACAGGGGTCGTGGTGTGTCTTTAATAGAGAGGTATTAAAATATCATAGCAGCAGGAGTCAAGTCTGCACCGCCCACATGAGCCCCAAAGCCAACCAGAACACACACTCAAATGGACCTACTGTACAGTACAGTGCTTCCACCTGTTAAACACTCTGATAATGGGCAAAATGAGAACAGACATTTCTCTGAAAATATGGGTTAATGGTTGCAAGCAAACCTGAGCCTGCTGCTCTCGGAGCAAACCAGATCAGACAACATCAGACCAGACCATATCATATCCTACTATACCAGTCCAGTCTATTACATATCACACACATCATATCAGACCAGACCACATTAGACCAGACCATATCATACCTTACTATACCAGTCTAGTCTATTACATATCGTATCACACATGCCATACATCAGACCAGACCAAACCAGATCATATCATACCCTACTATACCAGTTTAGTCTATTCTATTACATATCAGATCACACATCATATATCAGACCAGATCACACCAGACTAGGGCTGCACGATATATCGTTTCAGCATCGATATCGCGATGTGCGCATCCGCAATAGTCACATCGCAGGATGTGCGATGTTTAGTAGGCCTATACTTTTCGTTATATATATACTGATTGTTTTCTATGCTCACACACAGACACTGCATCTACACCAGATGCGACAGCTGTACAGAGATATCCATTTTTAAATAAATTTAGTAGCAGAGCTACTGCAAGATTTCAGTGCTGGAAATCCATTTATCCTTTGCTGAAACTTCCGCGTTGTCGAGGAGCGCGCTGATCACGGTTGCTTAGCAACGGCAGAAGCCACGAAAGCGCAAGCTCCAGAGCGCTTTGGAAAGAAGGAGAAAGCAGCACGGCTGGTGTTTTCCACGCGTTTTTAGCCACGACATGTGAACGGCCTATGGCCCCAAAGTCTGTCTACACTGGACGCGACAAAGCTACTGTTACAAATCATTTGAACTTTTGTGTCAGTACATCATAAATAGAGCGAGGCATCAGTTAGAGCGGGGATTTAGACCGGGGATTAGAGCGGGAATTTGTCGTGCCGCGCATGCATCCAGTGTAGACAGACAGCATCACTGATTATGGGTTCTATACAGTATTTTGTGGCGTCGCGCGCGTAAGGTGTAGACAAGGTAAGAGCCACGCAGATGCTATGGTTGTAATTTGTTTATTTTCTATGCTGATTTACTCACCTATAAAATCACCCCAATCATTGATTTTTTTTTTCGAAACAGAGATATTAAAATCATCTGTTTTTTTTTTTGTTTTTTTTTTCTTCTTCATATCGCAATATATATTGCAGAAAAACAAAATATCGCAATGTGAGTTTTTTCCAATATCGTGCAGCCCTACACCAGACCATGCTCTATCAGTCTAGACTAGTCTACTGTAGTTCATATCACATATATTAAACTAGACAAGTCCAGTCCAGACCATCCCGTCCCATCCCATATCATAACAGTCTAGTCTAGTCGATTGTAGTTCATACAGCAAACCATATACCAGACCAGTTCAGACCATCCATAATTTATCATACCAGACAAGTCTAGTCTATAGTACCATACCAGGCCACTCCAGATCATATCATACATTACAGGGCTCTAGACTCATTCTTCCCACTGGTCGCACTTGTGCGACTAACTTTCTCAGTTGGTCGCACAAGCACATCATTTGGTAGCAATTTTTTTTTTTTTGATACAACATTTGATTAATCAATGCATGCTGATTAACTTTTATCATAGTTTATAGTAGGGGTGACCCCGAATAGTCGACAATTCGATGCTTCGATAGGAGGAGCCTGATTCGACTACCAATCTCACAGTCGAATATTCGGGGGGTGTTATGATCATGCCATTTTGTCTATATGGGGTGCTCTGATTTCACATAGAACTACTGGTTTTCTACCAATAAGTTAATATACAGCCTATTAAGATAATGCTGTAAATAAGAATCTGAAAAGAAAGAAGCTTTAAATAAATATTTAAACATGCATGAATCAATCCAACCACCCCTATAGATTTAAGTTTCACTTTCCATAATCCGTGACCGACAGAGGAGCATATTGGTGGCAGGGATTTAAATCTTTAACAAGACTCATATTGACACAGGCATAGTGAAAGACTGGATTTTTTCAATCAGGTAGGGTTCAAGTGATTTCAAAACATTTCAGCCGCTTTATATATCGTGTATATATTATTTATCTCATATGCATTTGGTTAAGTTGCGCTGCAGTAAAGCGCTTCATTGTACTACTACGATGATTCTACTACGCAGAATATTAATAACTATGACTGGGACTGTCATATACATAACATTATAAAATGAATGAAAATCCTTAGTCGGGGACACCCCTAGTTTATAGTTATATGGTAACGAAAGTGTTCAACATTCAACCCGTTCTTTTTCATCAGTATTATTTGTGATATAAATTTTGTGACAGGAATTCCTCTTTTCGTGTGCTTTCACTTTCAAATTCGCGATCTTGGTGTCACGCTTTACAAGAAAAGAAAATTGTCTGTTTTGCTTATATCTATACACCTTTCACATTTTAAGACTAAAACAAAAGATGGATTCATTGTTATTCTTAATTAAAAAGCACAACAACAATAAAACAGTAAGTTACAATGACAAACTAGCTTACATAACCTTTATTAACAAAAACGAATAAGACGAGGCATGGCATAGGACACATCACATGCTGTATTATACCGACTAATACATAATAGAATGTTTAGCAAACACTGAGGAATCAAATAATAATATTTGTGCACTCGCACAAGTGCGACCACGTCAAATTTTTACTCGCACACAATTTTTTGAGAGTGTGCGAGTAAAAATTTGACGTGGTCGCACTTGTGCGTGTGCACAAATATTATTATTTGATTCATTATCATTATAAAAAACAATCAGTCAAACATATGGGCCAGGGGAAAAAAACACACTGCTCAGTTTAAATATAGGCCTATAGTAAAATCTGTGCCGTTCAGCATTATCACCGTACCGCCGTGAAGTTATGCAAAACATTTTGTTTTACGTGGATATTGGAACGCGAGTGAAGCAGGCCTACATAAAAGGTAAATAATATTTGTGGCATTCAAATACATCGCGAATACGGAAGCATTTGATTTTGTGTCGAACGAGAGACCCAACATTGGTTTCAGTTTCGTTTTAGCCTAAATTCATTTGTTTTGGTTTGTCGTTTATATAGCTATAGCTTCTTACATTTTTAATTCTTGTTCTTTTCTAAATAGCCTACTGTTAATTGAAAGGATTTGTTGTGGAGTGAGGGGAACTAAAATAGCCTAGCTATGTTTACAGTGTTTATTATAATGTTTATAATTCGCGTCGGCCTATTTCTGAATGAAATAATAAAATGCAACTTACTTTTTTTCTCTCTCTCTCTAAAAAACGTATTTTTTTATACGTGTAGCTTATTTTAACCATGCAGCAAACCTTTTAAAATATTTTGATAAATTAAAAAAAGAAAAAAAGTGACTTTAAACCATTTAACTGATTGTATTAATCAGTCAAAATTCTTATCGGTCGGTTAACGGTTAAAATGAACATCCCTAATTCTAACATTACGCCTATAGTTTTTAATAGAATACATCACATCTGGTCGGGCGGTCACATACGGTCTAGCCATAGAAGTTTTTATTTTAAATATTTTAACGCAACCGAAGCTCAAATCGGATCCGAATTTTCCGCATACACATTTGATCGGAACTCCACGCAGCTCCCGCACTACTCTCCATTGGAAATGAATGACTTCCGGCCTGTCATTTGTCATTCGTCAGAGATGGTGAAAAGGCGGCTTAATCTACTGTAGTTCATATAATATCACATATCAGACCAGACAAGACCCTATTAGACCAAATCAGTCAAGACCATACCATAACTATACCAATACAGATTAGTGTACTGTAATTCAAATCATATCACATCATATATTAGACCAGTCCAGTCAATCCATAATTTATCAGACCAGCCTAGTACCTGTTCATATCAGATCAGACCAATCCAGTCTAGTCTATGGTAGTTCATATATGGTGAAAATATATACACCAGATCATATCATACCGTACAAAACCAGTATAGTCTACACTATTCTAGTTCATTATCATAAACACATCACATATATCTTTATTATATCATCATACCAGCCCAGTCTAGTCTATACCATCAATCTACTGTAGGAATTAATGTGATTCTTACTCAAACATCTGCGTGCAATCAAACATTGGAAGACCTCAAAACATGCTGATGGAGTTTAAGCATGTTGTATACTGTCCTTCACAAGCACATACATACACACACAACAGCAGAGAGGTTGTGAGAAGATCAGAAATGCGTCACACGCCAGTAATGCACATTGAGCTGGTGAAATCAGTGTAGTGCTGCAAGTCTTTTCTAAAGTGTCTGTCACTGGACTGCTGAAATGCCTCTCTGCCTCTATCTGATGGGAGGTTAAGGACCTCTTCTCACTCACACACACACACACTTCTCCTGCTCCTGAAAGCAAAGCTGAAGAGGCAGACAGAGCTCTTATCACTCTTTAAGGAGAAGTGAAACTCTTCTGGGGTCTCTGGACTTTCTTTAGTAGAAATAAAGTAGAAATGTTCGCTATCAGCAGCTAAATGTTAGAGAAGATGCTTCCCTCACACAGGGGTAAAAGCTGCTTGTGTTTCTGTCAAGCATGTCAATATGTTTTTAAAACATCTGTAGAAGGGCAAACCATAAAGACAGGAATTATGAATAATTAATTAATAATTAATCCCAGAAAAACATTTACAGCCCAGGAAAAACATCCTAACAGCTGTATGATCAACCACACTCAGAATCCCCACACCTTTTGAGTCTTGACCAATGAATTGCCATGATTCAACCATGGCTTTCTCGCCATTTGGGATTCCTAGAGAAGGATTTTTAATTATTTTATACAAATTGCAACTTACAAAGAGCAATTTCTAGAATACTAAGACTGTATTACCAATTTAAACTAATAACTGAATTCACACTGATATTTATAGGTTCTCCATGACTGTGAGAACTTTGAATTATACACACAAACTCACATGAATGTGTCATTTGAAAGGCGAGCTCTGAAAGACAGTTGAGTCACATGCACTCTGAAAATGTCAACTCTCTTTCTGTGACTCACAATCTTTCATGAAACTTTCAATTATCAAATGTGAAGCACTGTCCTTCAGTGGCGCCTGTGTTCAGCAGAGCTAGCGCAGAGATGTTCATTTCTGAGCAGGGGAAACCACACATTCAGGAGGATTTCAATGCTGATGTATGAGTGTACTAGGTTGTATCAGGAAATGCAATTCCTTTCAGTGAATCGCTTAGTTAGTTGGCATACTGTAAACCATCTAAAAAAAAAAACAGACTTAAAAAAAACAAACTGTTTGATTGATTTGTTCACTTCAAAATGTTTCCAGAGGTCCCTTTGCTGCAATGTATGTTTCATCTTTGTAGTAAAACTCAATTTTAGTAACACACTGCTGTTTATTACCATTTTATTACATGCATATCAAATATTATATTAGCAGTGTTTCCAAATTGTCATGCACCTCACCATTTTACAATCTCATTTAGAGTAAAGCATCATACAAATGCTTCTGTGAATCACTTGAACCAAATCATTTCAATGAACTGGTTCAAAATAAATATTCGTTAAACAGTACAATTTTTTTGGGCTTGGGTTTTGTCTGGTACACACGTTATGACATGGACCTGATGCTAGTGTTGTTATTGTTAACTAAACTATTAAAAAGCTTTTGTTTAAATTAAAATAAAGCTGAAATAAAATTTAAAAATGAGATAAAAACCTAACCTTAACTACTTTTGTATCCTTGGCAAGTAATTGAAGTTGGAAGTTCTAAGATTAAACCTGAAAATAAAAATTGATTAAAGCTAAACAGAAATATAAAAAAATAATAATAATAAAAATGAGAAAAGCACATAACAAAAAGACTAAAATGAACTAAAATAATAATAAGAAAAGGAAAGTTACAGTATTATATAAATTATTTTGAAATATTTTAAAAGTATATAAATACTACTAAAATAACACTGCCTGACACTACAGGCTACAGACAGGCACAGAGGATTTCTACTTCAGTTTGCATTAAATTTAGATTAAGTATATGTGTGAAGAGAGAAAAGCTACACTCCTCTTCTTCTAAAACTCATTCGCTCTCTCCAGGGATTGCAGCTCAAACATCAATAATTCACCTTTCTCAAAGAGAAACACATTTATGATTTGTATTTGAAATGGAGTAACAGGAGATGTAATCCAGCCTGACCGGGCTGGATAGATTTCAGAGAGGCCCAGGAGATAAAAGCTGAGGAATTCCCCGTCTTACTGGCTTAGGGTGAGAATGTAACGCATGAACGAATGATCTCTCATCTGATCCGGGATCAGCGCTCCGCAGAGAGCGCAACACATGCATCTGAGAAACACAGAAATGCACTTCCTGCATGAGTTTGTGCTGAAGGGTGTAGAGGTGGAACTAGGGTTGGGTATTCCGTGTCTCTTTTTGCAAAACATTTAGTTGCAGCTGAAGACCATAAACAAAAATCAGCAGGCTACATAAATATAGGTGTATGATTCTGGATAAATGGAGTTGTTTTTTGTTTTTTTTATGGAAAGTGTGGTTCTCTCAAATGTAATTTATGAATTAATGAATTCAATGACTCACTCAAGATTACTTGTTTCATTACTGGATGAATCAGTGTTTTTGAACGAACCTCTCGAATGATTCAAAGACAAACACATTTTAACACCTACTGGAGTAACAATGTAATCGATAAATCTTTATTTGAAATGTCAAATTACTTTCAATAGTTGATTTACTCTATTTTGACCGCTACCGTATACATCAGAGTTTATATCCAAACTATAAACTTTTATCCCAGTACCATTGCGATTATTTGAAGGTTTGTAACACAGAAGTAATGATACTGTGTGGTTGAAAAGACTGTGAAGCTGTTTCATTCATATAATTCATTCACAAACGCAGACATAAATGCTCAAATCACACTGGTGTCATCATACACAGCATGGATGAACCAAGAGTGATCACAACGTTGTAATCGCACACGTCAAAGGTTGAGGAATGAAACCGAGGAATCATAGTAATTTAGGAATAGAATCACGATGAATCATGTTCATGATATTTAACAATCTATTAAATTAATGTGCGCCGTCATGTTGGTGGTGACACCTTGCAACATGTTTAGCTTATCACAAATATTATACTTAGCTTTTTCGGCTTCTGATCGCAAGTGTAGCCAAACTTTGGAGCGCTTAGATTAGCAAGCAAGGTCCTTGCAGATTGCTAGGTCGAGTCCTCACAAGATGAAAAAAGAAGCACACACAGGAATCGATAGGCGAAATCGAAATTTTAATTTTACAACAAGTATCCGATTCTGAAATTGGAATCGATTTTCGATTTCCAACCCTACATGAAACTGCTTGCACTGAACATTAAAGCTAGGGCTGGGTATCGTTCAAAAACTTTCGATATCGATACCTTGAGTTCGATACCGGTTCCTGAACGATACTTTTTTCGATACCAATTTTATGAAATCAGTTTTAACAAGATTACATTATCTCAAAAAACTTTGGTTTTATTTTTTTCAGCTTGTTGACATTTATACAGACTCAAAGCCTCATCTCCTGAGCCACTGCACAAAGGAACAAAATATATCCAACACAATAAATCAGTGCAAATAATTTTAATAAAGCTCAAATAGTTTTCAGTTTACACTAGTGCGTGTTCGTTTTAAAATGCATAGCTCAGACAGAATCATCATTTCTATTCATTTATTCTAGGTTAAAGACTTCAAGAAATTGAAAATCAATATGTTTTATTGTTATTAAATTCTGTGTTGTAGTATGTCTAATTATTTGAATGCATAAAAACTACTTAGTTTATTCAAATTTATTCTTAAAATAGCCTTATGAAATGTTTTATTTTTCCTCAGGAATTCTGTATTCTGTATCTGGTTTTCAAATGAAGGCATTCATTTCATTTATCTTTTAAATTATTGAAAATCAAACTTTATTTATTTATTTTGGCAAACAAAATTTTAATATTAAACTTAAAACATGGAAGAAATGTTGTGTGATCATTACTTTAAAAAAAATAAAGTTTTAATAATTTTAATAGTAGCCTAGTAGTAGCAGTATGTACACTCTGCTGAACAATATTAATATATTTCTGCTGCAGTGTCTTCCAAATTAAACCGAACTTTTATTTTGACGGGTTGCCATGAATACCTTTACAGGTCTGTGTGTATATGATATGATGCTAGTTTTACTCATGTCAAATGTCAAACACTGATCAATCTGCGGCGCGCCGCTTCTAGTCGAACACACCTAGTGCTGCAGGCTTATTGCTTCACTGACGTTGATGAGATTAACCCCTTAGGTATCGAAATTTGGTACCGAACAACAAGACGTTTTTCAATACTCGGTGGTATCGAGGCAATTCGGTCGGTGCCTAAAAAAATATCGAACTTGATACCCAGTCCTAATTAAAGCTAATGTTTATTAACAAACAGTTTCTTTCTGTATATCTTATGTTTGTCTTTCTTTTGTTGCATTTCAGAATGAAAGCCGTTTTGTGTCTCTTGGTGTATATATATTGTATTCTAACATTCAATTTGGGTCTGTATGCGTACATTTTCAAATACCGTTGATTTTTACTGCTTGCTAGAGAAAGCTCTAATGATGCATCACAAGATGGACATTATGAGTGTTTTCTGTCTCTTGTGGTAATCAATATAGAGACACTGGAGACTGATTCTCTAAAAAAAATCTGCTGACCATTTTATCCGCCAAGTCAGACGAGACAGAAATTACAGTCCTGCAAACAGACTCTCAAAAACATAGATGAGACAGATTGCATTCAAACTAGAGCAGCTGCAATCGGTTATTATAATAACCAATTTTTCTTCGCTTAAAATAGATAATTACTCAAATAAATTACAGAAAAAAAAGCCTGATTTCCTTTCCTTTCCTTTCACAGTGTGAAGAAACATCTGTGGCTCTCTAACTGTCATGTAAATATTCAGAGCCCTTGGCTCTTCAACCAACCAGGGCAAGAGATGAACTGATGCATATTCTATAGCAGACCTTGGCATGTCCATTGTTACCACAGCGCCGAGAAGCTGCGGAGGGGCAGGGATGCTCAGGGCGAGGGGGTGTTTGACTGGGACGGGAGGGGGTTGGAGGGCAGACGAGTCCTCTCAGAAGAGACAGATCTGTAGGCAGAGACCTACAGCTACATCCATCAGAACGTCAGACAGAGCTGCCATGGAGGACAATTATGGGTCATTTTGTTAAAAGGCCTTTAATGTATCCAGGCTGTGCAGAAAATCACAAAAGTGAAAAAGTGAAAATATTCTCTTTTTAGGTGAAGAAAGGTACTTGGAGAAATGAGAAACACCTTTATCCATGAGAAAACGGTATAACAAGTGATTGCTTCATTGTTACACTTCGCTAATCAGGATGTCTTTTTTCCTTTTTATAACCCCCCACCCCACTCTCTCATTCACTTATCTGCACGCTAATTATATTAATCAACAGAAAAAGCGGTTAATAAACCTGCTAATTGGTATGTAAATAAGATCCTCCTGACACTAACCGTGCCACAACAACTTTAATTTAAATAAATATAAATATGTCAGTATTCATTTAGCTCCGTGACTACTGCCAGCGAGCGGCAGAGCAGCCGATATCACCCCTCCCCTCCTCCCTCCGGCCCCTGCAATCTATTCATCTCATTTTTCTTCATTCCTTTGCGAAAGCGTCTGACAGCATCCAAGAGCCTGAACCGTCTCCACCAGCAGCAGCCAGTAAAAGCACATTTCCATCAGAGCTGACCGATCGATAGCAGAGCAAAGAAACAGAGGGGGACAGACTGAGAGAGGTGGAGAGAGACAGACAGGAAGAGGGTAGCAACGTACAAGGGGTTTAAAAAATTAAACCATTTAAAACTTTTATATTGAATGAATATTGATGTTATTTCTGTAACTGACATCAACAACTTTATAAAATATTTTTAAATCTATTTAAAAATTGAGTAATATTTTGATTATTAAATCTAAATAATAATCACAAGTTAAATTTGTATATTTATAAAACATTAAATAGAAAATGTATTTAAAAAAAATGAATAAATGTTGAACATTCTTGGTAATAGTAACAGATTCTCTTATTTAAATACACTGGGAACCATGAAGGTAATTGATGTGTTTGGCATGAAGACTTGCACAACTAGGAAACGCAAACACAAACTGAAACAAATTTGCAAATGCATTTGAATTTTGACTGTGATTTTAAGCGAGTGCTGTGCTGTTGCGCCTGTCTGTTTGGATTTCTCCACGAGATTTCCGCCACACATACAGAGAGGCTGAACGTGTCTCTGTTAATTTATCATCCATCATCATTTACATTTAGCTGCATTAGATCTAATTAAACCTGGATCTTTCCACATCGGATGTTCAAGTAATGGCTTCTGATCTGAATGCAAGTTGATGACAGGCAAACCCAGGAACCATTAGGTGACTGACAGATGAGGAAGTCTGTTGGCCAGGAGAAAAGTTTACCAACCATGTGACGTGATCGCGAAACATTTTGGACCGTGATTACACTTATCTTCAGATCTTCCCATGTGATCACTCAGATCACTCAAAAAATATGGAATAAACAGTGTAAAAGAGATGACTAGAATTAGAGAGCAAGACAAAGAAAGATATGCAAAGGCATAGTCAGGTAAGGGGAATGAGAGAGATACATTGAGAAACAAATGGAGAAAGAGAGAGAATTACGGTTGAAAGAGACAGAAAGACAGTGAAAGGACTGAGACAGATGGAGAACAAGAAAGAAAGATGGATGGGGAAAACAGACAGATGGAGAGAAAGAGAGAAAGACAAAGACAGAAAAACAGACGTAGAAAGCGAGAGAGAGAGAGTGAGGAAAAGAGAAGCAGAGGGAGAGAGAGGGGCTTCTGTCATTTTCTATGTAATGAGAAAAGTAATGGCATTTTTACTCTTTTCTCTCCAGACTGTGATTGGAGGTGAGGGCCACACAGAAATTCACATCAATCCTCTTTCTCTCTCTGGCTCTGGTCAAAAACCAACAGAGCTGCTTATTTAGGGAACCGTTTCAGCCAACATAAGCACACACTTATGAAGCCAAAACTATGCAGCCCTAGAAAACACCAATATATAAGAAATTAAATGTGTCCTTTACTGATAGGACAAACCCAGAATGCTATAAGATCAGAAAAAATGTCCATCCAAGATGTTGATGGAGTTGAAGAAAAACTCTATTATAATTATGCTACCATTCAAAATTTTGGGGTCAGTAAGATTAAAATACATTTTAGAAATGTAAATAATATTTTTACTATGCAAAGACACGTTAAACTGATAAAAAGTGACATTTACAATATTACGAAAAATTTGTATTTTAAATAAAAAACATTTTTTTACTTTCTATTCATCAAAAAATCCTGAAATTAAAATGTATCACAATACTGCACATACTCACATACTGCAAGAATATTTTGATATGACAGAATATTTTAATATCACAAAATTAAGTAGCACTGTTATTAACATTGAAAATAATAAGAAATGTCTCGAGCACAAAATCAGCATATTAGAATGATTTCTGAATAATGATGACACTGAAGACTGGAGTAATAACTGCTGAAAATGCAGCACTACCAAAACAGAAATAAATTAAAGATATCAAAACAGAAAATTTTTATTTTAATTTATAACAATATATATTAATTCAAAATATCACATATCAAATGAAATACAGCCTAAGTGAATATAAAAGATTTTAAAAACATTTAAAAAATAAAATAAATAAAAACAAAATGATTGACCCCAAACATTTGAATGTGTATATACACAGAAAAGTACTGAAGAGTATAGAGAGAAAACTGTTCAATCCAAATTAAAATGGCCAAAACCATGATTTTGCTGGAAATTTCAAATTTAGCCACACTGAAGGGGAAAAAAACAAATCACAATATTTTCCTATTTATTTTTTACTATAAACTTTAAATAACAACTATATATAAATAATAAAGAATTATGCAGATACAGGTATTACATAAACAGTAATTTAAAGGTAGCTGCCTCCGCTCGTTTAAAACGGACCTTTTCTCTCCACAAAACAGACCTGCTTTGAGTGGAATCCCTCTCCACCTGCCCTCTTAAACACAACAGATCCTTCAAGACCTTTAAGAGGATCCCCATTTTATCAGAGATCGTAGATACATAATAAGGTTCCAGACAAAGCAAAAATAAACCGAATCTCTCCTGTGTCAGTCTGATAATCTGCTCTAAAATGGAAATGCATAAAGAGCTTAAGAAGAAAAGAAATGAATTCAATTATATCTGCTTAATTATATTCATCTCCAGTGTTTTCGTTGAGATTAGTTCCTAATCTCTTTTAAATGCCGTTTCAATAATAATGTGACATATTCCATCATAATGGAAAAGAATAGCTAAATGTCAGTCAAATTTTTTCTTCACCGTCTTTCACATGCAGGGAAACTGTGCCAGCTGTTTTTTTTTAAATAGCGCAGCCTTTTTCGTCACAGTAGACATGGGAGTTCTTATTTGAATCCGGCAAGACATTGCTGTATTTATTTCATCTTGGATTAACATGACAGCTAGTTTTATCAGGGGGGTCTTTAAAACGACGGAGAGGAGCCGTTTGTGCCGCTGTAATTCACACCGCTAATATACGAGAGAGATGTTGCTTATAGAGCAGAGCATCAGAAGATAAACAGAGGAGGGAAACCTCTTTCTCTGTCTGTCTTCAGTAGAGTTTTTTCTCAGCTCCTGAGGCGGTATGTAAGTTTCAGATCTGTCTGTATGTTAAATCACACGCCATGTGCAACTGACACAAAAGCTCTTACTGTGCTGCATAAATGCATATAGGTTCTACAGAATTTCAACGGATAAAACACTCATTTGTTGTTGTGTTGTACAGAATCTGCACAAACCTCCAAACACCACTCCAACCTGCACACACCATGGACTACAAACTACATACAAATACTAGTAAAAACCAAACCTAACCCAAATACTGTACATATACACACTTAAACTACTGTTCAAAAGAATTTTTTAATGTTTTTGAAAGAAGTCTCTTCAGAGGCTGCATTTATTTAATAAAAAACACAGTAAACAGTAATATTGTGAAATATTATTACAATTAATACAATTTCAACTATTTTCTCTTTATATATTTTAAAATGTCTTTATTTCTGTGATGGCAAAGCTGAATTTTGCTTGATATTTTTGTGAAAACTTTTTTTTTTTCAGAAACAGCATTTATTTGAAAACTTTTGCAGTTTAATAAAAAATTAAGAAAATCTTACTGACCCCAAACGTTTGAACAGTAGTATTGGTTAGGGTTAGTTTGTACTGTAAATACACAAACAAAATAGGGAACATAAGCATGCATTATTAAATATCCAAAATTAGCCAATATTTACACAATATCAACTGCTAACCGGTATACTGCATAGATATCAGTATCAACAAATGTCAATATCTGAGTGAATGAAATCACTCTTCATGTTAGAGCACCACTGATGGCAGAATCCATCAGATCAGATTCACACACAAACACACAAAGGATGTGAGATCACAGTCTGCACAGGTGTTGAAGTAAATGCAGGAGTGTGTGTGTGTGTGTGTGTGTGTGTGTGTGCGCGCGTTTCCCCAGGCCCACCCACTGCTGGCAGCAGCTGAATGGGTTTCAATGTCTTTCATCCAAGATTTATAAAAACACCAACAAAACAAACAGGGTTTACTGGCAGGACAGACGTTCAGAAAATGACTGTGGCAATGTGAGGATTATATTGTTCTCTGAAGCCTGGCAGCATCCAGCTCTAGATGCCAGTAAATCATGAATCTGTTTATCATTTAGAAGCTAAAGACTCTAATAACGATGACAGACATCAAAAGAAAGTTTGACTTTAAGAAAGCTGAAGTACTAAATAAATGGAAGGAAGGAAGGAAGGAAAAAAGACAAAGAAAGAAAGAAAGAAAGAAGCCAGACAGAAAGAAAGAAAGAAAGAAAAAAGAAAAAGACATAATCAGACAAAAACACAGTCACTCAGGAACTACAATCAGCAGGTGATGTCACTCGGGGTGGACACAGCAGGTAGCCAATCACACATAGCAGGAGAGCTGTCAATCAAGATGTCCAACTGTGCACAATATCAGAGGGCCTACAGGACTTTTGTCCGCTCAGTGTTAGATGGGCCATGTACAACAAAATAAAGGTATTACAAAGTCATTTATAAATATGATGAAAAATATTTTTGTGACCCTGGACCACAAAACTATTCATAAGGGTCAATTTTCATATAATTCACATCACTGGGACCCATCATACAGGCACATGGCTTCTCCTACATTGCTATGCCGATGAACACAGTCATCTCTCTTTTCAACCAGATGATCCAACGGTACTGCACGGATCTCAGGCTGCTTGGCGGACATCTCGGCAGGTGAAAGAACATCACCTACAGTCACTGGCAAAGACTGAGCTTCTTGTCGTCCCTGCCACTCCGACTCACAGCATGACTTCTCGATTCAGTAGCACATCAATAATTACCCCATCAACTTCGGTCAGAAACTTGGTGTAACTTTGATGACCAGCTGACCTTCAAAGGCACATTGCAAAGCTGTCATCTTGCAGGTTTGCGCTACACAACATCAGAAAAATCAGGCCCTTCTGACAACTGTGCACACTTCTTGTCCAGGCCCTTGTCGTTTCTAGGCTGGACTATCAGCTCTACTGGCTGGTCTTCCATCAAACACAATCAAACCTCTACAAATGATTCAGAATGCAGCGGCACGACTGGTCTTCAATGAGCCCAAAAGAACCCATGTTACACCTCTCTTCATCTCCTTCCTGGCTACCAGTGGCAGCTCGCATCAAGTCAAGACACTATGCTTGATACAGAACGACCACAGGCTCAGCACCCTCCTACTTCCACTCACTATTACGAATCTACATCCCCTCCAGAAGTCTGAGATCTGCAGTGACAACCTTGTGGTACCATCACAAAGGCTCAAAATCACTCTCCAGAACATTATTCACCATTCCTGGATGGTGGAATAATTTCCCACTCCTATCCGGAATGCTGGATCCCTGTCAATCTTCAAGCAACAACTGAAAACTCATCTTTTCGGCACTACTTGACTTCACCTAAACTGTTCTTAAAAAAAAAAAAAAAAAAAAAAAAAAAAAAAAAAAAAACTTTCCCTTTATCTCCTTCCCTTGCTACTTGTACTTATTTGAACATGACTGAACTTGGTGTTACGAGCACTTCCTCTTCTGATTGCCTCTTCAAAGAATCGCTTTATGTATTCCCCAATTGTAAGTCGCTTTGGATAAAAGCGTCTGCCAAATGACTAAATGTAAAATGTAAATAATTGATGGTTTGTTAGGGTAGGACAATATTTGGCCGAGATACAACTATTTGAAAATCTGGAATCTGAGGGTGCAAAAAAAAACAAAATATTGAGAAAATCGCCTTTAAAGTAATAATATATAAAAATCGATATGAATATTCCACATTTCTGCTACAAATACCATGGTATAGTTGTTACTACAGTAAATCCATGGTAAATGATGGTGATTTGTAGATTGAAAAGCCTTCTGTCTGTTTCCTATCCTATCCGCGCTGTCTATTCCTCTAAACGAAGACCCACTTCAGTAGTGGTGCGGGATCTCCAGGCTCTTTTCGAGACTGTCTGCTTGCTTGTAGTTATTTCTCTGCGTGCCTGTGACTTCATCCTACTTCAGTTCCTGCCGAGCGCTTTTTGTTTTCAAGTGCTGAATCGCCTCTAGTCCCGCTTCTTTCTGCCAGACCACGTTAACATGTTAACTTCAGCTGAACAAATGCGCACGGTCTAAGTATCCTAGTAAAACGAGCTTTGTTTTGTTTTTAGACAATATAGCCAACATGAAGTACATTTTTAAAAGCCGCTTGAACTTAATGCTATTCCTTGATAAACTTTCCTATTGTTTTTTACTTTTGTTTTAATTGTGTGGCTAACGTTATATGAAAATGAAGAATTCTGTTTCAGTCTTTTGCATTGATTTTCCATTTCTGCATTGCTCCAGCCGATCTGAATAAATAAGCCATGCACTGGTTTATGTTGAGTGTATGCTCTTCCTTTTTTTCTGTTTAACTACCGCCTAGAATTAAATGATGATAATGCGAGGCAAGCATACGGCATAATCGTGACCTATTTTTAGCAGAATTCATGAGGGATTTGCAGTGTGATTCAAAGGATTAAGATATTTCAACTGTATGCTGTTATATAGACACACGCACAGTTTTCTTTTTCTTTTGCCATTTTGGGGGGTTTCTAGCTTTTAGACTAGTCGACTAGTCGGATACAAAACTTCCGTTTAAACGACAGTCAAATTAGTCGTAACGCACATCCCTAATGTTTACACATACAAGGAATTTGTTTTCATGACAGAAGCTTCCACAGTGCAACAGAATGACAGTGACAGAACAAAAACAGCTAATAAAAGAATAAAAATATAACAAGTAAATAAGGAATAACAATATACAAATTGACAATTGTATGTACAGGTATATTACAATAGGCAGTTTTATATGTACAGGTATATTATGTGCAAATTTGAAATGTAGACTAAGTATGTGTGTTAGATAAATAAGTGTATAAGTGTATAAATAGTGTTGTGTTAGTCAAATCATTCTGGCCGATAGCTGATGCTGGTGCTGATACCGATATATATTTCTCTTTGTTTTAAAACAACACTAAGTCTCTCCTGTGCAGAAATTATAAACAAATAATTTTTCATTTTGGTTAGTTTTGAGCAAAAACTTAATTGTTATATCTAATCAGTGGTCGACCGATATGGGTTTTTTGACGGCCGATGCCGATATCTTGGAAAGCAGGGTGGCCGGTGGCTGATATAATTTTATTTATAATTAATATTTAAGAAATTTGAAATCATTTGAAAATGCATTAAAAAATAAATGTGTAAAATAAACATACTTATACTTAAGATGACAAAGTATTTTTCACAAATAAATACATATTTAATAAATATAATTAAAAAGGATTAAACACTGTAACCATGCAGAGAACACACAGGTGGAAGCACACACTCAAGCAATGCGCACGTGTCTCACAGCGCAAATTCTGAGCAATGAAGACCGACGCATCTCTAACGCACAAACGTGCCATATGCGGGAAAAAAAACAAGCTCAGAATCGTTGAAGAGAGAATCGCAATGCATCGGAGAATAATTTTTTTCTCCCACTCCTAAACACAAGTAGCCTATCTTAATGATATTTGTGTATTTTGCTTTCATTCTATTACAAGTAGGCCAATAACACCCCCTAAATAAATAAAACGCCTTACCGGAGGGGCATTAGGACCCGGGTGAGACTGCCGTTGCTGCTTACAGTAGTAAATGTTGACTCCATGTAGTCATTCTGTATGTGCATTCTCAGATTCAAAAACAGTGAATCTAATCATCATTCAGGCAAAAGTTCACTTCAAGAATGACCACACTGCTGATATGATCTTATGAATGAATGAATGAATGACGCACTTATATAGCGCTTTATTGTGTATTGCTGTACACCCAAAGCGCTTTACAATCATATTAGGGGGTCTCTTCTCAACCACCACCAGTGCAACTTATCACTATCACACCATGAGCACATGTGAGCTAAATGTCTTATCGGCAAGACATATCGGCATTATTTTTTATCAAATCAGCCAATGCCGATGTTTACATTTTAAGCCATTATCGGCCGATTCCGATAACATTCTGATAATATTGTGCATCCCTAATGAAAACATTTTTAAAAAATATAGTGGGGCTCAACCTTCAAAGAAAAGGAAAAAGTCAAACATTTTTCTTCTTCCAAACTCTCTCTTTCTAACTATATCATGTTGTGTATAACAAACATCAGTCTCTCCACCACAAAAACATGACAGACATCCCAAGTACCATCTCCAATATATAAAAACTGAAAAAAAAATTACTTCACAAACTGATTCTTGTGAATTATTCACACATTCACGTGTTATTAGATGAAACGGCATGTTTCAGAACATCTAAGCACAGCCAGTGTGTGAACGCTTTCCAGACGTTTAAAGGTGAATTAACAAAGACCAAAGCAGAACATTTTTAAGATCCTTTGCCTCTCTGTTGGTTTTTTCATTTCTTCATGAAGAGAATTCCTCATCTCAAAAGGCGCATGCTGAAAGTGAGAGTGTGTGATTCGCTTGCATCTGGCCCACTTCTGTTAACCTGCTATCAGACGAGGCGGCTTTCAAAGAGAGCGCTCTGTGCTCTGAAGTTCCTTGCAGATTAATATGAAACATTAAGCAAATGCTTCATAAATTGTCAGAGCAAAGCTAAGAGAAAGAAAACGAGAAGAGAACGGTGGCCTGGTGACCTGA
The DNA here is from genome assembly GCA_027422415.1 of Schizothorax lantsangensis. Taxonomy (NCBI): domain Eukaryota; kingdom Metazoa; phylum Chordata; class Actinopteri; order Cypriniformes; family Cyprinidae; genus Schizothorax; species Schizothorax lantsangensis. The sequence goes on along the minus strand of CM049856.1, from coordinate 21,620,618 downwards.
GACGGAGAAGCACAAACCCCCAGAGGAGCATTCAGGCTTCAGAAAGCATAACGGCAGAAAAGAGGTTTTAATATGAGAAACGGAGAAAGAAGAAAATTAAACTCTTCTATCTGTCTCCATGGAGTTCCAGACGTATCTCAGTGTGAGTTTTAGGTATTTTAGGAGCGTGAAGTTGTGTGTATTTGAGGTTGTGTATTTGATGTAAGTTCATAATAATAATGCTCAGTGGAATCCGACTGCAAACATGTTAGCATCACCATTACAGAAGGCGCCAAGAACTTCTGTTTGGATAACCTGCAGAGAAGCAAACGACTCCCTCTGAAGGTAAGAGAGAGAGCGAGAGAGAGAGACAGGCTGGTTGCCAGCCTCATATTGCATTTGATCAGACATCCACAAACACACTGCCAATATGAATAAAACTCATCCAAGCTCATCCTTTCCTTACAGCGTCAGATCAATCCTTCACCACACACCTCTGACAATAACTACAGATGATCCACACGCAGAAGAGAGGATCACAATATTCCAGCATTCTTTCATCTGAGATTAAAGCAACTTTTCCTTGAGGAAATCCGAAGTGATATCACTAAATCACAGGGTTTTCTAGGAATGAAAAATATTCATTTCTTTTTTCTTTCTTTTTTTATTGGACAGATAAGGCCAAATTCCAGTAGAGAATTCCAAGACGTAATCCTTACAGGGGCATCAAGGGCCATACTAGACCATGCCTTTCTTCAGCAGAGAAAAACACATTTAAAAAACAAACCAAGAACTAAAAAACGACTCAAACTAAGAGAGAAAGGGAGAAGGAAGATTAGCGTGACATGAGATTATTTAATGAAAAATAAGCCGTACAGTTCTGATCGAAGGGACTAATGGCTTTTATTGATCAACGGCACAGATTTTCTCTCTCATCTCCATTCGTAACTGACATCAGTTTAATTCAACTCAATTAAAACAACCTGCACTCAGGATTTCTCTAACACCACTGAACCGGCTCTACCCACCATCTGGCTACGCTCCACATCATTACCTCCTCTCCAGTCCAGCGACACCTGTCAACACCCGATGACGTGACCATGGAGGACACAGGTGAGACAGTCAAACCAGCACCAACTCTGAATTCAAGCTGTGAATTCCACAGAGTTTGTATTAAATACATTTGGGGTCAGTAACATTTTAAATAGTTTTTTTTTTTATATATATATATATATATACACAGTATATATATATATATATATATATATATATATATATATATATATATATATATATATATATATATATATATATATATATTATATATTTTTATTCATTAGGAGTGCATTAAATTGATCAAAAGTGATGGCAAAGACATTTAGAAGGTTACAAAAGATTAAAAAAAAAAATCAAAATACTATTCTTTTGAACTTTCTATTCATCAAAATCCTGCATTTTTTTTTAATCATGGTTTCCACGAAAAAATTAAGCAGCACAACTGTTTTCAACATTGATAATAATCATAGACTGTAAAAAAAGATTGATGACGTGTCTCCACTTCCTTTCACTATAGAAAAGTGAAGCCAAAGGATCTCAGTATGGCCATTGCCATCTTGAATAAATGACGTCATTTGGAGCCAGAGTCTGCGCAGTAGTGTCGTGAGGTGGAGCCACGGAATCAAACTCCCGCAGACCCAATCAACCATAACGACACGCCCCGTTTTTATAGCATCAAATTACTAGCTAAAATGAAACTCATCACAGAACTGAATAATTGAACATATATCAGCGTGATAACAACTACCTTAAATGACCAAAACCATATTTCGGAAAATTGTACAGGAAGTGTAATTCATTTTTTTATTTTAACTCAAGTCCCATTCGTTTACATGGAGAGGGCGGGGTTTATGACCTGTACTGCAGCCAGCCACCAGGGGACGATCAAAGAACCTGCAGCTTCACTTTTTAGGACGTGTGAGGCACACGATAATAATGCTGAAAATTGAGCTTTGCCATCACATGAATAAAATACATTTTAGCATATAGAGAAACATTAAAAACTGTTATAATATTTCCCAATTTTACAGTTTGTAAATGGACCCAAAACTTTTGGAAGGTAGTGCATATTGCACTGGTAAGAACCTGATATTTGCCGAAAAACCTAGTTCAAATTGTGTTGAAATACAAAGTTCTGGCATGAAACTCTAGATCGGGGTGCCTAAACTCAGTCCTGGAGGGCCGGTGTCCTGCAGAGTTTAGCTCCTACTTGCCTCAACACACCTGCTGGGAAGTTTCTAGTATGCCTTGTAAGGAAAGGAAAAGGAAGGAAAGGACGTGACATGTGGCCAAGTATGGTGACCCATACTCGGAATTTGTGCTCTGCATTTAACCCATCCAAGTGCACACACACAGCAGTGAACACACACACACACACACACACCGTGAACACACACCCGGAGCAGTGGGCAGCCAATGCAGTGGCACCCGGGGAGCAGTTGGAGGTTCGGTGCCTTGCTCAAGGGTCTCACCTCAGTTTTTGAAGGTGGAGAGAGCGCTGTACATTCACTCCCCCCACAACAATACCTGCCGGACCTGAGACTCGAACCCGCAACCTTTGGGTTTCAAGTCCAACTCTGTCCATTAGGCCACGACTGCCCCCAAGAGCTTAAGAGCTTGATGGTGCTCTAGATGGTGCAGTCTGATAGATCTAACTCAGTATGACAATGGCATCATTATCACGTCACAGCTTATTGGTTCTCTCCTGTATCGGTAGCCAATGAGCTCCCTGCTCAACATTCAAATACTTGGCTAATGCTTGTGGTAGCAGTTTGCAGCACACTTCAGAAACCCCCCAGAAATCCACCTGTATAGATCTGCTATGGGGTGATCATGTATGCTATGCGGGTTATTCATGTTATATGTGCAGCAGCAGTATTTCTTACATGCTCATAGCAGCATGTTGTGGATGTAATGACAGTAGCAAGTCTCGGTACTTGCTCTATTCTGCCAAGAACAAATACATTACCATGTCAATCTCTCCGAGGGTTGTCATGACAGAAATAGATTTATATATACTAACCAAAGGTCAAACTGTGATCATGTCCATAAACTTTCGGCAGCTTTTTATGTGAAATGCAGTCCCTAAATAATGTTTTTATCACGGTTGGCCCCTAAAAAGATCACACACAGTGCCTCTCAAGGGGACAGCTTTAAGAAGCTTCTTTAGGTCAAGGGGTTGAACTTATATCTCACTCTCTTCCTCCATCCATCAGGAAGCGCTTCAACCCCTCTTCTCATTTCCTGCGTCGGCTGAAAAGAACCCGAGACCTCGGGCAGGCGGCCATCTGTTCTCTCGCACAGACACAGAGGACACATGAAACTCCCACAGCTGTCTGGCCTGATTAAAGTACAGCACAGCATCTGCACACAGAGATCAGATTCATATACACCATTCGTCTGCTCTGCGGCACGTCTCTGACTGTTATACTGTGAAATATCAGCTCGTCGAGGAGTCGAAGCAGTGAGCTATCAGATTCTGATGGAATCGGGATACCGCTGAGAGAGAAAAGACTCTTCGTCACACTTCCTTGTCACCCCAGAGAAGCGGGGCATTGTGGGACGGCTGACATGAACACACCAAATCCATAATTCTTGAGTCATGCTGAACAGCCTGGCAAACATGCTGCTCGCAGCAACGACAACCCACCGCTGAACTGTTTCCCTGCGAGAACGCTTCCCCCGTCGGAAGTGAAGCGGGAATTGTGCCGTGCGTCGAGAGAATGAATGAATATAAGCACGGTTGTTGTAAACTTGAGATCTCTTCCTCTGCATCTGCTGCAGTTGACTTGTGAAAATCTCACTGCTAAATGAAAGCGGACAGAGCGCGACTTACAACTTTTTTCTCCACTCGTTTTTGCGATTGCACCTTTTTACAGACCTGTGAATGATCAAGAGCATCAATACAAAGAAAAAGACTTTCATCTCCTGACAGACAGAGAGAGAAAGTGCATTGTATCATCACCGCATGGTAATTGTACAAAGCCTCCCTCTCTTTTCTTTGATTTCCGGCCACTCTGACAATCTCTCTCTCGCACTCTCTGTGTGCTGGAGCTCAGAATTGGAGCTTTACCTCAGTACACTACAGTTATTATGAGCAAAGTCGGGCACTTCCATAAAGGATATGACCAACTCCGGCCCCAAACACGGCTGGGGAGACACGAGATGTCAGCTACAAACCAGCCCAGGATACATCAGAAATAATCCGCTGAGATCACTGTCTCGCTTTCATCCAGATCCTCTCCGCTGAGGTCTGATCTCCACCTGACATCTATAATACAGAGAATATCAAGAGAGAAACTACAAAAAAAGTGTGTTTTCAGGATCTCATTCTGTGTTGCATCATCATGGACCAGACCTCACCTAGTCGCAGCCTCAGATGACATGCCCACAGACCTTGTGCAGTTGCTTTGACACAATTTGTATTGTTAAAAGCACTATATAAATAAAGGTGACTTGACTTGACTCAAATGTTCATAAACAATTAGTTCATAAACAAATTAATTTTTAACAAACAGAGCACATTTGTGTCAATGAATAAAATTCTGAATCATATAAAATTTCAAATCCGAGACACTATTATAATATTTCTATCTTCGCCATCTTCTAGGGATGTAACAATATTATCAATATCGTGATATCGCAATAGCAAAACTGTCTCAATATTATCGTGGTCACATGACGATATGAAACGATAGGTTTTCTGGGTAAAAAGGTTAATTTTTCAAATATATTTAAACTTCTTATTCTAACATAACAGGTCTTTAAAGTTGTGTTTTGGGCATTATGCTTTGGTACAGCAGCTGTCAAATGAACTAAAACCGAAAGCACAATATGGATTAATCCCGTCATCAAGTCTGTTTGCGCTGCGCGTCTCAAAGCGAAGCGCGCTTGGTTCATGCGATCAGCTCGTGATCCGTTGTTTCCGGATCGCCTCAGAATGGCTCTGTTCACAGTGAATGCAGTGAACTCGTTTAATGCACGTGCGAGCGTTTGGGAACACAACAGCCACCAGTTATGCTTTATTTTCACGGCAGATGATTACAGCATTTCACTAGATTTGTAGGGAGACACGTTTTTGTAAGCCTGTTTTCACTGAAGCTGGAGTTTTCCTTCAAAACAAAAGCTCTACTGCTGTTTCCGTCAAAATAAAAGCTTAAAAGTGCAGTATTAATTTTGCTGACAGCTAACGGTTTAAATGCAGTCCAAATTCAAAATGTCTCTTTCAAGTGTAGAAATTAAGAAAGAAGTATTGTAATTTCCCTACTGTAGTGTAAAGCAAAAATAATATAGCCTACCTATGAAATATTCATTTTCATTTATTTTACAGTGCAATTGTTTTACAATATATGGCTATTACTGTCATTGTTGTTGTTGTTGTTGTTGTTATTATTATTATTATTATTATTATTATTATATTCCAATTTGTTTGGCTTCCTAGTGTGAATGCAATTTAGATTGAGACAGTATACCACAAATAAAAAGAGGGTTGAGTCCCCAGTTCAGGTAAGTCAATTCACTTACTTTTTTCTGACTTCTTTTCTGAGTTAAGATCATGGGTTGGAGCTATTAATTTTAAACTCTCAAAGTGCATTTAATAGAATGATTTAACTTTAAAACGTACAAAATGTAATTTTTTTCCCCCAATTCTTCATGTCTTTTTTTTTTTTTTTTATATTGCTTTAAATATCATATCGTGGACTTCATATCACAATATTATCGTATCGTAAGATTTGATATCGTTACATCCCTACTAGTAGATTACATTACACAGGTAGTGATGCAAAAAGTGTGCACAAAACCCCTATAACAGCTGAACTCAATGTGCAAATAAAGGTACACAAAGTACATAAACATATCCTTGAGTTTCCACTCTTCTGAGGATTATATTCATATAACATTTATCAGCCCCTACAGTAAATGTCACAAAAACACAGCAACGAGAACAAGACTGTAGTAAAAACAACCCATCTTAATAATCAATCCACTCATTGTATGGTCAATTTCCTGAATTCATTGCACCTAGGGCTGGGCGATTGGGCAAAAAATTAAAATCTCGATTTTTTTCAGAACGTTTGACCGATTCTCGATTTTTTACGATTTATAACAAGTCAACTTAAAAATGTAACTGCAACATGATTCAAGTAATTTTTCTTTATTAATCCTCTAGTTAAAGAAAATTCTATTCCAAGTGCACCACACATGAAGTTGTCAACATGTAAATGTTAAACAAATCACTTTTTAAATATCTTTGCAGAAAAGATGCATGAACTACAACTATACATATTGTACAAACTTGTCTTATACATATTATGTGTTCAGAAATAATGAGGAAAATGCTTAAAAAAAATCTCAAAAGTCAAGGTAATTCAAATTCAAAATGACTGAAGGTATAACAGAGGTAGACTATTATTAACTATAAATGTTCTGTAAAAACAATAGCAGCTTTCAGCCTGTCTCCATGACGCAAACATGAAATATCAGACAAACAGTAGTAGTTCTTCACAGGTTTTTTTATTCGATTGCGCTGCTTTTCCATTGTTTTTTCTATGTAAACATGGACACGTTTGACTGTTGCATTCGCGTCTCTTGCAGCGTCTCATGCATGAAACGGCACTCTAAAAATGCAGCGCTCAAGTTAAAAGAAGTTCAGTCCCATCTTCTTGCATTTCTTCCTTTTCCACTGCCGCGTCTCATCTTTGTCAACACAAAAGCGCATTCTGTGTGAATGGCGTCTAGCGACATGAGCGCATCACTCGTGAGCGGTTAATCACGTGCGCCTACATGCGGTCGGACCGTTCTTTTTTCTTTACTGTTATCACCGGCATATTGTCAAAGTGTCTAATTCTAAAATCGCGATTCCTCAATTTCTAAAAATTGAAAATCGTGGCAAAACATTAAATTCAAATTCATCAATAAAATCGGGAAAAATCGCCAAGCCCTAATTGCACCTCTTCGGTATGGAAAATTGATAGGGCTGCAGAACAGGATCTCCAAAAAGCATATCTGTAATTTTGTTTGAACACCCAGTTCCGGTGTGAGAAAAGGGCACTGGAGTGTAAACACTCGCTGACAGACCGAAGCCTGCCGCCACAGCCGGACACTCTGCAACCATGGCAATTAGGGCTTTTAATAAGATGAGAATATTGCTGATAAGAATCAATTAGAGGCCTTTTAACTGACGAAGAGCTGAGAGAGTCCCACTCAGCTTAGATCAACACACTCTCAACTCTCACAGGAATCAATCAGGGACAATCTGTTTTCCTAGTTAAAAATATTGAATCACCTCAGAAGCCAATACATCAGGGCTCTGAAACTAGCGGCCCAGAATTTATCCTTAAATCTGACCAATAAACAAATTTTCACTTTATCCATTTCGGCATTTAATATTACATTAGAGGGCTAAAATACAAATGCAAACACAATTTTCAAAAAGTAAATATAAAAGAACACAAACCTCTCGAAGCGCTGATCAGAGCCAGATGGTGCTAAAAGGCAAATCAGATGTTCACTCAAGAGTTGTTAAGAGTCTAGACCAGAGGGGGGTCTGAGGGTTTTGGTGGGCATGTAGCTCTAAAATTAATTAGTACTAGAGCAAGAAAATGTGTGCGAATCTACAGAACATTCCCTCCCCACCATCAACATCTCTGTACTTTATTGATCACCAATAAATGCTCCAGCTGCCAAGATATGAAAAATTCATATTTCAATTTTGGTGGCTGTTTTTGAAAGACTTATTACCAACTTGAAATAAGAAGACCATGCACAACAACTCTCTCATGACCACATTCACAACTGAAATTATCATCTATCTACACTAAAGCTTACTGAATAAAAAAAAAAAATGTTTGAAACTCTGCCCTCAGGATATGGCTTTCTGATGCACAAATGTTTGGGGTACTAGGTTTCACTAACAAGAAAGTTTGATATATGCATAAATCTGAAAGGCTGCTACCACAGCATCCGAAACCTGTTTGGTTACTCCCTGATTAGAGCAAGACCTATTTTTATCTAGTCCTTCAACTCCATCAAAGGCCCACTTGCATCTTGAGGTGGGTTGATTATGTGCAATTTTGCAGATTTTTTATCTGATGTGCAGACACACAACAGGAACAGCCCACCTGAAAAACCTGAATATAAATGTTTTGATCCATTCCAAATTTTTGCTTTGATGCGACCTAAAAAAAACAGTGCAGAATATTAAATATAGGGATGGGTATCGATGCAGATAGCAACTAGTCTTTTGGTAATTATTCATTCATAGAAGAGTCATTTATTTCAGGAATCAGGCAACACTGGTCCTGATCTATGTATGTTTTTGATCCACTAAAAGGAACCGGCTCATTAGAGTCATTTGTTCGTGAACATTCAGAAAGACGTTTTATCCTCAATCTATATTTTTACCTAGCTGGCCTACTCAAAGTTTTCCTATTCTTATAAAAAGGTCACTGTATATTAGGGTTGTCACGATACCATAAAAATGTCTTACGATACTATACCAGCTGAAGTATCACGATACCAAGTAGTATCACGATACAATGCGGTATTGTGGTAATTTAAAATTCAATTCTACAAAATGAATCAATTTCATAAATAAATAGATGTGAATGAAACAGACAATATTTTTCTCTGAATACTTAATTAATGTGAATGAATGACTGGCTATTGTTATCCATGAAATGATCTAAACAAAACTCATCTTAGCACTGCACAGAAGCTGCATGATGTGACATTTAGATGTGCATTTATACATTTAGACTGTATTTATAATTGCATAAATAATGTTATGAGATTAATGTTTTAAATACTAAATTCTGAATATAGAAATATGTTGGAAAATAATGTAATATGCCTACTTTTAGATGGGAATTTTAAAACGGCCAGCAGGTGGCAGAAGTTCGTGATTGAATTACTGAGTCATTCAAACGATTCTTTCAAAACGGCTGAATCCTTCAGGAGCGAATCAAATGACTGTTTTTATGAATGGTTTAGTGAATCAGTAATTCGCCCAAGTCAACGCGGATTTGGATTCGAACACAAAAAAAAACGAAACAAAAACAGCACTCTTGCTCGTGTCATATTGCCGAACTGTCAGGAGCATTTTTTGCTCGCATATCTTGAAATTTCCAAGTTAGCAGCATGTATATTAAAACATAACATTATAAATGAATAAAAGTATATATAATGATTGATAAGAACCAAGTGCAAAGCCGCTATGTTGATGAATGGAACTGCATTCGTGATCGCAAAGATGCTTCCAGAAACAAACTATTACACCTGTTCTAGAAGTGGTCAAATGAATAAAACTGCGAGAATACTTTCTTGTAAGATATTATGATGTTGAATAAGTGATGCTTGAGCTGCTGTTTTTTAAAATGACATCAGACGGTCTGAATCAGACCCTTTCTTCTGATAAACTGCAGCATGAACAACGACGTGCAAGTGCAACTTCTCATTGCAAACTGAACTGAAGCATCGGGAAACACTCAATACCATATAAAACGTATACACAGACTATACCACACAGAGCACAGCAGAAAGACATTTGACAATCAACTTGTAATGTTTCTGCTGGCATGCATGTTCAAATGAATGTTTTAAACAGTGTTCCTGCCGTGCATACAACATATCTTACGTACTACCTTATGGACGATACTACCGTTTAAAAAATGCAATGGCACCGTGAGTATTTTTAGTATCGCGATACTACCGTAGTACCGGTGTATCGTGCAACCCTACTGTATATATATATATATATATATATATATATATGTCTGAGCTCTGTACACATTTACAACCACAGTGTTCAGTTAATGGCATTTGGATTCAGATGTGGTAATTCTGATGAAGGCTGTCAGTAATAATAGCTACAGGCTAAAAGAAGATGCTGTTAACAGCTCCGGTTTCTCTTTCCTTTCTGCATGCAAACATTAGACTGATGGAGATAATGCCAGGGTATGTATTGCCTACGGTAGTTCACCCCGTCTCATCCTCATTCTCTCCCTGACTCTCATTAAACATACATAAACCAACCAGTTTACTCAGAAAAGGCTCTTTAGAGTTGTCTGACATGGTTTCCTTTTGCTTCTGATCTCTCAAACATATTGATTATAGTAAAACAATCACCAAGCATCTGAACATCCTTCTCCGTGTCTACAGTGTGGAGGAGAGTGCCGTCTGTCTCGCCTCTCCTCTGACTGATCTTGAAGTGACTTGCTAAAGAAAGGCTGAGGGTTCTTCTTCCTGAGAGAGAGAGTGTTAAATCAAACCCTTTGAGGAATCACACAACACCACCCACATAGCAAGCATCTTAACAGAGCAACTCACGGCTACCATTATTGACATGACTGTGTTACATCCTGATTTAACTCTGCCAAAGTTATAAGAGTGTACAGGACACAATGTGAGAATAAACGCATCTCTCTCTCTCTCACACACACTTCACAAACAGAGTTTTATACAGAGGACAGTGAGTGATGGCATTCACTTATGTCTGGTTTTATGTGTGTTGCACAGCACACAGTCAAATATCTCCAAATCTCCCACAGATGATGATCTACACTCATCTGACAAAACTTTTACCTATTGTCAGTCAGACAGCCAAAAAGCTAGATAGATAGCTAGATGCACAGATGGAGAACAACATAATGAAATAGAAAGAGCAGTATTGAGTAAAAGGTGGTACAATATATAGAATTGTGAAATATTAGAGAGAATAATATATATATATATATATATATATATATAGAGAGAGAGAGAGAGAGAGAGAGAGAGAGAGAGAGAGAGAGAGAGAGAGAGAGAATTTGATAGAATGATATATTTTTATATATATCATAGAAAAAGAAAACTGTAGAACAATAGAGAGAGACAGAGAATGATGAACAGAGATTGACAGACTGAATGATACATAGAGAGATGTATAGAATGTAGAGAGTTGTAAAGAACGATAGAAGAAATATATAAGACAAAGAAATACTGAACAATATACAGACTATACAGAACAATAGACAAACTATAGAATGATAAAGAGAAATAGTGACACTGAAAACAACAGAATGATATATTGAGAGCGATAGACAGAATTATATATGTATAAATTACTAGAACGACAGAGAGATAGATTAAGATACATATGAAACAAAATATAGAGAGAATGAGAGAATGTTAGAATGACAGATAGAGCGACCAATAGAACAGTAGACAGAATGAACGTCAGCTAGAACAGATAGACAGAGAGAACAATAGATACAAGATAATGATAATACAATAAAGCGGGTTTCCATGTGTGGCTTCAGTAACTTCCAGAGATGCAGATATAAGCTGTGTGTCATTTGAAGGTTTTAGATCCCATCACTGTCCTCCACCGGAGCCTCTCCCGTCAGTTTAGTTTTCTATGTATAACTCAAATGTTTCACTCTCCACCCAAATATAAAAGCTGCTGCTGGTTAGCGAAGATTTGACGGATGAAATTTCGACTCGATTGGACTTGACTGGTTGTCTCAAAAAAATAAGGCTTTTCAGTCACCATCTTTGATATTACTTTGGTCACTCTCGCTATGGTTTCCGGTAAGGAATATGGGCTTGACTCCCGTTGCATATTCATATAAACAGTATTCGAGATGCTACTGTAAGCTGTTGTGTGAACAGGGCATTTTGAGATCCACAATAAATGTGGCTGTCAATCCCAATAACTGACAGAGTAAATGTGGCCAGAGAGAGAGAGAGAAAAACAGAAAAAAGTCTGAATTCCAGTTGATTTGTCTTAGTCCCAGTAGGAGACAGAAACAGATGAGAACATTTGACCTGCTGATGTGTAATTGTTATGAGCGTCTCTCCTAATGGCTGTCTCTCTGCTCTGTCTGTGTGTCTGACCTCTGGCTCAGGTGCACCCGAGGGGACGTTATGTCTGTGAACTATGCGAATAAAATGGTGTCCTGTCGTACCCAGCCCCGTACGATGGGCGTCAGAACCCTCCGTCACCCGCTGAGGTCACAAACAGGCCCCGCTCTCATTCCCGGCCGTGTGATGATTTCATCCTCAGGCTGAGATGCATCATTCAGTGCCTCTCGGGGAGCAGATGGCAGGATGAGAGGGGAGGGGCCGTTTTCCCAAGGAACGAGAGGACCGATCTCTCTCTCCCTCTCCAGAAAGTGAGACTCTTCATCTTCGCTCTGCTTGATGAGCCTTTAAGAGTCTTAAATGGGTTTTTGGCTCTGTGGCTCCACAGGAAGCGGCCCACCTGAGTCCCAAACGACCCTTCGTTTAAATGGCTGCTCTATTATCAGTGCTCAAGACAAATTTTGATGTGTGGATCATCTTGGGGTTCTTTTCTCACTTTTCTCATTGGCCAAGTTAGGGGTCTCCGAGGAGGCCCGATGGAAATCTGACAACCTTGCCTTCTAGAGCTCATTTTCACCCGATCACACACAAAGCAGTGTCTCCAACGCAGAGCTGGGCCTCTGTTGGTCTAGCACAGCCAGATTTTTGACAATCTGCATAAAGTCTGGTCTAGATTGCAGCTTGCCAAGAACTGCCTAATTAGACAAGAATCAGCATCTAACCAACATGTCAAAGAACGCAGCTCACGTTTTACAGATCTAATATCTACTCATGGTTGCACAGACAATATCAATGAAATTATTGGGAAATGTGTGCAATCTTTGTGGTCAGACTTTATATCTATTTAAACAAATGTAGTGATTATTTCACAGAATATACAGTTCTGCTTGTGGAAATCTCTTTTCAAAGGGCATGTTCAAAACTTTTCAAAGCCACAAACCTCACAAGTGTTGGCAAACCAATAGACCAAGTTTTTCAGCCAATCAGATTTGATAAACAGCTTTGTCTGAAAGCCGAAGTGGGCTGCACATACAGTACACAGACAGAAAGATGATGAGGTCACATGAGAGAGAGAGAGAGAGAGAGAGAGAGAGAGAGAGAGAGAGAGAGAGAGAGAGAGAGAGAGAGAGAGAGAGAGAGAGAGAGAGAGAGAGCGAGAGAGAGAGCAGGTGTGTGTAGGTTTTTACCTCCACAGAACACAAATCTCTCCTCACAGAGTGTCTCTCTGTAACACCACGTGACTCTTTTGATGGACACTTAAGTCAAAACAGTTTTGTAATAAGACTATATTTCTCTGATACAAAGGAGTCTTTCAATATTATTGTTTTATGATATTAGAAGCAGAGAGAGATATTAAAGTTAAAATTTTATCAGGTCCACAAGGTTTCAGTGCATAAAATTCAGTTTACAGCATCAGTAAAAGCAATAAAATAAACTCAAAATATTAATAAAAACTATAATAGTATCTCAATAATATTACAACAACAGAAATATTTACTATTATTATTAAATATATTTATATATAAAATAACAAAATGATATATATATATATATATATATATATATATATATAAACATAACAAAAATACTTTTCTAAATAAACAAATAAATAATTTTATGATTTTAAATAGTAAGCACTAATAAACTGTGCAATTAAATCAAGTGACATTTTTATGAAAATAAATAGGGTCCATTTTGGTTTATGTCTTTAAATTCTGTTTGAATGGCATTTATGCAAATGGAACATGCTGGCAATGCACTTTTATATATCTGTGTATCCCAGTTCATCAATATTTACCGGTCAAACTTTAACCACTTTGTCTGTTTTACCCCTTCCTTCTGCCAGAACAGCATCTTACTGAGGACCGAAAGAGAAGAGGAGCACATTCGATATGTCCTTCCGTACAGGCCGAAGCCCAAATTCAGCAGTGGACAAAAAGGACTGTGGAAACACAAAAGAGCCGGTGCCGAATTTTAATTAGCCACTTAAAGAATGAAAGATTCTGCTCCCAGTTGCCCTTGCCTTCTTAATGACAATGAACTTTGAGCAGCTTTCCCAGGCACTCCGCCAAAACACTCAGTCTATTCTTTTCTCTCTCTCTCTCTCTCTCTATCTATTCTTTAATTAATCTGCTTTTCTCATTTGTAAGGTTTTGTTCCAGCAGCTTCACTGTTTGTGCTCGGTGAAAGAGAGAACGACTCTTCAAAACAAGAGAGAAAACTCCAAAACTCTCTCTCTCTGCTCTATTGTCACTCATGGCATCCTCTCTGTCAAAACCATCTGTTCCTAGAGACAATGGTGTCATGTCTGTGAAAAACGGCCCAATTCTGGGCTTTATTTCATTGGTCGTAAAGCTTAATGTGGCTGGAATGCTCTCAGATATCTGAGCTATGCTGCTCACCAGAAGTATCCAAGCTAGCACATATTAATTTAACACTGGACATGGTGATCAAAGATTCTTCTAACTAATAATTTTACCCAGAATCCCAGAAAGCAAAAAACTGGTTCAAATAGCTCAATATAATGTTTAATGACACAAAAATGCCCCATACAAACCTCAGGCTCATGACCAACCACACTATCAACATACAAGAGGACACAGCAGGTAGATTCACTTATACTGATAATCAGCATAAATGAAAGCAGAAATCAAAATGCCCTTAACCGCCAGCCTCTCATTATCGCTTTAATTAAAGCAGCTTGGAATCTACAGAATTTCCTGTATCGCTAAAGGTCTCTGGGAATGAGGGGAAGTGTCTCCTGGTGTCTGGAAGGAATGAAGCAAAGATCATTTACACAAGGATTCAACACTTTCTTTAAATTCATTCGTTCATGGGTTTAAATGTCAGAATTGTCCAGAGGGCTCTCTTTCTCTCTCTCTCTCTCTCTCACACACACACACACACACACACACACACACACGCACTTACAAACACAAATGAAGGCTATTTTTGCATTTACAAGTTTATATTTTAATACTATGTTCAAATGAAAAATAAAAATACATTTAATTTTTATTTAAAAGCCTATTTTATATTTTATTTAAATAAATTGTAAATAAATTCATTTATTTATTCATTCGTTTGTTTATTATTCATCAATAATATTAAATTGTCTGTTAAAGTCAGCTGACAGTTTCTGGCCACTTTGTTCTGTACTTCCTGTCCCTCTGAAAGGACTGCGGCAGCATTCATGCCAACTAGACTGATGATACATCTTCACTCTCTCTGTCTTTCTGTCTGTCTCTTTCCCAGCAAGTGTGTTAGCTGTGCCCTTAGTGTGAGTGCAGGGGTCAAATCTTCCAGCATAAATCAACATGGTCACTTCAGTCCCTTGTCTCAAAACAAAAAAAACATACAGTCCAGTCTCTGAGATGATGAATCCCACTAAATTATTGTTTCTGATGTGGGAGACGGATAAATGCAGGTTGCACATGACTCATCGTCTCACAAAGCTGACACGACTGCAGCTAGACCTAAATTATATCAATTAAAAATCACCTGACTTTGAATTGGCACTATTCTCAGATGAGTCCTGTGATATTTGCAGCTTGTGAAACAATGCATGAAAAAACAGACATGACTGTGGGTCAGAGAGAAGCTCTCAAAGTACTCTCAAACCCTAAAGTGAGCCTCCACTGGCAAACACAATATTCCAAGACCCTCCATGTAGGCTAAGATATTTCTGTAACATCTGCTGGAAATTCTATCTATCTATCTTTCTATCCATCTATTCACTCAACTCACGATTCAATTTTCTTACAATTTTTTTTAAACAAAATTAGATTGAAGTCAAATTATACAGTAAATGAAAAGGTGTCCTTTTATTAGGCTATTGCTGCACGTAAAACATATCTGAACGAAACAGCAGACGAGCTGAATGAGATGCAACTTCACTCTCTGCCAGCAGGTGGCGCTTATGAACCGCAATGATGTAGTGTTCCCTGGGTTACCGCTGTAAACAAAGCAGAGCTGCACTTATGAACACTACTTTAATATGCATCATTCAGAGGCAAGATGAAAAGAAAATGCCATCTAAACTTTTCTAAAGACAGTCAGTTCCCCTCAGAGATACATTCATATAAACTCCTACCCCAATTGTATCGCGATTTGTTTAGCATCTCAACTGATTTGAATCGTCACATATTTGAATGGATTTTCAACCGGCTCGCGGTTCATCGTTACATCACTACTAACTAACTAACTATATGCAAAGAGCTGGGTAAATTACTTACAATTGTAGTCTATTACTGATTCCAAATTACATGACAAAGATTGTAGTTAGTTATACATTTTAGGTAATATAATCAGACTACTAGGGCTGGGTTTTTCACAACTTTCACGATTCGATTTGATTCTCATTCACAAGCTTGTGATTTGATTCTATTACTAATTTGATTCGATTCGATTCAATATCGATTGTTTTGGATATATATCAGGTACAGTACATGCCAAATTTTCTCAAGGAAAAGAAATCTTGACTAATGCTGTAAAATATACATTAGAGTCAGTTGGTAGTACATTATTATAATATTGAAGGTTAAAATTGACTGATTTGTAGGCTATACAACTGCTAAAATTACACTTAATGAAGTTTTTAAAATAATAAAGTTACAATTTAATAATAATATTTCTACTTCAATTTTATTTATTTATTTATATATAAACATTTAAATGGTGGCTGTCATAAAAACTTGGATTTATTCAAACAAATTAAACATTGAAGAGCAGTAAAAAATATAATGAACATGTTATATGGTGCATATATTTAGCAAAATACCCCTCTCTACAGTATATTTTTCTATCTGGCTATTGAGTTTCACCGAATATGGTTTTTCTGAGGTAAATGTGACGTTTCGTGACATTGTTCACAAGCCATTATATTGACGTCTTTGCGCGGCTGAAACACTGATTGAGCGATTACAAGAGACAGGATACGGATTGTAAAGTTGTACTCTTTCTTTTAACTTACCTTTATTGGATGGGAGGTGCCCTTCAATGTCCACTGAACTGAAAACAGTCTAGACTAATCTATTCTTGGGATTTAAGAATCAATATCATTCCGTAAAAATAAGAATCAATTAATATCGAGATATCAATATTTTTTACTCAGCCCTACAGACTACTCTTTGATTACTTTTAGATTACTTTTAGCCTAACTCATTTATAACATTGATTTAAATAGGATAATATTATATTATATTGATATTACAATGCAAAGAAAATATATTTGTTGTTATTAACAGCATAAAGGAAATTAAGCATTACATTATTTCAAGGTTTCCCAAACTGGGGTTTGTGAAGGAACTGCAGGAGGTTTGTGAGTTTAATGAAAAGCTAATAAGTTATTAGAATATTATTAATATTAATAATAATATTAAAATTATTATTTCAATTTGCGGCCCCCGGAAAGTGACCAATCAGAATTGAGATCCATGCAATACATGTATTACTATTAGGGATGTCACGATACCAAAAATCTAGTAGTCGGTACCGATACCACTAAAAGTACACGATACTCGATACCAAGTCGATACCACGGGAAAAAAATAACAATATTACTTAAACATTAACTCCTTTATTTAACATTACAAAAGCAACATTAGTGGCACTTGGCCTTCAAAGTAATACACACACACACACACACGCATTCAAGCACACACGCACATACATACATGCACAGACACCCACACGCACATGCACTATGAATGCAAGCATTAGTCAATTATGGGTGTAATATTAGCAAATAATGTTAGTAAGGATAATCCGCGGACGGATACACAACGAATGAACAAGCTGTAAGCTGTCAGACAGTTATGTGTGTGCGTGACCATGCGCAGCGCTCGTGCTTCCAGAGCTATGCGCTCTCATTTAAATCTCACACAATCATATTCATATATCGTCGCAGTCTTCCACGTGTAGTTCTTTTGTGTGCTTGTGTCCTTTGAGGACCGACTGAAACACTACCAGGCGTATGCTCTGCCTGGCCCCGTCAGTTCCGGAAGAATTGCAGCATCGCTAGTCACTACCTTCGGTACCATTGGTACTTACGCTACTGAAGAAAAACAAGTACCAGCAGGATTTTTAAATGTTTATACCGACTTGGTACCATAGTATCGGTTCTTGTGACGTCCCTATTTACTATGCATGACAAAACTATGTCATTTATTCCCGTTTTCTATAGTGTGTAAGAATGTGTGTGTGTGTGTGTGTGTGTGTGTGTGTGTTCCTGTGGCTCAGTGGTAGAGCATTGCGTTAGCAGCGCAAAAGGTTGTGGGTTCAATTCCCAGGGAACACACATACTGATAAAAAAATGTATAGCCTGAATGCACTGTAAGTCGCTTTGGATAAAAGCGTCTGCTAAATGCATAAATGTAAATGTAAATGTGTGTGTGTGTGTGTGTGTGTGTGTGTGTGTGTGTGTGTGCGCGTGCGAGAGAGTGTGTGAGTGTGTGTAAGTACAGTGGCCAATTAGGGCAGCCCAAACAGCTGTGAATAAACTCACACACAGTTTCACTCTGGAAGACTTTCAATTACACTGGCCAATGCTCACACACATACAGGGTCATCTGGGAGCTCAAACCATGAGCCATACTGAAGTGCATCAAACTCTCCTCTCTTACTCCTCTCTCAACACTCACATTGTGTGGATTGAGGATAATGGGTGCTCATGTGATGAGAGATGCTGCCAGTCTGTATGTGTGTGTGTGTGTGTGTGTGTGTGGAGACACTAAGGTCAGGCTGGTTAATGAAGCAGTCTGTTAGTGCTAACGATGATTACCTCTCCCCGCCTAAACATTAATTCACTGTAATCACCACACACACACAAACACACACGGCTCCAACCTTACACAAAAAATGGTTCAGGTAGAAGTTTCAGAAATTAGAGACTTGCACCAGTGATCCCCGTGGAACAGGTCAGTGACGTTAGAGAGGTTAGAGATATGAATGGTTTAAGATTTGAGCTGCTAACCAAACTGGTCATTTCAACAGAGCTAGGCAGTTTTCCAACATCAGTCTCCTTTAAACATCTGATCCTTCTGTCACAGAAATGATTCTGCTGAATCACAGACT
The DNA here is from genome assembly GCA_027422415.1 of Schizothorax lantsangensis. Lineage (NCBI taxonomy): Eukaryota > Metazoa > Chordata > Actinopteri > Cypriniformes > Cyprinidae > Schizothorax > Schizothorax lantsangensis. The sequence goes on along the minus strand of CM049856.1, from coordinate 21,601,670 downwards.
AAGACATCTGTGTCCCCACTTCTTTATCATTTAAAGACGTAGCTGTTCTTTCTTGCTCTGTTAGCTGCTCGTCTGCGCTCCCTGTTAGTGAATGTAGATCAGCGTCTTTCATCATTCATTGGCTCTGAATACTGCTGGCAGCGATCAGCAGACTTGTCACTGAAGTGTGTGTATGATTGACTCCGGGTACATTTACTGAAGATCAGTAAACACAGTCGAGAGAACAGAGCAAAACAATGCACTCCAAAGAAAAACAATTAAAACAACAGCTAATTAATACAGAGCACAGACACCACTCAAGATAGCATTATCATTCTGCACACACATGCTAATTATAGCAATAAAAATAAATAAATAAATAAAATAAAATAAAAATAAAATACAATAAAAGGAATAAAGGCACATATTATACCATATTAATTATATCAGATTACTGCAGAGTACGTGAATAAATTCATTAACAATAAATATCAATAAAATATAGATAAAATACTAGAAATATAGCATTGGATGTATCCAAAATGAAGTTTTATTAAATAAAGATATAATAAATAAAAAATTCCTCAGCAGCCTCCACATACACACACATACTATTATAAGTACAATTAAAAAATAAAAAGCAACACAAATAAAATAAGACATGCTTCCAGGGATGTCTCCAAAATTAGGTTTGTCAGATTTAACAAACTTCTAGAGAAGTCGTTGTTGTTTTTTTCCTTAAAAATTTCATCCTCAAAGTATGGCTATATTAGAAACATGCACAGTTTAAGTGGGGATGCTGTTCTTTAAAGGTCACACAAGCACTTAGGCAGCATGAATAGTCAGAGACCATCTCATTTCTCTCTTTTTCCACCAGTTCCTTCAGGTCGAAGACAATCTAGAAGCTTCCCAACTTCTTAAACACACACACACACCTGTCAGCATGATTAACTGTATGACTGACGATTTGAAGCACAGAACAGAAAGCTGAAAATTACTGAAATGATCCAATTGTGTTTGACGTTAACCCTTAAAAAGGAGAGAGCAGAACAAAATAAAGGGGGAAAATGAATAATAATAATAGTAAAATGATTTTAAGCATGTTGGAGGAGCCTGAAGTTCATCTTTTATCACTGAACTAAAGACCCAGATTGTGTGAACAGCTGTTACAGCACAAAAACCTTGTAAAGAAATGCTAATTAAAGACGTGTTGAAACTTGCTTTCTCTGTCTGTTCCAATAAAGAAGCAAGCAATGAGGAAATTTTTCAGATAGCTTGATTTTCAAATTTTTAACCAATTAAAACAAGTTTTTATATTTTTCAATTCACAGACCGTAAAAAGCACAGAACCATCTCTTTGTGTACAGAAACTTCTTGTTGGTCAGGTACACATGTACAAGCCACCTCCTCTGCTCCAAACCAAAACTTAACTATCCACAATGCTACTACTGCCATTCACAGCGCCACACAAAACCCAGTTGCAGGGATCCGGGTCATTAAAACAACATGAGTCAAGCAGAAGCCAATGAGCAAAAAGAAGTCAAAGATACAGGCAGAGATAATGTTTGTTGATTAAAGCCACAAACAGAGTCAAATCTCCCTCTTTTTGTCAGCCTCATTTCAGGCTGATTATAATTAATTATTTAATTATAATTAATTATTTTGATGATCATATATTTGTCTTATTTATGATGATAACCACAGAAGATCCTAGAGAGAAACTGAAGAAATGATGACCCTTTCTGAAATGATTTTTTTAAGAGGGTTTGTGTAAGGAAATGGACATGAGAGGTCAGTAATCAGTAAAATGCTGCAAAAAAATCAGAGCTGAGAAGAGTCCATTTACAACAGAACAGGAAGGTGATATGGAGAAAGAGTGAACTGTTACTTACATAAAGCATGTGCAAAATCACATTATACAAATAGAAAATAAAAACAGATAAATAACACATCTTAGTATGGGTTCAGGTTATGAGTAGAGAGGGTTATGAATTCTTTCCTCAAATTGCCTTTAGCTGAGCTGCATTAGAGGGTCAGAGGTCACCGCAGACACAGAAATGAAACCTCACCCGCAAAATTCACTATAATTAAAACCTTTCCAGAGTCACAGGGCCACAGACATATTGAAGCTATCTGAAATGTCTCCCTAGGCAGAAGATCCCATGAGAGAGTGTGTTGCATCTGTAGATTCTCCATGATTAATTTGATCATAACATTTGAGGTCAGTAAAACCAAGGATGCACTAAATGAATCAAAAGTTACAGTAAAAATGCATAAAGTTATAAAAGTGTTTTATAAAAAAAAATTGTCAATATCAAAATAGCAGCCCAACTGTTTTCAGCATTGATAATAATAAGAAATGTTTCTTGAGCAGCAAATCAGCATATTCAGGGCTCGAAATTAACTTTTTTACTTGGTGACTGGTGCTCCCAACTTCAAGAAGTTAGGAGCACCAAAAAAAATTTAGGAGCACCCATGAATATTAAGGAGCAACACAACTGCCAATTGAGCGGAAGGGCTGGCAACATCCTCTGATGATTAAAAATCTTCAATTGAACCTTTAGCTGCAGCTGCATTAGAGGAAAATGTCAAAACGGAGTTCCCCTCAGTCACCGCAGACACAGAAATGAATTTTCTTTTCTTTGTGTCCGTCTTCACCTACACCCAAAATAAGCAAAATTTCACTATAATACAACAGGCATAAAACATTCTTTCAAATATAAAAATAAATGACATTGAGTCAGTCAGGGCTCTTTGTGTTTTGTTGTTTTAACATTAAAGAATAAAAACATATTGAAGTAATACCATCATTTACTATCTGAAATGTCTCCCTAGACTTCCATAGCAGAAGATCCACATGAGTTACCCACATTCTTCAAAATATCTAATTTTGTGAGTGAAATTAATGTTGCATCTGTAAGATTCTATCCATGAGTTATGTTTATTAAGACCTGATCATAACATTTAGAGAGTCACCTTGTGTGTAAAACCAAGGATGCACTCAAATGAAAAAATCAAAAGTTACAGTAAAAGACATGCTTTTGTGATTGTGAATAAAGTACCGCTGATAAGAAGTGTTTACAGTATACAGACGGCGGCACCAGAAAAAAAAATTAGCACGTCAATATCAAAATAGCAGATCAAAAATCCCAACTGTTTTCAGCAAATGTGATCGCGAATAACTGTAAGAAATTTGTCGCACAAATTCAAATATATTTTGAGCAGCAAATCAGCATATTAGAATGATTTCTGAAGGATTGTGTGACACTGAAGACTGAAAATTCAGCTTTGCCATCACAGGAATAAATTATAATTTATAATATATTAAAATGGAAAATATTTATTTTAATTTTGACAATAGTGTTTTTACTGTATTTTGATCCAATAAATGCAGCCTTGGTGAGCATAAGAGACTTCTTTCAAAAACATTTAAAAAAACACCAAACTTTTGAATAGTAGTGTAATTCACACAAAGAAAACCCTGTCATCACACCACCCTCTTGTAATTTCAATCCCTTTCTGTCGTCTGTGATACACAAAAAGACATGATCAGTAAATTACGACTTCAATTTCAGTCTGATCTTCAAACAAAGCTATTGTACAGCTTCAGAAGAATATAAAGAACAGGTCATATTGGCTACTTTTATGGTGATTTTTGAAGTTCAGCCTCTGGTCACTGTGATGTGTGTCAAAATTTCACTTTTTGTGTTCCACAGAATAAAAGAAAATCATTTTCTTTCTTCGGGAACAACAAGGGTGAATAAACAATGGCAGGACTTTCATTTATGGGTGAACTAATCCTTTAATTTCTCCGTTCATCAGAGACATTCAAATAGCAGGAGACAAATGAAGCATGAATGAATGAAAAAATATGAGGTTACTCAGGGCCAGATACCGTTTCTGAGCTGTGTGTGTGTGTGTGTGTGTGTGTGTGTGTGTGTGTGTGTGTGTGTGTGTGTGTGTGTGTATGTGAGGTCCTTCTCAGCATGAATTGTCTGATATTACAAGAAAGAGCTTTGTTTACTCAGGATATTTACACAAAAAAGCTTACACATACAAACACCAAAGCACACACAAGTGTGTTTGTTCAAGTGTGTTAAATAAGAGGCTTTAGACAAAAATCCTCCTAATCTGGAGCAAGATGTTAATTCATCCACTCTGGCTTAACACTCTCTTTCCTGACACACGTACACAGGACAGAGGAAGAGGAAAAACAAGGACATAACTCTTTGTCTTTTAAGAGGACAGCCTGTGGGTGGAAGTCATCTCAGGAGAGGCTATGAGTTTATGTACCAAAGTACGTGAGCGATCAAACCATAAAAGGTAGAAGAAAAAAAAAATTCTGCGCACTCAGCACATACTCACTCTGAGAGACTCACAATGAAGCCAATTAGATTTCAGTTCTGTCAGAGCTGTTCAGACTGCCAGAGTTCATATTCTAAAGACATAAAAACACTAAACTTTGCAAGTTATTCGAGTTCAGTCATAACTTTGATTAGGCAGAAGTGGATTAGAGCAGGTTAAAAGAATATTCTAGGTTGTTAAAATACATATTAAAGTCTATCCACAGCAAAATGTCTCTATTGTCAAACAGAATAATTGTCTAAAACATAATAATAATTATAGGCCTATATATTGATAATTGACTCAAAAACATAAGACATAGCAAAACAGTTTGTCAATGTCAATTCAATGTCGTGATGCTTAAAGGGATAGTCCACTCAATGAAAACTAAAAAATATATATTTTTACACTTCTCATAATAACATAAAATGTCTGTAACATTGTGTAATTGGTTGCACAGAATTGCTCACCTCAAGACTAGTAATGTGCGCTAACAGCAAATAGTGTAAATTTTGATTTCATAAGACTTTAAAATGCTTTAGAACAGAGTGTTTAAAAAAACAACTAAAGAACAAAAGGCAGATCATTCTCTTTTCAGAAGCACTGTTAAGAGCACAAGACAATTTATGACACTTGAATTTCATTGCTCTTTCAGTTGAGGAGTTGCTGTCAATCACAGGTTGGTCATAGTTCTCTGAGATTTCTCCAAAAACACATGGGCCAGACAGATACCGCTGGGTATCACGGGAGCACTGGCCTGTTTCAGGATCAGTATCAGAGCCAGTACGAGATCACCACACAGACATACTCCATTTACAGTGGGATGAAGCCTAAATATCACACAAACATCGGTCTAACGCTGCAGTTTTGGGTGTATCCCTGTAGTCCCTGTGGACACTAGGGATGTGCGCTACGACTAATTTGACTGTCGTTTAAACGGAAGTTTTGTATCCGACTAGTCGACTAGTCTAAATCTAGAAACCCCCCAAAAATGGCAAAAAAAAACAAAAAAAACTGTGCGTGTGTCTATATAACAGCATACAGTTGAAATACTTAATCTTTGAATCACACTGTCAAATCCCTCAATGAATTCTGCAAAAAATAGGTCACGATTATGCCGTATGCTTGCCTCGCGTTATCATCAATTAATTTTAGGTGGTCGTTAAACAGAAAAAAAGGAAGAGCATACACTCTTCATAAACCAGTGCATAGCTTATTTATTCAGATCGGCTGGAGCAATGCAGAAATGGAAAATCAATCAATAGACTGACAGAATTCTTCATTTTCATATAACGTTAGCCAACACATTAAAACAAAAGTTTAAAACAATAGGAAAGTTTATCAAGGAATAGCATTAAAACGGCTTTTAAAAATGTACTTCATGTTGGCTATATTGTCTAAAAACAAAACAAAGCTCGTTTTACTTACTCAGACCGTGCGCATTTGTTCAGTGAATTTAACATGTTAAAGTGGTCTGGCGAAAGACGGGACTAGAGGCGATTCTGCAAAAAAAGCGCTCGGCAGGAACTGAAGTCACAGGCACGCAGAGAAATAACTACAAGCAAGCAGACAGTCTCGAAAAGAGCCTGGAAATCTCGCAGCACCACCGAAGTGGGTCTTCGAATAGACAGCGCGGATAGTATCGCGGACCGCAGCGGCAGGTTGTAGTGTATGACATGATTGACATTTGGCTTTGGCTAGCCTCCAAGCTAACACATACATGCCTGTATTGAATATGATTACGCATAGCTCCAGTAAAGTTATTGTAAGACAATTTGACAACACAGTTTACAAAAAACATTTCCATTTCCTTCTAATTCAAAATAATCCCACACCTTGCTGGTCTTTCGCATGGAGCTTGCCGCAACTGACATGAAGAAAACGCATGTGAGGTAAAATTATAGTTCCCGCCCAGATACGCTTTTAAAAATATTTATATATTTAAATATTTTGATATGTATTCTTTTTCAAAAGTTTTATTTTAACTGTTCTTTAAAATGTTTTAAATGTAACGTTAAAATGATGGTAATTTGAATGATAAAATCATCTTTTTTTTTTCTCTCGTGTAGTCGACTATTGTTTTCAGTGTCGACTAGTAGGAGCTGTACCGTTTAGTCGACTAGTCGACTAGACCCGCACATCCCTAGTGGACACACAGGCATCCAAGTGATCAGCTCCTCTAAATGTCAGAGAGGGGGACATCATCTCATGCCTGTCTGCAAACCCTGTCACGTGAAGAGCCAGGAGACTTCAGACTGTCCATAGGAACATCTATCTTTTTTTTTATGTTTTAGAAGGAAGTCTCTTATGCTCGCTAAGGCTGCATTAAAATAAAATTCAAAAATACAGTAAAAACTGTATGAAATTTTATTACAATTTAAAATAACTATTCTCTATTTTAATATATTTTAAAATGTAATTTATTATTGTGATGACAAAGCTGAATTTTCAGTCTTCAGTGTCACATGATTATTCAGAAATCATTGTAATATGCTGATTTGCTGCTTAGAAATCATTTCTTATTTTATCAATGTTGAAAATGTCATGCTGCTTAAAAATTTTTGTGGAAACAATGATAGCATTTGAAAACATTTCCTTTACTGTCCCTTTTGATTCATTGTATGCATCCTTGATGAATGGAAATATTTATTTCCATTAACTTTTGAATGGTAGCTTAAGGCCTGACTATATTAAATACTAAGCAGTTACTAAAGAGGAAAATTATTTCTCTAGCCTATATCATCTAAAAAAACAACAGCACACAACTCAACAACGAATTCACAATAATACTGATTATTGAGCAAAACTATAAGCACACTCATTCACTCTCAAATGCCTCATTTCAAGGGAAGATATTTTTATTATACCTATTTGCATTTACTCTAGGTAAATGTATGACTAACATATACACACACACTGAAGACAGATGTGGTATTATGGGCCACGTATGTAAAGTTATGAAAATGTGCACCTGTAACTAAATCAGACAGCTGATTTCAGTGGAACATATATATAATGACAAATACAAAAACTCCAAAAGAATGAAGACATCCTTGCACATTTCACATTTATATTTTCTTTTTTTTATTTAGATCTAAGAAAGAAGACAAAATTTAAGAAGTGAAATCTGCATCTAGATCCTGTATTTTGGCATTTTTAAACAGAGCCTGCGAGTCGTTTTGTGGTAGCTGGGGCAGTGAACATCTGCTAATGGTCATTAAATCCATTTGGCTGAAGTTATTACGCATTCATGTCACTAAATGAAGCCATACACTCAGATGCCACACAAACGGAAACAGTCATCTGCTTTTTTTTAATTACCGGCCTGCTATTTAGAAAATCTTAATGCATACTAAACATCTGCCATGATATTAGAAACACATTTCCTGTCTATGACCCCACCATCGTTGTATCCTCTGAAAACAATTCTTTGTTTCCTCTGAACGGAAGAACACAAGCACCCTGAGGTGGCAGCAGTCTCTCGCTCTCGTTTGTGTCAGGGAGCCGTTCTGAGCGATGGCCAGCTGTGTCTCTGTGTGATGTTCAGAGCTGCACTTGAGTGAACTCTCTAGTACACACTCGTGTATGTTTTCTTCCCTGTCTGAGCACACACCTGCGTGAAGTACATCAGTGTTTGTGCTCAATAACGGCTGCTCCGCTTCTATCCCTCCATTACAATGGACAACCAGTATTAAAACAAAAAAGCGCAGACTAATTATCAGAACAGACAGAATAGATTTAAATGGTCTGTCTATATATTGAGAATTCAGAAACCCTTGTTATTAGCGACACCTGTGGCTGTTAAGTTCACTGCAGCCAACAACTGATTTGCTCACACTCGTGCTCACATAACATTTAAGAGTTGGATTTGTTCTTACAAACAAGCAGCTTTTCACTTCACAAGATGTTAATTAGACTGGATTACTTGTTGATTATTGTGATGTTTTTATCAGCTGTTTGGACTATTCTGACGGCACCCATTCACTGCTGAGGTGTGTTGAGCAAGTGATGTAATGCTTAATTTTTCCAAATCTGTTCCAATTAATAAACAAACTAATCTATATTTTTAATGGCCTGAGCATGATTGCATTTTCAGAAAATTTAAATTTTTTGGGTGAAATATTTCTTTAATTTGATGTGAATGAGAATAGGATGCTAGGAGAGTAAGGCCCTATGACGTGGAATGTCACGGAGTTTACCAAATTTTAGACGGATACATAAAAAATAATAAAAAATAATAATACATTTACATTTACATTTATGCATTTACGCTTTTATCCAAAGCGACTTACATTGCATTCAGGCTATACATTTTTTTGTCTGTATGTGTGTTCCCTGGGAATTGAACCCACGACCTTTTGCGCTGCTAACGCAATGCTCTACCACTGAGCCACAGGAACACCCTATAAACAGAATAAAACAGTATTTTTTTTTTAAAAAAATTAATGAGAGATGCTTTTGATTATTAATATTTAATGAAACCATTAAAATAAAACTGAATTTGAGAAAAAAGTAAACATTTCATAGGGCCTTAAAACTTTTAATAAATCGCTGTTTAATATTGTACGTTTCATGATTTCAATTAATTAGACATGATCTTTGATGAATATAATGTAATTTAACCATTAAAATAGTTAAGAAAAATTGAAACAGAAAAAAACTGAATCCAGACAAATTTAAATGGAAGAAACAGAATTTGGAAAAAATTAAATGGAATTTGGGAAAAGTGTATAACAGATTTCAAAGGGCCCTAAAAGAGGCTGTAAAGAGCAGAAGTCAATAATGCGCACTGTTCTTTACTGTGGTGTCATTTGTTTAGCCAATGAAACACTGAAAACTTCTTTCTGAAGTGTTTTCCCTGAAGTAGTAAGAAAATTGTGAAATCACCACCTGTTTCCTCCTTTCGGCTCTTAACTGCCACAACTACCCAAAACACACACTCACACAAAATTAGAAACATACACAAACTCACCCTGATCACTGAATCACACAAACCACATCCATGCAGAGACAACTGAACTTAAAGACACACACACAAGTGATGGCATTTAAGTCCACTAAGAAATTCCAAACATGTCCAATTGAGACATGCGAATTGCCTGACTTCTGTTGCTCTCTCTCTAAAGTCTAAAGTACCCAGTTCCCATCCGCAGGAGTCTCAGTGCTGCACAGATACAAAGAGATAATGGCAGTGTACAGCGGATGGCCAGTTTATTTAATAAACATAGAAATCCACCTGAGAAAGAAAACCTGAAAGAGAGCCTGTTCCCAGCCTGTGGGACAGGGAGAGAGAGCTGGGAGAAAAGAAAGAGAGGGGCTCTGATTTCAGATGACATATTCAATCACACTGATTTGTTTGTGCTCTTAAAATCTTCCATGAGAAGCTAAGACGACGAGCCAGGAGAAGCTAAAAAAGCTTGTCTCATATAATCAAGTCAATCAAGTCCTGCTCAGCCATGATGATTGCAGCCGTCGTGGTAAATATTTACACTCAGATTCATTTTTATTTATATAAGCAGACAGGTAATAGTAACAGCCTGCAGTCTTTCATTCGTTGAAATTTCTATAACTATGGCAACAATATCCATATAAAAATACAGTGCAATTTACCCTTGTCTAACCACAACAATCTAGCCATACCCACAATTCAAACCCCACCCACTCCCAGCCCAAACTCCACCCCCAACTTTACTCATCCCATCCCAGCCGTAGCCACACCCTCTAACTCCACCCACACCCATCATAACCCCACCCCCATGCAGGTTCGAATCAATGTCAGCTACTTGGCAGTAAATGTTTGGATATAAATACTACCGTCTGTAAGTTTCAACTTCACAAAAAACACCAAAAACAGTTTCCTGAATCAACCACACCGCCTTCACACACCTGTGCCCTCATTTCCAGTACTGCTCTGTAACGAATACATCCGGAGCAGACACGAGCGAGTCTGTGTTTGCCTAGGCATGGAAATCTGAAGATGTACATACTGGAATATCAGTAGGGAGTGATGTTCTGGTCTTACCTTTCCGAACTGTTCAAAATACTGTTTCACATCTTCAACAACTGTGCTCGCTGATAATCCACCCACAAATATTTTCTTTGTTCTTGTAACCATCTAGTGAGAAAGAGAGAAAAAAATAAGAAAAAAACATGAGCAAACCAAAATACATTCAGACCAAGCAGACACTTCGATTACTGACACTGATATATTCAGTTTATGATGTTCATTAGTTTGTTTAAATATGTGTGATTACATAATCTGCATGTTCACCATTTTATTTTTTATTTTTTTAAATACAGAGGAGAAAGAGACGAATCATTAATTTGCCTACATTTCAGTAACAAACATTAAGATTTATGAAATACCAAGTAATAGATCAAGAAATAGAGCAGACTTTTTTACCAGATGGTATGAGGAATCTGGAGAATGAGAAAAATAAACAAATATAGTAGAGAACTCTGTATTAATGTTTCCTTCACCACTATTTATCCGAATCTGTAGTGCCGCCACCAAAAAAATATAGATATATTTTAGCTGAGTTGTGAGCTTATGAACTATAAGTGACAAGAGTGAAAAATGACTGCTGCAAAAACATACTGATAAAAAAAAATGGCAGCACTTCATTTTACAGTCCTGTTCCACATGTACTTGTTATAATAGTTACAATAATAGGTAATAACTTGGTACTAACCCTGAACCTACCACTAAACCTAACCCATGTAGTTACCTAATATTATTCAGTACTTTCATAGGTAAGTACACTGTAAGTACAAGTAAGTGCACATGCTGTAAAATAAAGTGCAGAATAGAACGTCAACAGAAGTCCATCTGCCAGTTTACACAGATTCACAATTAAAACATAGTGAAGACAAAATACAAGAACCTGTCTCTTCTGTGCTTTTGACTATCACAATGTATTTAATCATCTTGATTTGGGGGCTTTCTCAGTATACTTCATGTTTTAAGGTGATGTTGAGGTCAAAGGTCTGACCTCAGGATGACACATTTGTGTTTGAAGATCATCTTCCTCTGTAAACAAACTCTTAATGAAAGCTTTAACAGAGACACAGTGCTAATTCCAGTCTCTCCAGATGCACCTTCCCAAGATTTCACAGCTAATAATGCTGTTACAAATCACTTTTCACTGATGCCACACATGTGTTTGGCACCATTAGCGCAGCCTTCCATTCAGTTAAACCTCTGACATGTTTACTTCTGCTCTGACACACATCCAGATGCTTTTCAGCTCCAGTCACACTTAAAAACAATAACAGAGAAAAAAAATCCTTCCTTTTCCCCTCAAAACTCAATTAAGGGAAAGAGGGAAGGAGGGAGACATTAAAACCTTGATTAATTCCCGAGCTGGGTAAGCACAAAAGATTTCTACAGCACACAAGGAGAGGTGACAGGAGGATGAGCTAAAGTGCACCCGAAGAGAGAAAGAGAAAGGCAGGAAGAATCTAAACACATGCACCTTTAGGAAATTTAATAGCCAAATAAAAAGTGCATTAAATTCACTGCAATAAATTACATCATTTGTCTTGCAGCAAAAACAGTAATATTATTACAGTTTAAAAAAAACTGCAGTCATTACTCCAGTCTTCAGGGTCACATGATTCTTCAGTCATTATTTCTGGTGTTCAGTTATTAATAATGTTTCTTACTTTTGAATGGTTGTGAACCACGGTTTTCACAAAAATATGAAGCAGCAAAAACTGATAATAATGAAAAATGGTTGTTAGAATAATTTCTGAAGGATCATGTCACACTGAAGACTGGAGTAAAGCTACTGAAAATTAAATACTGGCATTATAGGATTAAATTATTTTTTTTAATAGATTCAAATAGAAAACGTCTCTTTAAAAAAAAAAAAAAAAAAATTGTAATAGTAATCTGTAATAGTATTTCAAAATACTATTGTTTTACAGTATCTTAATATTGTTTTATCAGTATCTATATAATACTTAATTATTCCAAACTTCTGAACAGCAGTATCAGCCATAAATGTTTGTTCTATTTGCAGTTCCATCTGGTGATTCTAGTAAAAAGAAATGACACACTACACCTTTAAATACTTCATAAATCTGTGTATTCTGTCATTAAATGTGCAATAACCATACCCACCAGGCAACACGCCAATCAAGAGTGAAGATGATGTTGAAAGTTTAAGCAGATACGTGACTGTCTATCTACCTGTCTATATGCATCAGCACTGGCAGCTTGAATTTGACACTCATTCAGGATGCAAATCAATCCAGTGGCCGGAGATCAGAGCCTAAAACAAGAGCACATCCACCCGGGTTATCAGGGTTGTTCGGCCTGGATATTTACCAGCATCCCTGTTCTTATCAGCACAGATCTAGCTAATGGAAACAGCAGCTGGCCCTGTTCCTGCACTACCAGCAGCAATTTCATCTGCTTCCTGTGACATCTCGGCTCTATGCGAGAGGCGTTTCCCTGCCCGCCACCGCTGCTGCCCTGTCTGTGGATGCTTAAGTTTTTAGCTGGCTCTTTATGCTCTGTGACAGGCCTGCCCACAGGGCTGATGGGATTTCTACAAGCACTGCAACAACGCAATTACTTTCTCTCCTGCTTTCTCCATGGTGACAACCCGACACGACTGCCTAAATCCTCCTGGAGAAGCGAGAGACAGACAGCACGGTAAAAAGACATCGATACAGGAATAAAGAGAGCTTGCATGTTACACAACTTACATTATTCAGAGCAAAAATTTATAAAACGGGTATCAGAGTCCGTCGCCATAAGGCCTTTCAGGCCGAAAGCAGAGCGGTGTTTCTCTCAGAGACATACAGGAAGAGGTTTGGGCTAATATGATGTGGTTGCTTATTATTTGTGCAGAATCTGCTTCTGTCACTTATTAAAATGAGATCTGAGTTATGAAGATGTATTCCCAGCTCAGCTCAAACAGGCAGGAACACAGACAACGGGCTCCAGGGAGGAGCTGGAGAAACGGAAGAGCCGAGTAACTTTCCCACCGATCTGCTTGCACACCTGCTGGTGTTTTAGAGCAGTAACGCTGAAGGAGAATTCAACAGACACTGAATGACCTCTCTCTCCCAGAAGGACACGATCTCTTTCTCTCTGCAGCAGAGAGTGTTTGAGTGTGTGAGATCTGTTGCAGGGTCACGGCTGTTTCTCAAGGACATGTTTCTAGTGGCTTTTTTTCCTGACAGATTTTAAGTGACAGTATACTATGTCAGCATAGTGAAGTGCTGAAGTCTGATATTTATGTAAACAATTAAGTCATTTTCATTCAGAATTATTAAAGGTATAGCAGCAAAACCTAGTTGCAAGAGCTATTTTTAAAGTTAGTGACTAACAATGTAACTATAGGAAAAAAATGTACCTCTATAAAAGTAAATGGGGAAGCACCATATTTAATTTCTGAAAGGAATGAAAACAAGGCTTTGAGGGATAGAAGTACAGTGTGTTCAATATATTGTACTGTTGTTTAACAAACAACATACTGATTGTTCAGCTGACAAAACGTCTTTCAACATCATGTTGTATGACTTTCTTCCTTCAGTGGAAAAATATATTTTTAGAAAAAGCATGTATGATTTCTGTCAGTAGGCTCTAATGTTGTTTGGTTCCCAATATTTCAACAAAATAACTTCTTGGATGTTCCACAGAAGTCAGGCATACAGGATTGGATAACATGGGTGAGGAAATGATTTTGGTTGGACTACACCTTTTTAAGTTAGAAAGAAAGCTCTCCTGGATCAGCCTGCAATTAAGTGTTTTCCTAAACGATAGATTATGGAGAAACCCAAAACCTCTTGCATATTAGCCCAAAGTTTTAAAAGAAAAATGAGAAAATGTACTTTGACATACTTAACAATAAAACGGGACATTTAACAAAAAAAAGGAACCAAATCATGAGCTCTCACATCTAAGTTCAACAGAAAAGCCAGAGCTGAAAATACACTCTGAAGAGCCTCTCACTTGAGACACACACACACACACACACTTGGTTCCTCCATGACTCGAATAAGAGCTTCTGATTTAGTGAATGACAGTATTTGTGGACAGCTGATTACAGTTGTCTGACTTTGGCTTCATCTCTCAAACAAGGCCACTTGAACCAGAGGGGATCCGTTCAAGCCGAGACCTCTTTCCTGTGAGGAGCTTTTCTTCATCCTGCTCCCAATCAGAGCACTTTCTCCCTCAGCTTTTCTGCCTTCTGTTCACTTTCAAAAAGGAGTGATTAGAATGTGGCCGCAGCCATCAGCTATCCACACCGGCTCTCACTTTCCCAATGGTGATTACAGGGTGAGACGTCCACCTGCCCTGACACCAGATCAGCACAAAAACACACCTGAACTTTTAAAGCCCTAAACACACTGCACGATTTTCGGCTGGCCCAGACAAAAGAATGGCATTGTGAAACAATTGTGGCGATTTCTGTGATCGTGGCTTCTAATCGGTGCTCTTATGTCGTACAGTGAGAAAGGTTCAAAGACTGCCGTTTTCACGGTCTTGCGACCAAAGATAGCCTACGATACAGCATGATCATCGCACAGTGTGTTTGCTGGTGCGATCCATGTTTACTGACCAACCAATAAAAATGCGACATGAAAACAATGCGACATGGTAAAACATAAAACTGCTTACAAGCTCTTATCCCTTTCTCTTTCGCCGCTTCCACTTTTTTTCAGCACACATAAAATCTACAACTGCTAAAGTGTGATTTATCACACTCTTTTTGTTTACCACTAGGGCATGCTGATGACATTTTATTCTACTATAGTAATGAGCGTCGTATCGTACGAGTCAATAGGTGTCATCATCGTACAGTCTACTCACACGTCGTAGCCAAGTTTATCAGATCCATGTCGCACAGTGTGACATGCAGTGATCTTATAGGATTGCTAAATGCGTGCAGTGTGTTTTGGGCTTAAAGCATCTGTGGTAATTCAACACATCCTTCCAGTCTAAAGTTAGTAACTGTGAGATGTTCCTGTGATAAGGTGTGGACTTTCGTTACTGCATCTGTTCTGGATTGTATATACAGTGGTGTGAAAAAGTGTTGGCCCCCTTCCTGATTTTTTTTTTTTTGCATGTTTGTCACACTTTAATGTTTCAGATCATCAAACAAATTTAAATATTATTCAAAGATAACACAAGTAAACACAACATGCAGTTTTTGAATGAAGTTTTTTATTATGAAGGGAAAACAAAATCCAAACCCACATGGTCCTCTGTGAAAAAGTGTTTGCCCCCTAAACCTAATAACTGGTTGTGCCACCCTTAGCAGCAACAACTGCAATCAAGCGTTTGTGATAACTTGCAATGAGTCTGTTACAGCGCTGTGGAGGAATTTTGGCCCACTCATCTTGGCAGAATTGTTGTAATTCAGCCACATTGGAGGGTTTTCGAGCATGAACCGCCTTTTTAAGGTCATGCCACAGCATCTCAATAGGATTCAGGTCAGGACTTTGACTAGGCCACTCCAAAGTCTTCATTTTGTTTTTCTTCAGCCATTCAGAGGTGGATTTGCTGGTGTGTTTTGGATCATTGTCCTGCTGTAGAACCCAAGTTCGCTTCAGCTTGAGGTCACGAACAGATGGCCGGACATTGTCCTTCAGGATTTTTTGGTAGACAGCAGAATTCATGGTTCCATTTATCACAGCAAGTCTTCCAGGTCCTGAAGCAGCAAAACAGCCCCAGACCATCACACTACCACCACCATATTTTACTGTTGGTATGATGTTCTTTTTCTGAAATGCTGTGTTACTTTTACGCCAGATGTAATGGGACACACACCTTCCAAAAAGTTCAACTTTTGTCTCGTCAGTCCACAGAGTATTTTCCCAAAAGTCTTGGGGATCATCAAGATGTTTTCTGGCAAAACTGAGATGAGCTTTTATGTTCTTTTTGCTCAGCAGCGGTTTTGGTCTTGGAACTCTGCCATGCAGGCCATTTTTGCCCAGTCTCTTTCTTATGGTGGAGTCATGAACACTGACCTTAACTGAGGCAAGTGAGGCCTGCAGTTCTTTAGATGTTGTTGTGGGGTCTTTTGTGACCTCTTGGATGAGTCGTCGCTGCGCTCTTGGGGTAATTTTGGTCGGCCGGCCACTCCTGGGAAGGTTCACCACTGTTCCATGTTTTCGCCATTTGTGGATAATGGCTCTCACTGTGGTTCGCTGGAGTCCCAACGCTTTAGAAATGGCTTTATAACCTTTTCCAGACTGATAGATCTCAATTACTTTCTTTCTCATTTGTTCCTGAATTTCTTTGGATCTCAACATGATGTGTAGCTTTTGAGGATCTTTTGGTCTACTTCACTTTGTCAGGCAGGTCCTATTTAAGTGATTTCTTGATTGCGAACAGGTGTGGCAATAATCAGGCCTGGATGTGGCTAGAGAAACTGAACTCAGGTGTGATAAACCACAGTTATGTTTTAACAGGGGGTGGGGGGCAAACACTTTTTCACACAGGGCCATGTGGGTTTGGATTTTGTTTTCCCTTCATAAAAAATCCCCTTCATTTAAAAACTGCATGTTGCGTTTACTTGTGTTATATTTGATTAATATTTAAATTTGTTTGATGATCTGAAACATTAAAGTGTGGCAAACATGCAAAAAAATAAAAAATCAGGAAGGGGGCCAACACTTTCACACCACTGTATATGGAGCCGTTTTTATGAATGAAAAGAGGGAGGAAGTGTCCACACAAACAGCTCAGTTAGATTTATTCAGTTGAACAGAGAGAGAGAGACCTGCTCACATTTATGAACACACCACTGCCATCTGCATACTAGGTGAGCTTCATAAGCAAAATTAATATCCAGAGGAAATGTGAAAATGCCACATAGATAGTGTTATCAGTGACAGCTTAACTAAAAATACTCTCAGACAGAGAGCGAGAGAGTGATCTATCAGGATCAGTCTTGCAAAATAAACTTTTTAATTAGAAAGAAAAACTAGATTTTTATTTATACCTCCAATTGCTTCTTCTAGACAGAAATAACATTAAACGGAGAGCAAATGTAGACTTTTGT
This sequence comes from Schizothorax lantsangensis, assembly GCA_027422415.1. Taxonomy (NCBI): domain Eukaryota; kingdom Metazoa; phylum Chordata; class Actinopteri; order Cypriniformes; family Cyprinidae; genus Schizothorax; species Schizothorax lantsangensis. The sequence continues at coordinate 21,584,322 of CM049856.1, read as the reverse complement.
TTTTGTTTAAGAGACCTTAGTACTGTCTCAAACTGTGTTTAAGTGGATTCTTAATAGAGTTCTTGGTTTTCGTTCATTTAAGTCTCCTGAACAATGAAATGGCAACTACTGAGCAATAAAAGTATCCTCTGGGTTTCTGTGTTACTTCAGCTGTCCTTTAAAAAAACCTGACCCTGTCAGAGTTCTCCAAAACAACAAATTATCCTCAATTACTAATTAAAATTATTAAGTGACAAGAGAGGTAAAGAAATTGAGCTCAAATGTATGACTGACAGGGAAAATCTCTTAAAGTCAATTAGCTAGACTTCAACACTTAACCTTAAAAACATATATTTAAACACACAGCCCAAGACAAATGCTTACACTCATCCTTCAAACTTTCAATAGCACCTTAATGAAGCAGCCCATATCACAGCGTAACCCTGAGTTTATTGACTTTCCATACAGTCCAAGACACAAGCTGCCTGCAAGTCATGACAGAATGATTTTATTTACAAGATGAACGGCACTACTTTTCAAAAAATTGGGGTAGGTCAGATTTTTTTTAAATACAAAATCAATACTTTTATTGATCAATTAAATTTATCAAAGTTGACAGTAAAAGTATAACACAGTATAATATTATAAAAGATTTCTGTCTTAAATAAATGCTAAAAAAAAATAAGAAATGCTTCTTGAGCTCCATATAAGCATATTAGAATGATTTCTGAAGGATCATGTGACACTGAAGACTGGAGTACCAACAACTAAAAATTCAGCTTTGCCATCACAAAAATAAATTACATTTTTAAATTAACACAGAAAGCAGTTATTTTAAATAATATTAATAATAACAACAACAATCCACAATTTTACTGTTTTTACTGTATTTTTGATCAAATAAAATGCAGCCTCGGTGGTATAAAAGATTTCTTTTTTTTTTTTTAAATAAGCCAAACGTTTTTGCATTTGCAACAAACTCTTTAGCTTGTATTCTGCTCTCTAGACATCAGTATTGGCCATTAAAATGCCCATAACAGTCGACCATTAGCCATTACAAAATCTGCTTCAAAAATATTGACGAAGAATTTAGAAAGAAAAATAATAGGCTTTGGTAAATCCAGAAGGATTTCTCATTGCTTTCAAAGAATACTAATTTCATGATTATGAATGGCTAGCCTCAGGCTCAATTTAGGCATTTGCGCTTGGGAGATGTTAGAGTTTAACAAAAATGACCTCAACTGTAATACTGCAGTTTTCTCTCTCTCTCAGCTCCCACTGTCCCGCTGAGTCACCACAGCTGGAGAAAGAAAGAGAAGCAAAAACGAGAGAGAGAGAGAGAGAGAGAGAGAGAGAGAGAGAGAGTGAGAGAGATTTTTGCTAGGGATGTGTAAAGCAAGCTGGCACAGTCGCTTCTCTCCCCTCCTGATGCTGGACTCACAGATGACTAGGCACCAAGCTGGCACTGCCATCCTGCAGCTCTGCCCTGTGCTCTGTAGAGCACCTTCACGGCTGCCGAGTTCAGATCAGCTCTCTTCTGTACTGCATCCCCACACGACTCCTGTAACCTCATCACCACTAGTCTCACGTAGCCAGACCTTCAGACTGATGGCTGAAGGTCTGGAATAGATGGCAGCATTTATTGGCCAAGGCCCGCCCATGAGGCCGTTTGACCGACATGTCAAACAACCAATCACAGTTCCTTTCGTTCAGCGTCACGTTTCGGTGCGTGGAAATGTCACCACAATAACAGGCCGGTGTGTAAAACTCTCGGACGTATTTTAAAGATTCTATGCCGCGAACATTAAATATTTCACATACTTTTGAAAATCCAGCATTTAGTTGATCCTGATAAGCGCTCGTCGTCACAGTTGTAAACACGACGGCTTTCTTCTTTCGTGAGGGTGTTTGGCGTCACGGCATCTTTGTTTCCAGGTGGAACGTTAAAGAAAGCGACACACACGTCTCCCGGAAATCCTGTATAATTCAACCAATCCGACGACGGCTTCGACACTCCTGAAGTGTTTCCAGATAAGTGTACCATAAGCATCAGACGTTTAGCCAACGATCTGTGGGCGTGACGTCTGAAGCTGAGACTACATCACCACCAGCTTTTAAACAGGGGCCAATGAGCAGACGCACCAACCCACCTAAACCTGCCAGATCGGATCACGAGAACTCAGGCGCTGAATCACATGGAAATGATTCCACACAATCAAAATAACAACCATCTGGGTTCCGAAAAATCCTAAAAATGAGAGAATGTTTAATATTAAAGACAACATGCAATAATCGCTGACCCTTTCAGTTTTAAATAAACGTCCCTGGTCTTACTGTGCACAAATGACTTCAAAACAGATAAATGACTTACAGTTATTATAGTACAAACTTCCCAACGTCGTAGTAAAAAGTTGTTATGGCACTAATGTAATTTGGATACTAGGTATCCAGAAAGGATCTGTATAATTGATAATTGGATCAGACTCTGTGGTATGTAAACAACTAAACGGACAAATTTTGAATGATTATCCAAAAGAAAAACATCATCATGCTAGGGCTGTGACAGTCGCCATGACAACCGCGTCATGTCATGACAACTCATTCACCGTTGATTGCCACCGGCGGTAATGCGTGTGATGTCACACACTCTATAACAAGCATAAAATACAAAGTTTTGTATACAAGTGCAATAATAGTAACAGTTGCAATTAGGGCTGGGTTTTGACACACATTTCACGATTCGATTCGATTCTCATTCACAAGCTTGTGATTCGATTCGATTCAATATCGATTATTTGGGATATATATCAGGTACAGTACATGCCAAATTTTCTCAAGAATATAAAAAAAAAACTCAACTAATGAGTCTCGGGCCGGCAGGAATTGTAGGTGGGGGGAGTGAATGTACAGCGCTCTCTCCACCTTCAATACCACGACTGAGGTGCCCTTGAGCAAGGCACCGAACCCCCAACTGCTCCCCGGGCGCCGCAGCATAAATGGCTGCCCACTGCTCCGGGTGTGTTCACACGTGTGTGTGTGTGTGTGTTCACTGCTGTGTGCACTTTGGATGGGTTAATTGCAGAGCACAAATTCAGTGTATGGGTCACCATACTTGGCCGTATGTCATGTCACGTCACGTCACGTCACATCACTAAAATTGACTGATTTGTTAAAATTACACTTAATGAAGTTTTTAAAATAACAAAGTTACAATTAAATAATAATATTTGTACTTCAATTCGTTTTTTGAAATATAAACAATGGTGGCTGACATAAAAACTTGATGGATTTATTCAAACATAAATTAAACATTGAAGAAACAGTAAAATTTATAATGAATATGTTATATGGTGCATATATTTAACAAAATGCCCCTCTCTGCAGCTTATTTTTCTATCTGACTAATGAGTTTATGGTCACCGAATATGTTTTTCTGAGGTAAATGTGACGTTACGTGACATTGTTTACAAGACGTTATATTGACGTCTTTGCGCGGCTGAAAAACTGATTGAGTGATTACAAGAGACAGGATACGGATTGTAATGTTGTACTCTTTCCTTTAACATACCTTCGGATGTTTAGTCATGTTTATTTTGTGCTGAAACTGGTATTAATGTGGAGGAGATGATCAGTTCACGTGCGCTATGCGCTGCTGCGTCTGTTGAACTGAGGTGCTACAGCGATCTGTCACTCCACATTAAACAGCGCCAAAACGGCATTTATTGTTTGAATACTGCAATACAATGCACAGAATTTGAAATCTGAGGCTTGGTTTCATATTAAAAGTACCAAAGCACAATGCTTATTGCGATATATTGGATGGGAGGTGCCCTTCAATGTTCCGTCCATTAACTGAAAACAGGCTAGACTAATCGATTCTTGCTATTTAAGATTTTTTATTTTGGGATTTATTTTTTACCCAGCCCTAGTTGCAATAGAATTCGGTATTTATAGCATATACCATTTAGCAGTAAATTGGTTTATTTAGACTGTTAATTCACAAAATTCACAAATTACCTCAAACGCCATACATGGCATTTCCTTTACACCGTGTCTACACCGGACGCGAGAGGCGTTGCGCGGCACGACAAAATACAAGTCAATAGAACACAATACATTATAATAATCAGTGATGCTGTCTACACTGGATGCGGTGCGGCATAAATCCCCGACAGTAAACTGATGCCTCGTTTTATTTATGACGTGCTGACACAAAGTTCAAATGATTTTTAACGGTCGCTTTGTTGCGTCCAGTGTAGACAGACTTTAGCTGTTGCGGTGTGGCGCGTTAAGTGTTAAATGTGCAAGCACTTCATATCTCAAGAGCCGTTTCCAGTTGCTATTTGTGAGAGGAGGCCAGCGAAGACCCGCTTGCTTGGTGGTGGAATAATGAGGCAAGATACCTGGCCACGGTTGCTTAAAATGCATTTGCGCAACAAGCACACCATCTGAACGCGTGTTCAGTGCGGCTGGAAACATCGTAACACCAATGATGTCCTCCCTCAAACCGGACAATATCAACATGTTTGTTTTTCTGTCAAAGAATTTTAAATCTAACATTATATAAAAGCCAAGGTAGGCTTAAGCATTAGTGTTTACGTTCTAATTGTTATCAGGCCAATGCAGATTTTCCAGCATGTGATTAAAGTTGTTACGAATTAGGTCAGTGTTACTTATTTAGGCTACTTTCTTATTTAACTATTACTTCTTTGATAGCCTAGTGTTTTGCAGGCTGCGTGTTGCCATGTTCACTGACGAAAGTGCTAAAATAAACAAGTACGTTTGTTAATAGATGTTTGAGCCGTGCCCGTATTTATTTAATTTTTGTTTCATATATATATATATATATATATATATATATATATATATATATATATATATATATATATATATATATATATATATATATATAACACAGCGTGGTAAAAATCTGCCACCGTCACAGCCCCACATCATGCAACACTGACCTCTGTTCATTTTACACTTTTCTACATCAACTAGAAAGATTACATACATGCAGCAAAAGATAAGTTTATTTTGAGAAAAACACACTCACAAAAAAATATTTACCCATGTTTGCATCTGCAGAAAGCATTCATTACACATATTGCCTTTGTGTTAAATGCATATCTACGACCATTATATTCAGTTTCAACATCACAAAAAAATGCTTATGCTTTTTGTTTTTTTTTGTTTGTTTGTGCAATTTTAAACTGCATTTGAAGCAATTTATTAGAAAAACATCAGTTACATCAGCAACATAATTTTATTTGAAGGACATAGAGCAGGGGTGCCCGACCCTGTTCCTGGAGATCTACCTTCCTGCAGAGTTCAGTTCCAACCCTGATCAAACACACCTGTCTTTAAGCCCCACGAAAGCACAAAAGCATTATCAAGTACAAGTCCAAGTGTTCAGAGTCGTTCCTAATTAGTTGGTTCAGTTGTGTTTGATCAGGGTTGGAGCTGAACTCTGTAGGAAGTTAGATCTCCAGGAACAGGGTTGGGTACTCCTGACATAGAGTAGCAGGCACCTGCCCTTGAAAAGAGCCTTATTTTTAACTCTAGAACACATCTCTCTTTCCTCTAGCTTTGACTCCGGAGCTGGCGCTGTATACCGTGCTGCTTCAAGCGCATCATTCTGCGCACGGGAAGCGAATACCGGTGTTTATTTTTCTTATGATATGAATTTTTTAAATACCGCAATACCGGTGTCATTTAAATAACGTTCGGAACGCGACACTGTTTGAGGGGGGTCTCTTTTCACTATTGCACTGTGGCGAGGACACAGCTGCATGTGTTACTGAGCGTGAAAGTTCTGAAACTGAAGCTGAACTAGAAGAACGTGATGACAGAAGAACTTATCCACAATATCTACCACCCGCTGCCATCAGCTCCTGCGTCTCACACACACGAGCCGACTTTATTTGTTCCCCACTAAATAATTAGCAACTTTCACTAAATGTTTAGACCCTTTTAAAAGCGCACTCATGCTTTTTTCCATAGAATATACTTTTGCTGCAAACTGATCCACTAACCTAGCGACTTTTATGGATAAATCTCCCTTAGCTATGGCTCAGTTGGAGGATGTCTCCAGATTACTGCCCCGCGATGGCGCGAGGTCTGTTTACTCCCGGCGCAGTGTCGCCTCTCTCTGCATCAGATATCTTCTGATTTGTTTAAGCGAGCATCAGAGAAGCAGCACATTCAGCTGGATATAAATCCGAGCTTCATTCCCGCAGCAGACTCGTCAGTAAATGAGTATGTCAAAACAAAAGCGCGCATTTTATTAATTTTCATTTCAAGATCAAAGACCAATAGGAGAGCGCGCGCTTACTGACTGTTTGGAATTATGAATATGAGCATAGGATTCGTCTGTTAATATTATGCTTTTTTTTTCGCGGCAGTTTGAGCGTCTGCTTGTGAAGAAATACTAAAGTGCGCTTGTTGCATGAGACAAAAAAGTAATATAGCCAAAACCACCGCATAGCCGCTCTTTAGTGGGAGGAGTATTCACGTTCAACAACCAGATGCATGTTGATTTTATCAGAAGATGTCGTGATTATAAATGAGAGTGACTCCTGGTTAACATGTATTAATGAGTCATGTTTAGTCACTATTTAGTGTGGAATTTTTCTACAATATTCTCTCATCATGACAGTAAAATAGTGCATTCTAAGTCAATCTGCTGCAGTATTTACTCTCTCAGTCAGTAGAAAATGTGGTTAACACCCGGTCATGCATGAAAAAAATACCGTGAAACCGGTATAATTTTGAAAAATACCGTGATATAAATTTTTGGTCATACCGCCCAGCACTAGAACACACATGTACAATCACTGGACTAGCCTAAAAATACAGTTTGTACTTTTGAACAAACAAAATTTCACTCTGAAATATTCCACAATATGGAAGTTAATTGCACACTAATCCATCCCACAATAGCCCTTAACACTCTAAAGCTGTCATTTGCACATTGTTCTCTCTTAGACCCTCTAAAAGAAGCTGTTCATCTAAGCAGGAAACGCAGCATCTGGTCAGCCTCTGGGGAGTCCGAAACACCGAGTTACCCTAACACACACATACTCTCTGACTAACCAAATCTCTTCATCTCATTTTCACTGACTCATTCATTTCTCCCCCTCATCTCTCCTCCGTTTCTGCTCTTCTCTCTCTATCTTCTGTAATTGCTCCCAGATCTCTCATTTCTCAGCCATGCTCTGCTGCTAAGCTCTTAAAGATTTAGGCACCTCACATAAACCCAATCCTGTCGCACACCTCGACAGAACCACAGGAACCCTCCATCTCTCATCACTATACTCTCTTTCCCATACCCTATAGGTCTGTAAGGCGATTAAAAATGTAGTTCTTGCCAAATGGAGCCCGTGGGCTTGTAAAATTGTTGGTCACTTCAGGCGAAAAACAGCTCTGTGCACTGCGTGTTCTTTTCCAAAGGAATTATGATGTTTTAAAGCAGTACTGTTAAAGAAAATAACCCTTTTAAAACACTCAAAGTCAAGCAGCACTCGAAGCGGACGTCAGAAACTGGTAACGGTATCCATCACTGATATGCCATCATAAAGAACAGTTGATTTATGTAACGAACCAGAATAAATCAGTTTTACAGTAGAAATTGTTCCATCTTTCCATCCACAACGATATGATGCATGCACACTTGAGTGAGGCTTGATGTTATGTGTTAAAGTCTCCAGTCTCCCTGAAAGGGTTTGATGTATCATATCTCTGCTGGTAAGGATAGTATGTAGGTACATTAGCTTAAAAAATTGAATACACAATAATACAAAAAAGTGCCTTAAAAAAATAAAAATACTGTCAGCGCCGATAGCCTTGTGGGAAAGTGTGCCGACATATAGCACCATTGCACTACAGGCGTCCCGAGTTCGAATCCCAGATCGATGACCCAATCCTGCCCCCCTCTCTCTCCCACTTCGCTTCCTGCCACCTCTAGGGTTGGGCCGATAGACGATGCCATTGTCCATCGCCGATGGCTGATGGACATCACGATGTTGAGCCGGCATCTCAACTGCTATTGAATGCACAATTGCTTTTTAGTTTCACATTCACTTTCGAGATTCGCGATCGCACGTACTCTGTTTATACTATGGAGCGGCAGTACTTACCACAAATTTTACAAGATTAGATTGTCAGTGGTGCTCAGGATCTGCAAATCATTCGCCAGCATCCTCAGTCATCTCTCCTTACTCCGTTTATGTGTTAAGTGAAATTGTATGTACTGTAATGTAACAGGCAACCGTTAGCAATTGCTATTTGTTTTCCGTGCCTTTCTGAATACGGATTCATGCTTCGGGCACATCCCCTAACTCCCCGATGTAATCGTCCATCGCAATGTTTCACCGTAGACATCGTCCGATGCCAATTTTGTTGACATCGCCCAACCCTAGTCACCTCTATACTGTCCTGTAATAAAGGCAAAAACGCCAAAAAAAACAACAACAAACAAACATGAAAATACAGAAACTGAATATGTATTAATATAAGGAAATACCAATATTTCTCATGTTCCTTTAGGAAGTTCAAAAGCAAGCTTATTTAACTCAAATTAATAGTGCAGAAGCTTTTTTTTTACCTTGTGCACATATTATCATGAGAACTACCTCATAAAACCTTCAAGCACAGCTTAGCCTGTTATGAATAAACATTGCTAAATGACACAAGGTGTTGGGTTTTAAGTGTAAACTGCACAATGCTCTGTGTCCCTTTGATAAGGGCAATTACAACCTGTTTAGAGGCTCTGACAGACCCTTTTGCTGAACACACAACTGCTCTGATATCCATTACACAACTAAATGAAATCCTGTGATTACAAACTCTAGAATGCCAGAATCAAATTCTTAGCTTAAGAGTGTCATATTAAACTGAACAACCAGAGGCCAAGGACACATTCCCTTCTCTGCTACTTTAAAAACCAATCACCAAATGCTTCATAGTATGCAAATTCAAAGTTTAAATAGACGGATTATTGGTTAGTCATTAAGTCAGGAGAGAAACTTTAACACAAAAATAAAACACCCTTTCCATATTGATGCTCTCACACTCTCTGCCATTTATATAATTTCACTGAAATTAAACACACTACATACAACTGTGCACACAGACATTATACATTACCATTCAAAAGTTAAAATTCCCAAAAGTTTCTCATGCTCACCAAAGCTGCATTTATTTTAACAAAAATACAGTAAAAAGATAATGTGAAATATTATTAAAATTTAAAATAACTGTTTTCTGTTAATACTTTAAAATGTTATTAATTCCTGTGATGGTAAAGCTGAATTTTTAGTTGCTCAAGAAACATTTATTATTTATTATTGTCAATGTTGAAAACAGCTGTGCTGCTAAAAAAATTGGTGGAAACAGTGAAACATTTTTCATTATAGTCTGATTTGATTTGATTGATTGAAATTTTTCTTTTTTTTTTGGGGGGGGGGGACTTAATGACCCCAGACTTTTGAACAGTAGTGCACATGTACACCTGTGCAGGTAAACATCCATTAGCACATAATGTCTACTTCCTGCCTGGCTTATTTGGACTTACCAGAGCTACACATAACAAACACACAAAAGAAAGAAAAATGTTATTTGATATTTTGAAAATATATTAAACTTCTCTTACACCAAACTACCCAGAATTTCTCATAGCATCTCATAACCAACAGCATGAGACATACAGATCCATATTGAAGGCAGTTTGGCAGACGTACTCACCGCAAAGAAATGTGGTTTTATCATATCTAAAGGTCTTTCATGGAGACTCTGTGTATATAATTATTCTAAGAAAACCAGGAAGAGTTTCAAACCCTCAAATCAAAGTCTAAAATAAATGAGAAGAGACAAAAAGAGGAGGGAATCGCTTCCTCTCTCTTTCGCTCCTCTCGCTCTTCATCTCTCCTTCACCGTGCACATCAGAGCAGCTCAGGCCTTCAACAAAACAGGTTCCTGAGTTTATTTACATAAACTTCAAAATGCCGCTCTGTTTAGGAGAAACAAAGACAGCAGACATCAAAAGCTCGTAAGATCTGGCCAGCGCCTCCACGCTGCAGCCACCGCAGGCCTTGAGTAAACCTCCAAAAAGGATGTTTGCTTTATTCCCACCCAACAAACTCTTTTTTTTTTTTTTTTTTTTCATTCTCCACTGAGAACTAGAACATTAACCGAGAACACTGTGAGAATGTTTCATCGGTACTGGTGGGGAATTTGTCAGTGCGCAGAGAGTTTCCAGACCTCCACGCTGACAGAAAGAGCAGAACACATTGTCCTCAGCTTTCCACTTGTTTTCTGAAACCGGGGGACAAACACAGAGAAAGGGGACGACCACTGGAAAAATTGCAGAAAATTGCTGAATAAATGTCCTCATCCAGATTCAGAGAACACTGGGTGGCTGGGGCTCACAGTTATGGAAAGTAAAAAAATAATTGAAGTCTAAAAGACAACAGATAATTTTGTAACTCGATTTAAGGCCTGTTCACAGCAAGAATGATAACTATAACAATAAATACATTAGCATACACACCAACAGACGATAAAGTTCTGTTAATTATAAGCGCACGCATAGTTATGTTGCCTGCCACGCTTTAAAACAGGATGGATTCTGATTGGCTGACAATGTTTTTATCGTTTATCAGCTAAAAAAAAAAAAAAAACAATTCCAACTATATTGCTGCTTTGTGTTATTGTTGTAGTTGTAATGTGGACTTTCATCTACTAAATATCCTGTTTCACTATAAAGTGTCACATTACAAGCGTTAAATGCACTGTGAACAGTGTTTTATTTTGATTTAAACACTAAACTTGACTTCACCTGAGAAGGGTGGGAGATGGAGGAGGGTTGTAGAGAGAACAGGACACGGCAAAGGGAAATTGAGATCAAGGCCTTTTGTCCCCGTTCATGCATGTCGTCTCTCTCTGAAGACCTCCAGCGTGCAGGCAGCGGGGTGGATGCCAGCAGAATGAGCTGCATCCGTGCATGCCTGCGGACCGCTGTTTCTGGGCTCTGCTCTGGAGGGATTTCAGCTGACAGCTGTTATTAATAAACGAGTGCTGGAGGTCAGTTCATTCCTCCGCCTCCTCTCCACCTGACTCCAGCACAGATACACGTCCAGCATCTCACCAGCTGCTCTAAGCACCTCTGCAGGAGCCATGGACACAGAAATGGTCTTTAATCAACAGCTTCACTGACTGGCCATGTGGTAAATACAACCTACATTATTGGGCAAAAGTCCAAGAAGACATTTGTGTCAAAACAAATGTGTAATAATCCTTTAGAATAACTAGGTAACACTTTACTTAAAGATCAATATATAATATATAGATATTTTACTTTATTGATTTAATGTAATTTTTATAGTTCCCGTGCTTTAACTGAGCACAATTCTCCCACAGTGGGCACGCATTTACACTTCCTGTATAATTAAAGTGGTAAACATCAGGTCAAGCTTCAGGAACGCTTGCTTCCGTTTTCTACTCATATCCCTTATAGTCTAGACTGTTCTGAGATCACAGAGCAGCTGTTCTGTATCCGTTTCCCCACTCATCCTTACTAAACACTACTGCACTCATGCCACTGAGAGTCAGCTGTGGCTAATCTCATCCAGGGAATCCTCAAAACAAATTTCCTGCACACATATTAAAGCAGTTGTCCTCTCACTTGAGGCCTCTGTGCTTCTACCTGTAAACGGACTCCAGAAAATCCCATTCATCATAAATGTGTGAAAATATATATTCAGGACAGAGTGTCAAACTGTTCCCTGAGGACCTGTGACCAAGCTGAAACCTAAACACACGATGTGTGATGCATCTAGAGCTTAAATCTGCAGTAACACTCTCATATCTGCCTGAAGGTGATCAAACTAACTCACACACATCCACATCTTGGCTAAAAAGAGAGTGATTCAGTCTGTAGTGCCTTGAGCTCTGAATTAGACTTGCGTAAAGAGTTTCCACTGGAATAACCAAGTGATTTTACCGCAGTTTTCAAGAGCCAGCACTCATCTGAACAAAACACACTCGCTCTTCCTTCTCTAGCATCCTCTCTTTCTCCTTCTCTGGTCTTGATGTTCAGCATTCTACTCCTCTCAGTATTAAAGGGGTCATATCATAAGGAAATCAGATTTTGATAATAAAATAGCAATGAAATCTGCTGTAACTTTGAGAACTCCTCCCTAGTCCAAATTAGGAATTTATTGAAATTATGCTGAAATAAATTACAACCTATTAGGACAGATGCTTGTTTGCTATAGCAGAATTTCCGGCCTAAACTTGCATTCACCTTTTTCTTGTGTTCAGTTAACAGACTGGAGGGTCAGCTTTTTTTTTTTAAGAAAGAGGTTTATTTCACATTAACCTTCTCTCTCTCTTCCAAACCTAAAGATCGTCCAGAGACAGTTAAAAATAACACAAACACAAACAGCGGGCAAAGTCGTCATTGCCCAAACCGAACCTGCCCCATGCCACAATTAATCACACTTCCAGGTTTATAAAACAGAGCCTCCAGACACACACATTCAGGTCTCCCGAGTTGACTGTGTCCTGTGTTGACACTCAGTATCACCGTCAGCAACCACAGTTGTACCATCCACCTGCATCTGCTGTCAGCCTATCAAACACACATTGAGAGAACAGTCAAGCCCCTGTGCTGTCAATCACATCCCCTTAGGCTGAGGTGGTATTGTGGCAATACAGTGAACATATAATAATGTCATCAGGCAGAGACATAATTAGGATGAAAATGATGGGATTTACACATAATCAGCTAGCATTTACTCATGCATATGCACAACTGACATGCCATTTTCTGTCCCAATTTAACAAATAGAGAAAGAAATACTGATATCAAGGCGGCATCTGTAGGAGAATAATTTCTCTTTACTGACAAAAATGTCCTTTTCTATTAAAAAGGGCCTTGTAGATGCATTAGTTATCTATTCTGATCCAAAACCTAGTGAGCTGCTCACCCAAAGAGTATTTGAAGGCATTGTTCGGAGATAGATAAAACTATTTTTAATGACACTTCTTGGTAATTCTACAAGAATAGACAAGTCCACATCACAACAATAACAACAAAGAAGAACAATATAGCTGGAATGCCTTTCAGACGATTTCTTTTTTTCCAGATGATGATTTTCCTGCTGATCAAATTGGGATCCACCCGACTTGAAAGAGCTTGAGCATTTAAAGAAATAAAACAATGTAACTTCAGCACATGCTGCCTTCTATTAGACAGAATTATTATGCCTGGCTACATGGACTATAATGTGACTTATAGTTAATTTTTTTATTTTTTTTTAATCTGCCTTGATGTTGTTCAAAATGCTCCTGATTCAAAAGGTAGCCAGTAACATCATGCTTCATTGTGATCAACATCAAAAGGTAACATTGCATGCTTATTATATGAAGAAAAAAAACTTGAGAAAAATTTCAAAATGGTTTTAAAAAGGAGTTTTTGTCTACTGAAAATCTTCTGAAAAGATGTTTTGTCAGCTAAACAATTGGCTGTTGTTAAACAACAGTACAATCCATTGAACACACTTTACTTCAATCTCTCACAACCTCATTTTCACTCCTGTCCAAAATGTAATACTGTATGGCACTACCTTAACTAAGGTCTACTGTTATAAATTAAAAATCCTCCTTGTACTATTTGTGTAGTTGCTACTACCTATGAAAAACATTCTAATTCAGTCATTTATGAGGTTCTATTTCAGTTTTGATGCTTATTTAGAAGGCAGCTGGCTATGTAGGCAGTAGACAGAAAGGCAGCTCATTAAGTTTTGGAAGAGAGCTATGGTCTAGAATTAGAGAACGATAATGAGGGTTAACTGCTTGTGACCACGATGCTATGATTTTATTCTGGGACATAGTCACACATCTTCATGTAAAAGAGGAGTGTGGTCCTGGGTTGAGTGGAGACAAATGATTTCTCACACACACACACTCAGCTGGTGCGTCACACTGTGTAAGAAAAAAAAAGACTTTTAAATAATAATTAACTGGGCCATTTAAAACCACTCTGCCCCACACAGCTAATTACCCCAGCCGACTTCTGCCCTCGCTTTGCCATTGTGCCCCAGAATAGCAGTGGATTCAATGATCTCAGCGGCTGCAATGTGGACCGACGTCACGCAAGAGCTCTTCTGTGCTATTCTCATTGCTGGCTCAGGAGAACGACAGATTGAACACAGCTACCTGAACAGCTTGAATGCACGCAAATTCTCTGCCACTTTCTGATTCGACATCTCACAGATAAAGTAATTCTGCCCTCACAGGGCAACCAGCAGTGAACATAAGACATTTCTGCACCTGTTAGAACTGGTCTGAGCAAATAACCACCTTGTTCAGGTAACACAAGGTGGATATAAAATCAGAGCATCAGTGACCTTAAATACAGCAAAGCAAAGCAAAGAAAGCAATGGACCTCAAAGGAGTGAAGTTTCTCCTGCAAATGATGTCGGCTGATTCATTCCAGCCTCTCTGAGTCAAATACACACAATGAGTTAAAAATAGAGATCCTCACTTCCTGCTCCCATTAGCTCTGTCTTAGAATAGAAGCCCCACGTTTATAGAAACGCCAACACAAAGGAGAAAGACAGAAATGATGAAAGTGTTCAGTTCGGGCTGAAACTAGAGGGCAGAAAACACATGATTTTAAAGTATTGTATGAAAACCTGCAATCATAACTACTGAACAGTAGACTGGCATGAAGTACAAAACTTCAATTTTAGAGTCATTTTAGTCATAACACAACTAGACAAGGCTAAAAACAGTCCCTCTTGCCTGTAGGTCACCCTGCAGAAAGGGAAACCATTAGTCAGAGCTGCATGAACTGAATGTAAAGGTCAGTGTCAGGTCACCGGGACACAGTCTGGAAGGTCATAACTGGCTGTAATTAAACTGATCTGGTTACAGATTTTTGGATAAGATACACTACCCCACCTAAAGAGACAGAGTAAAAGCTCAAAGATGTTAAAACGTCTTTTGTCTGGACCAAGAAAATCCCATGACAGGAGAGTGAACAAGAACAACCCGGGAAAAGAGATGGCTGGTGACCTCTGCCCTCTCCGGCGGCCGCTGAAAATACTCGCCCCGGCCGGCCCGTCAGAACAAGCATCTGGATCACAGTGCCAGTCTAATCAGAACTGATGAATGTGGGTCGGCTTTAATCTTGCCATGTTGAACTGATTGGAAGGCAGACTCTGCTTTGAAGTGGAGAATTCCATTAGCTTCCGGCGCTCTGATCCGACCAGTCCGGGAAAGCCATCGCACACACATACACACACTCACTCTTTTCCACCACCACACCCCCCCAAAGGCAAATGTAGAAGCCCATTTCAACAGAAAACAGAGAATATCTTTTTAAAGAGCATCCGTATGAGAGAGATTCTCAGTCTGTCCTGGCTGTCTGGGCAGCGGCGTGGCATCCTAACCAACTTCAAGGGCTCGCCTTTACTTTGATCCAGTCAAATACGACAACTGGCTGTTAAGGGATCACAGACAGAGGAGAAGAACTGAGAAAAGAGCCAGTGAAAAGAAGAAAGCCAGCCACCATCTGGGCTGACCACCAACTCTTTCTCCTCACACACACAGGCAAACCGTCAGAACCGTCTGCTCCATGCAACAAATCAGACCGTACCTGATGTTACCAAGCACCTATTTTCATTTCTTTACAAACCATCTCAAAATATCTTCATGCTTAAGTATCTTTATGTCTAAATAGCAGTATGGCTTTCAAACACCTGTATGTGTATTTGTGAATGAGAATAGTCAAATGTAGTTCTTTGTCAAAGCGAGCCAATAAAAGTAAAGACAGTAGGTTTTTAAAGTAAATGTAAAGGGGAAAAAAGTTGCTCCTGATTGCATGAAAACAGCTTTCCTGTAGCTCAAATGGTAGAGCATGGCGCTAGCAACGCCAAGATCATGGGTTCGATTCCCAGGGAAAGCAAGAGCTGATAAAATGTAAAACTGTAACTTGAATGCAATGTAAGTCGCTTTGGATAAAAGCGTCTGCTAAATGCATAAATGTAAATGTAAATGTAAATGAAAACCTCAAATCAATATTCTCAAATCAATCTTACTGACCCCAAATATTTGAACAATAGTTTAATCCAAGGCTCCATATCATTGCTTTAATTTGTTGATATTAATCAACTTATGTTTTAAATAAATAAGGTGTCAAAGTGGTATCAAAATTTGTATCAATAATTGTGAAATTTCACTGGTAATGGTATCGAAATGCTGGAAATTTGACAACAATCCTCCCAGGCATCTGTACATAAAAATCAAAACTTTAAAGTAGTGCTGTCAAAGTTAACGTTAATAACGCAAATTCATTTTAACGGCACTCATTTTTTTAACACGCGATTAACGCGTATTTTCTGTTTGACCCGTGGCCCAACCCGTAGTTGGAGAAATGGAGATGCACAGTGTTGCCAACTTAGCAACATTGCAGACCCCTTTAGCGTCTTTTTTCCCTTCAAAAAAGCGCCCAAACCTAGTTTCTGAGAATCACCGGTACTGCCGCGCGAGCGCAAGGTCTTGCTCTCCCAGCGCGCGCGCACACACTCTCTCTCTCTCTCTCTCTCTCTCTGCGTCTGCTCAGTTTCTCTCCCAGCGCGCGCACACACTCTCTCTCTCTCTCTGCGTCTGCTCAGTTTCTCTCCCAGCACGCGCACACACTCTCTCTCTCTCTCTCTCTCTCTCTCTCTCTCTCTCTCTCTCTCTGCGTCTGCTCAGTTTCTCTTCAGCGAGCGGCGGAGAGGAGCAGCGCTTTAATTCAGTTAAACATGGATATTATGTTGCTTGTCTAATTTTACATGCAAGTATAGCCGAAATCACAGCACAGCTATTGTCTTTATCTTATGTGTATTTGATTTCATCAGACGACGGTGCGATTATCATGATTTTTGTGCAGATTAACATCTTGGAAGGGAGAGCTGGTTATGTAGTCTTAATGGGTCACGTTTCAGTCACTATTTCATATTCATTCCGTTGTCTGACAACAGAAACAGTAAAATATACCAATGAAAACAGTTTTATTGAGAATTTAGCTGCATCAAAATATAGTATGTGGGCACAGAGAGGCAAACAAATGTAATAATAAATAATAAATGTACATTTTGCATTTTCAGAAAAGAGCTGCCCTGTCCTGCAAAAGTGTAAACAGGTTTAAGTAAATTGCTCAGTGCAAAGAAAGAGAAGTAATGGGAACCTGGTATTTATTTTTTCATGTGTCTAATAGACATGAACAAGTTCTTTGAAAAACATCTATGACCTTTGAAACATGTCTACTCTTCATGCTCTATGTTGACTATGGTTTCAATAATAATAAACATACATTTGCATAAAGCATCCATTTTTGTCCATGCCGATGTTGATTAGAGTATTAAAAACTTGAAAAGTAATAATTTAAGGTACATTTAGAACAAATAAAAATGTGTGATTGATTGCGAGTTAACTCATGACAATCATGCGATTAATCGCGATTAAAAAATAATAATCGATTGACAGCCCTACTTTAAAGCCATAAAAAGGGAGACGCAAAAGGCACTGCAGTTACGGGCCTGTCCTCTGTGAAGAATGTGATGGAGAGAGAAAGAGAAGCATAATCAAACACTGAGATCTTCTCATTTTGTTGCCGTTTGTATTCAAACAGAACGAAGAGCAGCAATCAGACGACGCAGTCGAGTAAACAAAGCCTGCATCATTTTGTCTTATATTACCACAGGGCAAGCGTTGAAGAGAGAGACGATAAATTAGGACACAAAACTGCAAGGAAAGCAAACCTAAGCGGTCACCTCTGGTGCTACAATCCAGCTGAGAGCCATTTATATTCCCCGACATGATTTTAATTTTAATATTACAGCCAAACAAAACCAAACAGGGTCGGATTATACAGCACTCAACGGAATCTCTCCTCCTTATAGCCTGGAGAGAACTGAAGCTGGCAAACCTCAGGAAAACCGCTTCGGTTTGTTCTTCTTGTTGTTTTAGGGAACTGTCAAGGCTCAAGGGAGAGAGACAGTGCTGAGAGCAGGAGAGAGAGAGAGAGACAGCTCTGAAATAAAGAGGGAGAGAGAGTGTGCTGAAGGGCAGGAGAGAGAGAGACAGGACTGAATTTGAGAAAAAGAGAGAGACAATGACAAGACTGAGATCAG
This sequence comes from Schizothorax lantsangensis, assembly GCA_027422415.1. NCBI lineage: Eukaryota > Metazoa > Chordata > Actinopteri > Cypriniformes > Cyprinidae > Schizothorax > Schizothorax lantsangensis. Next base: position 21,566,158 of record CM049856.1, on the reverse strand, counting down.
GAAAGAGAGACAGTTTCCTATTGTACACAGTTATGCTTGCAAATGCTTCGGTGATACAAATACACAGGTTTTTCATGCCATTAAAGCACACTAAAATTTAACATACATGGGTGAAAAAGAGAGCTGAAGAGAAATAGACTAGCCTGGAGTCAGGACAGAGAGACCGACAGGACTGTGGAAAGAAGAGAGAAAGCCAGTGTTGGGAACGGTAGACAAAGAAACAGAACTGAGATGAGAGAATCAGAAAACAGGACAGGGCGGCAGGACTGAGGGCAGCAGAGAGACACAGTGCTGAGAGCAAGAGCGAGCGACAGGACCGACGGCAAGAGAGAGAGGGGGTGAGACAGCTAGAAGCATTGTCCTACACTGTGTATTACGGCTGAAGAGAGAGATAAAGCGAGCGAACACAGAAGAGTGCAGCAGGGAGTCTGGCTGCTTTATTGCAAGATATTGGGTCATGCCTCTGTACACATGCGGGAGCGTGTTTGTGAGAGACAGACACATCTGTGTTTCAGCCCCGGCAGTTCCAGCATCTCCGTCAGCCATGGGCTCTGACTCTAGTCTGCTTTGAATTAGTGGTCCCGTTCTGGTCGAGCTTCTCAATGACAAAATAACTTGTTTAAAGAACATTAGATCCCTGATCCACTGTGCAATGAGACAACACTATTAAAATACAGACTGACTGCCTTCTCAGGTCACCGAAAGACAGCACGCAGCCACAAATTATTGAAAGCAAATACAGCAGTCTGTGTTCGCGGAAACATGCAAAATCAAAGCACTAGTCAGTGCCTTGGGTGGAACCAAACAAAACTAATACTACCAATTAAACTGAGCACATCAAATTAAACAATGACCTTCAACTGTCCCTGATTACACAAATAGCGGTCCGACAGATTTCCCAGAGTAATTATCTGTGTTTTTATATATAATTGGCAGGTATGAGCAGTAATTCATTAAATCATTTGATGACATTAAGATTTTAATTGTTGCTTTTCTGTAATCCTGTGGTGAGGCTCATGGATTCTAATCAGAAAGAGTGAACACTGGTTCTATTTTTCGCTTTTTTGTGTAAATTGTCTTCATAGTTTATTCCACTGTTTAATGACAAATAGTGGGGAAGAAGTTAGGCTACATTTAGATTGAAACCTTAGCATACTATTTTTTTTAAAAAGGTGTGAGAACTAGTATGGAATATGAAACGATAAATGGTAGTTTGCCACACTGTTGTCATATGACCTCACTATTGTGGTTTAATTCTGTCCGGTAGTGCAGCATTTCTGAGCCAAAAATGCTTAAAGGTGTCTTAAAAATTAATCAAGAAGAATGTTACAAATTTTAGATGATGTTACTTGCATAATGTAATCTAAAAATGCTGCAAATGGAAAGGTTGAGTGGAGCACATTGCATTCTGGCATGTAGCATCCCAAGTACACTATTCAAAAGTTTGGGGTCGGTAAGATTTTTATTTTTATTTTTTAAGAAGCCAATTATGCTTACCAAGGCAGCCTTTATTTGATCAAAAATACAGTAAAAAATAATACTCTAGATTTTTAAGCTCAAATTTAAGACTTTAAGACCTTTTTTAAGACCTGCACAAAAAAATTGAATACCATATGAGCGAGGTGGGGCAATGTCTATAGTATCATATTAAACTGTAAAATTACTGTAAAAAGCATAATTTACAGATACAAGTTTTAACAAAAACAAAGTTTTACAAATGATAAACTTTACATTTCAGCCTTTAAACCATTTTTAAGAAAATGGATAAGTCAAAAGTATTAATTATTATATTAATTTAAACAATTATTATGAATAAATTGTTATATAAATTAAATAACATAAATTAGGTGTGTGCGATATTGACAAAAAATTATATTTCCTGGATATTTTTTGGGATTTTATCGATAACGATACTTAGACGATATTTTGCTGAGTGTGTTATTGTGCTGGTATCTTAAGGACTACCGTGGACAGCTGACTCCTGAATTTTTGATATTCTTCATATTCTGTGTGCGTGGTCAGTTCACAGCAGTGATAGAAATTAATCTTTTCCAACAAGTTTTATGGGCATTTTTACCTTTAAGCCATTTTTTTCTAAAAGTGTGCATCATCTTTTGAGTCAAATTCTTGCATTTGGGCTGTTAGCAAGTAGATGAAATCAGTATCAACAGAACTGATTTTTGCAATGCAGAGAAAACACAGAAGTTGCATCTGAAGTGGCATTTAGATGTATTTACACACTGTTTAATGCAACTCAGAGGGACATGGAATACTTTAACCAGCAGTTACAAATGCATAAATAATGTTTGGATATTTTAAACACATTCAAAACTGATGTTTGAAATAAAAAAATAAAAATGAAAAGATACTTTAAATGTGAAATTAAAACCACCAGTAGGTGGCATCAAGTCACTGTTAAGTGAGTCATTGCACCTGAACCGAATCATTTAAACGGTTGATTCATTCAGGAACGAATCACCGTCATGTTGCTCAGAGACACAAAACAGCACTGTGGCTTTGTTTGGAATTATTTTTGTTGGCGAAATAGAGCAAAAACAGGCAATGGTGTCTAAAACGTAAGTCTCTTAATATTAACTTCTTGTTCAATGAACTGTTGTATAAAATCAATATCACATTTGTAATCATGCTGACTTTTGGAGAAAAAAACGGCCCTCTTCATGTGATATTAACTATATTAAATGATATAAATATATACCTTATCAGCCCCCATATCTTGAATTATGTAAATTCTAAATTAATTTTAATAGACTGAATCATGCAGTGAAAGAACGCACTCTAAATGCGTACGTGCACTAGTTTAACCTAGATGTTAACTTACTAGACTTCATCACGTAATGTAAGTGTGCACTCTGTAGGTGTGTTTTGTTTGCTTTTCGCGATATACTCGATAATGTCAAATCGCACATCGTTAAAACTACAATTACGATATTATCGCAGACCATGCATATTGCACACCCCTAAATGTATTGTTTTCTTATCGATCCACCAGTTCACATTTAAAGCTCTGCGTGTTTGCAGTGTAAAAACGGGTGGATTTTCGCATTTGTCTGAACTCTGATCAAAACAACAGTTTTATTGAAATTGCACATTCATTCTCTGCCGGCAGGTGGCGCGTTTGGTAAAAATAACTGTTTCCCTGTAAGGCCAGTACACAAATCAGCGCAGGACCGGACTTTGAACGTGCAGCGCTCATGTTTCATAACCTTTTGAAGTTTAATCGTCACATTCAGCCATATAGCAATTCTGGTCTTTCCGTCCCCAAATTTAAGACCTCTTGAAATCATAATTAAGATTTTCTTGTACAATTAAAGACTTTTTAAGGCCTTAAATTTGATATAACTAAATTTAAGACTTTTTAAGACCCCGCGGAAACCCTGTTGTCACTAGTTGAAATCTTTCTAATATGCTGATTTGGTGCACAAGAATCATTTCTATAATAGGCCTAATCAATAAAAAAAACAGCTTGTTTTATGTTTTTGTGTAAACATTACAATACACTTTTTTTCAGGGCATTTTTTGTAACGATGGAAAAGTTTTTACTGTCACTTTTGATCAATTTAATGAAATCTTAATGACCTCAAACATGAATAGTAGTGTATACTGCATTTGCAAAATGTGACTGGCTTATCTATACACAAAAAAAATTACATCTGCAAAGTGCATACTACAAAAAATAGCAGAGTAGTGTATGCTATTCAAAACATAGTCAGAGTGAAAGAAAAAGGAAGGAAAGCTTTAAATTTGAGAGTCAGACAGTGGCAAAGGAAGCATTTCTAATTTATATTTCCACAAGAGCTTATCAGAGTCTCTGGATGGTGGTGGCATCTCCACCATGATTAACCCCTGAGACAGAGAGAAAGAGAGAGGAAGATATGAATGAGTGTGGAGCTGGAAGTTGAACTGACAGGCAGAGACAGACAGTGACAGCAGCAGTGAGACTGACACCCTAAAGAAAGAGAGAGACAGACAAAAGAAAGAAAAAAATAGTAAGTGAAAACTCAATCACACAGGAGGAGGCACAACACAACGGCTGATTCTGTCTTCCAACAGAGACGGAAAAACATAAAATATCAAAATAAACCGTGAAAAACGACAGAAATTAGTCTGAAAATGAGGAAAAGTGGCATCCAAACACTGAAACGAAAGAGAATCTCTCAGACACACACACACACACACTTCATCCCATTTACTGCTGTGCTTGTTTAAAAAGTGCTTATATCTCAAGAGTTTTAGCTGTGGAAGACACAGAAAGATGGAGACGAAGCGCTCTCTCTCCACTATAGTTGACGTTGTGCTGGTGTAATTACTTGTGCAGATGCCTCACCACAACCACGCAAACCCAGCTGACAAGTGCAGATGTAGACTTGACTACTAACAAAACTGTCCTGATTTCCACTGAGCACAAAAACAGAATCATAGCCCCAGAAAGAAGCGTAACGCTAGCTTAGCTTAAAGTGATGTCTCAGCACCTGCAAAGTTTCACACCAGATAAAAAAAAAAGAGAGAGAGAGAGACCTGCTGCTTTCCATCCATCCACAAAAGACTGATATCAGCATTGTATAATCTGAGATATTACTTTAAAACAGTTTACATTCATTTTTTTTTTTTTTTCCTTTCTTTTGCTTAACTTATTGTCTATTAGGTCTGAGTTAACTACAACGATTACATCCTTTCACATACAGGAAATGCATGAAACTCAGTATCTGTGTGACTCTGGGCATCACTTCTGTCCAGCGCAGTGGATGTTTGCACTAAGAAATTCTATAAAACCTATGGCATCCCTGACTGAACTGTAGGAAAAAATAATATGAATGCCCATCTATTTTCTATTTCTGCATTATAAGCATGTTAAATGCTTTATCAATATTGTAAATTTTAATCATGCCAAGAAAGCTTTGCTGACTGTGACTCTCAGAGACATACTGTACAGAGAAGGAGACAGACAGAATGTGTCTGAACTGCAAAAAAGATGCTTCCAGCATATACATAGACAAAGCACACACACACATATACACAGAGTACATAAAACAAACAGCAATGGCGTCCAGAATCAATTCAAAAACACACACACACACACAGGCCTGAACATGACCATCACTGAACTGGGCAGCAGAATCAATAGATCCCCTCACAGAGGGCTGCCGTCTCACATCCGGCCCAAACAGCAGCAAACAGCTCATGCACACACATGAATCAGAGATCTCCCTGCCTGGATTTTATAGCTCCTTTTAAATGCTATTGTGTCCATTGTTACATCATGTGATTACTAAAATAAAAGACTCAGGAAAAGAGAGTAAAATCAATCAACAAACAAGCTAACTCTTCCTATAAAGAAGGTGTGTCCTGATTATACGCAGAGTAGTCTCAGCCTCACTGAAACTCATTTAAATGTAACCTTGTATTATATGACAATAACTTTTTTGATAATGCTACAAAACATTTCCATTTAAAAGTTCTTTTTAACGTTCTATATAAAAAAAAAAATGAACCACTGTCTACATAAAAGCATACATACTGTTTTTAACATTAATAGGATTTATCCTTTGAGCACCAAATCAGCTAATTAGAATGATTTCTGAAGGATCATGTGACAAATGACAGTAATCAGTAAGATTCACAATATCATTTTCTTATGAAACCACCAAAAAAAAAAAAAAAAAAAAACACATGTCGGCTAAACAGCCTTTTCTTTTCTAAGTGGGCAGTTCTTGGCCAGAATAAGTTTCAGTATGAACCAAATCATGCTGCTCATCAATACTCGGACTCTGTGAAACTACAGGCAGGGAAAACCAATAGTTATCTCCATCTTAACTGTGCAGCTGACGTTTGCCTTTTCCGACAGCATGTTTAATCCTGTGCGCATACCATGAGATATAGATCAACCTCAGCGCTTTCAAGAACAAATTAATCCCTGTCCTGAAAGGCAAACCCACAAGCCGCAGGACCTTCTGTACATGTGCAACCCAAGAATACATTTACCTGAGGACACAGCAATTTCCTGCAACTAAATAATCCCTCTGATCGGCAGCTCTCCTCATCGCTGGAACACAGACCTCAGCTGGGCTCTTTCTGTCATACTGTCTCTCTCCATGAAGCTCCTCATCTCTCTGTCTGCTCATAGGGAGAGGAGCTGTTGGTAGCTCATTCAGAAGATTTGTTCACCTGAGGTTCACAGCTGCAGTCTACAGTGAGTCGTCACACCCACAGTGTTCCTTAATTTATGTAGAAGGTTAACAACATCTTTTATCTGTATTCTGTCAGCAACTGTTCTAAGAAAAAAAAAAACTTTGTTTTAAGCTATTAGCCTTCATAAAGATCACTGTAATGCTGAACCTCAAGTGGCTACAATGTATGCAAATGGTTGGACACATCAAAACAAGAACATTCACATTACAGTCAACAAAACCGCCACACTATAAGCAAGCAATATTGACAAGGATTACTGGTTAAATCTGAATTGAAACCCTGAATGCAACTAAACTAGCTACAGTGGCAGAAAGCAGAAAAAATGACAGTTCAGAGATTTGCATTGATTTGCAGCCTAAACCTGTTAAACACACACAGAGAAAATGTATGAGCAAATCAGCCTTGAGTTTACAGAGGGCTGGAGACGACCTGATTCCACATCGATCACTCAGCCATAGTTCTCCAATTCTCCCAGGACCAAATGAGCAAACTTCCAGCCAGACTAATTAATCCGTTAGACCAACTGATTTAATTAAGGCAGCTCTTCTGCAAGACAGGAGAAAACTGAATCCTGTCTTTTGTTTGAAGAGAGGGAGATTTTAACAGCATGTACAGAACAGGAAGGAACAAAAAGTTTCAAATGAAGCCTGAAAACATGGACATGACTTGTGAATGTTTTACTGAATCCAGACTTGAAACTTAGTTTTTTTTATATAGAAAGAGAATGACAAAAAAAATCACATATACTGCAATAGACATTTAACAAATATTTTCTACTTTCGTTTTTTCACAGTGAAAGTGACAATTATGCACAATGCGACAATCCACAAATCAGAACACATATGATGTTTAAAATACAGTTAAGAAAAGCAATATGATAGGACCAATGAGATTTCACAGCAGGTGGTCCTTTCCAGCATAAAGGTCTAGTCACATGACCGTGAACGGAACTTATTTAGGCATATGAGTGCCTGTCCTTCATGTGAAAGCAGACTTCACAGAAATACAGCATCATTCGCTCAAACAAAAATGAAATGGCACAAAATGAAACCAGAACTTGAGCTGAAAGGGTAAAACTTGTCCTTCTCAACAGGCCTCCATGAATCTGAAAGCCACGATAGGATATGGGAACACAGAAATTACTTTTCTTTTGATTTGACAGGGGACTTGTCAAAGACAATCACCCTGTGGCGCTGCCCAGAGCAGCCTGCGATCTATTCCTGTCTCTCACGGCACAAAGAAAAGCCACTGAACAACAGAAATCCCCTCAGAAAAGAAATGAGTCTACAGTGAGCACAGAACAAAAGCATAAAAAGAGAGAGACAGAGTGAGAGTGAGAGAGAGAGAGAGAGAGAGAGAGAGAGAGAGAGAGAGAGAGAGAGAGAGAGAGAGAGAGAGAGAGAGAGAGTCTCCAGTTGTTTGTTCAGTCCCATGGTCCATCACCTTGATCTGGGCTGATCGAGCAGCTGTGTACTGGACAAAATCTTGGCTTAAACCCCCCGTCTCCATCTAATAAACCCAAATCCAGCAGCCGGATATCAGCCTCTCTCTGTGTGCCCTCCTGCTGTTGTGGAAATGTCCTGTTATTGCTGCTCTCTCTCTATTGATCGGGGTGTAATTGCTCTAAAACTCTGTTTGGAGGCACTTCCTCTTTCCATGTGGTGTTGAGGGCATACTGGGGTTTCTCAAACATCTCAAACCACAAGCCAAAGTCTTTCCCAGAGATATTAAAGCTCTAGCCCGGCGCTCTGCATGATACCGCCTCTTAGACAGAGCACAATGACTTCTGAAAAGTGTCTTTGAGCACATATATCCAATCTGAGTGGACCATCGAATGCCAACAGTCAGTCCTATGAAATCAGCTCCAAGATGAGCCCTTCCTGTGTGAAGACTGCAGTTCCTGTGCCAGTATAGCATTAAAGAGATAGTTCACCCAAGATTGTAAATTCTGTCATGATTTACTCACCCTCATCTTGGTTCCAAACCTGTATGACTTACTTTCTTCTAAGCAACATAAAAGAAGATATTTTGAGAAAAGTCTTAGTGTTTTTGTCAATGGTCACCAAAACTGTTTGGTTATCCACAATCTTCAAAATATATTCTTCTGTTTGCTGTAATTGCAGGAAAGTCATACAGTCTGGAAACAAATTTTGAACAAATGATGACTTTGAATTTATTTTTGGGTGAACTATCCCTTTAAGATGACTACATCAGAAGAGCTAATACAAACACAAACACTTCACAATGAGAAAGACAGCCAGAGTCATGTACATCATGAGTCACGTTCAGACAGTTCCAAAATACATCTCCACTAAAATAGCACAACACACTGACACACACACCAGATGAAAAGGCCCACAGCAAGATCACAGCAGAGGAGGAGGAGATGACTACTGGAATAAAAACAAGAGACACAGAAAGAGAAAGAGAGAAGAAAATGAGAGATTTACCATACAGTAACCCTGTAAACACACAGGCAAATCATCGCTGTCTTTGGTTTGCTGATTTTTCATTGCATGCAAATGTTGGTCCGGCAGGAGGACACAACTATAATTCAGCCAAGTTCAGAGTGGGATGGCAGTGCAGTAGAGTTACATGCATGAATGAGAGTAAAAAGTCAACAGTCCTTCACTTTTATCTTGTCTAGATTCATCGCACACCTGTTTTCATCTGAACAGCCTTTATCGTCCTGGCGCAGCTGCGACAGGGAACTGCAGCATCTTTTTAAAGCATTTCAACACTGTATGGTCTCATATATGCATCTTATGATAGTGAAGGTATGACAAACTTCCTCCATGCTTTGCTAATCGGTTAAACAGCATGACTTCACCCACGTGGAATCTGTGCACTTTTTTACCATTTTCTGAAATGACTGTAAATAGCATAAAACAGAGTTTAGAATAAAAATTAACGGGATTTGGGAAAAAATAAAACCGATTTCATAGGGCCCTATTTTAGGCTACTGTCTGTTGTACATAGGGCTGGGCGATAATTCGCTAACGATAATTATCGCGATATAATTTTCCTCGATAAAACGATATGAAGAGTTCGATAAATGTTCGATATAATGTTTATGCGCCAAAAGCGGAACGAAACCGCGCGACTCATTTGAATCGCGCCACACGGACCGTTTGTCCGCTGGGATCAAAGTTCAAACTGCGGTGCGGCGCGAGCTCACTAGAGCAGATGCGTCGTTTACTTGGTCACGCGAGCATTAAACAGCGATGTGAGATCCAGTGTGGAGCGCTTGAATTCAGCGATGAACACAAATGACTCTGTGATTTAAACTAGTTTATAGCCAAATAGGAGAAACACTGTGTGCAACGAGACAGTCAGAAGGCTTTTCAATCTAGACATCACCATCATTTACCATGGATGTAGTAACACTCACTGCACCATGGTATTTTGGCAGAAATGTGGGATATTCACACTGAATTTTATTACAGGAGTAATGGTATATAATTATAGTGTATGTATTTGTAATTAAGCTATAGCATGTGTGCATTTATACAGAATGTTTTTAGACTACTGTTTTTAATACAAATAGGCTACCTAAAAACCATATAGTTATATTTTTACCATGGTATTGAGGTGCTATATGTGTGGTTTTAATTGTGTTTATCATGATTTAAATGCATGCTACTATGGGAGACCATATGTTTAATAAAAAAAAATTTAAAAAAAAACTTTGGTCAGAATAAATTTAACCATATAAAACTGAGGTTGGTAAAATTTTTACAGATGTTACTGATTTTAAAAATGAACAAAAATTTACCTCTGCATCCTAACTCAAGCTACTATCAAATGTGCATTTCTAAGAAACAAAAAAATTGTATTATTATTATTATTATTAATATTATCAGGCAACCCAAACCGGTTTCTTGATTTGAAACAATATCCCTCATTAGAACATGCAGAAACTAATAAATTAATTTTTCTATTTAGATATTTATTTTGTTTTTGTTATTTTGTAAGGAAAATTAGCCAATGGAGCAAAATTCTGGCTTTAAACTTGAAAGAAATAAAGATTCGACATTTATCGTGATAATTATCAATATCGACTGATATGAAAAAAATTATCGTGATAATTTTTTTGGCCATATCGCCCAGCCCTAGTTGTACAGTAGGTATTTTTTTAATTATTGCCAATAGTTAACTAATTAAATGTTGGTTAATTTTTTACTGCAATAAAGGTTACAAGTAATGATTATAAAAAGCGGCATAACATTACACTGTAAAAAATAAAAAGTTGAGAAAACTTAAGTTTATGGCAACCAGCTTCAGCAGATTTTTTAGTTCTCAACTTGTTGTTTTCAGTTTATACAACAAAAAGTTGAGAAAACAAAACTCTCCTACAAAACAAGTTGAGAAAACTTAAAAATGCTGGTTGCCTTAAACTTTTAAGTTTTCTCTACTTTTAATTTTTTACAGTGTAGGATATTTCAAGATGCTTTTAAAGTTGCGATGTAACGGAAGTAGCTACACATCTTTTCTTCCATATTCTGACTTACATCTGAGTGCAATGGATTATCAAAAAAAAAAAACGTAGTATTGGACTTGGTTCTCTCCACTGGTTATTACTTGGGAGGAGGCAGATCTAAATGTGAGTTTGCAGTTAATTGTAAGAAAGAGACAGAGTTTAAACAGACTAACTGATTGGAGAACTCTGTAAATGTACCTGAAGACCGAGTTATGATATTTTACTTAAGTCAAAGAAAAAATATATATCAAGAAATTATAATGGATGATTTCTGGATGCAAAATCCATGGATGGATGCATTTCGAGAGCAGACAGGGTGAAATTTCATTTCATGCCAACTTCAAGTGAACTCGACCTTCAGCCTCAATGTCTCCATGTCAAAATTTTCTTCAAAAGTGTGGAGTAGGGATGTGCGCTACGACTAATTTGCCTGTCGTTTAAATGGAAGTTTTGTATCCGACTAGTCGACTAGTCTAAAAGCTAGAAACCCCCCAAAAATGGCAAAAAAAAAAAAAAAAAAACTGTGCGTGTGTCTATATAACAGCATACAGTTGACATACTTAATCTTTGAATCACACCGTCAAATCCCTCAATGAATTCTGCAAAAAATAGGTCACGATTATGCCGTATGCTTGCCTCGCGTTATCATCAATTAATTTTAGGCGGTCGTTAAACAGAAAAAAAGGAAGAGCATACACTCTTCATAAACCAGTGCATAGCTTATTTATTCAGATCGGCTGGAGCAATGCAGAAATGGAAAATCAATCAATAGACTGACAGAATTCTTCATTTTCATATAACGTTAGCGTTATCCACCGTTATCCCTCACCACCACCGAAGTGGGTCTTCGTTTAGAGGAATAGACAGCGCGGATAGGATCGTGGACCGCAGCGACAGGTTGTAGTGTATGACATGATTGACATTTGGCTTTGGCTAGCCTCCAAGCTAACGCATACATGCCTGTATTGAATATGATTACGCATAGCTCCAGTAAAGTTATTGCAAGCCAATTTGACAACACAGTTTACAAAAAACATTTCCATTTCCTTCTAATTCAAAATAATCCCACACCTTGCTGGTCTTTCGTGTGGTCATTTTGAACTCACCGCAACTGACATGAAGAAAACGCATGTGAGGTAAAAATATAGTTTCCGCCCAGATACGCTTTTAAAAATATTTATATATTTTGATATGTATTCTTTTTCAAAAGTTTTATTTTAACTGTTCTTTAAAATGTTTTAAATGTAACGTTAAAATGATGGTAATTTGAATGATAAAATCATGTTTTTTTTTTCTCTCGTGTAGTCGACTATTGTTTTCAGTGTCGACTAGTAGGAGCTGTACCGTTTAGTCGACTAGTCGACTAGACCCGCACATCCCTAGTGTGGAGTCCTTCACAAATGCATGCAAACTCATTTAGACATTCAAGTCGCACTTTTCTATCCTGTTTCACCAAGAAAAAGGTTACGGCGTGGAATAAAAGAAATTGTAGGCAGGGGATGTGTGGGTGAGAGTCAGGTTTGAACTTTCTGCAGAATTCTATGGCTGCAGATTGTGTTCTGGGCTGAGCGTGATTCATCAGCAAAGTGAGTCCAGGCAGACCAGAGCCTTGTCAGCCTGATTAGCAGAGACCATGTTCTCTGTGTGTGCACTGTAGGAATAGTTTTAAGCAACAGAGACCCTAAACCGCGTCTCAAGCCAAGTGTTACCTGAAATCCATAACAGGTGCACCCACAAACTACAACAAAATATCAGGTGAACGGTCACAATGTGAGAATCACTGCGGGTAGAGATTCACTGGTCAGTCTGCTGAGTTTAAAGAAATAAAAAAAGTTTATTTTCAGTGTCTTTTTCAAAACAATATTGGACCCTACTGACTTTCATTGTATACACAAAATAAAAACACTGTGTTCTAATATATTTTGTGTGTCTCAGAAAAAAGTCAGTCTTTCAAGTTTAGAATGAAATAAGGGTGATTAAAAATGTTCATTTCGGGGTGAAATCTATTTTTGTTTCTGGCATTTTGCTGCTTTTATTGGCAGAAATAGGACAGGGAACAATGGGAAGGAGAGAGGGAAGCAATCAGGAAATGATGCACTCAAACTTGCACCACATGCCCTTGTGTCAGAGCTCTAACCACTCGGCCACGGCTCCAACTGAGCTCATCCACTACATTGATGTTCTCCTATACAATCTATGATACCTCTTTCAAAGGACATTTCACATCAGAACATACTACACCCTCCCCACATCACTTGTTTGCAGCATTACAATCTTTTTTGCCATGAGGTGAGTGAGGTGTCTAGATACCGTGATCCCATCGACTCCGCGCTGATTGACTGACTTTTCCCTCTCGATGATCCTGGCTGCCTTTGCCAGATATCGGATTGTTTCTTGTTTTCTGTGAGAAGTCGATGGGCGTTCTGTCTGCTTTGCAGAGCCATTTTTAAAGTGCATTTCTTTTCTTAACTAAAACCCACACAAGCCAGACACACGCACTGCTGGAGGGCTGTGTTTACACTTCAGGGTGTTTTCTGCCTTTTTTAGATGGAAACAGAACTGAGAGTTTCACTTGAGAAACTGTAACATCATGCACGCACAAGTGCAGCTGCAGGAGTCCCATTTCAAGACAGACCGAATCAAAACAATGACTCAAAGAGAAAGAGTAAAAGCACAGATGAGAGAAATAGAAGAGGTCAGCAGTCATTTCCCGGTGACTTTAATGGCAGAAAACCATGGCAGTTATAAAGGGGGAAAAAACAGGAAGACTGGAAAGTTTCTGAACAACTTCTTACACCATGTCCTAGACACACCAGACACACTGCGACATGCGATAAAAATTATTCTCCAAGTTAATCTGTGTGTTTTTCCTAACCTGCTGTTAGGGCTGTGACGGTGGCAGATTTTTACCACCACAGTGGTAATGGACCAACTACTATTAATATTATTATATATATATATATATATATATATATATGGGCTCGACATTAACGCTTGTCTGGGACAAGTGAATGTTTTGGACGGGCAAGTGAAAGAGAAATTTACTTGCCCAATCGGACAAGTAACTTCAAAATGGCAATACCAAAAACAATAATAGCTGCCTTTATTTGTGTTATAGCCTCGCTTCATTTGCGATAATATCGTAATTGTTGTTACATTATCGAGTATATTGCAAGAATCAAACAAAACACACCTACAGAGTGCACGCATACATTACGTAAAGAAGTCTAGTAACGTAGGTTAGACTAGCGCACGTGCGAGTGTGTTCTTTCACTGCATGATTCAGTATTAAAATGCATGAAGAATGATCAGTAAATTCAAGATATGGGGCCAGAATATAATTTCATATAATTAAACAATATCACACGAAGATCGAGCGCCGTTTATTTTTGGCTCCAAAAATTTGCATGATTACAAATGTGATTTTATACAACAGTTCAATAAACAAGAAGTTAATATTAAGAGACTTACGATTTAGACACCATATTGCCTGTTTTTGCTCTATTTCGTGTTTCCTGAATGAATCAACCGTTTAAATGATTCGGTTCAATCGCAATGACTCGCTAATTAACAGTGACTTGATACCACCTACTGGCGGTTTTAATTTCACATTTACAGTATTATTATTATTTTTTTTTTTTATAATTTCAAATATCAGTATTCAATGTTTTATGTATCAAAACATTATTTATTAATTTGTAACTGCAGGTTAAAGCATTCCATGTCCCTCAGAGCTGCATTAAACAGTGGGTAAATATATCTATTCCACTTCAGATGCAGCTTCTGTGTTTCCTCTGCATTGCAAAGATGAATTTTGTTGATACTGATTTCATTTGTTTGGTAACAGCCCAAACGTCTTATTATACTAATTGACTGATTAAATTTAACTATAAATATAAAGTAGTAAATATTAGCATTTTATTTTTAAATTTACTATTAAATAATTGTATTTGTATTTAATACTCCCTTTTTATTTTAAAATATAATAGTATTATCACACTTTATTATTTTGTTTATTATTTTATTTAAAAAATAACTAAAACTAAATGTGACATGCTCACAAAATCTACTATATACTCTATAAACACTATACTATGTTTTGTATAACTACAATAAATTAGTAAATGACAAAATGTCAAGCCCTGTATATATATATATAGCCTGATATTATATATGTATAATATTAGTGCTGTCAAAGTTAACGCGTTAACGCAAATTCATTTTAACGGCACTAATTTTTTTTTACGCGCGATTACGCAGCGCGTATTTTCTGTTTGACCCGTGGCCCAACTCGTAGTTGGAGAAATGGAGATGCACAGTGTTGCCAACTTAGCAACATTGCAGACCCCTTTAGCGACTTTTTTCCCTTCAAAAAAACCACCCAAACCTAGTTTCTGAGAATCGCCGGTACTGCCGCACGAGCGCGAGGTCTTACTCTCCCAGCGCGCGCATACACCTCTCTCTCTCTCTCTCTCTCTGCGTCTGCTCAGTTTCTCTTCAGCGAGCGGCGGAGAGGAGCAGCACTTTAATTCAGTTAAACATGGATATTATGTTGCTTGTCTAATTTTACATGCAAGTATAGCTGAAATCACAGCACAGCTATTGTCTTTATCTTATGTGTATTTGATTTCATCAGACGACGGTGCGATTATCAGGATTTTTTGTGCAGATTAACATCTTGGAAGGGAGAGCTGGTTATGTAGTCTTAATGGGTCGCGTTTCAGTCACTATTTCATATTCATTCCGTTGTCTGACAACAGAAACAGTAAAATATACCAATGAAAACCGTTTTATTGAGAATTTAGCTTCGTCAAAATACAGTACATGGGCACAGACAGGGAAACAAATGTAATAATAAATAATAAATGTACATTTTGCATTTTCAGAAGAGCTGCCCTGTGTGCAAAAATGTAAACATGTTTGTGTAAGTAAATTGCTCAGTGCAAAGAAAGAGAAGTAATGGGAACCTGGTATTTATAAACATCTATGTCCTTTGAAACATGTCTACTCTTCATGCTTTATGTTGACTATGGTTTCAATAATAATAAACATACAGTACATTTGCATAAAGCATCCATATCTGTCCATGCCCATGTTGATTAGAGTATTAAAAATTTGAAAAGTATTAATTTAAGGTACATTTAGAACAAATAAAAATGTGCGATTAATTGCGAGTTAACTAATGACAATCATGCGATTAATCGAGATTACATTTTTTAATCGATTGACAGCCCTATATAATATACATATAAATATAATTTTGAAACAAAATAAATAAATGGGCTCGATTATCTATGAACAAACATGCGTGTTTATTTTAGCACTTCCGTCAGTGAACACACAACCTGCAAAACACTAAAATAAATATTAAAGAAATAATACAGTTAAACAAGAAAGTAGCCTAAATAAGAAAGTTAAATACACCCTGTCTACTGGACGCGAGTGGCGCAGCACGACAAAATACTATAGAACCAATTATAATCAATGATGCTGTCTACACTGGATGTGACAAATCCCCGACAGTAAACTGCCTCATCCTATTTATGAGGTACTGACACAAAATTCAAATGTCCTGCGTAAAGAGACAACCTGTTGTGTTGCAATGCAGTGTAGCCATGGTTCACTGTTCCGCCGCCAAGCAAGCAGGCGCATTAACTCCTCGTCTGCACACGCTCTCTTAGAATATAAATAGAATAAAAATAGAAATCGTTGCCACATTTCTTGTTAACTTTCTTATTTATCGCTGTCTCGTTTATATTTGGCCAGTTTAGAGAAAGCCTCCCCAAACCTGACCAGGCGTTTGCGATCACAGGAACTTGAAGACACTTGTACAAACGCGGATGGGTGACATGAATGGAGATGGCTCAAGATCAGCAATGTAGTAACTTTTTTGGTTTCCCAGCAAGGTCCATCGCCCAACACAAAATTAATTTGCTGAATGCAGAATAAACTATTTTCCTGCGCTCAAACCTGCAAATCTAAAAGAAACGCTGTGTATGGCATTCGAGGTAATTTGTGAATTACCATAGACTTATAGTCCAAATAAAACAATTTGCAACTGTTACTGTTATTACACTTGTATACAAAACTTCATATCATGCTTGTTATAGAGTGTGTGACGTCACGTGCACTATTGCCGGTGGCAGTAGACAACCGCGGTGGCAACTGACCATCGCGGTGACGTGGTTGTCATGGCGACCGTCACAGCCCTACCTGCTGTGAAATATGCAATGAATGCAGGGGATTCTGTTTTAGAAACAGCTTCTATTTCTAAGAACTTACAAACTATGATAATCTCAGGTACTGATTATATGCTTTTTTAATGTTAAAAGGGTTTAATGAGAGTTTTAATATTTTGTGTGACATACTAAAAAGCAACAATATTTTACCTCAGATCTTGAAAGTAATTTAAAAAAACAAGAACATTTAAACTGTGAATTCTACATCAACAAAAAAAGTGTAGGATGACAAAGATTCTATCAGCCACTCACATATATTTTTAATAATGTTATGGTTTAATATTTATTCATTAGATTACATACTTATAACTTTTTTATAATGAAATGGATATCAAAGTATATTTCAGTCTTTATAGACTCTCGAGATGCATCACAATAGTGTACTGCATGACAATTAGAATAAAAGTATCTGCTTAGCTGGAGGGTATTCAGTACCCTGAAATGGAACAATTTAGCCATACAAGACATCAATTTGTATCTCACATGAGTTCTAGTAATCAAGGACAACTTAAACTGAGTGGTGGTTCACGGTGAGCACATGCTAATGAGGCAGACAGGAAACGTTAATCACGCTGGTCAACTCTTTTGAAGAGACTCGTGACTATCTGTCATTTCATAACAAGCTTCCAAAGCTCTTTTAAATGACACAAGAGGCCACAGTCCCAGTGGCAATTAAAATCATGCCAAGACACGCCATGATCTGTTGTGATATCACAGTGTGACACAACGGCAGCAACAAATGTTGGCTGGGAAAAATCTCAGGAGACAACGGTCACTTTGGTTACCAAAGACAAGCTTGTGTCTGAGACTCTAACATCTGCAGGAGAAGAGAGGATAGCCATGTTATGTATGGCATTCTCAGACACAACAGCTTAAAAAAAAACAAAATCTCATCTGCAAGTGTAAATGACATCACTGATGATGTCACAAGGGATATTACAGCCACACAGAATAATTTTATTGCTTAAATGTCTCACTGAAGTCACCACACTTATCCAGATCTCTCATTCCAAACAGTGCAGATGATAACATTTCCCTTAACCTCAATACAAACCTCACAAACTTCAAATTGCAATAACACAGGACAGCTATAAAGAGTCCATAAACAACAGGAGACCTGCAATCATGTTAAAAAAAGTCTCACTCTCGAGCGGACACAGACCTCACACTGAGAAATAAACAAGAGCACTACCGTTCAGGCGGAGTGCAGGCAAGATGTGTGACAAGAACGATTAACCGGCTGCTTTCAGTCTAAAATCAATTTTACATGTACAAAAAAAGCCAGTGCAATGCCAATAAATCTGCCTTAATCCTATTGCCTTAAGATACCTTAAAATCCACATTCTCTGATTCACAATAAATAAATACATTTCTTTCTGTACTCATGCACTCAGCCTAACGTTTGCTTAAGAAAAAAACAACAGCAGTACATTCTTCTTTATCTACCTTTGTGGTTTAAGAAAAAAGACACAGCAGACATTATGCCAAGATACAAGACGGAGAAACCTGTCCGTGTCTCCCTGAAATTGACAATTCAGTTCTCATAACCTGCTGTCTGCAGGGGAGTTCATATTGTTTAGGGGGGTCCAAAAAAAAATAACAGTGCTGCCTTGGAGCAAAATGGATTTTCTTTGTTTTAACAGGGATCCAGGGACCTGAGGAGGGGGGGACGTCTGAGTTGTTCTTTATGTTGCAAAAGAAAAGGTTAAGAGACCAAAACTGGGAAAGAACTGTCTGGAAATTTTGGAAATACATGCCAACAGACTTCGAAGACATGCCCTGGATCTGAGCACTTTAATCCTGTCTGAAACCTGAGCCGTTCAGCAAAAAATAAAAATACTCATCTGTGAGGCACTCAAAAAAAACAAGCAAAAAAAATCCATTATTGATCGTTTTTGTTGTGGGACAAAAAAGAAAGAACCTGCGAGAGTGGACAGCACTTGGGCGGACACTGTGAGCTTCAAGTTCAGACCAATTTAAAGAGTAAAGAGGAAGAACTGCATTAGCACAAAAGAGATGGACACACTGACGCCTAATCAAGAGCACTACCCACAAATCCCTGCAAATCACTTCAGATGGACACACGCATCACTGACTGACCACATCGTTGGTATCTCCCACTTTGATGCACAGGTCTGCACCTCAAGGGCTAAAACATTATAAAAAAATACAAATATGAGAATGCTTAAGCAAAAAATGCAATGTCTGCGTCAAGCAAAAGTTTGAAAATTCTGACCTTGGGTTGAGCACGTCGAGGAAAGGCGACCTTAGGATCAATCTGTGCACAAACAAAGAAAGAAGAGAGAGAATGATGAGGAAAAAAAGTCACATATGAATGCAGTTATCCAGGCCCAAATTCATCACCATACACTCTTTCATACTTCAAGAAATCATCAACACCATCAAGCTTCTGAATTACGAGCATGGATGGGTCGTACTGGAATGATGACATTAACTCTTTGGCTTGTCATCTTGTTAATTTCAGTTTGTGTTCCATCTAGTGAAGGTGTGCAGACAGAAGGAATTATCAGAGAAACTATTTCATGCTCCAATGTCACACTGTCTTGCTTCAGCCTTAATACAGCTTCTTATAAAGAGGAGTTCCAAACAATCGCATACAGGCAGACGTAGTCAAGAGGAAAAACATAAACAGATCGAAATTGGGCTCTTGCAGGAAATTACTTGTCCATGTTCAGCAAGGCAAAGGCTTTAGATTGTAGCAAAACTCCTAGTGTAGATTTGAACGTTTGCCTGAGGGCTCTGCAGCATATAAGTGTGTATCATTACAGACACTGCCTTTCTAAATAAAACGCACACACACTGAATGATTCATTCCGGACAGAATCTTAGGAGTCATTTTTTGCCTTCTCTATATGCGTGTTGTCTATATGTTGGCCATTTTAAAAACAGATATGTCAATTCAATGTGCTGTGCACACTGCACAGGGTAATTATTCTCTCAAATGACACACTGGTGTCCAATGAACTAAACCTTTTTACTCCTATAATTCCGTTTGACTGAGCTGTGATTGTCATCTCCCCAAATCAGGTCAATTAGAGAGATGGATTTTGTAACACCTGGGTATGGAAACCTTCTCTGTGATGAATTTTATGTAGCGATTCGTTTTAGCAATTAGCCTGAGGCTTAACCAATTCAACCTCAATTACTCCAAAGAAACAAGCCTGTGTGAGCAGAAACAATATTACGCTTTGAATTTCAAATCAGTAGAAATTAGGAGTCTTTTTCCATACAGCCTGAGAGCAAACATCCCATTCTGATGAATGCATGGATAAATTGAGAAACATTTGTGTGAATGCTGGGTCTGTAAATAAAGGCTACAGATAAATCTGATGTAGGTTTTTGAGTTTATGCATTTGCAAATGGACCAGTAACAGCTGACTGAGCAGATCTCCAATTAAATCAATAAGCTACATCCATGGGGTCAGGACCTTAAAAGGTCATCACTAATTAGGCCTATTAGTACAAAATATTTTTACTACCACTGCTGGATCACTCAAAACGAAAGCAAAACCACTGTAGTCCCCAGCCATTCAGTCAGACAAACAAAAAAAATCTTTAAACCTAGTGATAATCTAAATCAAACAGCAGACAGCAGTTATTAAGCCAATGTGTAATTTAGACTCAAGCACACATTGTGTAAATAAAGTCCTGTGTATTTCCAGATGAAGCAATTACTAAGCTTCTCCCATCTCAGCAGTAACAGTTTAATGTGTTAGTGGCCTTTTATTGCTTTCAGATAGAGGCCTCGTTTACATCTGGTATTAACATCCTTTTTGGCTGATCCAATCGCAAGTGGTCAGCGCTAAATACGAAAAGAGGCTCAAAGCAGTTTGCAACTGGATTACTCAAACCACTTTTGTTGGAAGTCAGAAACAACCACATTACATTTGTGAAGTGCTCTTAGCTGGTTCCATGCTAAAAATAACCATACAAACGTGAAGATTTGGAAAAGATAAACATAAATATACATGCACAAAACAGTTTCTGTTCACATGAGGCTTGACTATTAGTTTATGGGGAGATTACAATGTCTGTAGACATCTGCATTTTGTTTGACCCAATCTTCAAAATCTGATCACAGGAGATGCATGAGACATATTTATCATGTTTAAATAGCGCTCTGAAACAGATCTTAATACCAGGTGTGAAGAAACCCCTGAAGCAGCTTACATCTAAACTCACTGTATTCTGAACAACACTATGGATGTGTCTGTTCCTATAAAGTTCTTAAAAATGCCATATAGGTAGACAGCTCACTAAAAACAGAGCCTGTTTTTTTTTTCTAAATACGCCTGTAGATGCATCCTCCACCAAAACTTTCTCTTCAAAAAGACATCACTCAAAGTGTTTACTGTTCTCGTACACTGTACAAAACTCAGCACTGATTGCAGGAGACGAGATAACAACCCCCCACTGTGATAAAAAGCTCACAGAAATCTGATTTCAGCTGAATACAAGCGACACACAGCACAGCCCTGAAACCTCACTGCCAGTCGTAATTATTCATTACCGTCAGATTTACAGACAGCGTCAGACACGCGAGTGTTTCTGGAGCACAGAAGACTTGGAGAATGAAGGCAGCGTGTGGTGTAGTCGCTCCAGGTGTTCGGCGTAGTTTGTCTGACATTTAAGTTTAGTTTTTGTTTTTTTTCTACAAACTAAACACACTAAAGAAATCAACGCACAGCAGAGAAGTGTCATTTTCAGAATGCCAGCACACTGACTGATGTAACTACATATTTCTCTTATAAATGTTCACATTTTCAACACTCTAGGGGTCTTTTTTTTTTTACAGTATCTTCATAGTTTGATTTGGAATCTGTGCACAAATGGACAGAATACAGGAACTGAGCTGAGTGAACTGAGTTTTTAATTTAAGCTATAGAGGAATGTAAGTTTATTAATTTATTTAATATCAAATCCATGTGAATGGGAAGTGCATGTCCATGTGTCTCAGTTGACTGTGAAAGGAAAGACGGGAGATCCAGAGGTGTCCCTTCACTTCAGAATGAGATCAGGAGTTTCTAATGATTATCGTTGAGTCATTTCCCAGATAAACAAGGAAAGAACACATTTCAGCTCGGAGTCCTTGAATGAATGTCAGTCTAAAAACCCATCTACACAGATGCCAGAATTCATTTTAACACACAGCGTTCTGTTAAAAAATAAGGATGGGCCAGTTGTTCAGATTTTTTCCTGCCCTGGCTGGCAACATTTACAGCACCCCCTATAAATATAATAAATAGATTTTTTTTAAATGAAAAAATACATAATAATAATAATTAAAAAAATGATAGCTACATTAAATCATAGCTCTATAAAAAAAAAAATAATCACAAAAAATATAGCATGCAGTAGCATACAGTCTAACATATTTCTGTTTCATCACATCCAAGCAACACTAATAAGTCACATAAAACTAAAACATGTACAAGATCAACATATCATAAGATTTACAATGCAGTTCTGGCCCTATATGGCAAGTGGCGGTTCAGATTTCTTTCACAATGGCCCTAGGCCATCCATATTGTTAAGCCTGACATGCAAGTACATAAAACTCTCAGTCCACTCAAGCTGACAAAAAAAAAACGAACTTTTTAATAAAGAGGCAGGAAATAAACAGAGATGAGAAAGGAAATGAAAAACTCTGTGGGAAAGAACTTCATCTGAATGACATCTGTTTCAATGCACACGCTCTATTCTCACAGTTACAGAAACCGAACGTTATGAAGTGATACATACCGTCTTGGAGTCTAATTCGTGGTGTGGTTGCGCTAAGACTTTATCTACACTGGAAACATCTGCAAACGTGATGAAGCCAAACCCTCTGTGGAACAAAAACACAAAACACAGTGAAGGTCAGGAGATAACTCCACAGAAGAGGCAGAAAAATTGTGACAGCATACAAAGCGCTCTTGTATATTTGCTGATAAACTCAGTGAAGGCAGGGGTGTTGCAATCATTATGACACTTCTAGAAATTTCCACTTGTTGAGAGATAATCACAACTTCTCAATGCTTTTGTGTGCCACTGCTATACTTATCAAATTGTTCTTACGCCCTTTAATAAAGTATAGATATATACATGCATTGTACAACCACATGAACCAGTAAAGTGCACATGTAAAAAATATAATAAACACTGTCCGAAAATATTGGCAGGTCTGGTCAGTCATTTATAGCACATCAGATATTTATACAGCCCACCAAAACCTAAATTCAAAGATTATTACTATAAATTATAATGACGATTAAATATCCTATCATAATTTAAATATTCATATTTGTCATGAACTGACAAAATTAAGTTTAAGAAATTGTTCAGTACTCACTCAACCATAACCGAGATACTTCTTTGCTAAACCAGACTTCTCTCATTTTTAAGCCATATAGCCCCTCGTGCCTGTCTTTTTTTCTCAGTGCAAGTGGGTAAAGTTCATGAACAGTGTTTTGAGCACAATTAATTATGTTTTTATATGAGATTCAATAGATTCTTAGCCTAGTTTAAAAGGAACAATAGAAGTAAAATGGCAGCCTTGCTTAGGAACTCATGTTCACAAGAAGAAAATGTTGTATTTATGGATTATACATAGCCAGGGCATTCTTTTTTTAATTGAGTTAAAAAAACGTTTTATTTGTTTTTGTTTTTCTACGGCACTGTTGTTCTACTACTCTTTTAAATGCCACTCCAGCGCTACAAATCCTCCATCTTTCCGAATACAGAATATTGCTAAAAGAAATTATAATAATAAAAATACCAAGAAGATAGACATAATAAATATTTAATTTATCAATCTCAGAATTATACATTTTCAATACTGAGCCACTTTCATCAACAATTTCCCAAAAACAAAAAGTTTTGATGCGACTTCTAAATAACTCAAGGACTCAATTAGCTCAGAAAAATCTGCATTTGCTATGAAACATACTTTCTCTCATGCTTTGTCTTATTTCAAGATATAACAGGTGGCTTATGTGGTTTGTGGCCTTATTAGGGTCATGTAGGGAACTGTCAATTACGTAGAAAGACACATCTATAATATAATGTATGCACATGCACATATACATACATATATACACTATATTGCCAAAAGTATTGGGTCGCCCCCTTCTAATGAACAGGTTTGACTACTTTAGTGGTTTCAATGAGTACAAATCTTAATGTTAAAGCATATAATGATATTCAAAGTCAAGTCAAAAAGTCAAAGTCTGCTTTATTGTCAATTCTGCCACATGTACCGTACATACATACAGAGAATTGAAATTGCGTTACTCTCAGACCCTTGGTGCATACAGATAACACTAAACACTAACAGTAGAATGTAAAAATACAGATAAATACAAATCAAATATATATATTCTATTTTTATTTTTTAAAAGTTATTTTTATAAATATTCTAGGAAATTGTGTGCTTCTAATATTATAGCAACAGTTTGGACAGGACTCTTTTCTATTCTAACATGACAATGCCTCTGTGTTTAAGGCAAGGTTCATAAAGAAAATGATTGATTCAGTCAGTGTGGAAGAACTTGACTGGTCTGCATAAAACCAAGTCCTAATCCCAGTTTAACACCTCTGGTGTGACTGTAAATGCAGACCTTGAGCCAAAAACTCATCACCAAACACCAATGACTTGTACATACACTATATAGACAAAAGTATTGGGACACCCCCTTCTTTAGAACAGAAAAATGCACTTCCAAATCTGTGGCAACAACGATGGGAACATAATTCATGTATTTAAAAATTGTATTTCCATCTCTGTTGCAACAGTTTTGGAAGTGTCTAAAATGACTGTACCATATGTACAAGTCATTGGTGTTTGGTGATGAGTTTTTGGCTCAAGGTCTGCATTTACAGTCACACCAGAGGTGTTAAACTGGGATTAGGACTTGGTTTTATGCAGACCAGTCAAGTTCTTCCACACTGACTAAATCAATCATTTTCTTTTTGAACCTTGCCTTATACACAGAGGCATTGTCATGTTAGAATAGAAAAGAGTCCTGTCCAAACTGTTGCTATAAAATTAGAAGCACACAATTTCCTAGAATATCATTATAT
This sequence comes from Schizothorax lantsangensis, assembly GCA_027422415.1. NCBI lineage: Eukaryota > Metazoa > Chordata > Actinopteri > Cypriniformes > Cyprinidae > Schizothorax > Schizothorax lantsangensis. The sequence continues at coordinate 21,541,150 of CM049856.1, read as the reverse complement.
GCTTTAACATTAAGATTTGTACTCATAGAAATCACTAAAGTAGTCAAACCTGTTCATTAGAAGGGGGCGACCCAATGCTTTTGGCAAATATATATATATATATATATATATATATATATATATATATATATATATATATAAGCAAAAACTCTTTGTCTTTCGTAATATAATTTAGAAATCACTCAAAGGGAAGGGCTTTCTTGCAGTACAGTCCTCCCAACTCGATGTCAATGAATCAGCTTCCTATCGTGTTACTCTTGATCTGCCCTTAACGCAAATGTAATACAGCAGAATAAAGACAGAACATAGAGAGAGCAGGTGTGTTTACCTGGAGCGTTTGGTTGTGGGGTCGCGCATCACCATACATTCTCTGATCTCCCCGAATTTACTGAAATAGTCTCTGAGGCTGTCTGAACACAAACACAAACACAAGGACACAAGAGGGTTACGCCTTCTCTACAGTACAAGTGAGCGACGCGCATAAGCCTGCACGCTGACATTATAATAAACGAAGGTCGCGCGCTTCACACTTCGTTGATTATAATGAGAGCGTTCAAGTTTTGTCGCGTCGCTCGCTTTTAGTGTCAGATGACTGGAAATCACAATAACCTTGTGCGCAATGACACACATACAAACACCACAGCTCTCGAAGCATGCCATGGATAAATATAAAGCAAAACAACTCCAAAACAGAAGAAATTCGCCTTACCTGGTGAGGTTTGCCAGCTGAGGCCACCGATAAACATTTTACTGTAAGGAGAAAACATGGTATAAGTGACTCCAGATGTCAAAACGGCCATTTCCGAGTAAATACCTCATAAAGAGCGACCTAAGAACAGCTTGAGCTGTGAACCGGCTGAAATGAGCCGTTAGACATGACCTGTCAATCAAAACATCAGCAGAACTGCGCGAGGAAGGACACGCGCTCGTTCGCTCGCGCTGAAAACAGAATCAAACTCCAAACACACAGACTCGTCCTGTCTTCTTACCCCGGGTCGTGTTGCGAATCATTCGGACTTCCAGAGGTGACTTGACTCGCGTCCGCTTCCATTGCTCAAAGCCCAACCAACTCCAAACACACGCATAAACACACACACGGGCACTGCAGCCCCAGCTCAACGAATATTACCGAACCGGGAGCGCTAGTGTCACACGTGGGATCTGCGCGTGGCTCCCGCCCCTCTCAGGAGGGGGTGCGGCTGAAAGCGTCAGCCATCCAATCCGCGCCTGCCTATCAAAGGAAACCACGCCCTCTGTTGGTTAGCAGCGTTTGACAGCAACAACGAGAGTACATTCAGTTCTATAGAAAGCACTTTAAACCTTATAAAGTTTACATTTGCGCCACCTTCTGAATAAATACAACAAAGAGGCTTTTTGAAATAGAAAAGTAATGTTTAAAACTAAAATTAAGCACTGTAATTCAAAACACTGAAATAAAATCTAGTTTTTCTATGTGGCACAAGCATATTCTGTTATGTGGGTCGTTGTAGTTTGACTGTAGTTTAGTGGAAATGTCATAAATTCCCACAAAATCAGTAATTAGTGAATGTAAGATGTAAGAGAATAGTAAGATATACTATAATTGATCAAATTTGTTTGGATTTTAGTTGTTTGTATTAAAAGGTGGAAAGTCCTTGCATTCTCTTGGCACCTTACAATAGATAATATTATCATTAACTAAAACTAAACCAAACCATTACAAAACTTTTATTACTTGTAATAAAATAAACATAACTTAAAATTATTTTATTTCAGACTAAAATTTTTATTTAAAACTAAATTAACTAAAACAAAAGCCTAAAAGCTGATAAAAAAACATATAGAACAAAATTAAACAACAAAATGGTTAAAACTTTACCTGAAAACATAATAAAATCTAATTCAAGACATTAACAGAAAATATAATAGTATATCAATAAAACAACACTGGTGTTTACTGTATGAAACGGTGTGGACTTTCCAATTATTTCTACTGTTTTTATACTTGATAATATTGTTTATCCATAAAATAAGAAATCTTTTGATGTGTATGTTGATTTTCTGGAAGGGTGCTGAAAACTTGACACCCCCACACATGCAGCACTGTATTTCCGAGCCTTTCTTCCCTTTGCTGAGCGAGCATGCAGAATGGATAGATCAGTGTTAGTGTGACATCTGCTGACTTCATTGATATGGAAATGCTCAAATAGGAAGTTTATCAAATGACTGCAGCTCTAGTTTCACAGAACCAGATCACTGAGGAAAACAAGAGCACTGCTTCCCACTGCCAAATGAGAAGTCTTTAACCAGCCAATAATATCTTGCCTCACTTAGTAAACACATAGATCATGCTGCTAATGTTCTAATAAACTTTCTCAAACCCATCAGTCCAGAAACGCAGTCTTAAATTGATGTTCCAACTCTGATATTTGATATTAAAATGACTTCTGCTGGTAAAGGGTACATTGTGGAGAGTTTTAGAAGTAGTAAGAGTGTTTCCCGTATCAAGAAAAGTAAGCTGCATCATGTTATATGAGCCCAATCTGTAAGGGAGACCCACAATCACAGCGGCATCTGTGTTTGATTAATGAGTGGATCTTCTGCTTACTGAAAGTCTCATTTTTTAATGCTGTGCATCTGTTAGCTGCCTAACAGATCAATGCGCCTCTTTAGGATAATACACATTCATCAGGCCACTCTGGAAACGGAGAGGATTTTCTTCTTAGGGAAGGGTTAGGAATAGAAATCTCAAAGTTAAGACTGGAGAATGTGAGAGTACACCTACAACAGAATCAGCCGTGACATTCAGCTTCCTCAGAGCAAACCAATCAGACCCCCTGCGGCAGGCAGATACGAGAGCAAGGCCAAATACAGGGAGCTTTCTGCATGTTTATTGAAGAATGTCAGCAGTCACTTTAAATATTCAGCCCATTTCGGCACACTTTTCCATGATATTTCAAGCAAATCATTGCAATAGAAGTCACCTTTTCTCTACAAAATGCCTTGCTGTGTAATCTTTCACATGGGTGTCAATTAGATGCATTTCCCTGTTGATTGCCACTAATAACTCTACAAGATAGGTTTTCCAGGGCAGTTTTCTGCTTTTTTGGATCGACTGTCCATATTAGTGCAATCACCATCAATAAAATATATAAATATATAATGTTAATGTATATATTAATAACCTCACCTCTAAAAATGAACACTATTTTATACACTACTCATAACCATCCATTCAAAGCTTTACACTGAGTGACATCTGTTGGCCAGAAATAGCAGGTGCATGTAATTTTTTCAAATCTGCCAGAGAGTATGGACTTTATAAACTCTTTTTTCCTATTAGGAAGATATTGTGACATACTAAATAAATCATACATGGGCTAAAACAACAGACATTATTTGCTATGGAAGTGGATACTCGTTAAAATAGGCTATAAACCATGCATTAAATGTTGATATGGAGCCAAATATGGAGAGATTGTGTCCTCTTTCCCCCAGCAACTCTGAGCTTTTGTCTTGTTGAATATACTTCAATATCTGTCATGCAGGTTTTTCAGGGCAGTCATTATAAGCATGAGACAGAAAAGCACACCATGTTTGTGATATCCACAGATCTTTTACTTCAACAGCAGTGAGATGTTTGGCAGCGTCAGCATGAGAATACAGAGCACTGAACCGTACAAGTTCATTTCAGCAGGGGATCATAATGCTCTTCACTGCTGGAGTTCTTTCATGCTTTACAGTCAGAGAGCACAACACTGTCCCCACCCTTATCTTAAAGAAAAGAAATAAAATACAAAGACCAAGAGAAAAAGAAATACTTCTAAACAGAAAACAAAAATTACAAAAAAAAAAAATCTATATACTTCAATATCAAAATACCTGAGCACAACACAATCTTTCAAACCATCAGCATTCAAGAGATAATCTTAGAGAACAGTACAATATTAGCAGCTGTTCACATAAGCAGCTTTGGTTTACTCTGCAATGCATTCTGGGGCAATAACTTAATTCAATTATCATTTAAATAACATCAAATAGCATAATATTAACAATTCTTCAAAAATGAGGTCTCCAACAAAATCTTCATACAACAAACAAATAGACAAAAAGTGGAATACATGATTTACTGTGCAAAAGGGTGTTCAAGAGAGAGTAAGTGAAAAGCTGTGCCATCACTGCGTCTCAAACCAGGTACAAAACCCCTGTTCAGCCAGCAATCTGTTCACCAGAGCCATCTGCAGACATATAAAGCACATAAGTAACAGTTATAGCTGAAATTTAAAGATTTAGTAAATAAAAATGAGATGTACACACCTCGTCTCCTGCCTGTTTCCACATGTGCACCAAAGGAAGGCCGTCTTGACTGCCTGTCACCTGATCATAAACAACATCTGTTATGTCTGAATTCTTTTAGAACTTATGAAAATGTTCCTCTGAGCTCTTTTTGATCACCAAGTGCAGAGCTGATTAAATATTTGCGAGTTGATGAAAAGCTGATAATCATTAAATCATAAATTGTAAAAGTAAAATTACAAAAAATAAAATAAACAAACAAAAAAATTGTTTAGCTGTATGTAATTTGACTATAAACCGACTGTGAACATTGAAATGTATTGTAAACAATATTTCAAGTAAATATTTTAGGTCAAATTGCTGACAAAAAAAAAGTTTGAGAATCTCCAGCCTAGTGAAATCATTCAATACCAATGAAATAATCAATGTAATAAATACACACACAAAAAAATTGAAAGACATATGTTTGCTTGTTATAACCTTGATGATTAAGGCCATATTTGCAGTTAATTCCCCCAGCGCTGCTTTGGCCTCCAGGGAAAACTCCTCCTCTCCTATCAAAGCAATAAAATGGCTTTTATTTTTAGCATCTTTCAGAATGTATGATTTGATTTATTTGTCTGGCTGTTTTTTTTTAAATTTATTTTTAAATTTGCAATAATAGTACTGTATATTGTTAGTACACATCCATGAGCAGCAGCACATCACAGAAAGCATTTTTAATCATAAACAGGCCAATGTTTTACCTGGCAAAGGAGTGATATTGTCCAGCAGAACCTCTGCTGCCTGGAACGGCAACGTTACAAAGTCCGACCTGTGAAAACAATCCTCAAATATCAGACTGAACTCATTCCAAAACAATTACAGACAAATAATCAAAGCAAACGTAAGCCACTTGACCTGATCTGCCTGAGGGTGGTGCTGTTCACAGTGTCATAACCTCCATTATCTACATATCTGATATGAGCCATGCCAGACTCCCCGTCATACTGGATGACCTGGGCTCTCTGCCAGCCACTTCCTGTTACCGGAGCTGCACAGACCACCCCCACTGACAGAGACAAACAGAAAATAGACAGACTTCCTCAAACTAAATGACAACAAGAAATCCAAATTATTTTGAGAGATGACGACATTGCTTCCATGAAACCTAATTATAATTTGTCTTGCCACACTTTGAGCAATATTTCATAAAATTTAGGACATATACTATCAGAGATAATGTCTATTTGTGTGTGTGTGTGTGTGTGTATATATATATATACTGTACATATGTTCAACATTTTCAACATTGATAAATATTTCATGAGAACCAAATCAGTATATTAAAATGATCTTTGAACCTCATGAAGTTGGTTGCTACATACTCAGATTGTGTTATTTCATAGTGTTGTAACTATATTAGTATTCTAAAATATGGAAAATGGTAATAATAAAGAAACTAAAAGAACTGTTTAAAGTCATGCCAATAAAGCTGTGCTGATTATACAAGAGACATTTTATGGAGGATAAAAACAAAACCATAATACGCTATGGTAGAGACAGATATTGTGTTGTTCCTATTGAAAGCATTTGCTAAATTGCTACATGTAAATGTGAATATAAATCATTTATTCTTCACACTGAGATCTGTGCGTTTCAGTAGGGGTCTATATACCTTCGACAGGGGTGGGCAGGCTGGGACATCCCGACTGAGAGTAGCAGAGCTGCAGGTGCTGAATAAGGGTGGGAAGGGCCTGATAAGATGGATGCTTGTGCTGCTGAACGAACAGATGATGACCCGCCTCCACCTGCGAAACGATCACCTCCACAAACACATCCTGAGGCAGCAGCAGCTACAGAAACAACAGAACAATACACACAGCTACTCTCACATTCAGGCATACAGAACATTAAATTGGCACCTCAAGAGACACATCAAGTCAGGATATTTAACATCACTGATGTCAAAGTTGGCATGATGTGTCTTAAAGCACCAATTTTCCACTTAAATTTCAGTTTGTTCCTCACACAAAGCTATTGCACAATTTGAGAAGACTTGAAATTTTATTCGTAAGTCATCTGATCTTTTTATATCTCTCTTGAGATACGTTCATGATGTTTTTGTGTTCCAAAGAAGAAAGTCATTGGAATTGAGTTAAGGATTTGATTTTAAGAGTCCTCACCCAGGATGTGATTGGCAGGCAGGGCAAAGGAACACAATTAGTCAGATCCAGATCTTTAAACTTCTTCCTGATGAGTGAGAGAGCATCATCCACCTGCTGCTGTGAGCCTGGATGAACAAACACAGACATGAATTCAGCGCTGGGCTTCTGCATGGACTGAAGTACCCATCTTCATCATCATGGGTGAGGAAACTTACCCTGGATGTGGCAGATTTGAATCTCCTGAGTGAACGGCAGGGTGGAGACGTAGATCTTTGCTCCAGAGCTCTGCTTCAGGAAGTTCATGAACTTCCCCTGCTTCCCGATCAATCGACCAACCAGATGCTGCAAAGACAGGTCTTGATTTAAATCGTCAAAAGTCTTTCTGTCTCTTATGGAAGTCATGTCACTCTTCTTATATCAGCACGCACAGTCGCACACACACAAAGTATACAGGCGCCTCTATATGCCCTGTAACTTGAGCTCTTCTGTAGTGAGTCTAATACTTCAAGATCATGTATCTTTTCTGCTGTGGTGCATCTCTGAACATGTTCATGCACAAGTCTTTTAATGGGCCAATATTCAAACAACATCAGTATGTGGGTGTGTCTGTGGGCGGAGCTCACCGCTGGCACCTCTATGTCCCAGAGAATGATGGGTGGGGTTGGAGGTGGAGCCAAGCTGCTCACCTGAGTGTCAGCACTAATGCAGCTTTTAACATCTGAACCTGGAGACGAGATCCATGTGGACATTTTTACTGCTTTGTGATTGAAGTATATGAAGTCTGACTTTATACTGTATATAAGTAAACAAAAAAAACAAAACAAAAAAACAATGCATAGAAGAAGATATTTTGTAGAATTTTGAAGAACCAAACAGTTTTTGGTCCCCACTGACTTCCATAGTAGGAAATGAAATACTATGGAAGTCAATGGGGACCATCAACTGTTTGATTACCAGCATTCTTTGAAATATCTTCTTTTATGTTGAACATAAGAAAAAACTCATACAAGTTTGGAATGACATGAGGGTGAGTACATGACGACAAAATTTTCATTTTTGGGTGAACTATTCCTTTAACAGGAGGATAACTGCATGAGTTTGGAGAGTAAATGTTTCACGCACCTCTCAAGGCCTCCTCCTCTCCTTCTGTCACTCCGAGCATACAGAGAGTCATTTTGCTCTCAATGCTGACTGTGTTTGCTTCTGTGGGGGTCATCACAAACCCTTGGCCTTCCTCAGACAACTCTCTGGTCAGCCCCTCTGCACCAGATGCATCCTCTGAGAAGCAGGAACCACATCCAGAATCATCTCCACCAGAAGCTCCTAAATGGCTGAGTAGGTTTTCCCTGAATGAGCTGGCGTCCTGAAGGCATACTCTTCTGTTGTCATCACCGCTGAATGATTCTTGAGCAGCAAACTGAAATCCATCCTTTGGAGGTCTTGAAACACTACCAAGCTCATGTGGATCACTGGGTTCCTGGTTTTTCCAGTTCTCTGCCGCTGTGTCTATGACCTGTTGGACCCGAATAGAACTGATCTTCTCCAGGTTCTCCTGGTTCAGGCCTCCATCAGGGGACAGGCTGCTGCCATCATGACTATCCAAGTGGACAGGACCTGACTGTTGCTCTGTTAAAGTGTGAGAATCGGTGGCAAGGTGGTTTGAAGAGAGACAAACCGGATCAGACTCAAGCCCAGAGTCATCTTCACTTACTTCTCCACAGTCTGGATCACCTTCACCAGCAATGTTGTCCTTTTCTTGCTCAGATCGAAGAGTCTCAGGGAAACGAACGGATACTTCTCCTTCTGGCTCGGGTCGAACTCCCTTGGTGAGGCCTATTTTGGAAGAGGTGCTGGTAAGGTTTTTGATTTCAGAGGATCTTGAGTTGCTGTGGTCCATGTTCAGATCACTGTAAGAGAAGAAAAACAGTCCAGTGTCTGTCTTCACTCTGGAAAAAGTAAATCTGTCTGTTCTTTGAATATGTCTTACTTGGATTGGTCAAGGTAAGTTTCAGGGTAACTTGGCATAAACCAAGCTTTTCCATTCGTTAAATATGGAAAGATTAGTCCAACTGGTAAAAGGATGATTTAGTTTTTAAACATTTTGCTGTCAAGGACTTGCTTGCAATGGAGCTCTCTTCCCTCACAAAAAGACATCTCTATAATTATGAATAAAACCCCTAATTTACACTGTGTGTGAACAATATTAAGTTAGATATATCAAAGACAACTAAATTAATTGACAGCATATATGATATTATTATATTTATGTTAAACATGCAGCTGCTGTATGTAAAAAGTGCTATACAAAAAATAAACTGAAATTGAAAAAAAGAATGAAAATCACAAATATCATTATGATTTTATTATTATCAATATGAACGTTAAAAAAGTTACATATATTTAATTTATATCTTAAAGACACTATAATCTTCTAATAGAAGAATTAATTTAAGAAGATATTACCACCTAAAACTGTGGCTAACCAAGTATGCAAACTTTAACAGACACAACTCATGTACGCTCAGCACTACTGACCTTTCCTCCAAAATACTGGAGTCAGCAGGGGAGGAGTGAACAGGGCTGCTTCTGTCCGAACAACACACGTTCTCTTTAGTCCAGAGAGCAGCTGTCGTCCTTCTCCTCCTCCTAAAGCTGTACCAGCACCAGCTCAGCAGAGTCAACACAGAGACGGAGATCAGCGGCCTCAACGACAGCAGCATCCTCTTTCCACTGATCCCACTGAGAGAGAGAGATCAAGAGGTCAGCTACATCTAATAAGACCATCCCTAATCTTGAGTGGCACTAGACTGAAAGGAGAGACGTCTGAGCTCACAGGGGGAGTGAGTCTTGACACCAACACTTCTGCAATAGAAGACTGAACCAGAGCAATCTCATTAGCAGCTCAAATATCCCAGCAACACATAATGGACACACGCGGTGCTGTTAAATACAGCTGTCACCATGACATTCACCACACATCTTGATTTCTGACCGTCCATGGGTATCAGTATCAATATGTTTTACAGTGTTAACAAATCAAGAGGATGTCAAGCTTAAATTTATAATGTATAATGTGTATGTGGAGAATTGTGTATGCGCCACCGAACAAACAAATCATACCCTGCGTCCCAATGTGCATACTATCCACCCTATCTGCACTAAATAGTATCGAAAATTACTACTATCACATAGAATTTAGGATGGATAGTGTGCACATTGGGAAGCAGGCAAAGAAAGAGATCTGCATTTTACATATAATAGCGCAAGCTTCTGTTTGGTATCTTTCTGCTCACCGAGGTTCAGCAGCGCTGGTGTGTGCGTGACGTCACGGGAGCGCAGGTGTGCTCGTGACAGCAATCAAGAGCTCAGGTGATCTAATTACGTAAAATGTAACTAACAAAATTAAAAACTTGATTATAAACGATGTATTTCAATGCAAATGAAAAATAGATTATTTACAGTAGTTAGTAGCCTACATAATTACAAAGGGGGTCCGCCAATTAATGTTTAATCACAAAAAAAAAAATGTTAAAAAAATTTAAACATTGGTATAAAACATCAAAAAGTCAATTAATCAATTAAAAATAGCAAGAGCACCCTCAGTTGATACTGTATAATATTATTGGCGAAACAGATTTAGCAAACGCTCCATCTTAGTTTGAGCTCTGGGGAATGTGAAATGTTCCTATTTACAGGTGTTTTGCAGCAGCAGGAAATGTAGCCAATCACAGACATGTTTGTTGATCTCTTGAACGCAATGGCCAATCACAGGTGTTCAAAAAATCAACAGCTGTGTATGTGATCGGATACATTGCTCAATGCTACAAAAACTCGTTGTAAATAGAAACTTATGACGCTTTCCAGAGTCGCTCTGGAGCCTTTATCCTGTTAGTGTTTTAACTGAGGGTGCTTTAGACTGAGAAGATGGACGTGTGGCGTGAAAGTGTGAGAACAGTGTCAATTGCTTGAGACCTCACTTTTACCCTCATTCATTTCAGATACTCATGATTTGACAGAAAAATTTAAATGTTAAATTTTAGTAAACTTGAAGCTCAAAGTTCAAGTAAGTTTATTTGTCCATCTGACAGTAAAATTAAAGTATGCATTTTTAATAAACAAAACGAGCTGTTTTGTACAGCTACAGCTGAAGAAGCCAGACACATTACATTTACAAATGATAGCGGTCGCTCTTACAGGAAAAATAAGGTGCTCAGTTACTGATTAACAAACGAAACAGAACAGGAATCTTCATTCAAGTCTTCAGATGTTATTCATTCGATATACTGTACAAAGGGTAAGCTTTTTACCAGCAAATATCACACAATGATAAACAAACTGGGCAGAAATGGACTTTATTAGTGTTACATCTGTAAATATGAAATCAGATGATAATAATGTTTTATAAAGAGGGTCCAGAGGACACAAAGATTTCAATCTTCAGTGCAACCCTCAATATTTCCTCCATGTTAACTGACATAATGCAGTGAACATGATTGATTGACAATAATTCATATTTTATGTTGTACATATTCAGTAATTAACTGCTTTACAAAAAGCAAAATAATACAACGTCATAGTCACTTGTATTTACAGTGTAGTAAATATACTTTTCTATTTTTACACAAAAAATATTTACAGAGGTGAAGCTATCAGCATAAAAAAAAAGAAACAAAAGAGAACAATTATGTAAAAGTTTGCATAACCTCAAGTGCCAAAAGAGAGAATTCACTCTAGTGTTTGAAACATCCAACAATCTCTGCCATTAATAAACCCATGTTCAACCCTTGACCTTTCTCACATTGACTTATCAATATGAAAGCAACAATTAGTAACAGAATTTTTTTTAAATAAAATTGAAACAGATTTCAACATGTCTAAGAGTCAAAATGGCACCATTGTATGTGTGGTAACAGTATAAGATTTCAAGCTTGGATTTCATTTCTGAGAAAAATAGAACAAAAATACAAACATCAGCACACAGGGCATAACATTTACTGTACACGGCCAGTAAAGAAAACCTGTTGCAATCCACAAACTCAAAACTGGATGGTATTGTATTGTGGAACCAAGAAAGTTCAGAAACCAAAAGAAACAAAACATTGAGAAAAGTAAACTTTGAAAAAAGCATTAGAGTTGTCCCTAAAAAAAGCATTTTTCAATCTCTTTTTGTTCAAGGGGCCATATCATAGTGTATAACTCAATGAGATCTTGGCTGTCTCCCTCAGTCATTCTCTTTTTTATATACATCTGAATGCTTTTTCAGTTGACAGACGATTATTTTTCCTGCAAAACTGCTTTTTTATACGCTAAATTACATTCAGTCTTCAATCTCTCCCCTCTAATCCAAAACTGACAGATCACAACTACCACAAGAGCTGTAATAGATTGAGAAATAACAGCAAATACATTTTAGATAAATCAGGCCAATCAGAATTCACAAAGCATTTTGGTAAAGTATGTTGGGTTTGGGATAGGGATCATAGTTTGGGTGGACCAGCAACTTATATATTTTTTTTACTATATTAATACTATAATATAATTAATACTTTATTTACTATACAGTATAAAGGCTATTACAGGTTAATTTCTGCAGTACTTCATGAGCGATTGTACATTTTTGTTTTAGGGGACTAAATTATTCCTTCCATACAAAGAAACAACCACAAAAGATGCAAACAAAAACTAAACGTAAACATAGTTAAGTAAATAAAATAAAATACAATTGAACAAAAGAATGGCACCTGGTTAATACTTTCATCTTTTAAATTTAAGACAGAAATTAGTGCTTTTAAACAAAATACTCAGGACATCCCATTTAGGCAATGTCTGTGATTCCATCAAATGTATATATAAAAAAAAAAGTTAAAGTTATGCACAAACAAACATACAAAAAAAAAACCTAATATTGGACTTTCTCCCATCCTGTGTCAAACAGTGTCTGGTTTAAAAACAGAGGCGTTTAGTTTATTTTGATCCTGGCAGACACAGCTAAACCGTTCCAAGAGAACCTACAGATTACCGTAAACGGCAGGTTTAGCAGGAGTGAAGAGAAACCTCATTAAATGCAGCACAATGTATGTCAGAGGTCCAGCAGGGGCTAAACCCTGCTGTGCTGTAGGTCTCATACAATCTTTTTAATACTAGGTCTTTTAAAGCTGCCGGTGCTGCGTTGTTTCTGGACCTGGCTGGCTGAACCGTGGCGTGTGCGTCCGCTGGCTGCCAGACCCGTGGTGGGGGACAGATCCACCTTCTCTTTATCGATTCCTGCTCAAGACAAAAACATACATACATAATTATACAAAGCTACAAACATTGATCAGATGCATACAAATGCACAATGGTAAATTAACTAGATTGTGAAGTAAACTAAAAACAAACAGACACTTTACATATAACAATGGTTACATTAAAATCCATTGTTTCTACAAAGACATCTGCAGAAAGCTCTTTAGGTTTATTTATGGTGTAATGGACAAAGTAACACTGTCTAACTAACACACATCAACTTTGGTAAATCCTATCTCTTCTATCTGGTCCACAACCTGCTTCCCAAACCTGTAATGTATTTTATATGTATATAATCTAAAATATGTTCTGATTAATGATTTTGTTATTATGTTTGTTTTTGTTTAAAAATGTGGCTTGAAAGTTTGCCTGCATTGCTCTTGGTTATGTCACTGTGGAAGGGTTCATCTGCTGCGAAATAAGAGTTTAAATATAAACCAACGCGCACTGAGCAGAGTGCACAGAGACTGAAAAATGGAGGTTAAAATGAAGCAGGAAGTGCGAGGCAGAGAACTTCACACTACGTGATCAGCTCTTTTCCTCTAGCCAGCTTGTAAAAAGTGACATAATCATGCTTGATCTGTGAAAAACAGTTGTTGAAAAACTCACAGTTGTGACAGAGAGACAGTAAGAGTGAGAGACACCTTAAAATAAATAGTCTTATATACCGACCCGGTGCATGCTGGGAGGTGGCCAGTGAGGTCATTGAATTGGAGAGGTTGAGGTTGGCAGTGATGCTGAGCTGGCTCTGGACAGGTGGAGGGTATGGAGAGGTGGGTGTGCGCAGACCCTCCTCGCTCGTTTCCTCATCGATGCCGGGCAGATAGGTGTCAATCAGTGCATCCAGGAACTTGACAATCAGCTCTGCATAGTCTGGGAACTGAGTTTGCTGTGGAACAGAGAGAAGCTCATGTTTCTAAAGATAATATAGAATCATATCATCTTTATCCATTAAATGTTCTAATTCTAAAACTCCAGTAAAGTAACTAATTATGGTCAATGTTTTCCTCTGTTGTATTTTGAGAGCAAATTCAGTGTCACATACCTTAGAGAAAGGACCAGCAAACCTCCAGAGTCCATTAAACCCAAAAGCTGTGGAGGTAAGTAAGGCAAGTAAAGATGTTATCCTCCAGTCACACACACCGACCACTCTTTCAAACACATTCACAGACTCTGACATCCACTGATCCAGTGAAGATCAGATTATACAAAACAAGGTTTAGACTCTGATAGCAGTTCTAAAGAAGTGTGCATGTGTAGTAGAGATGTGTGGTGCTTTACTTTGCAGGTAGGATGTTTGGTACTGAGGCGGCGACTCTTCATGATAAACAACACTCTGCACAATTCCATGGACTGGGTTCAAAAGATTTGGGTCCTGGCACAGTGACAGCAAAGTATTAATCTTTGAGTCCAGGAGGTTGTGACTGAAACAAAAGACAACATACAACAATGAGAGCCTTATTTTATCATTCTGTGTCAAATGTATTGAATGTATTGCAGTTGGACTTACACAACAGGGAAGACCTTTGGGAAGACAACACTGGCCTCAGCTAGAAACTCATACAGGATCCTCTGCTCAAATTCATCTGATGTGTTTTTCACCTGAGTGGCCTGAAAAATCATTGAATCATCAATACAGATGAGTCAAAATTCAGATGATGGAGGTTTGGGTGGGTGTTTAAAGGAAATGGCAGATGGGTGGGCAGGAAGTGACACTTAAGACTTCAGGAGGAACAGAAAATGATTAAAAAAAATAAAAATAATAATAATAACATTTTATATGCAAACTCATCTGTGAATGAGGAAGTGAAACTAATGTTCCTTATTCATTCTGAGAAAGAAAGACATTACCAGTACTGTAAGAAGCAGCGCCTGGATTTTGGGATCTATGAGAACTTCCTCATTTAGCAGGATGTTGGACTCAGACACAGAGACCTTCCGCAGGTGGTGATGTGGGATTCTTGGGGATTCTTTCGAGAGAAAACAAAAAGTTATAAATGGATGCAAACATTGAGAATCATTTCACTTGTTTGTGACCCTCACCAATTTCATATTCGTTTTCAGACACTCTTCTCATCTTGGGCGGTGTTGTGATTCCAGATTCCATTTCAGGCCTCTTCGGTGCTTTACTGTCTGATATCAGGTGGTCAAAACTTTTTCTGGTACCTAAGAGAAAAAAAATTAAGATCATAACAACCACTAATACAAACTAATCTAATAATACAAAGCATTAAGTTTACACAAAGTCTATATATATATATATATATGACATAATGCAACATGGAGTTACCTAGAAGCTTCTTGGTGTTGACCTGGGAAGGTTGCCCCATGTCCAGGCTCATGGATTTGCGTGTCCTTGGGCTGATCTGCCCCACTATGGGGTACTGGTCCGCCAAGTACCGCTCTGAGGCCTTTGAGGATGCCCACAGCTGGCTTTCCCGCAGCGTTCTGGATTACAAAGATCATGCTTTTTGAACTTGGAAGCAAAAAGTTTGCATTTTACTAAAGGTAATGGTGTAATCTGCTGTCTAGGTGGTACCTGCAGCTTGGATCCTCATGATGTACGGAGTATGTATCCATTGGAACATTCTCCATGTTAACATCAGAGAGGAGCAACAGCTTCCTGTGTTTCAGGCTGCAGCGGCTACGCACTTCCTCTGACACTGGGAGGAGAGCTATTCAAATGCACATACACAAACGTTACCCACTCCACTGAACCCTAAATAACTCACGTAAAGACATAAACGAAAGACAGAGAAAGAAAGGGGAGATAGCAGTGGTTTCCTTACCTGCCAGATATGCAACGCTCTGTGTGTTCACCTCAAACTTATCACAGTTCAGGTGTTTTCCAACCAAGGCCAACAGCATGTGCAGGATACGGATGGTGCGTGCCACTGTGGTGGGAGATGGGTGTCTGAACCCTGCCAAAACCAAACAGAAATGTGGTAGTTTCCCAACAAACACACACAACGTTTAAATATTTTTGCATACAACCCACTCAATACCTTTCAACAGGTGCCCGACCAGAGCGAAATTAAAGTTGGAGTTGAAGTTGAGACCAACAAAATGGTCCATCTGTTTACAGTGCCATTCCAGAGGCTGACGAATCTCCATAAAAACCTCCTCAGGACTCTGAGAGACAGACAACACGAATCTTTTTGACTTGACTAGTTCACTTTATATTTTAAGTTTCAAATATTCTGTATAGTTATACCTTTAATATGAGAATAGCATACTACAATGTAAACCACAAAATATCAGCTTCACAAAAATCTTTAATTTTAAGTACTCAAAAACAAATGTTTTTGGTTACCAATATCACTAGAGAACTACCCTATTTCCAAGTGTATGTGTCACCCATGATTCATTTATTCTGTAACTGAAGGTGGCCAGTAACGGGTGGTTTCCATGGGACTACGTATGTTTGCATATATGCTACAATTCGACATGTGAGTGTTATATTAGAACCTTGTCATTGAAGACTCGCAGACTATCGAGTGTGTGTAGGTTCTGTTCCAGCAGAGCAGTTCCGGCCGAGTACAGATTCACCTCATCCAATTGCAGCACAGCCACAGCGACCCAGAACAGTGCTTTGTGCATCGGTGAGTCCTGAGCGACACCACATAGTGAAATAAGTGACACATTCTCTCTCACACACATACACAGTCATATCTAGAAGAACACTGTAATTTGATACCTTGTTGAGCAGAGGCTGTAGTTTAGTGAGGGCAATGACGGTAGCTTCAATCAGCACCTGGCTGTTACAGTAATCAGGACTCTTCAGGCAGCTCTCCAAACCCTGAAAAAAAAAAAACAGTTCTTCTTAAATGACAGAAAACATTACTGCAAAGCTAGACGGCAACATTATCACCCAAGATGATCAGCACACATCAAAATTGACTACTTTCCAGAGCAGAGCAATAGCAGTACACAATACAGCTTATGGATTGGAACTTTTTTTTTATGGCTAGCCCATGTTCATGTTTGAAAGTAAGACTGACGGTGTAGACAGGTTCTGACCCGGTCGATGCTGAGGAGAGGGCTGGCCTTGCTCAGGATCCGTATGATTTGTTTAATTTGAGTGTGTGTGACCCGTTTACTGATGCAACCAAACACCACAAGAGCCCGCGGCTGCAGGGACGGATTGTATTGAAATGCAAACCTGCACATTAAACACACATCGTGAATCTAACTTGAATACATAACAGTGAGCAAACTTTAGTTCATTAGTAAATTATTTCAAAATTCATCTATATAGAGTAGAGTTTACATACTTCTGCGCCAGATTGGTCCACTGGTCCAGCCATTTACAGCCTGGAATGTCCCTCATACATGCCTAAAACACAAAGGGAAAAACCCAGTCAAACCTTTTAACACACACGTTTAACTAGTACGTAATGCTTTACAGCAAGCAGAGAAATATATAGAGAAATGAAACAAACAGATGCATAACATCTTCATTTTAAGGTCTTAGTATTAAAAAAACTAAGTGTTTAAAGTAGCTAAACAACCATTTCCTGTGAACACAGAGCAGTTACTTCTAAGAGAACTGCTAGCAATTTCTTGAAAGAACAAAACCAACTTAAAGGGATAGTTCACCCAAAAAAGAAAATGCGTCATGGTACTGTTGTGAACGTGTGACACAGAAGAGAAGAAATTGTTGAATAAAGTAGTTATTTTTGTTTTCTTTGCACACAAAAAATATTATCGTAGCTTCATAAAATTACAGTTAAACCACTGATGTCACATGGACTATTTTCATGATGTCCTTACTGCCTTTCTGGGCCTTAAACGTGATAGTTGCATTGCTGTCTATGGAGGGTCAGAAAGCTCTCGGATTTCATTAAAAATCTTAAAGGGGTCATATGATGCTATTGTTAAAGATCATTATTTTGTGTATTTGGTGTAACAGGATATGCTAATATGCTTTAATGTTCAAAAAATACATTTTTCAAATACTGTACATTATTGTAGTTCCTCTATGCCCCGCCTCTCTCAAACGCGTCGTTTTCTACAAAGTCCCTCCTTCCGACAAGCACAGTCTGCTCTGATTGGCCAGCTGACCCAGTGCATTGTGATTGGCTGAACACCACAAGCACGCGTCGGAATTGTAACGGCGCTTACCATAATCGCGAGCTTCAGCTTTCAAAGTAAATATAAAGACAGTTAATAATGTTGTTAGTTTTACCATCAGTTCAAGCCCGAGAGGGGAACAGTCGCGTGACAGACACAGTGATGATGCTCGTGTGTATTTGCAGTACACAAGCTGCTGTTAAGACAGCTGACATGATATGATTTCTGACGGGCTGTACACTCTGCTGTGATGTGACCCTGTTCCCCTCACACACACACACACACGACGCGTTACTCTACACTGCGCAAAACTCCGCATTTGAACAGTCAATAGCAAATACTTAAAACTAATAACAAAACATACTTGCAGTCGCTGATTCAGAAGCGCCAGATTTTCCCCTTTTTTTCTTTTTTTTTTAAATAGCCTTCATGCAGCCAGCCTTGTACTGTCCTAGGTTCACGAAACTGTCGTCCATAAAATGTGTTGCACAAATTCGAACATTGTGGTTGTGCTGTTCTGTTGTAAACAAATCTTAACAATGATTCCTAATTGCATCTACTTTCGGAAGGCCAAATAAAGTGCTTTTGCTTTCGCATAGAAACACACAGCGTCTCCCTGACATGGCTGCATCAACACTACTGTGGTTACTGAAACCACGCCTTCCTTCTTTGCGTGAACATTTGGGCTGAATTATGCAAATATTTCCACATCGTGACGTAGACGTGGGGGTGTGTTTGAATGAGGCATTCTAGCTCGGTCTGGATCAGCCTTCTCTTTTAGATAGAATAAATCCTTTTGTTGGAGACTTTGAGCTTTGTAACTCTGCAGATCTTATACATGCACAAACAGCTACAAAACACAATGAACGAAGTCTTACGGGTTTGGAACGAGATGAGGGTGAGTTATTAAAGACAGAATTCAAATTTTTGGGTAAACTAGCCCTTTAACAAAGAAACAAGTGCCCACACTAAATACAAAATGCTGTGCAAAGCAACAAAATTCTGATATTATAAATAGCTACACAGAGTGGGAATTTTTGACAAATTACATTTTGGGTGAGGCTACCAAGCGCAAGTCTTTCCCTCATCACTAATCTACTCAAGATGGAAGAAATGTGATTGTTCCCTTGCTGCTTATGAAGTATAACATACCTCCATGATCTCCAGCAATGCCTCGGTGACTGTCTCCAGGGATGACAGAGCAAAGGTCTCTCTCTCGTAGGAGCCTGGAGAAAACGAACGATCCCTGTAGCTGGAACGAAAGGCGATGACCGCAGCGGATTTGACCTTGCTGATGCCGAAGAGCAGGTAGAACTTTGGCAGGGAGAACTCAGTCAGACTTAGACGCAACACCTGCTTGGTCTCCTCTGCAGAGCAGAAGAACAAGATACTTCAGTAATCAATAAGTCACTGATCCATGAAAACATCTCTCTAGGGCAAAATTTTTATCTTACCGCTGAAACTCAGTTGGGTGCATGTGCAGAGGGAATGGATGATGTTGATAACTAGGCCATGCGTGGATGCCCGCAGTGAAAGAGGCCCCGTGGCCACCAGCAGGGTCACGACATGGAAGAGGTAGGGCAGGTGGGCAGCAACATCCAGAGAGTTGTTGAAGGACAGCATGAGCATGTACCTGGCCAGGATAGCGATATCATCCCACATCAGGTGCTGCTCCAGTGTTGGTGTGGGTGATAGACACGTCTTATCGATGATTTTACACATCCGAATGATCACCTGTGGATCAGCACAAAGACAAAATTTAATTCGCGTAAAACCCATGTTAAATTTAGATGAGAGTATTCCAGTGTTGTTATGGTAAACTAAAATGAAAACTAATAAAAATTTTAATAAATAAATAAATAAAACTAAATACAATGTTGAATATACTCAACATTATATAAATAGGTTAAAATAGTTGAAAAACTTAGAACTGCTGCCTTGGCAACTAAATGAAAATAAGTTGAATTACTAAAATTACTGAAACTAAAACTGAAATAAGAGTACATAGAAATAAGAAAAATTACACAAAAATTACAAAAGCCCAAAATCACAAACTAAATTTAAAATGAAATCTGAAAAAAAAAAAAAATATATAATAAATTTATAGTATAATAAATGATACTAAAATATATAAAAATGTATATATAAATATAAACTGTATATATAATAGAATATATAAAAAATTATAAATTTTTATATTTGGAACACTGAAGCATATTTCCTTTTCCCATTAAAAAAAACAAAAAAAAACAGCTTTTAAGATTGTTCTGCTTGGAAATTAAGAATTTGTTTGAATGAAATATTCAGACGTTAAGTTTGTCTGGTTCACAGAACCCAGCTGAGCACAATAAACTGACGAAAAGCCCATGATCACTATCTCTCATGACAAAGTGAGAGAAATAGAAACAGATAAGGTAGTTAAAGAGAGTAAGAACAACAGCGAGAGAGAAAGGAACCAACCAAACCACATGTGATTCTCACACAGTGCTTCTATAATTAGAGCTGTTGTTACAGCATCACATCACGTAACATCTTTTGAGTTGCTTTTTACATGTTCAGAAACATTCTTAAAATTTGGACCTCAGCCTGTTCAAGTTCCTTCTGGTCTAAATGTAGGTAAAACAGTCTTCTAAAAGCTGAACTTACAAAGTGTGTCTGTGTGTGTATGTACGTCACCTTGCTAGACACCAGTTTGACGTTACCAGAGGCCAAAGCCACTGCTGTGTCTGCCATCACTTCAGCTTTGATGGATCCGAGACCTCCCGTTGCACTCGTTTTAATAAAACTGTCCAGAACTACATCAAGTAGATCTGTTATCTGCAGACACAGGAAGTTGCCATTAGCTGAACATAGACATGCTCTCTAAACTGTAAGTATAAATCTTTAAGGAAGTAAGTGCTACATAAATATGACTAGAGAACTGCAAATAGCAATGCATTATTTACATGGTTTCATTATGCAGCTCTTCATAAGTCTAAACACCCCTCAGCAAAACCCAAAATAAGATGCCTTCAATGCATGTGCCATATAAATACATCTCAGTTCTGTTACCTGGCCCAGGCTTCCCCAGATCTTGGCCTGAATGGATGGATACATCTGCTTTTCGTTGATTGTCATGGTAATGAGTTTGTCCAGAATGGCAGAGACTCGTTGGCGCTTGGCATCGTCGCTGTGCTTGCAGAAGCGTACCAGGTTCAGCAGCCAGGGAGTCATGTACTCCAAACACAAGTGCTTTAGTTCTATGCCTGAATATACAGAGGAAAGTTACTGGTTACCAGAACACTTCTTAACTCCATATTCTTAACTCTAGAGAAACTATTAATACTCTTAAAAATAACGGTTCTTTATTGGCATCTATGGTTTCTTGAAGAACCTTAAACATCCATGGAACCTTTCAGTTCTTTATAGTGGAAAAAGTTTCTTCAGATTTTTACAGTGTTCTTTACACTACCAATAAAATGGTTACGAACTATTGACTGAAAGGTTCTTTGAGGAACCAAAAATGGTTCTTCTAATCTATGGCATTGCTGCAAAAACATCATTTTGGAACCTTTATTTTTAGCAAATACACAATCAATATGAACATTTGTGGACTAATGATGCCTTCTAATAGCAGTTTTATGTAGGAACTTCCTAGGAGGGCTTCAAGGCAAAACAGAGAATGCGAGTAATGATCTGAAACGACTGGAGGACCTCAAGGGTCTTTTGAGAGTTTAATTGAGGGCTTAATGGGGCACTAACTGGACTTGCTGAAGCCAGAGATACACTCCTCCAGGAACTCCAGGGTCAGGTGAGGCTCATTCGCTGCTAGAGTCTTGCTAATGGACACGATGAAGAGGGTGTTATTGGCAGGGATGCAGAGGCCAGAGGTCTCCAGCAGTTGGCCTTCAATCTTTAGGTTAAAGGTGCAAGTTAAGGCACACAGGAGGTTGTAAGCTGCAGACCTTTAACAAAGAGACAGAAATATTCAGAAATGAATACACTAGTGTTGATATAAATGTGTTTGATGATTTAGATGACTAAATCCTTTTTAGGATTTAACCTTAAACTGGGGTCAGAGCTTCCCAGGTTGAGGAGGGCGATGTTGAGAAGGGTCCCCGGAACATCTTTGGGCCTGATCTTGGTGTGCTGGGGGATGGAGTCGGGCTGCGAGAGCTCCCAACGCGTACGGATGTGGATAATCGAGTGAACTATGCTCTCACACTCCTGGTGCATGAAGGTCAACGGCGTGCCCTGGTTAGCAATGGTCAGCGTGAACTGATTTTCATCAACTAGGCAGATCTCCTCAATCTCTGAAGCATAGTAGATGTCATTGAGGAAGACGGACTGACCCAAGACTCGTGTTCGTTCGGCTGAGGTCACCTGTACTGCCGTACTGCCCACCTGGAGCAAAGACAGAATCAAACATATTGTGACAAAACAAAAAAAGTGAAACCGAGCTGTAAGAAGAGGTGTTCATCTTATTTCACACACCTTAATGGACACTTTGGTGTCTTTGTGGGCCAGTTTTAGGGCATTGTGAAAGACCTTCAGGTCTTCTTCCAGTGCAAGAGTAGCTGCCGGAAGCTTCTGTTGCTCTGGTTCCACATACTCAGCCAGCCGTGCGGGTGAGTCAATGAACAGTAACTTTTTGCTGCCTTTGAGGACCGTCAGCAGTCTCTCGTGGTACTTGGTGTATTCTCGTACCCATGTGTTACAGTTATAGATGTAGATGGTGGCCACATTCTCGTAAGCAAATCCTGGAAAAACAACAAACCATTTGGAGAGGAAGTCGGTCTTGAAGCGGTTGCTCGGACCAGCATGCGTCAAGTCCACTACTAGCTCGTATGGTTTGGCATAGTATGGTTTGAGGGTGAGAAGCACGTGGTATATGAGTAAGTCCCCATTAATCTGTCCTGTCTTGAACCTGCGAGGGAGAGGAAAACAGACGAAATGGAAACAAAGGCCTGCAAACCCATCGAATGCTGTTATTATTAGATTGACCAAGCCATCCTTGAGAATTTTCAATTGTCATAAAAGCTTAAAAGGTTATAAAAACAGACTAAATGTCAAAACCATGACATGCACTGGTTTATGATTTACCAAAAAAAAAAAATGCTATCTAATGAGGTCTTTGTGCATGTAACTAGCCTTGAATAAATGTGACAAAAGCCACACGATGACTTTAGCCACACAGTGGTTCATGTGCGTGTCTAATATAAGAGCCCAAACAGAAGTGAAACAACAGACAGGAAACTCATCGCTGGTTAATGAGTGTGTGCACCTGCTGCATCAGTTTTAAAATTAACACTTCTCAAAAAAGGCTCTAGTGCTGAAATTTACAGTGTGCATACACTCACGCAGAGTCATTCGAGCCTCTTCAGATAACAGAACCTCAGAACAAACCAGTAACAGACCGAAAAGGTAAGAAACCATTTAATTTATATTTTATTTATGAGGATCATGCGCCTCAATTTCATTTCAGTAATTTAATAAAATAATGACCCAAAGTCTCAAAAAAATTAATGAAAATTTATAGATTTAAGTGATAAATAGCATATAAATTAATGTATATAAAAGTATATATAATTCCTAACAAAGTAAGTTTCATTATGCACACTGTGGATATTTCAAAAATGAATGAAAATGTGTACATTTAAGATACATTGATACATTCTACTTGAAGAACTAAGCAAGAAAAAATATCAAACAAACAATCAGCATTAAAAAATAAATTATATATATATTATATTATAAATTAAACATACATATATATATACAGTATATATATATATATATATAATTTTAATATAATTTTATACATACATGAGCATCTGCATATTAAGATTTATACACTTGTTTTTGACACTGAATGCTCCACTATTGTTGCCAGTGATGTTTGAATTAGGCCTAGTAGATTACAATATTATTGAAAACATTCATTTGATTTTGAAGATGAATTTCTAGAAAAATGGCAAGTATATATAAATAGTGTGAAACAAAAAAATGAACAGAAAGTAAGAAAACAAAACCTTTCCTTTCTCTTGTGTCTTGCAGAACCATGATAAGTCCCAGAACAGTTTGTTTTGTGTATTTTGCATTGCTCTTCGGAACGGCACATGCTAACTCCACAAATAGCAGTGAAACAAACCCACCAGTCCCACCAGTCAGTGTAAAAGTAGATACCACGTCTACCACGTCTACAACAACTGACACAAATGGCACCATGCCAATATCCAACAATAACGGAGAGCCATCAAAACAAAACACTGCAGAGAAAACATCTACACCATCATTCTGCACTCAGCCCACTCCTAAACCTGAGGAAGGACACTGTATTTTCTTTCTACCAACTGGTAAAGACTACCTGCAACTGATTGTGGCTGCTCTCACAGTGGGCTGCTTGGCATTGTTGCTGACCACACTGATATGCACATGTCAGGTTTGTCACCTGAGAGGAATTATCTCTAGTCTCCAGCCTCGTTACGACAACATTGATCGACATGCCAGAAGAGAGAAGAGTGAATCCCCATGCAGGGATGGAGGCCAAGTGGACGGGCACCCAACTGAGACCTGCTTCATGCTATCAGAGGTCACAGCACAAGATGAGAGTAGAGAGGATGAGGAGAAGAATGACACCGAGCAGCCCAGCACTGAGTCGCCTGTGAAGGACCCAAATGGAGACATCACCCAAGAGAACAGTCCTGAGCCTGATGCAAAATCACCAGAGAGCTCCGACACAGGGGTGTGATCACGATCAGACACTTAAACTGGTGTCAAATAACTCCCCCTGGTGGCATTTCAAGTCTGCACCTGCTTAAGCTTTAACTGTTATCTGATGCATAAGACTCAAGAAGAAGGTCTGAAATATGAAAGTATAAAACTATATTAAAAAAAGCAGTGAAAATACTGCAAATAACCCTTTGTCACTCACAACATTGTCTCTCCTTATTTTATGCTATAACAATATTGTATGACCATGTTTCAAATGTGTGCATTTATGTTGTCTGTATTTTAAATAATATGTCTGTATTTTGTTCACACTGAATCTTTAAACATCCTTAAATGAGATATATGTAATTGACAAACAAAAATATGTATAAGACGACGTTTTTTGGGAATATATCTATTTATTGATTTTATTTTTTATGCTTAAAACAAAAAACTAGCTGCCAATATGGCAAGAAAATCTAACAAAAATATTTTATCTGAAATCAATCAGATTCATCCAAATTTACAATTAAACTTATCTAGTTTTAAGGATGTTCAAATATTTTTAGTAAAAAACATGAAAAAAAAAAACTGATTTTGAAAATGACTGCAGTTTTGTGTTTTTGAAGAATAAAACAATTTTGTGTCTTTATTTTAAACCTTGAAACTACACAAGACTTGGTGTTTCTTTTCTAAATTAAAACTTGGGTAAAATTAAGATAAATTAAATCCATACAATTTCATTTTGCAGCATCACACCACCATAAGAAAATACATCATTTTACATCCACACCCACATTTCTGCTTTTCATTCACACTTAACACATGCTCACGTGATCTAGCACAATATATTCTCAGCATGTTATAAATAGCAAAAGCAAACCATTCAGGACAGTTGATAAATGGATCGCCTCCTTTGACTTTCTGATTCTGATCTTTGTGAAGAGAGACAGAGGAACAGCCTAGAAATGGTAAGATCCATTTTGTAAGAAACTTTATTGTTTGAGTGTAATTTGGTTAAAAGATTTCAGTTAGAAAACTTTGTATATAGCACTGAAATCAAACATCATTGGGAAGAACTAAAAAAAACGAATAACCTTTTAAAGAGAAGAAAAAAATTAATCATTATACTCTATAAATACAATGCTGAGATATTTACAGTTCTTCCAGTATTTTCAACACTGATATTGGTAAAAATAAATAATAATAATAAAGTGTAAAACATAAAATTCACATACATAATAATACTAAAGAACAGTTAAACTGTAGATAGTTAAACTTTTATGTGGACAAAGTTATTGTATTCATAACTATATTACAGGGATAATCTCTTGAAGAAACAATGTTTTATAAGAAATATAAACCCTGTCAAATATCTAAAATACAAGGTTAAATTTTATGTCTGTTTTGTTCTCTCTCTATAGCCATAACATATCAAATATTACACATGGAGCTACTTAGACCTTGTTTGTTCTTTTATCTGTTGGCCATTTTACTGTCACTGAGCATCTCTTCGACCACAAACTCTGACCCCACCAACACAGAAACACTTCAGTGGAAGGGTGGAGAAGGTGCGAAAAGGTCACGAGTGAGAAGGCAGAACTTAAACCTACAACATGCATTACGTTTACCAGAAAAGGCTTATGCTTTTTATATGTTATGGAAACTTCTGAATGAAATGTACAATGATACAAACACCATCAAACCATTAACGATGAGACCAGACAAACTGGAATTTACGACATCAGAAGGGCCAAAGAACATGGAGATCGAGATCAAACCATCTTCAGCTCCCATACATGAACAAAGCACTCATTCCATCGGTATGACTGGTACAAATGACTCTACAGCTATGGCCTCTTTCCCCACTGAACCATCATCGCTAGACTCACAGAAAACAACTCAATTAGAAGATTTACAACTATTGGAACAATCAACTCAACGACTCCAGACCACAAGAGAGAAAATTACAGAACCCGATCAAGCTATAGAGCAACACATCCCTGATTCCACAACATCTAAAATTCCCTCCACTGCAGCAGAAGAACCTTCTACAATTGCCATACATGAACAAATCGACCACTTCACTGGTAATAATGGCACAAATAATTTTACAACTATGGCATCTTTCCCCACTCACTCATCATTACCAAACTCACAGGAAACAACTCCATCAGGAGATTCACAATTTGGTTTACAATCAGTTCAACGCATCCAGACCACAAAACATAAAATTATAGAACCAAGTGAAGTTACAGAGCAACACATCCTGGATTCCACAACATTCACTAACAAAATCTCCTCCAAAGCACCAGAAGAACCTTCTTCAATTACCATACATGAGCAAATCGACCACTTCACTGGTATTAATGGTACAAATAACTCTACAGCTATGGTTTCCCTCCCCACTCAATCATCATTACCAGACTCACAGAAAACAACTCAATCAGGAGATTCACAACTAGCTGAAAAATCAACTCAACTCCTCCAGACCACAATACAGAAAATTACAGAACCAAGTGAAGTTACAGAGCAACACATCCTGGATTCCACAACATTCACTAACAAAATCTCCTCCAAAGCACCAGAAGAACCTTCTTCAATTACCATACATGAGCAAATCGACCACTTCACTGGTATTAATGGTACAAATAACTCTACAGCTATGGTTTCTCTCCCCACTCAATCATCATTACCAGACTCACAGAAAACAACTCAATCAGGAGATTCACAACTGGCTGAAAAATCAACTCAACGACTCCAGACCACAAAACAGAAAATTACAGAACCCAGTGAAGTTACAGAGCAAGATATCATTGATTCCACAACATTCACCATCAAAACATCCTCCAAAGCAGCTGAAGAACCTTCTTCAATTACCATACATGAGCAAATCGACCACTTCACTGGTATTAATGGTACAAATAACTCTACAACTATGGCGTTCTTCCCCATTGACTCATTACCAGACTCACAGGAAACAACTCAATCTGGAGATTTACAAACTGCTGAAGCAATCAGCTCAACATTTCCAGACCACAAAACAGAAAATTATAGAACCAAGTGAAGTTACAGAGCAAGATATCATTGATTCCACAACATTCACCATCAAAACATCCTCCAAAGCAGCTGAAGAACCTTCTTCAATTACCATACATGAGCAAATCGACCACTTCACTGGTATTAATAGAACTAATAACTCTACTGCTGTGGCGTCCTTCCCTACTCACTCATTACCAGACTCACTGGAAACAACTCAATCAGGAGATTCACAACTAGCTGAAAAATCAACTCAACTCCTCCAGACCACAATACAGAAAATTACAGAACCCAATGAAGTTACAGAGCAAGATATCATTGATTCCACAACATTCACCATCAAAACATCCTCCAAAGCAGCTGAAGAACCTTATTCAATTACCATACATGAGCAAATCGACCACTTCACTGGTATTAATGGTACAAATAACTCTACAGCTATGGTTTCTCTCCCCACTCAATCATCATTACCAGACTCACAGAAAACAACTCAATCAGGAGATTCACAACTGGCTGAAAAATCAACTCAACGACTCCAGACCACAAAACAGAAAATTACAGAACCCAGTGAAGTTACAGAGCAAGATATCATTGATTCCACAACATTCACAATCAAAACATCCTCCAAAGCAGCTGAAGAACCTTCAATTCAATTACCATACATGAGCAAATCGACCACTTCACTGGAAAACAACTCAATATTAACTGAACAAATAACTCTACAGCTAACTCACATCATTACCAGACTCACTGGAAACAACTCAATCAGGAGATTCACAACTAGCTGAAAAATCAACTCAACTCCTCCAGACCACAATACAGAAAATTACAGAACCAAGTGAAGTTACAGAGCAACACATCCTTGATTCCACAACATTCACAATCAAAATCTCCTCCAAAGCAGCTGAAGAACCTTCAACTGCCCTTCATGAACAAATCAACCAGTTCACTGCTATTAATGGTACAAATAACTCTACAGCTATGGTTTCTCTCCCCACTCAATCATCATTACCAGACTTACAGCAAACAAGTCAATCAGGAGATTCACAACTTCTTGAACAATCAGTTCAACGCATCCAGACCACAAAACAGAAAATGACAGGACCAAGTGAGGTTACAGAGCAACACATCCCTGATTCCACAATATTCTCTACCAAAATTTCCTCCAAAGCAGCAGAACCTTCAATTGCCCTTCATGAACAAATAGACCACGTAACTAGTATTAATGGTACAAATAACTCTACAACTATGGCGTTCTTCCCCATTGACTCATTACCAGACTCACAGGAAACAACTCAATCTGGAGATTTACAAACTGCTGAACAATCAGCTCAACATTTCCAGACCACAAAACATAAAATTATAGAACCAAGTGAAGTTACAGAGCAACACATCCTGGATTCCACAACATTCACAAACAAAATCTCCTCCAAAGCACCAGAAGAACCTTCTTCAATTTCAATACATGAACAAATCGACCACTTCACTGGAATTAATGGTACTAATAACTCTACAGCTGTGGCATCTTTCCCCATTCAATCATCATTACCAGACTCACAGAAAACAACTCAAACAGGAGATTCAAAAATAGTTGAAGAATCACCTCAACATGAAAATCCAGAACCCATCATTCGATCCACTGGAACAAATGGTACAAATTATTCTACACCTATAATGTCTTTTCCCACTGATCTGCCACCACAAGAGTCACAAAAAAACACCCAGTCAGGAGCCCCACAACTACTTGAACATTCAACGCAACATTTCCAGATCCTAAAGCAAAAAATGACAGCACCTAGTCAGAAGATTGTACAACCCACTGCAAACATGTCCACCCCAGATCAGGCCACAATATACAGAATTCAACAGACAACTCCACCACAGTCTGCCATAGACCCACACATTCCAAATAATGACATACTTGCATCAACAATGGAAAATGAAAACCTGCAACCAACCTCACTTCCACAAATGACAAAGAATGAACAACCCAAAATGACACCGGTTATCAATGGAATGGTCCAAAGCATTTCAAAACCCACTCATCCTGCCAGGACAAAACAAACAACTTTATCAACAGTCAAGTCTGAAATAAAAAAAAATTCTCCACACACTCTTTCTGTAACTTGGCAAAATGGGAAACCCAACTGGCTTGTGACATCCACAGATTGGAGAGTTTCAAAACCTACGCCACCTACATTCACATTGAAGCAGCAAATCCAAGAATCCACTTCACTTCTGCTGACAGAAGACAGCCCCAATTCTGATCTCAGTGAGTCCACATCAGATCCAGAACACCATAAACCCAAACGGACAGAAGAGCCTACAAATCAACACACTGAAAAAGACACAACAAATACAGCAAAATCTTCTAGAGACAGTGTAATGCAACCATTTACAACAACAAATACTCACAGACTAACAAATGAAACATTAGGAAGCAGCAAAACAGCTTCCACATCACCTCTTCCAAACCTGACAGAGAATCATTTAGTTGACTCAAAAGGACCAGAGGACACTTCTCTACCGACAGGCATTAGTCTACAGGATTACACATCATTCAGAATCTATCAGAGTAATGCAAAAACACAATCACAGCGCACAACAAACAAATATACAATCCTTAGCAAAATGACATCCCATACAAGTTTCCCGTTGGTAAAGGACACATCAACTCAAGCTCCCACAGATAGAGTGCGATCATCTCAAACTATTCCAGTCTCCACAGAAAAGCTCATTACGATGTTCATTCCAAATCCAAAACCTTTAGAAAAACATATTCATACCACATCAGTCATGAGACATGGATTTCTGACATCAAGAACACAGGAAAATCCATCCTGGATTTCAACGAAACGGTCCAATATCCAACCCACTGAAACAGCAGAGTCTCGATCAGACTCGATAAATCAAGGACCTACAGCAGATTCAATGCCAAAGGGAAATTACACCAATAATGATCTGCTAACCAAGATGGACAAACCAACGCAAAGCATGAGTGGGCGCAAACCAAGTACAACAACTCATATAGCTACAACTAGAACGGTTTCACAAAAACCCAAAACATTTATTTTACCAACACACAAATCAGCTAATACCGCAATAGAAGATGACATGAAAACTCGCAGAGATATTTTTGGATTATTCTTCACTTTTGGGTGCCTCATGTTGCTGATAATAGTAATCTTGCTTCGGGTAATATGGAGAAAATGGCAAGCCCGGCACTTCGGGAGCAACATGTGGGTAGCAGGTCCTCCCCTCCTGTGGGGAACATATCATTCAGTCTTGCAGAACAGCAGTTCACACACTGCAATACAGATGAGGAAAGAGAACAGCAAAAAGACCAAGCAGGAAAATAGTGATGTTTTTGAGACTATCGCCCTCAAGCAACAACACAAAGACCTTGTATAAACATGACGATGTCACAACCCAGAGCACTCTCTAATGACAGCTTTTTTACCTAAACAAATTCTGAATTAACAAAGACTCCTCAGTGAGTCACACAATTCCAGACAACATGTTTGTGTCTTGCATATGCAAAAACGTAACTTTACATGAACAAATGAGTGTTAATATATTATATACGTTGAGTGTAATTGTATTTTTTTATTGTTTTAATTAAAAAGCTATTTATAAACCGGTGTCTTAAGTAATATTATTATGATGATTCACTAAAACAAAGAATAACTTGTTGAAAAATGTTCATTTACTTTATAATATACAATGGAAAGTTGAATACATATAAAAAAAAATATATAAAAAAAATAAAAAAAAATAAAAGAGTATACGTCATGTGGCAATGACCATCTTCTCTAAACAACGTCCTCCAGCTGACTTTCCCTTTTGCCTGGCTCACATCAAAAACACTGTGGTCCACTAAAACACATGCCACAGAATCATTCGAAATGGAGTGGGGATTTGTGTTTGATGAACAGATCAATGAACTAAGGGAAGAAACTAGACAGCACATGTAAAATAAAAGCTGAGTGCAGATTTAGCTAAATTGTCTGACTATGCCATTTCTGCTTGACACACACAATATAAAGCATCATACACTCACACACAGAGCAAAGCTACATTAGTAGGCAGAGGATGTGTCATTACTGGGCAGCATTAGCAGGCTCTGAAAGAATGAAGCGATTGAGGAAGAAAGAGGGAGAGGAGGAGAGAGAAATGGAGAGTGGCACTGAAAAGGTTCTGTACCAGCGCTCTTTTGTTCAAAACGCACACGCACACACACCTGCCCCGGGAAAGGACACAATGGTGAGGAACTTTAAATCAGTTACCAAAAAGCGTGCTAGGAATGATACTACACTAAGAATTAAGAACTGCTTCATTAGTGTTTTAATTTAATTTAAACACTGAATATTACAGTATGTGCTGATTGTGTGGGAAAATCTGAGAGGAACTGATTAAAAGGAAAGGACGTGATGTTTAACATGGTAAAATGTGTTAAACGGAGATGACAGTACAGTACTCTTACTGATAGACAACAGCATAATCAGAATAACAAAATTCATAAAATTAGGACTTTATTGAAATTACCAGAAAATTTCTGCAAGATAAGAAATTGTTCATTTTAGAATTTTTTCCAGTTGGACTTAGTATTTTTCATCAGACTCCGTCCCAGTAATTTAAAACTCAGACAAAACATGCTCAGACTTGAATTACAGGTTAAGTGTTGCTTAATGACTGAAGAAAGAATGAAAACAGGAAGGAGAGGGAAGGGGAGAGAGCAGAAAAGAAAGCAGAGGAAATGGATGCTGAATGAGGGAATCCTAAAGAGGAAACAGAGACGTCAGCACTTCCTCTCTCTCTTTCTTGTACCAGGGCATAGACTCTACTACATCTCCCCTCCCTGCCTCTCTCTCTCCTCTGCTATCATAGTGATCCCATAAAGGGACCTGCACAGAGAGAGACGGGATTTGGAATTTACTGCAGCATAAAATAAGAATAGCATAAAAAAATAAGAGATCAGAGCCGTGTTAATCTGAAGATCAAGCAGAAAAAAAGAGGTGAGGGATGGAGAGAAACTGAAAGACAGAAAGAGGACAGGAAAAACGAGCACAGAGTGATGACAAGGAGAAGGTAAGTAATTCACAATGCAGCAAGGTTTGCCTAATGAAGGATTAGACTCACAATCACACATTTTCAGGTTGTGTGGCATGATATGAACAAGCTTTTATGCACATTATATATAAATGCTGTTTTTTTCTAAGCAAGTGCTTAGAGAGTCGAGCAGAACTAGGTGCAGGCAGATCTGCAGAGCCACTGCATGAAGACCTTCACATCTCTGCTGTACGTTTGCATGTGTAACACTGATTGTCAATCTCAGAATTTATGCCAATGCTTTGACTAGCCTCACAGCTGCAAACAAAAGAGGCAGAACACATAAAAATTACTTTTGCCATCATTACCAAAGATTACTATCAACACTAACTATAATCAGCCTGACAGCTGCCACTCACTATAATCAGAAAAACATTTTAAATCACTTACTATTTTCAAATTCACTAAAGTTCAGACTCATAGTCATTAGGTGGCATCAGACACACTATAATGAGATTCACTGAGGCCAGACACTTTTATCCTCATTATAATCATTATAATCAGACACAAATTGCATTACTTAAAATAGCCAAACTCATTGCCATCACTTTCTGTAATCAGACTCAAACAGTATAATCAGACTGTTTTAACACACTGTAATCAGACTCAAATTGCATTACTCAATATCAGACTCGTTTGCATCACTCGCATTAATCAGACTTACTGTCATCAGACCTAATCAGTCACTCAATATAATCAAATTTGGACTCACCATAATTATGTAGCATCACACACTGTCATGAGAACTACGCAGTTCTCGCAGCGCTTGAAAGTAGTCCCCAGCTATATCATAGGCTACTGAGCTGGGGACTACTTTCAGGCGCTGCGACATATCATTGTGCCTGCTGCACCCATGGTACGGCAGCAAATTTCCTTGATTATTACGCCGGAATGAGAGTATAGTTCCTAGCCATATCAGCCTAGAAAATCGCAACTTTTCATTTTCCACCGGTCTTAGTACACGATGTAACTACAGAAGAGTTAAGCTTTAAATAGGAAAAATATTGTAACTCTTTGGTCATTTTTGATCGCGATGCTAATGGTCTAATACGATTCTATGATCTATGCTAAGCTAAGCTAAAAGTGCTACCGCCAGACCCGGAGATCGGCTGAATGGATTCAAAAACGGTAAAACTCAACTGTTTAACTCTAGGGGAGGTGTAAAATGAGCCTATTTCCAAAAAAAGTGGAGTGTTCCTTTAATATAGTCATTGCCATCACACAGTTCATGTAATCAGACTGTAATCTTTAAACTTTCTGTAATCAGACTCAATATATTCAACAAACTCACTTAAAAAAAATCAGTCATGGACATTAGTACTATACTACAAACACAAATAACTTTGGATGCATCTTGCATATAGCATGTAACAAACAAACAATCATTCAACAAAAATAAACATCTCTTGCAATTGTCTCCAGGAACACAATGAAGATGCCCATGTGTGCAGTGATGTCCTGCCTGCTTTTGCTGTGGCTGACGTGTACTTGCGTACATGCAGAATGTCCCGGTGTTTGCTCCTGTAGCAAGAGTTATCGGACAGTTGACTGTTCCTGGAGGGGGGTTAGGCATCTGCCGGAGGGCCTGCAGCGAAACATTCAATCCCTCAACCTGACCCACAACCGGCTATCTGACCTGGACCACCACCTAAGCTCTTTCACACATCTGCGCATCCTGGACATCTCCTACAACCGTCTGCTTCACTTCCCAGCCTCGCTGCCACGGGCGCTGTGGGAAATCAACGTCTCAGGAAACCGTCTGCGTGTACTTAACAAGGATGACACAGTGTACCAGTGGAACCTCAGAGTTCTGGACTTGTCCGTCAATAAGCTGGAGCGTGTGGTCTTCATCAACAACACACTCCCCAATCTGAAGGCTCTCAATCTTAGTCATAACAAGTTCTGGACGGTACCTACCAACATGCCCCAAAACCTGGAGGTGGTGGATCTATCCCACAACACTCTGGTCCAGATCCTGCCAGGGTCCCTGAACCAGCTACACAGGCTGGCTCGGCTCTACCTGCATGCAAACCGCTTCACCACGGTCAGGGAAGGGGCACTCGAGCATCTGCAAAGTCTGAAGCTCATCACTCTAGGGGACAATCCCTGGGCTTGTGAAGAAACTGCCAATATCAGCCACCTGTTGGTGTGGACCAAACACACTTCTGTCCGAGTGTTGGGCTGCCCCTGCCACACCTGGCACACCTGCGGAGAGGCTCACCTGTCCAGGACAGGGAGCTGGCACTTTGGCATCTACACGCTGTCCCCATATGTCTTTGGAACTGAGGAGCCAAGTACTCCATATGTACAAGCAGTCACCACACACTTCTGGTCGGGGACGTCACTCCTAAACACCAGGGATGACCAGACAGGATCTAGAAGCACCAAGGAACAGGAGTCTTTCAGAAACGGCCTTCTCTTTACCTCAACTTCAGAGGCTTCCCATTCTGCTACTCATTCAACTACAGAAGGCCCAGTCACAACAGGCGACTTCTTCACCACCGTCTCCACCACCCGTAGAACCACCACTCTCCGTACGCGGAGTGTGAAGAGACCCAATCAGAACCTCAACCGAAACACAAGCTCAGGATGCAGTGTGGGTTCACTCTACACATCAGTCTGCTGTACACTTCTCCTAATGGGCATGACGCAAGGGCTCTGAGGGTCAGCCGAGTCACATGGTCCTTTGATCAAACTATAAATTCATGTTAACAAATGGATAACATGCTCAGCATTTTCAAATAATGTTTATGTTTAACATATTATGAAAACATTAAATGGACTTAAACTTCCAAAACAGAACAGTCTCAATGTACTGATGTAGTGGAGCAACAAGCAGGATTACTGGACATACAGGTTCACATGAAATGGGTGTAGAAGCATTTCATATGTTAATCAGATTAACTTCTGACAATCCTTTCTGTTTTAAAAATTATAAGTTAAATGCATGATTCTGTTAATACTTCTGCAATAATAAAAACATGAACAAAAAGCATTCTTTTTTTATCAAAATTCTGCACTGTTCAATAAAAACTATGACTTTTTTTTAATGAAAGTTATAAAATCAAGAATAAAATATAATGATTTTCATCAGATTACATAGCTACTTTGTGATGCAATTCAATAAAGAAATATGCTTTCTGTCCACATAAGTGCGGTGGCCAGTAGTGCACAACACAATGAAATTAGCACAACAAAACAGAAACAAGACGAAACGCAACAAAATTAACAACACAGTGGAAACAAGCCACAACGCAGCAAAATTAGCACAACACAGTGGAGACTAGGGCTGTCAAAATGGTTGAAAAACTAAATTCGAATTTTGTACCTAAATATTATCAAAATTCGAATTATATTTCGAATTTAAAAGGCATAATTTCAGTTGGAGGAAAAAAAGCTTTTGGCTTCTCCCCTGAGGCCACAAGAGGGCGCATCGAGCTAAATATTACTAATTCACTGTTATTCAAAGCATAAAATAACACGACTGTCTTTGAAAAATGTGCATAATGTTTAAAATAATGTTTAACCATATATAATTAATTAATTAAATTGCTTAAACAATTAGAAACAAAAAAGCATCATGTTTATACACAGTTTAATACAAAGCATGGAAAACCAATCACAAAGAGTAACGTTTTTTTCATTTAAAAACACGAGATGCAGTGGAATGGGGAGAGAACCGTCCCACCATAAAGTTGAGAGACATGTTTTTTCAAAGTTGAACTTACAATAATTTTAAATCGCTTTCTAAATATCCGACTCTCTTTTGCGAGACGCGAGTGCAACAGTGATAGATGTCCCTCTAGAAAATGTGATACATTTGCGTTCTGTGTGAACGGCTTGGTTTCAGTTTTGACGTAAACCCCATCATCTCCGCATTGATGTTCTCTTTTTCCGCAGTATTTTGAATGAACAACGTAGCCAGTGGGTTCAACTGGATAAGTAAAAAAAAAGCATGACAATGCAATGACACCTACCTACATCTTCATCGCATCTCGTGCGCCACTGATAAGGCTGCCTGACGCACACCTAAAATTCGAATGCAACGTTTTGCATTCGAGTGTGGATTTTTTTTTTAAATTCGACTAATATTCAAAATTCGAAAAAAAAAATTGACAGCCCTAGTGGAAACAAGCCACAACGCAACGAAATTAGCACAACACAACGAAACCTAGCTGCAACACAACGGAAGCAAATAGCCACGGAAACAAGCCACAACACAACAAAATTAGCACAACACAACAGAAACTAGCCGCAACAAAACAAAATTAGCACAACACAACGGAAACAAGCTGCGACGCAAAGGAATTAGCACAACACAGCGAAATTAGCACAAAACAACAAAATAAGTCCAATGCGTTGTGTTATGGAGATTTCGTTGTGTTGTGCACTACTGGGCCACCGTACATAAGGGTACAACTATGGCATTTTCTAGCAGGGCTTAATCACTGATGGTAATTGGTAACCAGCCAAACTTTCACCACTTGGCTACAACATATTACTTGTCCATCCATAGTCAAAACATGTCATTTTTAAAAAAAAAAAGTTTTATTTAAAGTTTTAAAGTAATAAATCAGTCACTAAAATGACCAGAAAGCTACCTGCCATGTTCCAAAAACAACTGACAAACATTACACTTGATTCAAGATGGTCTACTAGCACCTTCAGCTCCCAAACAGCTGGTAATCCAACTTCACAACTACCTTAACCACAAAAACGTAAAAAGTAGCTTTAAACCTGATGCTTTCATTATCATGGTTGACTCTTCTGACAGAACACAAAACATTTAGAAAGCCTGTTATTACTAATGGCAGTGATAAACTGTTAAGTCAGGTTACCCAGCTATGTAGGAATATAAACTTTAAAATAAGACCTAACTATATTTGGAAGTCTTTTGTCGTAAACACAGCAACTCAAGCCAGTCTTCCAATTGTCACCATGATACCTCATGAAAAGCAAACAAACTATTTGTTAAACAAAAGGAAATCTTGTCAGCATGATCTTTCCATCATTGACCCTCCTTTTTGAAGAACATGTGACTTCTTCCACTGGTGTCATTATTAAAAGCATCAGCATGTGTTTAGAGACACTGCACATCACCGCTCGCAGAGATAAAACATCAGCATTATTTACGTGGAGCACCGCTGGTGAGTACCCGGGGAACGTTTACAGCTCTAAATAATTTCTTTCACAAATTAATATAAAATTACAAATTATACTCAACCTCTATAAACAAATTAATCTTGTATCTGAAAAAAAACTGCTGTGTTAAACATCATTATGGAGCTAGTAAAAAAAGAAGAAGTGTTTATACCTCTATACTGATATGATTTTTGTGTTATGTTCTTCTCAGATCAGAGAAATGGCTCTAAGAGTGGACATCTGCGTGGTTCTGCTTGTTGTGATGTTCGGCTGTATGCAGGTCCTCAGTTCAAACACTACTACTTCATTTACCACCACCACCACCAAAACCGGTGGTAATCCGAATGGGAACGGCGCCAATCAGAATACGAACACCGACAGTTCAACCAGCACCTCCACCAGCACGAATGGGACTATGAACAACACCACATCATCCAGCTCCAATAACAACCCAAACCAGAATGCTAAAGACGCAACTGTCAGCGCCCTCGTTGGCAGTCCCTCCGGTTCCTCTGCTTCCTCCGTGATTAGCAGCTTCAAACTTCTGCTGCTTGCGTTCATGACTTTGAGCTTTCTACAGATGATACAGTGACCATCAACCTCCCTTGTGCTTTGAAGGCAGACAATAATGTGAGATTCTTTGTAGACTTAATAGTATTTCTAAAATGCTATCAAACTTTCGTAGACGTTACACAGCTTGTAACATACAGCTTTTTGCTTAACATTAGCGAAAAATATTTCAAATGTGAAAAATGTTGGTACTATTCGCAAACACTGCGAAACAATCATTTTTTTTTGTTTTTTTTTACTGCTGAAAAATGCTGTAATATCTTCATAATTTAATCAACAAAGGTAAATCTATGCATCTGTAAGCTGTTGTTAGTTAACTGATTGTTTTCAGAAGCAATAAAACTTTGAACAAAAGAACAATGTGAGCCTTTGTAATTCTTTTGCAACCATCGGTCAGATATCATGAAGTCTTACCTGCGAGTTACATAGTAAAACACAGGGTTTCCGTTCTTTGAAGTTCCAGCCTGGTAAAAGATGTTAAGAGTCTTCAATGCTTTAAACTCTTCTTTCTCATGCACCTGGTGTCTAAAGAAAAACAAAAACAGTTATGAACTGCAAAGTAAAAGGGGGGCTTCTGCTTAAAATAAGAATAAATAAAAATAATTAAAAAGATAAAATAATTTATCTGTTACAAGAATGTTTAGATTTTTTTTATTGGAAAAGTAGACAAAAATACCATGCATAGTGGGAAACTATAATAAAATACACGGTGCAGCCTTTTCTACCTTGTCATAAACTCCTCAAATTTGGAGCTGGTGAGATTCAGGCTGGACCAATGAGTATCTGCAACAGGTTTGTGCTCTGGGGGACCCAGGTAAGCAAGCAGGGTGGCCATCTTATCAAAGGGCCTCCTTCCAACTGCTTTATGATCCCTGATGTTTGGAAAAATATTCTCTCATTAACGGAAACTTCACTGAGGATTTGAGAATCATCAAAAAATGTATGCTTACATCACAATATTTTACTGTAGGATAAATGTAAAGGATGACAAAAAATGTACAGCCCAGTCAGTAAAAGTGATGGATGATGATAATGTTTACAACTAAACAGCTGTCCCTTAAAGATACAATCAGATCAGAGAGAAACAAGTTGAGAAAGGAAAGTAAAAAATGCAAAACATAAGAGATTTGAATGAGCAGAATTCCAAGAATCTAATCCCAAGAACAGCCTAAACTGCATTTGCACTTCCAATAACAGTCTCTCTGATACTGACCACATGAGCTGGATGATAACACAAGTCTTTCACAGACCTGCTCACCTGTTACTAGACAAATACTGGCCAATTTTCTCTTGGTTGTTCCACAGCAGCCTGTGCAGGGCCAAAACATTGCCATCACTAATGAAGGACAGGCTGTGGTTGAGAGAGTCGCTCGCCGGGCAATCAGAGGCGATGTCCAGGAAAAATCTAGAAGAAAACCAAAAGTTTAAACTAGATGGTGGCGGGATCTAAATCCTGAAGGTCGCAAATCGCTTTCTTACCTTCTGGCTGCATAAAAATTACTCTTCACAAAGTCATTAAACGGCCTCATGTGTTCCTCTTTTGTGAACAAAACATGGTTGGCAATACTTTGCAGGATCTGTGGACATATGACAAATGAAATATGAGTCGGCAATAAGCAGAACACTCCAAATCTTTTTATTTTGTCTAAAACTTTATTGTACACTGATGTCTTTCATAATATATTATCTTTCATCATGCTTCCATTTTAGCAATAAACACTCAAGGCCATGCACTACAGTGATTTTACAACTATGAATTGGTTTTAGGCATTATTGCTACAATTATAGTGGCTTATTGATTAAATAAACCCTGCTAGATGGTTGATCTATTATTGGCTTTCCAGATCATGGACCTGGTTTTGACCTGGTAGACCTTTCTGGACCAGCAATGAAGCAGCAAAAACCAACTTGGCCAACATGAGCTGGTTTTTCAGCATATACGACTTTTATAAAATAAGTATCTCATCCCTATGCCAAAAATTCTCACCTTTGACATGAGTTTAAGGCCCCTTTCTATCCTGGGTGGAGGCTTTTTGTCGAGAATCCCAGCCTCATATGGAGAAACTATAGCTGGGTTCA
This sequence comes from Schizothorax lantsangensis, assembly GCA_027422415.1. Taxonomy (NCBI): domain Eukaryota; kingdom Metazoa; phylum Chordata; class Actinopteri; order Cypriniformes; family Cyprinidae; genus Schizothorax; species Schizothorax lantsangensis. Next base: position 21,500,741 of record CM049856.1, on the reverse strand, counting down.
CGAAACGCAGAAACATGGCACTACCTACAGCTCCAATACTGTTCTGTGGGAAACGCTGGCTAACCACCTGAAACCAAAACACAGAAATACACAGGAACGTGAAAGAAGGATTTTATGGATGAGGTAACTTGATGCTCTTTCATTAGGACAGTTCCAAATTCAGAACCAAAATTCATAATAACATTAATATATCTGAACATTTTCAGGTCAGATCGTGCTAAATTCTGATTTAGTGGAGGTATAATTGATCATATGACGATATCTGTTGAGTAACTGGATAACATGAGATTCTGTGAGGGAACTATCTGAATGAAATGGCACCAGATGCTTTAGAGTTAAAGTGTAGAAAGCAGTTTGAAGCCATTAAACAGTTCAATGATGGCGGAGGTCTTCACCAGTGACCTTTAAAAGTGTTAGAGAAGAAAAAAGGGAACAGCAAAGCATTTAAAATGGCACTACAGAGAAATGCATTTTACTCAGAATAAACGTTTCAGGTTGAACAGTCAAGCGTAAAATCATTCTGGCATTCAAAAAGGGGCGAAGTTCGTTACCAAACTGCATTCAATGCCCTGATAATTTCCAACCCTCAGTCCTGAGAGTGACGGCTCATGCAAAGATGATGGCCGGAGCTACAGAGTTTGTTGTTTTTTCCTGGTGCTAAGAGGTACATTCAGTGAAAGCTTCAGCTTGTCAAAAATCAGGAAATTAGTAGACATGATTTGATGTAATGACAGTAACGCAGGCCAGAGGTGTACAAAAGCCTCAGATTAATGAAGTGAATCGAGACAGGAAGCAGATACGTCCGCCATTCACACTTACTGCTTTCCTCACTTCCTTTCTGTCTTTGACAGATGCTTTAGACAGGAGAGAGTGACAAGTAGCCTACAGAACAGAAATGAGCACAAACAAGTCATGGCACAAGCTAACACACACACACACGGTTTCTAACTACTAGGCCATGGAAAAGTTTGGAGTCTCTTATGCTCACCAAGGCTGCTTATTTGATCAAAAATACAGTAAAACAGTAATATTAAAAAGTAATACAAATATTATAACAGATTAAATGAACTGTTTTCTATTTTAATATTTAAAAAATGTCATTTATTCCTGTGATGGCAAACTGAATTTTCAGCAGCCATTATTTTAGTCTTTAGAGTCACATGATCCTTCAGAAATCATTCTAATATGCTGGTTTGCTGCTCTTATTATCAATGTTAAAAACAGTTGTGCTGCTTAATATTTCTGTGGAAAATATGATGCATTTTTTTTAATTCTTTGATGAATAGAAACATTTTCTTGAACAATCGACCTCATTTAAGAAACAAAGAATGAATTTCTTTATAAATCATTTGTAAAACCATCCTTTTGTAAATGATCACAATTTAAGGCAGAAATCTAGGAATGGTTTTATAAACTATTTACAGAAATTTGTTCAGTGCAGGTTCTATGTGGCCTTCTCATCATATACACAGGAACTAATGCCAAATATGCATTTGAAATTAGCTATTGCATCTAATTACATTACAAAGGTCATTTTTCTGAGCTTATTTGTGATAAATTGTGCACAAATAAAACCAGAACGTAAATTTTGATTTCATTTTGGCTTTAAACTGTTAAGTTAAACAAGCAGTATCCACAGCAAAACTGAAGCATATTTGACATGAGTAATATCATCACACAGATTAACACGGGGACACAGACAAACACAGAAACAAATGCAGGGCTCTTTGCACACCAAGGAATCACCTCAGAGATTTCTTCAACCTCACCTGAAAGAGACAGTGACAGACGCTGCGGAGCTGAGGTGGAAACTCGCCAGATGAGCTGATTATGGCCTGAAAGAAGCGATCGGTCATCCGTAACAGATTGCGCTGGTTCTCCTCCAAATTCTCACCGGTCTCAAGTCTACAGGAAGAACACAAGTGAATCATCTCCAACCAGAATCTGAACACCACATAGGCATGTTTGCTGTATTTAATAGATAATACAGCACTGTTGAAACAACACTGCACTTTAAGAGTTTATCACATAAAAGTACACAAAATGTCCTTAAAATCAAACATTAAAATATATTTACATCACAATTAATTATTAATATGCTGACACAGGCTGAGTAGGAAAATTCTTTGCTTTCTAAATACCAATTGAAATGCAAGAAATGAACCACATTTATCTTTATTAACCACACAGAACACAGTGTGGTTGGTTCAAACCAGTTTATCCTCATGCCAAGTGAATCTCTATTTAAATTAGTCTGGGTTCAATTCTCTTTTACTTTGCGTAGTTTTGTTCATGGTTTTGGGATGACAGCATGTTTTGCACTCTGTCCATGATGCTTCTTCCTAATTTGCTTAGCTTTTATCAAGTGACAGGTGAATTTGCACCGACATACCAGTTGCGAATGACTGATTTAAAGGTTTATTTGGACAGATACCTGGTGGGATCCACCTCAAAGCTCAGCATCTGCCACTCAGTACCCGTGATCACTGCCCTGAGCAATGGCTCCAACAGCTTCTGCAGATACGTGGCTCCGTACACCTGAAAAAAGGAGTTTCCATGAGTTCCCAAGAGGGAAATTCACTGCTAAACTTAATCGGGATCATTTGCCTCTTTGAATGATCATTTGACTTCAATGCACGCCAGGGGAATAGTAGAGGCACCTTAAAGCAGAACGTCATGATTTTACTAGCTAGGCTGTTGCCGCGGAACAGTGTTTGCATGGAATCTGCCAACTCCACCTCCTTAGAGAACATATTCCACAGAAGCTGATACAGGAGATGCCTCGAATCAAAGAGAGTTACCAGAACACGTGCCAGTTCATCCTGAAAAAGACCAAGGTTCAATATAAATTCCACACGCTACTCAAACGTGCATGTCAAAATTTGATTTGCAATGTTCAGTCATTTGACCTTCTTTAGGCTTACAATGTGCAAAGAAAATTAAGACATTTTCAAAATAAAATGGTGAGTAATAATGGTCAATAATAATGCATTTTCTATATTATCAATATTACTTTTTTTAAAAAGTTAATCATTTAACAAAGGAAAAAAATAGTTTTGCATTTTGTGGAGGTAAAGCAAGTGCTTGCAAATAGTATTAAATCAGTGTTTGCCAGGTTGGAAGTTCTCAACCAGACACCTCAGCAAACTTTCAAAGGGGGATGCAGGGTGACTTAAAAGTATTTAAATTCAAAACAATATTACTATATTAAAATAATCTAACTGTAATCTAAATAAAAATGCTAAAACATTTTTTTTAAATCAAGATAAAAATCACTTTTCTTCCCCCTGAAAAAGTATTAATATTGAAGATAATATATTTCTTGAAACATTTGCAATCACAAAATTAACTGTGCTTAATTTATAATTTAATATATCAATACTCCAAGGTTGAGAACAACTGTTCTAGAAAAAAAAAAAAAAAAAAAATATATATATATATATATATATATATATATATATATATATATATATATATATATATATATGATGTATTATATACATGATGTATATGATGAAGTAAGGGAAAAAAGACCAAAATACAATTAATATGTAAATATTAATAAGCCTAAGAAAAGAAAAAGAACATTGCCAAATCAGTATGCAAATAATCATTGATGGTTAGATTTTGACTTACAAACATTCTATTATTGTATGTCAATAGGAGATTCTCAAGCTTGAGAGATTCTCAATGTTACATTTCAAAGTTGATAGAAATGTGTATTAAAAAAGTTTTTAAAAAAGTGTATTAAAAAATATAAAAATATACAGTATGTTGCATACAGAATTTTGAAAAACATTGTTTGAATTATGTCTATACAAAATGGTACAATTATAGCTCAATTAATTAATTACTCATCTTGCACCATACAAAAAAATTAAAATAGATTTACATAAAGTACCCACCCACTGAGAACAAGGAACTACATTGGCCAGCGCCATGGCGATAGGTAACTCCCCCTGATCCCCCATCATTGTGACAAGTTCCACAAGCCTCTCAAAGCGATCGGCCAGTGCGGTCTCTGCCAGCGTGTCAAACTCTGTTCCCTGCTGCAGGATCTTAGTGAGGACCTCCAAGAACGTAGCCCTGGTCTGAAGGTCCTTATGATAGCCCAGCCCTGCAAGAGAGCGGCAGACTCGCAAACTTTGATTAAACGCATGAGAAAGTCAAGTCACATTCATTTATAAAGCGCTTTAAACAATACAGATTGTGTCAAAGCAGCTTCAAAGTAATAAACAGGAAAATTAGTGTTAATGTTGCAAGGTTCATATGAAACAGATATAAGCAGCTCTACAGATGTACAATAATGTCATTATTCAGCTCAATTCAGTTCAATGTTGATTCAATTCAGTTCAATAACAGTATCGCTGTTACAACATTAGTGTCAATATCCAGCTTAATTCAGTCCTACCGTTGAATTGATAATATTATTGAATATATTACTATATGGTGTTAAAGATTTGTCTCAAAAAGTCATTACTTGTCCTGAAGAATAAGTTTTATTTATGACAGAGTTAAAGGGTTTGATGAGTAAAAGAAATTAAATGTAAAATAAATAAGAAAAAAATACATAAAAAAATAAATACAATTTAAAAAATTAAATTAAAATAATTAACTAAAATAAAATTCAATAAAATAAAATTCAATAAATGATTTATGAATTTAAAGTGTTATATGAGAGGTTTGTGGCTCGATTTTCTCACCAATGGAGTGCATAAGGCCGCTGTCCACGTTGGCGTTGAGCAGGTTGGACATGGCCAAGACGGTGCAGTGCCTTAACGATGCCAACCGCCTGGACATCCCTCGCTTACGTCCAGCCACCTGCTGACCCTCGTCCTCCACCTCACTGCAGTCATTCAGCAAGTTCATGAACAGAGTGAAGTACCTGTGGAGGACAGCAGGGGCAGAGTAATGTACAAACTCCATGACCGGACACTGTAAAACGTAGGGTTTAATATGGAACTTGAGTCTTACTTTAGGAAGAGCTGAGATTTAGCCTCCATCAGCTCCACACCGTCCCCCTCCTCTGGCTGAAGGGGCAGGCCGGCCAGAAGAGACACCACCGCTTCCATACTCGCCTGATCCAGATCCCTGTCAATCAAAACCATACAGCTTATAGTAAAAAAAGTATTAACCACTAAAAGTAATTTTTTGATTTGTATTGCACATATGAACCTCAGGTTTCTCAGAACAAAAGTCCAATGGAGGTGGTTCAGTAAGATAGATTATTAATGATGCCATCTGAATGAAAATACTGGGTTCACGAGGATGTTACCTTGTGAGGCATTTCACATCATCATCAGCTGCCTGGTTGGATGTTCCCATCACCCAGTCTGTCAGATACTCCACCATCTTATTCCTGAGACACAAACACAAATCTGATGCATCTCCAGAGCAGACATAAAACATTGCAGATAATCTGTCTATCGAATAAAGAGCAGGACTACAGCAGTGTTTTGTTGTACCTGAACTTCATTTCTTGGCAGAAAGAGAGGTCATCTCTGCGCTCCATCATGACCTCTACCAGCTGGCACAGTTTGGTTTTGATCTGGATGGCATGAACCATGTTGCCAAGAATATGCACATACCTATAACACACAAACAGGCACACAAATACTTATGGTTTAAGCACAAAGAAATCAACAATAAAGGTAACAGATTAAGTTTTGTAAAAATTGCAAAAAATGATTGATATAGGATAATCCTGACAGCATCAGTAAAAATGGGTTAGAAATTAGGGTTAGAAACTAATCAGTAAAGATTTGCCTTGTATGCCAGAATTTTTTTTTATATATACATTTATTGTAGTCTTTAAAGTTTATTGTTTGATTTTATGTTTAAAAAAGTATAATAAATAATTGTAAATAATTGTAAAAAATATATTAAATTATAAATGAAAATATAAAAGTTTGGGGTCAGTAAGGTCTTTTTGAAATAAATTAATTTTATTCCACAAAGATGAATTAAATTGATCAAACTGACAGAAAAGACATTTACAATGTTACAAATAATTTATATTTAACTTTCTAACTTTACAACTTTATTTATTTTATAACATCCCATTCACCAAAGAATCCTTAAAAAAAAAAACTTTCTGGAAAAAAAAAAGCAGTTATTTTAAACTGTAATAATATTTCACAATATTAATCTTTTAATGTATAGTTGATCAAATAAATACAGTCTTGGTGAGCATAAAATACATTTTTACAAAAACGTAAAAAAAAATACTACCAGTCCCAAACTTTTGAATAGTATAATTATATAAAAATTGTATAAAATTATATTACAGCAGAAATGTGAATTTCTGATACGACCAGGCAAGCAGAAATAAAAACTGTACTGTAGAGCCCTGGAGAAATTTCTCAAATTGCTCTTAAGTAAAAGATGAAAGACTGGAAAGAATGTAACCTGAAACATTCATTTAGAGAATGATCTTCACAGCAAAGATGATTATAATAAGCAAACAAATGACTTACCTGACCAGGTTAAGCATCATGGTCTCAATGCTGGCTTGACCCAGATGCTCGGAGCTTTCTTCCGTATGGTTGTCCAGAAGGTTCTTCATGATGGCGATGGTCTGCTCCACAAACTGCGTGTTGGTCTCATTAATTGGCACCTAAACATAGGAGCACAGAGACATAAGTACCTATGACATTTGATGCAAGTGACGTCCAACCAGCTTATAAAGATGTCACAAGACTTCCACTGTACATATACACTGTGGCTAGCTGTCTCACCGGGCCCTGGGCATCAAAGAATCTGCTGATGCTGTTTTTGAGTTTGTTGAACAGCATGGGATAGAGCACTGGACAGAGCTCCAGCCCCACCAGGTCTTTGACGTTAGTGCGGATCTGATGGCCCTTCTCATGATTGCACACCATCAGCGACACAAGACGGTCCAGAAACCTGCTCAGGGGTGTCTCTGGGTTCCCTTCACACGAGGCCATGGACACCATGGAGCCCTTGCGATCGTTCAGGGTGCCCATGGGTGGACTGTAGGTGGCCAGAGCAGACGTGTTCCTCTGCTGCAAACACACACCACCCAACGCACACAGGAAGCCTGTCATATTGATCCATTCCTGAGGGATGAGACACGGGATTTATGGAACACAGCCAACATTTCGTCATGTCCTTTTTTTTTTTTTTTTTTTTTACAATGGTCAATTAACTTAATATCGGTCGATTAAATGATTATATGGGTTAATAAGTATATAATAATTATAGTCATTATTACAGTATAATTTTATACATATATACATGCATATAAGTTTTTCAGTCTGTTCTCATGAGTGGGTCCTGCACACTGCACATAGTGTCCCATTAAATATAACTATAAAAAAAAAAAATAATAATAAGAGTATTATTGCACTTTATTTAGTTCAAATAATTAAAGTAAAATAATAAACAAAAAATAAATAAAATGTGATAATACTATTATATTTAAAAATAAAAAATGAGTATTAAATGAAAATACAATTATTTTATAGTACACTTAAAAATACAATGCTAATAGTTACATTTTCTTTTTTTTCTTTTTTATACTTTTTATATGAATTTTCAATATTTTTAAACCTAAAATCAGCAAGCTTTTATTTTGGTGGGTTGCCAAAACATATTTGTGTGTGTGTGTGTGTGTGTGTTTAAACTTAAATTGACAAAAAAATAAAATAATGACAGTTTGAATTAAACTGAATTTTTAAATAATTCTCAAATAATACAATAATAACTGATTTGTAAAAAAAACCTACAAACTACTCTTTAAATGTTCTTGGGAAAAATGACTGTGCTAAATGTTACATTTAAACACTATAAATTAGTAATATGTATCTAAAGAGACAAAATAATACAGTATTAAAAAATAAATTATTATATCTTTTCTAAACTAATAATAATAAGAATGTTAATAAAATAATGATTTAAAAGCATTTTTATTACAAATTAGCCTAATGTACAGAAATGTTCCTTAAACTGAAGAATCACCCACATGTAGACAAAACTCTATTTTCTACTGTAGGGTGACTGACCTGACTGTCTTCTAGTTTCGTTTTCGGGTGGCTTAAAATTAATTTGGTTGCATGTTCCCATTTGACATGTGTGTCCTCCCAGGCCTGAAATGACCAAACAGAGCTGTTAAAACCAGTCATACATTTTATCTTCAAATTAGACCACAAAAAGTAGATTTTTTTTTACACAAACAATAAAAACAGCACACAAGTACTGAACGGTGAAATCCAACCACATAGTTTGAAAAACAAATGAAGTTTTGCATATTCTAAAAGGCTCCGATTCAAAACAATTATGTTGGATAATACAATGGCACACAACCAGGACAATGCAAATGTGTTCGTCAACCAACCAGAATGAGTCTACTACTGTCCAATAGCATTAAGTGTGTAAATGTGTGATCTCTGACCTCTGTGTTTCCCAGGGTGGGCAACTCAATCCTCCGAAGCAAAGCCATTACTCTCTTCTGTAGAGCCGAACGACCTAGAAAAATCAGAGAATTCACAAAAACTGTGCTGCCCTCTAGAGGAACCTGTAACATCACTCACAAATCTCAAAAAACAGAGGTGCGTCTGAATCTGTGCATTCAAACTAGTTTATCAGACGGACCTGTAATCATCATGTTACTGACAGATGCAAACTCCATGAACGTGTTGTAATTTGGCAGAAGGGACTGCACAGGGATGTCTTCTGCACTGCAGCGGATGTCTGCCTCCTCACACAGGTAGCGGAAACAGGACATGGCCACCAGAACTGCCTCCATGTCTGGACTCCACAGGAACATGTAAAGACAGACCTCCAGCTTGGTCTGGGCCTGCCGGCAGATGGCGATGTTACTGCCTGCTGTGGCCCGATCCTGTATGAGAAGAACAGATAAAACAAAGAAAAAAAATTATATTCATCTCTATATAACCAATATTTCTTATTTCATATTTTTAACCCAATTTTTTGAACATTTCCTGGTTGATATCCTTGTTCTTTTGCTACACAGGAAAGTCAGGTCAAACACACTGCATTGTGGGATACAGTATAGTAAGGTAGTTTGGTTGTACACTTCATTTTACCAATAATAATAACAACAACAACAACAACAACAACAACAACAATTATATACTTCACACTTTGGCTAATAATAACAACAACCATAATAATAAAATATAACAATAATAACTATACAATATATTGTTATATTATTATTATTATTATTAGTAGTAGTAGTAGTAGTAGTAGTAGCATTGAATTTTTGTACCCCACACTGTGCAGTTTATTTATATAAGCCACACAACTGATAATAATAATAATAATAAAGTTATTGTTATTATTAAACAATATTATTATTACACAATACACAATTGATGATGATGATGATAATGATAACAATAATGATCAAATAAAATAGTTATTATTATAAAATATTTGTACCCCACACACTGTTTTTGGTTATATTCTTCACACCTTGGCAAATAATAATAATAATAAAATATTATTATTCTTCTTACTATTATTTTAAGTTGTTATTTGTACTACACAAGTGCTTAATTTATATGAATTTTTATTTTCAATACTGAATTTTTATTTGTACCGCACAGTGTGCAATTCATTTATATACTCCACACAATTGATGATGATACTAATAATAGAGTAATAATAATAAAGTTATTGTTGTTATTATTATTTTGCTGTTGTTGTTATAAAATATAAAATAATAATAATTGTACTGCACAAGTGCTTCCCAGTTCAGGATATAAAAACAAGCCAGATAACAGTAACAAGAGCAAAAATAAGTGAAACATAAAAAAAAAGGAAATTAATGTTTTTAGAAATATCCAGCTAATGTAGTCAAGGATATGCAAACATTTTACCCATAGTGCCCTGTGTGTAGGTGAGAGTGCAAACTCACTTTGTTCCTGAGGAGAAATTTGTTTCTGCAGATGAGAATCTCTCTCAGCCACTTCAGAATCTCAGTGTTGCTGATCAGCTGATGACCAAACAGCTTCTTACAGATGAAGAACAGCACCTGAGAACTGAACCAACAACACATACACAATCAACAGGGCAAAGTTTCATTTCTATCAGCACATATTAACTGGAGTCGTGTCCACCGAGGAGCTACCTGATGTCCCAGAAAGTTTCCATAGGAGCGTCTGGGTTCCACAGCTCGATGCTTTCAGGCTGATGCAGGACCAGAAGAGCCTACGACAGATACAGATTATGACTGAAAACTTATATACAGACTATCTAAACTCATGCTAGAGGCACCAGATTAACAGTGAGATACAATGACCTCACCTCCATGGCCTCCTGGGAAATATCTCCCATGTTCGCAAGCGGCACAAGCTGCACCAGGCCTGTGATGAGATCTGCCGTGCTGCTGTGGACCTCCAGACCCTGTTTACCTGGATTCTGATTCACAAACACACACGCACACATGACATTAATAGTACAGAAGAGCAGCATGTCTTTATAAAGCCAAAGAAAGCTAAGCCTCTTCACTCACATGTAGCATCAGTTTGGGATCTGCATGGATGAGTTTCACCAAAGCCAAAAGCAGATACTTGTGACTCCTGGTGTCCAGATCAGTGGTTTTCTCTTTAAACTTCAGACTGCTCATTTTCTCCTTAAATGACAAACTCTGAGAGGAAGACAGAGAGAAAGAAATAGAAATATATACAAAAAGCTCTGAGCAAAAAGTGTGGGGTCAGTAAGCATTTTTTATTCAGACAGATATGCATTTATATTAATTGAAGTGACAGTAAAGACATTTATAATGCTACTAAATAATTTTATTTCAAGTTAATAATGTTCTTTTGAGTTTTGTATTTATCTAAAGATCTAGAAAAAAATGCATATCTGTTTAGAAAAATATTAAGCAGCACAACTGTTTTTAACATTGATATTAATAAATATATATGCTTTTTGGTTACCAAATCAGCACATTAAAATAATTTCGGAAGGATCATGTGACACTGAAGACTGGAGTAATGCCTGTTGAAAATTCAGCTTTGCGTCACAAGAATAAATTACATTATAAAATACATTAAAATAGAAAACAGTCATTTTAAATTGTAATATTTCACAATATAACTGTTTTATTGTACTATTGATCAAATAAACAGTCTAGGTGAATATATGATATTTCTTTTAAAAACAATACATAATATATATTAAATACAGATAAAAAATAATGTTATAATATATGTAGTTTATTTTGTGTGGCGTATATAAATAAAATATAAGGGCGTGGTCTCAAAATTAAAGATGAAAGATGCAATATAATGCCAGCAGGGGTCACTCATACTTCATTAAATAAATAAAGTTAATTTAGCCTAAATACATACTACACAGAACACTTCTAATGCTATATCATTGATTGTTTATGTTGCTAAGGTTGTTGCTCAGTGATACACAGAACTGTTGGGTAAAGCGGCCATAGCCGTGCTGTGTCGTGAATATTTATTGTAGCATACTGTATACTGCTTCACATTCTATGTCTAAAAATAGTAGGCTGCATGCAGTAAACTGTGCAGTACGCAAATATTCTTTTCTCAGCATGGACACTAGAGGTGATCTTAAATCTGAGAAGTTTTGCGGGCGTCTCACCGAGGTCATACGGAGGGGGGCGTGACTGCTGCAGCCCTGCACCACTCTCCCCAGAGTCTCAGCAAACATGAGCTGCAGCTCTCCCGAGTAACAGTACACGGTATCGATCTTCGGCCACCAGTCCAGCGGGGACTAGAACATGACGGAAGACACACAGAGGACATTTGGACACCCTGGGAGTGAATCAGACATCCTATCTCTCTGAGGTGATCTAAGGACACCAGGAAGCTCTTACATTAGTGATGATTTGGTGGAGAGAATTCACCAGCACGAAATGAAACGTAGGAGGAGAGGACGGAGCCAGACACACCTTACAGAAAAAGAACCAGAGATTTCGGTCAAGTTTGTGCATGTTATTGGAACAGTGTATAAATTGTTTCAAAATTTTCAATATCACCACGTAACGCATAAAGGTATTAAGAAATTATAAACAAGCTATTTGTATAGTGAAAAGAGCTATATAAAATAAATTTGACTTGACTTGTCCACACACCTTAAACTGCTGATTGTTATGAGGGTTGATTCTGAAACAGGAGACAAAACAGTCGATCATTAAGTCCATGTCTGCACTCTGGCTCCCGGCGCCTCTGGAAAACGGTTTAGCTGGGTTAAACAGCAAGCCCTGGAGCCCAAGAGACAGCCATTAATGACGAGGATAGCATTGACGTGAAACATTTTTTGAGCCACTGCGAGTCATTAAGAGTTTCTTTAAGTGTTTGTTCCTTTGTTAATCTGGGTGATGCAGATTTGAGTCCTGCTTGCAACATTTTCCACCTCCATTCCCCTTCCTACTGCTTAATCATTCTCTGATACTCTCAACAATACAAACCAGTCAAAAACTAAATAAAAAGGCCACGAGGAGCCATATTTGTCCATACCTTCAGATCCATGACGATGGACTGCACCAGCAGGAAGATAACAGAGTGATCCTCCCAGCTGATGTATGTGGACGCTTTGCACAGTTTAACACAGGCAATAGCTGCGCTTTCCGTCAGCTGTTTGCTTCCACCGTGACCAGTCAAGGCTTTCCGCAGATTCTCCAAAAACAGTTTCTACAGGAAAAAATAAACACATAAATACATATTGTAAACAGTTCAAAGACTGAGATCTAATTATAGTTTATAGTATGAATATTTTATTAATTTTACAAAAAAGTGAGGGTTGTTGAAATAAACTATTTATAGAGTACAAACTGTGTGATGTACAGTAGTTGTCTAGGTTTAGTATGTGTGTGAGGAATATATATATGTTTTTACAACATTAGTGGGGCTCGAATGGGTTTTATATGTGGCTGATATAATGCCATATGTGTTTTTATTTTTTTAAATAAATGAAAATTGAAATAAAAATATTACAGAAAAATCATTCATTAATAATATTCTTTATTTCGTTAATTTTATTTTTATAGCATAAAATGTGCTTGCAGAAATAAAAATAAAAAATAAATAAAAACAAATAAAATGGCAAATAATACACAAATTGCTCAATTAAAATACATTTCCTTTACACAGTATTTACAATATTTAAAATTGAATCTGTCTATCATTAGTTATTATAATTTAAGAACAATAATGGTCAAGAGGTGATCCTGAGAAGTACACATGCACAAGTTTGTGTATGCTTGCCTTGTTATCTTTGGAGTCATCTGACGTGTCTCTGGACATGTCTTGCGTGATGTCAGGACAGAGGATGAGGAGGATGATCTGCAGGGGCCAAACAGCTGCTTTCCTCTTCGTACTCTCAGCAAAACTATCCACCAGATCAAACAGCTTCTCAGCACACTCTGAAACACACACAGAGAGAGAGAGAGATCAGATTCACATATCCTCTCCAAAGCAGTACTGATATGGTAAAGTGAGGTTTTCAGTGGACGCACCAGCCATGTCCGCCTGAGGCCTCTGGTACAACCTGGTGAATTCATCAGCATAATTTTCCACCCAGTTCCAGAACGCCTGCAAATTCAATCAAAAACACACACACACAGAAGATGTTTCCTGCACTGAGAGAGGACATCACTAGGTGGCAGTAGAGAAAATTTCATACAAAACACTAACAGATTACCAAATGTTAAATTAACCATTTAAATCTACAAAAACAAGAAACTGTCCTTGACATACAAATGAAAATTAATCACAGTATTATGTACAAAAAATGCTACGAACTGAAATATATATATATATATATAGAAACTGTCCTTGATATACAAATATCACAAGTAAATATATATATATATATATATATATATATATTTACACACACATATATACACACACATTAGGTTACATACAGTGGAATTAGGGGTAGCAATTTGGGCTATAATAATATAATATAATATATAATAATAATAAATATATAATATAATAATACTGTTTATATTATAATAATATTTATTTTGTTAGGGTAATTTTCTTCATTTCTTCATAATAATATAATAAAATAAAAAATAAAAGTAATATAATTAAAATAATTATTATATTGTTATTTTAAATTGTATTATATGAGGCACACAGCTGTAATATTTCACATAATAATAATAATAATAATAATTCCACCTACCTTCTCTAAATTGTAGATGACACTCAACTGGGCTGGCTTCTTTAAGGCTTTAAATTTAAACACAGTTTCTGCAAAAAGAAAAGACTGACACATTAAAAGTAAAATAGATACTTTTCCTGTTGCCTCTAATATTTTCTCCAGAATTCCCCACATCAACTTATTTCAGCTCTGAGTATTAAAGCTTTAGTTTGATTCAATCAAACCTTGCAGGAGGCGTTTAAATTTACAGCAGTCCACGTTGATGTACTGGATGAGCTCTATGTCGTGCACGTCTACGTTATCCTCAGAGCAAACGTCAGCTCCTGCAACCTGCAGGAAAATCAGAGATCAGATCCATTCATTCCTTCCACCTAATCACAAGGGGTTGTATGTACCTGGTGGAGATGCGGCTGAAGACAGAGTTGAAGTTGCTGCAGCTCAGAGAGAACAGAACCCCACAGGCTGAGTTCTTCAGCTCGGCCGCGTACTGGTTTCCCTCACGGTACGTGTGGATGAAATGACAGATCTCGGGCAATAACTGCTTTACGAGCATCGTCTCATCCAGACGCATGCTGTCCTTTGGTTGCTGGAGAGAGAAAGAGAGTTTATAGGACTTCTTTATAAGAATGATCAACATCTAGATGAGCATCTCACTTCAAAATTAAGTTGAAAAGGCAATAATGACACAATGGTGACAGCTCAATGAATGGTCTGCAGCCGTCTCTTACCCCTGCCAGGCACTTCTCCAGTGTGTCCATGATGATAAGCTGGGACAGGTAAAGGTTCTTCTCTGCAGTATCTCCAAATATCCGCTGTAAGAGATAGAGATAGCAAACTAAGAGAGATAGAGAGACCAGCACATATGCCATAGAGCTCTAGCACAAAGTACCATCTTCAACAGTCTAGAACAAACTCTCACAGTAGCTCTTGCCTAGGGACCGACCAATATATTTAATAGCCAATATTAATAAATAGACAGAAAGACTTTGCCATCACAGGAATAAATTACATTTTTAAAATGTGTTCAAATACAAAAGCGTTATTTTACATATTAATAATCTTTTACAATATTCCTGTTTCTACTGTATTTTTAATCAAATAAATGCAGCCTTTTTGAGCATAAGAGACATTAAATCTTCCTGATTTTGAACACTTTTGAAAGGAAGTGTACATATCATAAGATATTAAAAATACACATTAACTCCATTTGTGCACCAACTCTTGAATAAACACTCACCATGTTATTGACGTTCTTTAGTATGTTGGTGAGTCCACTGATGACCAGGGAGAATTTGTACCTGGAGATGTTGATCAGACATTCCTTATTGTGTTCCGTGCTGATTTTAGTGTGTGTGTTTTGCACGCCGACTTTCACAGGAAGCTAAAAACAAAAAAACATACACAGTTAGACTGTGTTCAGATTCATTTTAATGAACATTTGTAGTAATACAGAATGTAAACAGACCAGATTATAGCAGCATTGCTAATTTATATCCGCAGTATTCCCCTTTGTATTTCACAATATGAGTAAATCATGATGTAAACATTTAGATGGTGAACTTTTTCTTTAATCAATGAGAAAACATTTCTTTAAAAACTTGCTAGACTACAAAGAGTAAACCGTAGTAAATCTCGGTTTCAAAGAGCAAGTCAGAAAATTGCTAAAACCAATCGGCAGCACGGAATCCTATTTTGGGATTATCCAGAGTTTAGGCCAGGTTTAGCATCACAAAACACCCCTAATCTCCACTGAACTTCAATCAAACTGCAATGATCCCGACACAGACCACAAGCCACCCTTGACCAGGCCCCCTTTAACAAGGCTTCCTCCGTGCTCCAACTGTTGGCTGGACAGACTTACAAGTACACTGGTCAGTGTGTGTATGCCACCAAATCTGGTATTTACCGCTAAAAGAAATCAGGCTAAAGACTCAATGTGGAAACACTGGTTTATGTTTCCAAAAATGTTTGTTGTTGCAGTACCTTCAGGAACCTTTGAGGGGCAGAAAGAGCGGCTTGTACCTTTAGTTAGCTCAAGTAGATGAGGCCTAAAAGGAAATATTCTTCCTGTGTTACCAGTTTAACTTGTTCATAAACATCATATTTCTCCTGACACTCACAGAATTCTGCTCTTAAATGGAAAGTTCCCCCAAAATTAAAATGAAAAACATATAAATACAATATCCTGTCAGAAACTCGCCTTTTGTGATCCACAGAACGTCAAAACGATCCAAACGTGTTTGGAACAATATGAGGATGAGTAAATAATGACAATTTTTGTGTCTGTCATGACTGACTGTTAGGTCTGTCAATGTTTCTTTGGTGTCTGGTCAAATTTTTGTCAAAAACTTCTGGACATTTAACACAGGCAGGTTTATAAACAACGCAAATGAGATGAAAAGAAAACATGCAAGCTTAACCATTCACAGGCTTTCGCCTGTCTGGTAAACAATGGGTTACATTTCTAACTTATAACCTGTTTCATAAGTACAACTGCAGGTTTAAACCAGTAGGATCCACACTAAACAGGGAGAGTCATCATTGCATAAGATACTACTCAGCTAGGCCTATACATCACACAGCATTCCTCACTGAAACATCTGAAGTAACCTAATAACCCAGTACAGCTCTGAAGAGATATTAAACTGATGACACAGCTCTTAGATGAGAAAGTGAAGCTGTGTGGATCAATCAATGGTCAGCTCTGAGGTTGGTTCACTTGTGGGACACAAAATATGAAGTGAAAGTATAAACAATAATCACTCTCACATGATGTGAATTGCAAAAGTAGGACACGTTCCTGGAGCAACATTTGGTCAACCAATCATAGACATAATTTTAACCCTTGATAGCCTCTGTATTTTAAAGATATGCAATTTTGAAGAGTTTGCTCATCACAAAAACGGCTTGACTTACAGTTGGAGTTTATTCACGTTTACGTGACATTTATGATTTAGTATGCACGTGAATACACTGTTTTTAAGATGTTTATAAGATGTTTGTACATAAATGTGTTATTAAAATTTAACATAATACTTTCTATACTAAAAATCAACCGAATGTTCAAGGATACTCAAAGACATTCAAATGACAGTCAAAATATTAATAGCCTTCTACCTTGCTAGGAAGTAAAATAAATGACTATAAATTCAATTTTTAATTAAGAATTACAGTGGTACAAAGCGGTTAAAATCCCAAGAAACTGTCTTAATATCTGTGCACACAGAGGCACTTATCACATACACCCTGTTCTCTTTGTGAAGTTCTGTCCAAAACTATTATTCATTTACTTAAGGATTGTCTTTTTGAGTCATTTTAATGCTTTGAATATCCAGAATGTTTCATCTGACTTTCATTTATTTTATGGACAGAGTCTGTATGTTTTTTTTTTTTTACATAAAACACAAAAATATGGCAAAATAACACATATCCCTGCATAACCTTGCGTTAGTTTATTGGAAGGTTTTACATTAATAAATGCAAATGCAAGTGTAAACCCCATTTTATTGCCCTTAAGCAAGAATTGAATTTGTATTGAGGTATGTCTATTAATAAGAAAGACATTTATGTTTTTATCATCATTTGTGTACCCTATTTTGTACACACAATTGTATGTTATTTCTTCTTGTATGTTAAATTTGCATGAAATCAAACACTACAACTACACAAAAAACCACTGCATATACCCGAAACTGCATATATATGTCCTGCAGATGGGACACACGCCCCATAGGGGCGACCCTGACCCTATCCCTAAAATCCAAGAGCAGTGATTGGTCAAGAAGAATGTTGTTCCAATAGCTGCCCTCTGTTTTTTTCTTTAATAATAATAATTGTTTGACAGGCACGTTACAGGTCCTAACCCTTAAATCAGTAGTCAAGTGATTAGGAGGACTTATTTAAGATGAACCCTTGCCCTATGATTTTAGGTTAGTACGGTTTGTTTAGGTTTTGAGTTGATAAGAATGTAGTTCCAGGTTAAGTAGAGGATGCTGAGCAACATGTACTACTAAACTAGTCGCGTCTCATGCATTTAACGTTGTTACAGGATATAAACACAACAGCATCAGAATGAGACGCGCAGCGGCTGCACGGATGCGCTGCGACAGCTGCGTAACTGCGCATCCGTGCAGACGAGGCGTTCACAGAGGTTTAGAGGAGCTCTGACCTGCTCGTCGAATCGGGTGATGACGGCCTGGACCCACTCCACGGGCTTCTGCGCCGCCATGGCCGCTCACGCCTGCACCCCCGCCGCCGCTGATGAAGATGATGATGAAGTGGAGGAGGAGAGGACGCCTTTTCCGCGGTCTACGACCCCTGCGCTCCTCGATCCGCGCCGCGCTGAGGGCCGAACGAGGGGCGGCTCGGTATTCGGTCTGGTCGGTGTCAGAAACAGCAGCATGCCGCCATGACAGTGCCGGAAGTTTGAATCCTCTGATCCAGCGAAGCAGCAGCGGTGCAGATGAGAGATGAAAACACGAGTGCGCATGCGCCAGCAGAGAGAGAGAGAGAGAGAGAGAGAGAGAGAGAGAGAGAGAGAGAGAGAGAGAGAGAGAGAGAGAGAGATTGTATTTGTTTTTTATTTTATTTTTGTCTTTTTGTTTATAATTTTATAATCACGCGTCGGTAAAGCTTCTCGGACGTAAAATTAATTGTCAGAGAAAAAACTTACTATAAAATGAATTAAAACTGAAACGAATATTTATATATACAGAGAAAAAAAATATATATACTTATTTGAATTATATTTTGTATATAAACAAAATTCTATATTCCTAATATGAAACTTTATTCTGTTAATATCACACAATATTATTCTTTAATGCTTTGCCAACATTGTAATCAATAATCATCATGTCAATAAAACATCTTGGACGTGAAATTAATTGAGGGAGAAGAAAACTATATGATAAAAACTGAAACTAATATTCATGTATAAAGAGAGAGAACCAGTGGGACAGGATCACAAACCAGGAAATTACTTTATGATAATAATGATTATTTAGAAATCATATTAACTCTAAATATAACAATCCCTCATCTAGAACTTTCTGAGCGTTATTATAAAACAATATACAAAAAAGTATTAAAAAAAATGTTACACGTGAGGTTTGTGAATATCAGTTCTTGTGTAATGTTAAATAAGTAATGTTTTAATAACCCTCTGTCTAAAAGCAGGCCATCTCTCTTGCATTTAGCCATTTTACAGTCACATGCTGTAAAGGAAACAGATTTATGAATTTTGGGAAAGGCAGAGAGAGAGAGCAGAAGAAAGAGCAGCTTGTTGCAGGCAGTGTGAGTAAAACTCAAAGAGATGCCGGAAACAGCATGGTCAACACAGAACAGTGAACGCTCTCAGACACAGAGAAATTAGAAGCTGCCTCGAGACACAAAGAAAACCTTTGTGAAGAGCCCTGGAGCTCAAACCTCTGCAGTGGAAACAGTTTCTCAAGAGTCTGCAGACCTCACAAGAATATGGACTGCTGGCAGCATGATGCTGGGTTCAGAGTGTTTTTGGCAGTTCGTTTACTCTCTTACAGTTGAATGCTGTGATATAAGCATGCAAACTTCACTGTTCTTTAATGATAGGCCATATTTCTTGATATTTAAAAAAAAAATCAAATAAAAACAAAAAAGCATTAATTATAATCAGTATATTAAACGACAGGGTTTTATCTTCCACAGACACTGAAGGGCCTGCATCATCACTCAAGTGTTTCATATAGTCCCCTGAACCTCTGAAAGCATAGTTAGTTACAGCTTTGAAAGAGGAAAATGATTTTTAAAGGGAAAAAAAGTGGTATCAAGGGTCTCACTGTGCTGGTGAAGTTGTGTGAGACTATGTATTGATACACCTGACACCTTTTCCAGTTATGGGTTGGACTTTCTTCAGTGAGACAGTGTAACACTGACCTCTACAGGACAGTACAGGTATAACCACTGAGAGAAACATTATACTGAACTCTCGTTTTTTGTTTGTTTTTTCGCAAATTAAGTCTTACATCTACAAGACAGGAGTCTTTTTCTTCACTGTAACAACAAACAGAATTGTGCTCAATGAGAGGTACATTAGTCATAATTACTTACAGTCATGTGCTTGGAAGTCTGAGGCAATTGTTGTTGCCTATATTTATCCAAAATGTTCAGATGAGTGGTTGACTAATACAGGTTTTTCAATAATTATTTGGTTATACCCCTCAATCCGGAACATTTATTTAATGTAGGATGTTGAAACACACACTTGTGTACTTCAGGTTGAAGCATGTTCTGTGCGATATGAGAAACAATTCATACTGTAATATCATCATAAACACGTTTAATTCTGTCTGACGTCATAAATCTCTGAGATCCTTTTAAGATTCGAACGTGTATAGATTTGACCACAGTCACGTGACAAGCTCGATTTTATTGTCTTTCAAGGATGAGAACAGACACTGTGTACAGTAGCCACATGCAATACAAAAATATGACTGTACATGACATGTATCGACCCATTCTAAAAAAAAGTTTTCCATGTTTTGTTTTTTTGTTTGTTTTTTTTTACATAAAAAAATATAAAGAATATTTACATCTGGGATAGCACAGCAGTACCTATTCAAAATGTCATGATGTACAGTATATATATATTCATTTATTTATATAAAATGTCCATATAAATATTAAAAGAATTCTGTTCATTGACTGTACAATAAATAAACCATATTTATACATAAATATTTTACATTGTCATTGATATTTCCAAACCACAAAGTCCAGTCTTTCACAGAACAAACAAACACACACCCTTCCACATACACAACGTTACAAACACGCACGTTACACACAAACACGCATGAGAGTTCATGTTTACACAACTTACAGAACAGTTTTGCTGGATTCATCGAAATCTCGCTTTAACACAAACGTTCAACATCTTCTTCGTGGAAAATCAGGCCCTGTAGTCGGGTGAGAAGACGCACATTGCTTCTCTTTGGCTCATTTTGCAATCTGTACTCAGAAAGGGCCCTTATGTGACACACACCACATTTTGTTAGACCCTCACAGCTCAATCACTTTCCATCAAGAACATTATCATTTGTGAAACAAAACGTCTACTATCGGACACCATGAAGGAAGAGTGACAACTAAAGGTGTGCTAGCATGAACCAGACGAGCCAATCAGAGACAGAATCAGCGCATGTCACACAGGACTAAGAGGCACCAAGAACACAGGAGAGGGAGAGAGAGAATCGTAGTGTCATTGAATCCTGCAAATCCAGCGGGAAAAATGTCTCTACGTGACGTCACGAACTAGAGTGGAAAGGGTGAACCAGTTGCACACTCCGAAAATAATAATAGGAATAGGAATAAAAAAGGCAAAGCATTTTGTTTTACACATCGCCACAGCAGTCCCCCATCCCACCACCCACAGAACCAAAGAAAGTTAGAGACGGAAGAGCAGGCGATGTTAGTTTGTAAGTCCAGAAGAGGTCAGGCTTTCAGCAGGCATGCAAGGCAGAGCCAGGAATTGTGTTTTGCATTGCTCATGTTTCAGGCACGCGGCTACAACCTACAACGACAAGAAATAACCAAAGACAAAAACAGAAAGAGAAGCAGATTAGAGAGAGAAATCGATAGTTCTACAGTTATGAAATTACAGTTGGAGAGGAAATTAGCAGTAAGAAAGAATTTGTTAAAGGTGCACTAAGTCATTTTTGTTTGTCATAAAGTACCTAGTATTTAACTGGTCATGTGCTCTCAAGATGGAAGCTACAGTGTTGAGTGAAATGAGAAGGACCATCTTTATATACACAATATCACAGATATGACTAGAGTCGAAGAGAGCATCATTTGAATTTTTGGAATTCAATTATATAATGCACCTTCAGGATTAATAATGAATGTTTTGAAACGAAGTTAAGAGTCCAAACAAACAGATCTTCTAAAACTTGACCAAGCTGAAGAAATAATTCTATTCTACGTAGTATGTAGTTTTAGAAAAAGCGGAAATGATATTAATAGTAAGAAGAATAAGAATTATTATTATTATTATTTTGCGGTTATTAATTATATAAATATTATAATATATAAAATAAATATATAAATAATAAACAATTATTATTAAAGAATTAATAAAGAATGTTTGTTATTTTAATACATCACAGATAATTATTAATATTATTTATATTAAATACTACCACTACTAATATATATATATATATATATATATATATGTGTGTGTGTGTGTGTGTGTGTGTGTGTGTGTGTGTGTGTGTGTATTTATTTTAAATAACTGTATTGCTATAATTAAATTGTTGTGATTGTGGGATTAACAATATAAGTAATAAGAATTATTATTATTTTGTTGTTATTATTAATTATAATATTATATATTATAATTATAATATATAAATAATAAAACAATTATTATTATTAATAAACAATTATTGTGATTGTTGTTATTATTTAAATACATCTATAATAATTATTATTATTTGCATTAAATACTACTACTAATAATGGGATTAAAATATAAGTAATAAGGATTGTTATTATTATTATTTTGTTGTTAAATATAATAAAACAATTATTATTATTATTATTAATAAACAATGTTTGTGATTATTGTTATTATTTAAATACATAAATAATAGTTATTATTATTTGCATTAAACAGTAGTAGTAGTATATTTTTATTTAATGCCATGTCAGCATCTTAGGCTATTTTCATGGCAAAAACAATTAAAAAAATACAAGTATAACAAATACAATAAAAACCAGCAAACAAACAAACACAAGTTATATTATATTTGCATTAAATACTACTACTAATAATTATATACATATATATATATATATATATATATGTGTGTGTGTGTGTGTGTGTGTATTTATTTTACATCATTTGTATTGCTATTAAATTGTTGTGATTATGGGATTATTTTTCAATTGAAAAGTTTACCTATGCTGTTATAAGTGCTGATACTGCTCTTCTGAATGTTAGACAGATGCTGCTGATAAAAATAATGACTGAACAAGATAAAAATACTCTAAGTGAAGAGAAGGTCAGACAGAAAGTTACCAAACAAACAACACATTTGATTCATTGCGGTGTCTCTGAGGTCATCTTTGTCGTCGTTTCTGCAGACTGTGCAGGTTTCTACCACCTGATTGTCCTCTTTTCACAGTGTGCCAGATTCTAGGATACGTACTCTGCAGACTTCCAGAAGTGTCCAGGATGAGACAGGCGGCGGTTGAGTTTGGGCAGTTTCTCCAGCATGTCGGCCAGCTGTGTGAACGTGGGCCGATTACGAGAGTCATATGACCAGCAGGCAGACAGAATCTCCTGTGGGACAGACCGGAATCAAGCAGTCAGCACAAACAGCTGACCTTTGGATGGTTTTTACAACGATAACATCAAGATATCTCATTTTGGCCAAATTATAAGGTAGCACTCTACAGTGTTTTGTGCTTCTCTTAAACACAACTTCTACAGTACTAAACCATGAAATTAAATAAAAAGAATTTAGACTTAGAAATTCATAAGTTTATTTTCACATTATTTACAAATGGTTAGCAAGATATACAATTACATTAAACTATGACACATTCATTTTGATCTATTTTTATGCTATTTCTCTATATTTCTGTTATTTCTAAATGAATTTGTATTGCCAGTTATTTTTTCACTGCATTAATTTAATTATATTTATTAATCTGACTGATCAAGTGTACTTGAGCTATGGAAAAGCACAAAATAAACAAATAATATTAATAAGACAATAATAATTAATAACTGATACTTAATAATACGTAAAAGTATTATTATTTGTATTATTATAAAAAAGTCCAATATGGTCTAGCTGTCACATGAGCTAATTTTCACCCAGACGATCTGGGTTCGACTCTTGGCATGGGAAGTGGAGTAGCATAATTTCACTGCCATTCCACTGAGCATGTGTCAAATAATAAATACTTAAAATGTGGCACTCACCGAGACCTCTTTTCCCAAGTTGATCTCTGCCAGGACCCTCCTGATGCCCTCTCCACTGCCCACCTGCCAGATGGTGGCCTCTACGGGCTGACTGGTGATGGGCCAGTCTCTCGCCTGCAGCTCGTACCAGATGGTGCTGAAAGAGAGCAGATCAGGCGGCAGGTCAACGCAGCACTATTTGGGGGTGAATTGTCTGAAGTCAAGTATAATTCTCACCCAAAGGCATAAACATCAGCAGCATTAGAAAACGGAAGTCTGTCCTCGTTGTTTCCGGGACTCATTTTACGCACGATTTCTGGAGCCAGATAACAGATCCACCCGTGAGGAAGCTTCAGCTCGTTTTCACGTCTAAAAACACAACAGACCCTTTAAACCATTGATTTACGGTAACAATCCATGTTATCAAGAGTAATGCAGTGACGTACCGGCCCTCCTGAACCACTCCAGAGATCCCGAAAAGGCCAAAGTCAGTGATGATTACTTTGTTTGTGTCATGAAAGACGTTTTTCGATTTAAGGTCCTTGTGAACGATGCCCTTAGCATGAAGATAGCCCATTCCCTGAAATACAGGAAACACAAGCAGGATTTGAATCATACACAGCCGCACACATACACAACACATCCACCACTTTCACAGACGCGTTTCCACAGTTATTACCATTGTAAATCTACCAAGCAAAGTTTTTTCATATTTTAATTTTTTTAATAAAATAATGTACACTAGTGGTCAAATGTTTGGATTAATTAAGATTTTTTCATGTTTTTTAAAGTCTCTTATGCTTACCTAGACTCCATTTATTTGATGAAAATATCAAGTATTGTTTTCCATTATAATATATATATATATATATTTGATGATAATATTATGGAAAATTATTGCAACTTAAAAGTATTGTTTTCCATTATAATATATTTTAAAATAAATTATTTTATTCCTGTGATGCAAAGCCTGAATATTTAGCAACCATTACTCTGGTCTTCAGTGTCACATGATCCTTCATGATCCAAACATTTCTTATAACCATTAATGATGAAAACAGTTTTGTTTATTTATTTTTTTCTTCCTTAATATATTGTGGAAACTATGATACACCATTCAAAAGATTTCTGTCAAATAAATGCTGTTGTTTTGAACTCTCTATTCCAAGAATCCACAATTTATAGTTTCCACAAAAATATTAAGCAGTAAAACACTGATAATAATAAATATTATTAATTATTAAGCACCAATAATAATTTACAATAATTGAGCCCCAAATCAGCATATTAAGATGATTTCTAAAAGGATCATGAGAATACTGAAGTAATGGCTGATGAAAATTCAGATTTGCCATAACAAAAATAAATTACATTTTAAATATATTCAAACAGAAAAGTTTTTTAACAATTTCACAATATTACTGTTTTTAATGGTTTTCTAATAAAACAACACAGCCTTGGTGAACACAAGAGACTTCTTTCAAAAACATAAAAAAATGCTAATTATTCCAAACTTTTGACTACTAGTGTAAATTTATAACACTATACACTTTTATTACCTTAGTATTAAATTACAGAAAACTATTTAATGCTGCTGCATGAGTGTTTCTAACACAATGACTGAGGCAATGATGGCAAATTTGACATATTTCTCTCTTCTGACCAATATAATCAATCTCTCAGTGTTTTTCTTTCTTCTTGTAAAGTCATCGAAGCACTAAAAGATTGTTTTTCTTTCTTCACCACCATACAAGCCTTCCAAACTATGACTTGCTTTTCTGAGAAACACGCAAACACTACCTTCACAATCTCCTGCGCAATCTGCCGAGTCTTATTGATGTCCAGCGTGTTTTTCGTGTCCCTCACGACAGAATACAACGTCCGGCC
The DNA here is from genome assembly GCA_027422415.1 of Schizothorax lantsangensis. Classification (NCBI taxonomy): domain Eukaryota; kingdom Metazoa; phylum Chordata; class Actinopteri; order Cypriniformes; family Cyprinidae; genus Schizothorax; species Schizothorax lantsangensis. The sequence continues at coordinate 21,474,763 of CM049856.1, read as the reverse complement.
TTTGCAGAAGCTGTGGGGAAATTAAGAAGTGCTTGTCAATGTCCATTTCTCGATCGCTTGACGGACTCAGATGTTTGAGACTCTACCTGGTAATGATGGCGAGATGAGGCGGAGCCATGCAAGCTCCCATGAAGAGGACGACGTTCTCGTGGCGCGTCTGTCTATAGTTCATCACCTCCTTCTTGAAGAGCTTCAGGTGGTCCTGGTTGTTTCCGTCGATCTCCAGGAGTCGGATGGCCACCTCTCCGTGCCAGCGGCCGTGATGGACCCGACCCCAGCGACCCTTCCCGATGAGCTCGCCGAGATCCAGCTGCTCGAAGGGAATGTCCCACTCCTGCAGGTAGACGCTGGTCTGGCTGGCCTTACGAGAGATGGGACCTTTCCAGTGGGTTCCTCCTCGCGTGCTTGGCAGGTCATCCAGCTCGTCTCCTCCACACTCTCCTTCTGAGCTGTGGTTCAGCTCTTCCATATCCTCCTCCTCTTCATCCTCCAGCTCTTCATCTTCCTCCTCCACTGCTACATCTTCTTCCTCCTCTGGTTCGATTTCCTCTTCTTCTTCTTCCTCAAGTTCCTAGACGAGAGGAACCAATCACAATGAGTTTTCTCAGCAGTGCTGGAAGTGCTACTTGAGGCTGGAATAAATTAATGTGTCACGCTCTTGCTGACTTTGTAAATGTTACAGAGGAAAACTGTAACTATTATACACTACGTGATTTTATAGTACATCTGTATTCCAGCTTTAAATCAGATTCAGTTCCACAAGTGTCTCACCTCTCTGTCATCTTCCTCGTCTTGTTCTGCATGCATCTCCTCCACTGATGGATCGATCTCGTTTCTGTGTATAAAATTAAACATTTAGCTGTCACTATGACTGAATGCAGAACAGGCAGCGGTATATTTATGCTTCTGAGCAGTAATTTTACTGTTACTTACACTGTGTCTGGAAGTCCATCTGAATGAAGGAGGCTGGAACTGCACACATCTGTGAAAGACATGAAAATATTGACCAGCTTATTATGTTTGAAAGAGTTAAATTCACTGACTCTGTAAACATGTTTTTTCTATTTGTACCGATACAGAATTACTGATATTATTATTGTTCAATGTAACATGCAGCGCCACACATCACCAGCAGGGTGCAGCTCATCTCACAAGTATAAACTTGTGCAAAACCAAACCAAAGCCCAGCATGCAAAACATGCAAAACACATTACTTTAGGCATTGCTCAGATTTGTACATTTGTAAAAGTCAGTTCAGTTCACTGCAGACTGGACAAAATGACGTGCTGGAGCCATTTCATGCCTGAAAATCTGCTGAATTTCATTGTTTTAGACAAGGAATCCATAAAATGATGGGAAAAAATAAGATCTTGCTAAAAAGTTTGAGGTACTTTATAGTTCTTACACCTGTAAATATGGTGTTAATGGATCATCAAATTATTTTCAGAATAATATTAGCAGCATGTAGTTTTTAGTGTACTATTATAGTATTTATTAATATTTTAAATTACCTTTCATTTTTATATTTTGAGTTTTCATTTTTATGTTCATTTACATTTTAGTTAACTGCTTTTGACTTTTTTTTTAGCTTTTTAATACATCTATTTAGTTATATAGTCTTAGTTGTCAAGGCAACATTTTTAATTTTCATATTCATATTTAATTTTCATTTTGTATTTTTCATGTTTGTAAATACGTTTTTTTAAGCGTAACTTTCTAACTTTATTTCAATTAACATTTTTTTTTTAATAGTTTTAGTTTTAGTTAACAATACTACTGTTTTTGTAGTAAACAAATGTACCTGAAAATTGTAGTTAATTACTTCAACAAATATTAGGCAAAATTGATTAACTATATTACTCCGCCTACACATTCTTTTGTTGTTGTTCTTTTTGTATAATCTAAAGTTATTTGAATATGCTTTTACTAACAGAAATGCTATTACAATAAAAAGAAAAGACATTGGTCTTTTCTGTTCACCAACATAATGTGAGACTGAATATATGCCTGATTATAACACTTTATATATTAACGATGCATTATAACAATGCATTTATATAACTGTGCTGAAATAATTCACTCAGATGTTCACTCATTTGCCCCACTGAATCCTGGAGGTCATTATGAGGGCTGAAGAACATAACAGATTGTGTTTTTTAACTCACCAGGGAAGATGAACTGCTGTCGGTGCTGAAAATAACATGCAGCTTTGCCACACAGGAGGAAGACAGGAAGAGAGGAAGACAGGCAGGAAGCAGACAGAGAGACAGTCTGGGGTTAGAGGCGAAGTCCCATTATGCCTTATGTTGAGTTACAGTGTTACATGCAGATAAAGAGTCCTGAATATCAGCATTTTTTTTTACCTGAGATTAATGCAGATGTGTGTTATGTATTAATCAGTGTAGTATTTGTTAATGTGTTCGTTTATTGCAGTGTCAGTGTTTACAGGTGCTTACCTGGAAAGTGGAAGCGGTTGTCACGGTGGCCCTTTGGGGAGGGGTTTGGGGGCGGGGTTGCACTTGGAGGATTGCTCTGCTGGAAGGGGGCGGGAGATGAAGGCGTAGAGGAAGTGGTGGAGGATGGATTACTGCTCGAGTCCAGCTGATTCAGCGCCGGCGGTTGATCCTGCCAGAAATTAACTATATTGATGCCGCAGAATTGTTTTTAATTGCATGCTATTAAAAAAATGACGTAATTTTCATAATCTGGAGAATATATATACTGCATACTACAAAAACAGGACAAGCTGTATACTAGTATATCATTCTGTCAAACAGGAACCAGTACCTTCTTTGTTATTGCCTTCGGTAGCGTCCCGAACTGTGGTGCTTCGGGTGGACGGTCCACGGGGTTGTTAATGTCTGAGGGTACAGACTCAGTCCTACGAATCTTTGTGACTGAGAGACATGCATGAAATTATTAGACATGTCTGTCATTATTGATGTTCTTATATCTGAGCAGCAGATAAGAGAATCTTACTGGGCAAGAAGGAGATTCTGCAGGGTGGAGCTTCTTTAGTGCATTTGTTGTGACACTTTAACCTATGAGAGGATAAGATGAGACGTGATATTCACATAGATTACTCTGAGGACACAAAGACAATAAATGAGTGTGTGGTATGAGAATGCGAAATTATATATATAAATTATATATATAATTTTAAAGGATGATATGCAATATATTATATTATATAATTGTAAATGTATGTAGTATTTTTCAGCAATGGTAGTTTTTACTGTATTGAATTTAATTTATGCTGATTTTAATTAAAAAAAAATATTTATTGCATTCAGGCAGGATGACTTTCAGTACTGTATTACTTTCAGTACTGTATAAAGATGATTATATGTTTTGCACTACTGCAATGGAAATTCGGTAATTAATTGCCTTTTTTTATTGTCATTAAAATAATTTCACACTGCAAAAAAAAAAATCTTAATCCTTAAAATATGTTTCATTTTTAATGCAAAATAAAGTTTCTTTTTTCCTTTCGAGATGTGAAATATGACTTGGACACTGAACAATAAAGAAGAATATTTTATGATTTAGATATTTTGAAGAATGTTGGTAACTAAACAGTTTCAGTTTCCACTAATTTTCACTGTATAGACAAAAAAATTATGGGACTTGAAATTGTTCGGTTATGAACAATTATTCAGAATATCTTCAGTTATGTTCAACAGAAGAAAGTAAGTCACATGGGATTGGAACAACATGAGGGTGACAAAATGATTTTTTGGGTGGACTATGCCTTTAAGTACTTGTTTTTACTTACCTACAGTGTTTGCATTTCACCCCAAAGATCATGTTTTTCTGGCACACTTGACATGTCTGAGAGAGCCAAGACTTTGTAGAAAACCTATAAACACACACACACAAAATATCTTTGTTTCTGGGACAAAATTCAACAATCATTTCCACCGATTTTGTTCAGTAAAGGACAGCCTAGGAGGCGGGGATACCTGTGAGTGACAGCCAGCCCGATGTCTCTCCGCAGAGCCTGAGGTGAGCTGCGGTGGACGGTAACATTATCTAGAGAGCAACAGAACAGACAGAGACAGTTTAAATGAGAGACTTCAATTGATTAAGTATCTCTAAACAGCACGCTTTTAGACATAACAAAACCACCAGATATACTGGACCTCAAAAACACAACAAACACTCGTCTAGACTCGGTAGCAAACTCTCAGTAAACAGCTGTGCTTTTACAAAGTGCTGCTGGTGAATCATTTACTCCGCTCCCTGAAAACCGTCGGCGATAGCAGGAGTATTTGAGTGTGTAGAGCGCAGGTGAGAGCTTCCTCTTCACTCTGAGAGGTTGAACTGTGACCTCAGTCTGATCAGCATTCAGCAGGCACTTCACTGCAGTCTGGTCTATTTGAACTACAGATCTGCTCAGTCAAGAACCGTGCATGTCTTTGAAATGCTGTAATTGTGCTGTTGAACTCACTCCGCAGGCCGATGTGCTCTTCCTGTAGTGTGGGAGTGCCTGGCAAAGTGTAAGGGGCCGTGGCGGGTGCTGCCCCAGGGGTCCGTGCGGAGAGAGTGGGCGAGCGAGATGGAGAGTCCTCACAACCGTTTCCATTAATCTGGACGTTCAGAAACAGCTTGTTTTTCTTCACACACCTAAGAACAACGAAAGACAGTCAATGTCAGGCCAATTATTCAGCTGATATCTGGCTAATTTGGGATTAATTGCACAAGTTTAGCATGCTTGGTAAATTTTTCATGAATCATGAACATGCAAATCTCCTGTTTTAAAATATATTTTTGTCAATTTGGAGGAAATATTGTGTAAAATAAACATTTATTCAATGCCAAATGTATTTACGCCTCAAAAAATTCATTTATAATAATGATGATAATGATAATGTAAAATAATGTATTCTCTCTCTGCATTCTTCTTCTCTCTCTTTACATTAGTCATATAATATAAGATAACATATACAGGTACAGAAAATTCGAATATGGTGAAAAAGTTCACTTAAACACTTCAAAAGTTGTTTTGTTTTAATTTTGATGATTAGAGCTTACAGCTAATGAAAGTCAAAAATCAGTATCTCACAATATTAGAATATTTCCTAAGATCAATCAAAAAAAGGATTTGCAAAACAGAAAAGTTCAAGTTCTTTAATGTTCATTTATGCACTCAATACTTGGTCGGGGCTCTTTTAGCACAAACTCCAGCATCAGTGAGGTGTGGCATGGAAGCGATCAGCCTGTGGCTCTGCTGAGGCACTATTGAGCCTTCAGCTCGTCTGGATTGTTGGATCGACTGTTTCTCATCTTTCTCTTGAAAATATCCCATAGATTACATATGGGGTTCAGGTTAGGCATGTTGGCTGGCCAATCAAGCACAGTAATATCATGGTCAGCAAAGCACTTGGAAGTGGTTTTGGCACTGTGGGCAGGTGCTAAAGTCCTGCTGGAAAAGGAAATCAGCATCTCCATAAAGCTTGTCAGCAGATGGAAGCATAAAGTGCTCCAAAATCTCCTGGTAGATGGCTGCATTGACTTTAGACTTGATAAAACACAATGGACCAACACCAGCAGACGTCACGGCACCCCAAATCATCACTGACTTCAGAAACTTCACATTGGACTTCTAGCAACATGGATTCTGTGCCTCTCCACTCTTCCTCCAGACTCCAGACCTTGATTTCCAAATGAAATGCAACATTTACTTTCATCTGAAAAGAGGACTTTGGACCACTGAGCAACAGTCCAGTTCTTTTTCTCCTTAGCCCAGGTAAGATGCTTCTAACGATGTTTCTGTTTCAGAAGTGGCTTGGTAGCCCTTTTCCTGAAGACGTCTGAGCGTGGTGACTCTTGATGCACTGACTCCAGCTTCAGTTCACTCCTTGTGAAGCTCTCCCAAGTGTTTGAATCGGCTTTGCTTGACTGTATTCTCAAGCTTGCAGTCATCCCTGTTGCTTGTGCACATTTTCCTACCCAATTTCTTCCTTCCAGTCAACTTTGCATTCAATATGCTTTGATACAGCACTCTGTAAACAGCCACACCTTTCAGTAATGACCCTCTGTGACTTACCCTCTTTGTGGAGGGTGTCAATGTTCGTCTTCTGGATCATTGCCAAGTCAGCAGTCTTTCCCATTATTGTGGTTTCAAAGAACAAGAGATACCCAGAATTTATACTGTATGGATGGTAATTTATTGAAGCTCAAATGTAAATATTCTAATATTTTGAGATACTGATTTTTGACTTTCATGAGCTGTAAGTTTGAACAGCTAATTGAAGTTTGAAATGTTTTACTGTACATGTAGTGAATCTAAAATATATGAAAATTTCACTTTTTGAAATAAGTTACAAGAACAAATAAACTTTTTCACCATATTCTAATTTTCTGAGATGTACCTGTAGTTTGGAAATTGACGTTTCCATGTATGCTGGACACTTGTTGGCTGATTCCCATCACTATGTAGTCCAACTGCATCATTTAGTACAATTAATATAATTAATTATATTAAAATTAGTTTATAAAGGAATTCATTCTGTATGTATGCATAATTTAATATCATTATTTATTTATATATTTATTTTTATTAAGCCTAAGTGTTCGGATCAAAATGGTTTTAAATCATTAGGTACAATTTTGTCAATTGTGTCCAAACTTTTGACTAATATATTGGACTCTAAATATCAGAATCAGCTGCTGGAAAGCCCATATGGAGCAAACACCAGCAAAAATGTCATGAAACAGCCGGCAAGTAGAGTGTCGTTAATCTGTGGTCACATTGTTGGCGTTATTGGTTTTTAGATCATCACAGATTGCTATTAGTCACTGCGTAGAAACAGGCATGACTTATGAAAACACAGTCAATGACTCTGTTGATAATTCAAGTGATTTAACCCTATAAAACCTGACATATTAGAAATGGACCTTTAGAAAAAATTTTAGGCCTTAGAAACTTATCAAATATAATACGTATAAAGTAGGCTTTATAACGTTAAATACTTTTACAGAGTCCTTTCTGAAGTCTCTACTTTTGTGGTCTGTTTCCTCAAGACCTACTTGTTAGTGGGTGTATCTTCGATGCGGTGGCCGAGCTGACTCTCGTGACTCTTGCTGTGGGCCAGCGTGATGTTTGGGAGGAGGTGCAGAACTTTGCGGGACGGTGGAGGAGGTGTGCAGGGAGGCTTGAGGCGGTGTCTCCTCCGGGACGGCGGGGTTATGGGTGGAGTCGAGGTGTGTCCGTGGAGTCTGACGGGACGGGAGGTGTAATACGGGCTGGGGTCGGTCAGACTCTCTGCGTAACCGTGGTAAATGTGAGCCTCGCCGAGCGACAGGATGTAGCGGGGGTACGGGCAGGTGGTGAGAGGTGTAGAGGGGGTGGAGGGAGTGGTCATGGGCTGGGCCAGAGGGGAAGGGCTGTGGGGACGCAGGGAACCTCCTAGTAACGGAATCTGGTCCAATGGAGTCAAGCCGCCACTGTCCCGCCTCATGGGCTCGGAGAACCAACAACCGCTGTCCTCTTTAAACTCCCCTGAAGGTCATAAAGTCACAGTCAATTCAGAATATATCTAGTATTGGGTGAATCTCAGGGAAAGAGCACTCACCTGACTCAGAGGCACTCTTTAAACAGTTGAGGGCGGCACACAGCCTGGTGCAGTCCTCTGAACTGGAGCCCAGCCGTCTCATGGTTTCCTTCACCTGACTGCCGGGCATCTGCAGCAGCGCATCCAATGACAGCTTCACGTTCACTGCCTGATAAGAGCCAGAGAAAGAGAATGAAAGTCTAAAATACCTTTTTAAAAATGCTTCTGTAATGTGAACCTGAAAAATGTGAGGGAGATAACATAGATTTGATTTTATCCATCAAGATTTGAATGGTTACATCATCAGAACAGTCACTATTAGATATTGATACATTTATTTATTTTTTACTAATTTGCGCTTATAAACTGTGAATAGTAAAGGTCCTTGCACACTGGGGCCGAAATTTTCGGATTTTTTTTTTTTTTTCGTATTCGTCATCTTTTCCTATCAAAATGTTTGTTACGGATGTGAAAAAGCAAAAAAATCAAACCTGATCTGATTTTTTTTATGACGGACGAAAGTTTCGGAGGCAGTGTGTAAACGTGATCGACAACGTGAGGTCGTATTTATTTTTTAACGTGCGAAAAATTTGGACAAAATGTATTAAAAAGAAATGTATTAACAACATACACCACCGTTCCAAAGTTTGGTCAGTAAGATTTTATTCAACAATGATGCATTAAATTGATCAAAAGTGACAGTAAAATCATGGTTTCCCAAAAAACAAGCAGCCCAACTGTTTTCAACATTGATAATAATAAGAAATGTTTCTTAAGCACTAAATCAGCATAATAGAATGATTTCTGAAGGATCATGTGACACTGAAGACTGGAGTAATGATGCTGAAAATTCAGCAAGAATATATTACATTTGAAAACACATTGAAATTTAAAACAATTATTTTAAACTGTAATAATATTTCACATTATTACTTTTATATTTTATCAAATAAATGCAACTTTGTTGAGCCTGAGAGACTTTTCAAAAACATCAAAAATGTTTTCATGTTGCCTCTTTTTAGATGTTGCGAAACATGTGCCTGTGTGTCTATTCTGACACGTTTACTCCTTAAATAATAAGGAAACACTCTTAAAGACATCAGCAAGATGCTGAAATGTCCTTCACTGTCAGTTAGAGGGTTATTCATGTGATTTAAGGTTGCATACAACAGGACACTTTCACCTCAATCAATGCATTCTCTTGTGAATAAAGCTCTTCAAATTCCCAGGACACATGACCTCTTAGAACTAATTAATCTGATTCCCTAATTACAAACCTGTGTGACTGATTTGAAGTGAGTAGCTTGTGACATTGGACTGATATTAATAACGTATTATTCCTGAACTACTCACACAATCATATTGTAAATATGTAGAAAATCTCACAAACTGATTTCTTTTTTTAGGCTTTATGACATGTTTAATGCCATTCATAATGGAGAGCACAGGATATGATGCGGAGAAGTAAGAAAAGCAATTATAAAATGAAATGACATGTATGTGACACAGTATCATACAACACATATGCAACTGATTTAGCTGAGCAGAATAAAATGAGGAAAGTCCACTGCTGTCCGTGAGAATGGATGCTGTGTAACGTAGGAGTAGAGCAGTGTCAGAGAGAGAGAGAGAGAGAGAGAGAGAGAGAGAGAGAGAGAGAGAGAGAGAGAGAGAGAGAGAGAGAGGCTGACTCAGCATGTTGGGTAATTAGAGTTGGTGTATCTCGGGTCTGCTGGGAATGTGGCTGTGGCCAAACGGCCAAAACACAGCAGATTTTCTAATTCCTCAGCTTTACTCAAGGATATTGTACTACAAAGCATAAAACACACACAAAAAACATATCCTTCCTCACACACTCAAATGAACACTAAATAATATGTTTTTGTTAGTGAATTTCTAAGAAGATTTAAATCCAGCCTCACACATTACAAGAGGAAGATCTGAGGAAGATTGTTTATTTGGGCACCTAATTAGGATCTTATGTTGTAATATTTAATATGTAAGATGGCAGCACTATCTTGGTTTTATGTACATAAAATTTTCATAAAAACATAATCAATCCAAACATTTGAGCAAATAAAAATGTGTAGATTACATACAATAATAACCAATGATTATTATTATATTTTAAAATATTATATTTTAAATAAATATTATTCGCACAAAATCTGTCATTTATGTTATTAATATTATAATTAAAATTTTAAATTCATTAATTTCTTAAATGTATTAATTTACTAGTAATTATATATATATATATATATATATATATATATATATATTATAATAGTAACTATATAAATAAATAGAGTGTGTGAGAGAGAGAGAGAGAGAGAGAGAGAGAGAGATTTAAAAAAAATATCAAAATATATTATTTTTTCTTTACAAAAAAAAAAGACAAACCAACAAAAGTTGTTTTGGTGTGAAATATGATCCGGACAAATAAAACCATTGTTTTGTCTTTTGTTTTTACATTCATAATTTGAAATTCTAATAATCAAAAACATTATATAAACATTATATAAACACACAATATACATGATCAAATAATGTATGTTTACATGACAATCACAAAAAACACCAGATACGAATTTAGCTGAAAATATATGAAAATATATGATTTTTCTAATTACTTTTTATTATTTATTATTACTTTTTTACGTTTTTAAATTATTATTATTTGATTTTGGTATGAAATATTATCAATTATTATCAATTATCATTATTAGACAAATATGACCACAGATTGGCTTTCTGAGAGTCACCTTGCTATACTGATAAATTGCATTTTTGTGTAAAAACAGGTGACATTATCAAAGTATTGAATATTTACGGGAATATTCCCTCTCCTCCAAAAACCACATACACATTACCTCTATGAGCTCAGGTCTGACGTTGATGGTGCGTAACCAGTCCTCCAGCCGTGGGTAGCTGTTCAGGGCCAGCGGCCTTTCTGTGTCTGGCACCTTCTGCTTACACTGCAGCTGTTTACAGATGTACTTCATGAGCTTGACCTGCAGGGGGCAGCAGAGCACAAAGCAGATGAGGGAGGGGCCGTCAGGGGGGCGGGGTCTGTAAGAGGCCTTTATTGCCTCTGCGGGTTTCACTTACAACCAAAGGACAATTTCCCATACAGCTCATCAGAAAACTGCTACATGAACATGATAGACATCACAAAGGACCCATGCACATAATACAGACATGAACATATAATCAGTTCAATTTAGATTTAATAGACATGGATGTGAAAACTCAAAGAATTGTAGAGGTCAGTACTCAACTAAACTAAATTTTTTAAAACGGCTTTATCTCATCTGTCAAAAAATGTTCTATAACATGTTATTAAAAGACTATATTATTATTGCTTTATAACCCTTTTTCCTCATTTATTGTATGTATTAGTGTACTTTATAGTATTTGTTTCTTGGTTTATAAATTAATACCCTCGCCACAGGTACATTTCATGGATATATGTACGCACATTCATACGAGCACATACATATGCATGCATGCATATTACACATACGCACTGACATATATAACATTTACATGATATTCACCTATCTTTGGTTTTCGATATTTCTTGTTGTTTCTTTCTCTTGACATTTCTTGTTCGATATACTGTTTGCATTAATTTGATGTAGCCACATGCGTTTCTGTATTTTATTTTAATTAATGAAATAATTTTGTGTAATCAAATGTTGTTTAGGTGGAGTGGAATTGTTTCGTTTTAGCATTTTTTTATTGTATATATTATATATTGTGCCAAAAATATGTATATGTGTGTGTGTATATATGTGTATGTATTATATATGGTGCACAAAAAAATTATAATAAAAGAACAAAAAAAAATAATGCATGTTTTTCAGGATAGCGGTGTCGTTCCGGTACAAAAAATGAATCAGTGACAAATATGTCAAAATTAACACTGATCCAAAGCTATGCATTACTGCAGTGTCTCTCATCAGCCAGATTTCAGCATCAGTTGCCATTAAATCTCAGCACCTGCAAGTCTGATAAATAACACGGCATCAGAACACACGCAGTTTGAAATCTGACTGGATTTTCTCTCCCTCTCTCTTTTTTGTGCTCCCCTTCAGCAAACAGGGCTGTCAGCTATAAATAACTGTTATTATATGGAAGGGAGCTGCAGCCCTCCTCATGGGGGCGACTGCACTGCTGGCATGGCAACCGAGTGTCATCGGAACACTGCTCTGACGGTGGGAGCGTTCTGACATCACAGCTCCACGAGACGCAGAGTTCACACGGAGGCTAAGACGGCAGTCCGTCTCGTCGAACATGGCCGTGGTGGCCGTCTGCTTCCAGCTGTACATGCCGCCATATGCGCTGGGCTGCAGGATTTCTCCCCATTCTGGCCTGTTCTGGATAATAAACACGCTCTCAAATCTTTCACAAACAAACCATGCTGGCTTATACAGGAGGAATTTTCCAGCTCGGTGCAGAATGCTGACCCACCTCAAATTCACCGATACACTCAAAAAACCACACCTATTCCTATATCCAGCTTCCTGGACGGGCCGCACGGACACCTCAGCAGAACAGAAGCGCTGATGACGCAGTGAGACAGAATGAAGAGAAGGGGGAAATAGTGGGATAGAGAGAGAGAGCTCGAGGGGGTAGGGTGAGAGGAGGGCTCACCTGCTGTGACAGTTCAGGTCAGCGGCTCACTGACGCACAGAGACCCGTTACCATGAGGCCGACTGCCATAAAACGAGTCATCCTTTCACACTTCCCCCTCCGCCGCCCCCATCCCACTGCGGCCGCCTGCAATCACTGCTTTAATGAGAAGAGCACGCTTATACATGCGCTAAACAGCAGTGGCCAGACACACTTCATCCCTCTATCATCATTACCAGACACACCAACATATACACACAGAATATATAAACTGATCTCTGCATAATCCACTGATGTGTATAATCTTACCTGCATGTTCAAAGAGACCTTTGTATATTCAAACTGATGCCAAAATCATATTCCGATTGATTTTATACATTTAATCTGACATACGTTACATATGTGAAATGACCCACACATACCAAAACTCATTTTTATACTCATACTGATCCCTGCGTACTCAAATTTATTCTCTCACTCACTGATCACAATAAACTCAAACTTAGTCAAATGGATCTTTATATATTCAAAATCATGCCCACGTAAAAACGATCCCTAAATACGAAAACTGCTCTTTATTTACTTAAAATGATGCCTACATACTTAAACTGATCTCTTGCATACTCAGACTGATCACTATATACTCAAACTAATCTTTTATACCTAAAATGATGCCTACTGTACTTAAACTGATCCCTTGCATACTCAGACTGATCACTATATACTCAAACTAATCTTTTATACCTAAAATGATGCCTTCTGTACTTAAACGGATCCCTTGCATACTCAGACTGATCACTATATACTCAAACTGATCCTTATACTTAAAATGATGCCCACATACTTAAATTGATTCATTTGTACTCAGACTGATCAATAAATACTCAAACCAATCAATTTATACTTATGATGTATACTCAGTCTGTATACTGACCGATTCCTTGCATACTCAAACTGATTTATATATACTTCAAGGCCACATATTTGAACTTTACACTCAGACTGATCACTAAATACTCAAACTAACCATTATATACGTAAAATAATGCCTACACACTTAAACTGATCTCTGCATACTCAGACTGATCACTAAATACTCAAAACTAATCATTACATACTTAAAATGATGTCTATATTCTTAAACTGATTCCTGTATACTCAGACTGATCCCTTGCATACTCAAACTGATCTCTATATACTTGAAATCAAGTCCACATACTTGAACTGATCCCTGTATTCTCAGACTGATCACTAAACACTCAAACTAATCATTATATACTTAAAATGATGCCTACATACTTATACTAATCCCTAGCATACACAAACTAATCACTATATACTCAAACTGGTCATTAGATACTTAAAATGGGTCCCACATAATCAAACTGATCCCAAAAACTAATTACAAAAATAGTCAATATTCAAACGGATTCTTACATACTAAAATGAACCAAGTAATTAAATGATAATCAAATGTAAGTTCACATCACTCATAATGATCCATACATACTCAAACAGATCCCTACTTATATAAGTCACTCATATATTCAAAATGATACATTAACAAATCGTTACCCGTTATTTCAAATGATCCCTACATTCTCAAACTGATCCTTGCACACTAAAACTACACTCAATTTGTGCCTTTGTGTTAATGCAGTGATCAGATCTTTGTGCTGGGGATTTTCTGGCTGAAAGTTCTGTCTTTATCTCCGTTACATACACACACACACGGCCCTGAGAGAAACCAGTACATCAACAGGTGAATCAGAGCTTCAATGACAACCTCTCAAGAGCCATCAGCTTACAAACACACTCTCTTTTGTACACATATTCACACACGCATATTTCAGTAAAAAAGAAAAAGACCTTGAGCACACTGTCGCGGCATAAGCTAACAAAGGACTCGCGCACTGCAGTCGAGCATCTTATAGTAGATGGCAGTATAAACACCAGCCGGGGTCAGGGGTCACACACGTAGGAGGACAGGGAACCGAAAGCACATTATGGGAGGTCAGAGCCAATAAACAAGCAATTAAAGCTCCGTTGCTAACAGCTAAATACTAATTACACAGAGGACAGTGAGCACTCCACTCAATAAAGCTCAACTGCCATTCAAAAGCTTTTATCCATCGCAGTCAATATGAAAATTTGTGTCAAGTGCTTGAGGTCTGAGTTTTTAACAGTGCTCAGATTTCAGCATTAACAAAAAAGCCTCACAACTGTTCAACACACAAGGTCTCATCCGATGCTCACATACTGCACACTACACACAAGAGAATCCTGAACCATTTCCAGCTAAAAAGCTCTATTTTATAGCCATTATCAAGGTGCTATACCGTTTCTGAATATAGATATTGGGCATACTAGTACTTACATTTTTGAAGAAACTAAACGTGCACAGAACATGTTTGCATGAATTTGTAATTGCTATTATTTTAAGTTTTCTTTTCTTTTAAAAATATTGTTCTATTTAGCAAGGTTTCCATTAATTTATCTAAAGTGACAGTAATTTTTTTTTTTATTAGATTCAACTTTATTGTCATTATGCAGAGTACAAGTACACAGCTAATGAAATGCAGTTAGCATCTAACCAGAAGTGCAAGAACATAAGTGTTTTATATACAGATAAGTGCAGAGAATGTGAAGCTATAACTTACAGTATCCACAATGGAGTTTCCAAATACAATATTAAACAGAGTATGTACAGAATATAAATAGGGGTGCAAATGTAGGGTTATATGTACAGTATGAACAGCAGCGACATAATAACAGTGGTAATCAATACCACTGGTTGTGTGTGCAATAGTATTGTTAAACAATGTGAAGTCTATGCAAAATATGAGTAGTGCAATAATATTTTTTATAGAAATAGTAATAGTTTATAGAAATAATAATAATTTCACATGTTAAGAATACAATATTTATAATATGACCGAGTTTCTATTTCATATAAATGATGTTCTTTTGAACTTTCTATTCATCAATTTTTTTTATAAAATACAAATCAAATAAATTCAAATATTATAATAATAATAATAAATAAATAAATAAATATATTAGGGGTGGCACGGTACACAGATGTCACGGTTCGGTACGTACCTCGGTTCGGGGGTCACGGTACGATACGATTTCGGTACAACAGGAAAAACAACAAATCTACTATGCTCGGTTTCTTTTCATTTATTTTGAACAGAGAGTAGTACAGAGAGTAGTACAGTAGTAATACTAAATATTATATTACATTATATATATAATCTGCAGTACATATATACATACAAGGAATAAATTCTTGAAATATATTTGATTTAGTTAACAGATAAACAAGGGCAAAAAAACAGTGCAACACGTAACAGCCTATATATGCTGAGTTTGTTCATTTTTGTGACGGGCTTAATTTGTTCACAGAAAGGAAACTCAAATGGCAGAAAGCAACATACTATTTGTTTTCTTTATTTGTGTACACAAAAGCAGACCTTTATACAGTGATTATTAATAAGACAATAAGTGTTTAAAGTTGATTCTGCTGGTATAAGGAAACAGTTGAAGTGATCGCGTCACACACACACACACACACAAAACACATCAGTTCCAGCACTGCTTAAAGTTGGTACTTTATCAAAATAAAATACAAACATCAGCGCGCCCGCCTCTGTGTCACTGTTGGAACGCGACTGAAGTACAAAGCCTATAATTTACATAATAAATAATAGTTTAGCATTCAGATACGTTACATCGCAAATATGGAAATATTACGGAATATTTGGATTTGTGCCGAATGAGAGAAGTAGGATACACGAGCACAAAGCTCCATTTCGCAAACAGTTGTGTGCGCAAGCCTTTAAAGTGTACTCCTTTGTCAGTCTATGTGAGAGACGCGTTCAGAATCAGCACATGCTCACTGTCTGGGGGGCTTTGTTTTCAAGTGCGCAACTCATGGCATTCGCTGTTCTTCTGCTGGCGGTTATCTAACAGCGGTGCATTGCTGCGGGCGCCCCCTTCTGGATTGGGGATGAATTGCCTGTATTCGTTGTAAGGCCTCATGCACCGAACCGAGATGCCCGTACCATGACGGTTCGATACGAATACATGTATCGTGCCACCCCTAATAAATATATATATATATATATATATATATATATATATAATTTTTTTTGTTTTGTTTTTTACAGATTCTTTATTATTCTTAGCCTCTATTGTCCTTAGATCTTTTAATTGAAATCACAGTTATACTGATCTAACCACTGTAATGAGGTGCCATCCAGTTTTACCTTCTAGCATATATAGGTCAAACCAGCTTCTGGTGGTTTTTACTTGGTTTCTAGATGACCACCTTGGTCAAGCTGGTCAGAACTGGTAAATCAGCCTGGAACAGCAACAAAACAACTACCACATCCTATAAAACCGCTTGACCACCTTAAGCTGCTATGAATCAGCCTGTCCAGAAGTTACCTGTGGTTTATAAACTATAACTGGTATCTTTAAAGTGTTAAAAAAGGTAATCAGGGTACAATAAAAGAAGTCCATGACTACTTTCTGAACATGTGCTCAAAAAGAACTTCACGATTCTGGAACTAATCGTGGTGTCCACCATAACGGCCACAGCACTGGCGCGATTCCTGGTTTTCTAGTCTAGTCTCACAGCTCTGAGCAAAGCAGAGAAACACCCACTTTCATGTTCTTTTGTTGGTTCGTCTCTGTGAACATTGATTTTGGGGCTCGGCCAAAGCTAGACGGAGATGAACAGGATGATTCTTCGCTGTTGGTGTGAAAGTTAAGGCCGCAGTGGCTTAAAGCCTGCAGAGACACACCAACAGCCTATTTTTCTCAGACCAAACAACAAAGCCCACCATCTCAACTCCTCTCATGTGTGTTAACACAGGAGACTCTAACAAAGCTAAACACTTCATTTATGTGGGTTGCGTTATTTCTGATAGCAGATTTTAAGTTGTGCACTGCACTAAAGTTGCATCTGCCATTGAGATGAATGGGAATGCTAACAGCTAGCTTTCTCCAGGTATTATAGAGCTCACTGGAAATGTCTTTGTATCGAATCCATTTACTAAATTGTATAGCAGGATAAAAAGTCTGTATTTAGTCTCTCCAGTTGAATTTCTCATATTCATAACACATGCATGCGTGACCCAGATTAAATGTTTTAGGAAGGTTCTGTTCCAACCTGCTGATGACCGGACCAGGTCCTGAGCCTGTGTTGCTGTCTCTGCACACACACACACACACACACACACACTCATCACTGATAACAATAAACTGGTGATAGTGTGACGTCAGGTTTCCTAGCAACTACACTCCTGGGTCGTCAGTAACGCTTTTTTTTCAGAGTGGGATTTTCCCCCAGACAGAAAAACATGGTGAAAACTAGACATCTCTACACAGCATGGCACAGTCATCTAGTCATAATCTACAAATCTGCATTCACGATATTCTCAGAAATTTGTTGAATCATCAACTTGTTCTGAGTTTGTTGTATCTTCACATATAACATGATAATATTTTTAGCTTATTGAAGCTAAAAATTGTTCCTACAGTAGCAAAACATTTTTGGACATGTATTGCTGAGAAGTTGCTCTTTTATGGTTTAGGAGACTTAAAGTTCACCCAAAAAAAGATCTAGTAATATCAACCTAGCAGTGTAGCGAACTAAAACTAAAACTATTATAAACATTTTGTTAACTGAAATAAGCTGAAATAAAATTAAATATTAACTAATAAAAAATAAATATTTTGCATTTGCAACTAACTTAAAAAAAGTTAAAATAAGTTAAACCACAAAAATCACTACTAAAAGATCTGAGAAGTAAAAACTGTAGCCAAAAAGTGTCCATTTACCTTCTCAATGCTGTCTTAGAGCAACAACTGAGGTATTAAAGAGATATCATTTGTGATTAATTTCCAATATAGTAACATAATAAGGTTTTTAAAATACCTTGGCACCATGGGAATATATTATTTAATAACAGTAATAATTTATACAATGGTATATCAAAGTAACATGAAAATAGCATCCGATCATAGTAATACCATGATAACACGCTTTTTTATATAGGGTAGCTGCTAAAAAGATGAGGTTTTTAATCTTACTGAGGAATATCTGGGGCAACCTGTTCTCAGACAGCAATACAACATTAGGAACAAACTAAAATGGAGCCAAACACATGTGCGTCAAGACAAAAGCACCTCCAAATCACTGCATAATGTTATTTCACATGTAAAATAAACCAAAATCTATCATTTAGTGATTTAAATGTTATGGTAATCAATACTGGTGATATTGGGGGGGGGGGGGGGGGGTTTGCACCTGCCGACTGCAAACACAGGGACGAGGCTGCCATGACAACGGCTCAGTGAGGTCAGCAGGTGTGATTGACAGCCAATGGGCAGGAACCGCCCAGCTGCTCAAAGACCACAGACAGATCTGCAGAAAAACGTCAAACAATGCAACCACAGGTACAAGCTGTGAGGTAACCACCTGATCCGCATTGATTAGCATGTCTCTCTATGCAGTTTCACCGGTCACCCTGGTGTAATGTGCTTAACGCCAATCCCTGCTTACAAGTTGCCCGCAGGCCTCAACTTCCTGCAGGACGCACAGGAGTTTAATGCCGACCTCAGACAATCCCCTACACTACACACACGAGAGATTTACACAAACCTGCAGCTAATCCCTGCACTGCTTCACAGACGTTTACACATGTAAAGGGTCGTGTCACATGTGGGTCGTGTGTCTGTATATGCTGACACCACCAGCCCGATAATCTCATAAAATACAGGAGTATTAATGAGCCTGTATTAGGGATTGATTATAGAAGAAATAAACATGTTCATCCATTACCAGCAGCTCAAAGATAAACACAATGAGTTCTTGACTTGATAATTAATGACACAAACTACACATTCAGGTTTTTTAATACAATTAAACAGAAAATTGAGATTAATTGGAAGTTGGAAAAGTACTTAGTACATGTACACTGGATTTAAGTAGATATCCAAAGATGAAGTAATGTTCTAATCTAAACTTTCAATTAATATCAATAACAATTGTGAATATATAAAATTATATTACATTACATATTACATAATAATAACATATCTAAAAAAATACAAAACTTTACATATTTATCTAATGTATATATTTATTATAAAAAGATATATATATATAATGTATCATATCATAATTGTATAGTATGTACAAAATGTATTTTATTATAACATACACACTAAAAACTACAATTACAATTTATTATATATATATATATATAAATCATTTACATAATGAATATTTTACACATTTTTTTATTTTATTATATAAAATAATAGATTAATTTTATTATATTAATTAATATATATATATATATATAATATAATTTTGAGTGTGTGTGTGTGTGTGTGTGTGTGTATATATATACATATGTATATATGATTGTATGGGACATACAAATTTTTTATATATGTGACCCTGTACCACAAAACGATAGCCAACAATACAATGTCAAAATTATCAATTTTTCTTTTATGCCAAAAATCATTAGGATATTAAGTAAAGATCATGTTCCATGAAGATATTTTGTAAATTTCCTACCGTAAATATATCAAAATGTAATTTTTGATTCGTAATATGCATTGCTAAGAACTTAACTTGGACAACTTTAAAAGCGATTTTCTCAATATTTAGATTTTTTTTTGCACCCTCATATTCCAGATATTCAAATAGTTGTATCTCAGCCAAATACTGTTCTATCATAACAAACCATACATCAAAGGAAAGCTTATTTATTCAGCTTTCAAATGATATATAAATCTCAATTTAAAAAAATCTACCCTTATGACTGGTTTTGTGGTCCAGGGTCACATACACACACTAAAAACTACAATGACATTTTATTTTATATATATATTTACATAATGAATATTTTACACACTCATATTTTATTTTATTTTATTTATTCTATTTTACTGTTCATGGCCATTTCTATCAAATTCTAACAAACCTCCAGATGGAAAACTACATTATACCCAACAGCAGCCTGTCAACACTAAAGATGGCATCAAACACTTGTTGGCATGCAGTTTAAGCTGAACCGAATATGCACTAAGACTAAAACCCTTGTGGGAATAATGTAACCGAGGACTAGAGCTCATGGCTCTGGACTGATCTGTCTTGACCTGTCCACCAAACACTCAAGCAGGAGGCCAGATCTTCACATCTGACCCTCCAAACTAAGAGGAAATGTGGATGGAGGTTTGAAAATGTTCCTCACATGTTCATAAATACCAGAAACAGTGAAGATCTGACAATCTTGCAATCAAAGAGCGTTATTTGATTAAACAATCTGATCATCTACATCGTATTACAAGATCGCTGCCAGCCAGGATGACAGCTCCTCATCAGGCCTTAGTGACGCAGCTCAGATGCGCTGGAGAATATCAGGGGAAGAGCTCAGTGCTGAGACAGCCACGAGTAATGATGGAACATCTCTTACCTGCTCTGCTTGGCTGAATCTGTCGCCCCCCCCTCCCCATTCCCAGTCTATTGGGAGCCCTCAAACAGACGCAAGCTGATTGGCTGGCACTCTCCCTTTCCCTCTCCCCTCCCCGCCTCGCTCATGCTCTTCACGTCATTATTTTCTTATTTAACAACCAACCCTGAAAAGGCGTAGGGAGGAAGACATCTAAATATAGCCACATCCACGACAGCACACGACACGAATGCACTGCAAAACTCTCTCAAACAGCACTGCGGGGGGGAGCCCAGACTGATGAGGGCTTCAACAGCTGACCGCTCGAGTCCGCAGAACAGGAACCCTCTGGAGCCAAGCTAGCTCTTCTTTTTTACCATCAACAAACTCGTTTATCCACAGAGAGATTGAAGATCTCTGCATAGAAGTAGGTCACAGCGGTCCTGAGACGGCATCTCATGCTGTCGGAATCAAACATCACAGTTCATCAGAATCTACACAATGAAAAGATGTGAGGAGACACACCAATCTCACTCTGGAAGCAGCAGCTGGGGAAACATTCCCAAGTCTTGAGAAGAAGACATGGGTGCAAGCTGATTTGCTCTGGTTTGATCAGTAATAACGATTTCATGTGATTGTGCTAAATTTACATTTCTAGATCAATGTCCAGAAGAATAGAACACAAGTACTATCAACCTAGCAGGTTATTATTGTTAACTAAAACTAAAGCATTATAAACACTTTTGTTAATTAAAAAATAGCAGAAATAGAATAAAATATAAAAATTATATGAAAAACTTTCAAATTAAAATACAGTTAAAGCAATAAAATTACTCACTGGAAAAAATAGAAACTAAAACTGAAATAAAAAGAAATTAAACCTAAATACTATATAAAACTAAAAAAAGTGACAAAAGCACAAAACAAAATTGCAAAAAAAAATAACTTAAAACGAATAATCTTTAGCCAGTCTCAAAATGAATATCAATTTTGCATTTGTACATTAAAATGCTGTGAAGGCTCAATTCACTTGTAAAATGTAATATTATTTATTTTAGCTTTTAGAGTTTTATTTTTCATTTATATTAACATAGAAGGTTAATATCAGCCATTTATCAGTCATCAGGCATATGAAAACAATTTTCAATGTATCTGTAAAAAAATGTAACATCTGTCCACTACTCACAATCCAATCAGTTCCCAACAGCGTTATTTTATTTTTATTTATATTCTATTATAGTATTTCTTAATATTTTGAATTAGCTTTAATTTTATACTTTCAGTTTTCATTTTAATTTTTGGAATTTTTCACTATTTAACTATTTTTATTTTGGTTTAGTTTAATTGTAGGTATATATATATATAAAAAAAATCTTTTTTCATTTAGTTGTATAACATTTCTAATTTTCATTTAGATTTTTTTTTTAAATGATTTTGAAAAGTTTCAGTTCACAAAAACAACACTGGTTCCCAATGGATAATATCAAATCGCACCCCACATTTTCTCCATACCCTGTTTAAAAAGTGGTTTCGAACACTGTTTCATGCTGACTTTAACCCTAAAATCTGACTGGCTGATCCAGTATCAACAACGTTCATCCAGAAACACGTCCTACTTGAGTAAACCAGCGATTCAAAATCAATGCAGATCAGAAAAAGATGCAGATCAGCAAGACGGCAGATGTGGGAGAGAGTGAGAACATTCGGTCACACATAACCACACAGCACTTCAGCAGGAGAGACTGAGAATAATTATCTCCTGGCCAGAGTGGTGAGCTGATAAAAAAAGACATGAAGTGATGTTATAAAGAGCTTTCAGTGAGAATCTAATGTGAGTTCAAGCGTCTCTTGATTGCGCTGAAGTGTACAGGAAGTGGTGAGGGTTTGAATGTGACCACTTCAGATCTACTGTTCATCCAGGGCCTGTTATACAGCTGGAGTATTGACGGGCTCCATCTGTCCCTCTGAACAACGCTCATAAGAGCACACTTACAATACATCAACCTGTTCAGCCGGGTTAAACAGGTAATGCTGGCTGCTGAGGGCTCAGAGAACTCTAGGATTTTCTCAGAAAAACCTGGGCTGCTTACCTGAAACATGATTAACCATGTTTAATTTACTGCAACCACTCGAGCTACAAGCTCTAAGAGAAGGAGACACAGCCAGAAAGTGCTACATTAGACATAAAGAGGAAGCAGGCTGAGAAAGTGCTCCCCGGCGGTGACTCCATCATTTCCTGTAGACTTAACGGCCCAGTAGTGCCTGATTTGGAACACAGGTAGAACATTCAACTTCCTGTTAAAGCAGGAAGCAGACCTGAAAAAGTCGGTTTGCTGTTCTTTTATTAATTTTCACAAAAATGGCATACTCAATACATACCATATATATCGGTGCCATATTGGTTATTGAGCAATATAAGATTTTTTTTTTTACATTTCTGCTGAACTAAGCAGAACTTAAAAATTATTTCATTAATTACTCACCCTCCTTTCGTTCCAAATCCGTGAGAACTTCATTCATCTTCAGAACATAAGTTAAGATATTTTTGATGAAATCTGAGAAATTTCTGACTCTGCATAGACAGCAACGTAACTGAAATGTATGAAGATATTTTGAAGAAAGTTTGTAACCAGGCTGTTTTGGGGCACCATTGACTTCCATAGTAGGAAAAAAAAATACTATGATCCAGAACTGCTCTGTTTCCCACATTCTTCAGAATATCTTCCTTTGTGTTCAGCAGAACAAAGACATTCATACAGGTTTGGAACTACTTGAGGGTGAGTAAATGATGACAGAATTTTCATTTTTGGGTGAACTATCCCTTTAAGGTCATTGCACACTGAGTCCGAAATTTTCGCATGTTAAAAAATAAATACGACCTCACATTGTGTCAATCACGTTTGCACACTGCCTCGAAACATTCGTCAGTCAAAAAAAATTCCGATCAGGTTCGACACTCCATAAAACCTCTGAGGAGCTCCACAAACATCTCAAATCTCCAAAACAATCACTCTGGTGCATGCGGTCACATCTTCACCCAATACTCAAACTACAGGCCCTCTGGGGCTGTTTGCACACCATCCACCCCACGGCTTTATTGATTCCCCATTAATTACCCCTACCGGTGGAGCAATGGGGCACTTTCCAGGTGGAGCACACATCAATACTGAAAACTAACCGCCAATGTTGTGGAAGTCAGGGTGAGACACTATTGGCAAAATATCACACAGACCAGACGACAGTCCAGTGAAGGCCTTTACTTTCAAAATATCAGGACTGGATCTGTTTCTGAGATGCTGCAGGGATGCTGTGCTTTACGCAGCATCTCACTGCCAAGAATATTTCACCTAGTCAACAGAACCAGGTCAAATTAAGCCCCCACTGGGTTAGTGTGCTGTGAACTTCATGCATAAGCCAATGCTCAATGTTTTGCACTGTGGTATTTGTGGTGTTTTATTTTTGATGTTTTTAGATTATATTGTGCTTCCAAAATGTATAACTATAGAAACACTATATGCCACCACAACAGACATACAAAATTCTGAAAACTTCTTATGCTCATTTATGAAGAAAGTACTGTGGCTGTACCATTCTTACCATAGTACATTGATATTGTGCTGCTATATGGTTACTGTGAAATTTACACCTTAGCCTAATCAGACACCATGGTATTACTATGCTACCCTCAATGGCTGAATGGCAATTCCATAGTACCTTTTTGCTGTTTAATGGAGAACCCTTGACAAAATTCTTCAGGAAACCCTGGTAATACCATGGTATATTTTTGTGAGAGAGGTTGTATCACATCACTGTGCGTTTCTAAAAATACAGCATCACAGTACTGTCCAAATTCCAAGTATTACCACGGTACCCTGCGCCAACATGGTAATACTTCATTGGTAAATTGCAATAAGAGGGGTTCAGTCCCAGTCCTGTGCGCCTCTATAATGCACCACAATAAACAGCTGCAGTGCAAAAATAGGAAGAAACGGATAAAGCGCGCGCGAGAGCGGATCCGCTCTTTCATGACGCTGCACTTCGGCCCCTCTCGTCGTTATTACCTCTAAAGTGCGGATCTCCTGCTGCGTGAGATCGTTGGACGCCGCGCATTTGGTCCGGAGCCCTTGTAAACTGGAGATGGAGATGTCGATCATGTTCTGGATCAGTTCACACTGGTGTAGCGCGGCCATCGCTGCGACACCACCACCGCTGCCGCTGCTGTCCCTGTCCCTCTGTTCATCACTCTCCTCCACCATCATCAGCCCCACTCTAACACCATCCATCCCACTGCATCGGGCACGCCGTGGATGGAGAGATGAGTGCAACTACAAATACTAATACAATCCACATGCACTACTACAGACGCATGCCATCAGACTGTCCGACCGGACGATAGATGCAGTCTACACTGGGATCCACAAGGGAGATGTGGTTTGAGGTAATCCCAAATCCAAGTGCGCTGTGGAAGCGCGTCGTGCGAGCTGCGCGTTCTGCTGTGAGTCTCTGCTCACTGTCTGTCAGCTGTGGGAAACATCGCACGACGCGATGCGCGCTGGGAAATGAAGTCCGTACACACATGACTGTAGGCTATAGATAGATAGATAGATAGATATTTTTATTCAATTAATTTATTTGAAAAAAAACCCATTAAATTAAAAGTTATTTCAAACTAATTTATACATTTCATTTATTATTATAGCCTATATATTATTTTATATTAATTTTTATTTTTACCATGTCTTTTTGTTTTAATAACTCTAATTCTAAATATATAGCCTTTTCTTTTTTTAAAAAAAAAGACACTTTAACCAGTAATGATGTTTTTCCATTTCCATACGAAATGTATTTTTTGACAGTTATTAAAGTAGATTTGTAATTTGTAAATTTATCACTGAATTTGTATAAACAGGACCAAAATGTGGTTACGACCGTATACATGATTTTTAACAACTAAGAGAAAACTTCTAAATAAATAAATAAATAGGTACTAGGAATATTTCATAATAATTTTGTTTTTTAGCCTACACATGCAGTCAATCGTAGAGGACACTGAAGAAATCAATGTCCTTGTAAACTCACAAAGTATTACTTGAGATATTTATTTACAAGAAACAACTGTAAATCAATCAAATACTAATGATGAATTCCAAAATAACCGCTAATGTTCCTATTTCCATAAAATGTGCTGAATTGTGGTGTCAGATATTTTGGTGTTTTTAAAAAGGAAAGGAAATTGTCATGGCCAAATCCCTCATCTGAAGCGTCCAGGAAGTCCTCTTTATGAGAGGACTTCAAACTCTGTCATATATGGTCTCTTGGAAATAAAAAGGAGGATATTTATTATCTTGGCAAATCTGAGCACAGTTAAACACTTTGTTGAGACTTCTTCTGAGAAGACACGTGCAAGATTACAAGACACATCTGTGAAGCAAACCAAAACCCATATTTGTTCTTATTTAACTTAAATACAGTTTAGGAAAAACAACTGCAGTAATGGGATTTTAATAGAGGTTTTTCTTATAGGGTGTCCTCGGCTCAAACAGAGGGCCTTTCACATCTTAGGGTCTAGAATGCAATAAATGAATGTGTAAATTCACCTCTTTACCTTGTGCTTCCGTACAAGCATGTTTAATCACATTTATTAAAATGTAAGGGGGGGGTGTAAGAAGGATTTCTCATCTCACTGAGGGTGTGATGTTCCCTCACATCAAACGCTCAATCTGACTGCTGAGTCACTCTCCAAACCTCACCTCCTCTTCCAACTGTCCTCCATCTCACTCGCTTTCTCTATCCTTCCATCTGTCCTCCATCTCTCCATCTGCGTGCTGCATAACACTCTACATCCTCCTCTTCAGCACATACACACACATCTCAGAGACAGAACATTATTCTAGGTGTCCGCTGAGATTCGGTTTGCATGGATGGATTATAGTCCAAACAATGAGAAAGAAGTCTCAATTTACAAATATGAGAAAGAAAGTCGCAGTTGAGTAAAACAAGGCCTTAAAGTGTATTAAAAAAAATATGTCCAGAAATCTCCTTCATTTGTGTCTCCTGTTCAAATTTGATCTGAGACATTTGAGCATTTATAGTGTGAAAAGTGCACACATGCACAATATATGGGTAAGCGATTTTACCAAAAGGCACTTAAAATGAGAACAAGCACAAGTAATATCATAAAGAAGTCAGAGAAGTACAAGAATAACAATTTTAAAGGGGTTGTTCAGTCTGTCATTATTTACTCATCCTCAGATCGTTCCAAATCTTTATGACTTTCAGTTCAAATATCAGAATATGTTTTTGTTCATACAAAGCAGTTATTTTAGTAATATTTATTAATGTTTTGAATTAGCTTTCATTTTTTTATTTTAAGTGTTCTTTTTTTATCTGAGAGTCTATTTACACTAAATGCAAATAGCCCGCCTTGTTTTATTAATTGCTGTTTTTTTATTAGTTTTTGTATATACAATATATATATATATATATAATTTCAGCTTAAACGTATTACTTTTTCTAGGTTTTTAGTTTTATTTTGACTTTATTTCAATTAGTAAAAATATTTTTAGTTAATAAAGCACTGACGCAATGAAAGACCGTGGGTTGACTTTCAGTGCATGGACCAAAAAACATTTTCCATGAGAATTTTTTTTAAATATCTTCTTTTGTGTCCTGCAGAAAAAATCATTTGGAACAACATAAGGGTAAGTGTATGATGTCAGTTTTGTAATTTTTGTCTGAATGATCCCTTTAAGAGTAATTCAGAGTAGTTATAAAGCTAGAGCAGAAGTTTAAGTAGATATCTAAATTCAAAAATTTTATTTGAAATGAACCAAATCATCAACATTAACTCCAGCATTTTCTTCTAGTTGTTTCTCTCACCAGTCCGAGTGTCAGGTGAACATCTGCTCCATGCTGATGACCGCATGAACCTCTTGTAGAAACTTGCCCTTCCCATGCAGACAGAAGAAACGTCACACGAGAGTTTGTTTCATCCAAAAACCAACCATACCATGACCTCTTTCCAAGCTATTATGATATCTGATGTTATTGCATTCTTAAAACTCTTTGGTCAAACAAAAAATTTAATTAAACCAGGTTCAAAATCAATTATGTGAGAAAGTTTCAGAGCACTAAACCAAAAAAGCCTACAAATGTACTACAGACAAAGTGCAGCTTCCACCTGGCTACTGCTATGTCGTCATGATACTCACACTCTATTGGTCAGCCTGAGGAATCCCTTCCCAGGATACAGCAGATTAAATTGGATTGTGGGGAATCTGATGGCAGAGATCATCCGTGACAAAGGCTTTCAGTAAATACTCGACTGACACGTCTTTTCAGTCACATTTCAGACTGATTGTTGTCTGCGGGGCAGGTGGTGCGGTGTGTGCTTTTGTTCTATTTATGTTTTGTGAGATCAGATTTGAGATTATTTTCGAGACCTAGGTAAAAAGGCCACCAGTCGCAGGATCTGGGAGTGGTGCATAATGGGGCTTTGAGGTAGACAGACACAGCTATAAATAAATCCCCAATCTGCAGACACCAGACAATGAGCAGAAACACTCGGACACGTGTGCACACAAAGCCATCTCTCTCTCTCTCTCTCTCTCTCTCTCTCTCTCAGGGGCCCTACAGGTGTTTAGGCTGTTCCTGATAACAAAATAAATGTCATCTATCACAGTAATAACAGATTATGACTGAAAAGAAAAATCTGATTGTGTTTGAGATAAACAAACATTGAACAGCAAGGCACTGGTGTATAGCTCCATCTGCTGGACAGTTACAGCAGGTTCCAGAGCATGAGCTTTTTATCATGTTCGTTATTATAGGTACCTGATCTAGGTAAAATATGATGGCGCTGTGAAAATAAAGCGTCACAAACAATCGAGGTCAACAGTGCCAACATTAATTTAAACTAAAACAAAATTTCGAAAAGTGAAACTTTCATATATTCTAGATACATTACATGTAAAGTAAAACATTTCAAAAAGTTTTTTTGTTTTAATTTTGATGATTAGAGCTTACAGCTAATGAAAGTCAAAAATCCAGTATCTCAAAATATTAGAATATTTCCTAAGATCAATCAAAAAAAGGATTTGCAAAACAGAAAAGTTCAAGTTCTTTAATGTTCATTTATGCACTCAATACTTGGTCGGGGCTCCTTTAGCACAAACTCCAGCATCAGTGAGGTGTGGCATGGAAGCGATCAGCCTGTGGCACTGCTGAGGCACTATTGAGCCTTCAGCTCGTCTGGATTGTTGGATCGACTGTTTCTCATCTTTCTCTTGAAAATATCCCATAGATTACATATGGGGTTCAGGTCAGGTATGTTGGCTGACCAATCAAGCACAGTAATATCATGGTCAGCAAAGCATTTGGAAGTGGTGTTGGCACTGTGAGCAGGTGCTAAAGTCCTGCTGGAAAAGGAAATCAGCATCTCCATAAAGCTTGTCAGCAGATGGAAGCATAAAGTGCTCTAAAATCTCCTGGTAGACGGCTGCATTGACTTTGGACTTGATAAAAGACAATAGACCAACACCAGCAAACTTCACACTGGACTTCAAGCAGCTTGGATTCTGTGCCTCTCCACTCTTCCTCCAGACTCCAGAACCTTGATTTCCAAATGAAATGCAAAATTTACTTTTATCTGAAAAGAGGACTTTGGACCACTGAGCAACAGTCCAGTTCTTTTTCTCCACAGCCCAGGTAAGATGCTTCTGACGTTGTCTCTGGTTCAGAAGTGGCTTGGTAGCCCTTTTCCTGAAGACGTCTGAGCGTGGTGACTCTTATTGCACTGACTCCAGCTTCAGTCCACTCCTTGTGAAGCTCTCCCAAGTGTTTGAATCAGCTTTGCTTGACTATATCCTCAAGCTTGCAGTCATCCCTGTTGCTTGTGCACCTTTTCCTGCCCAAATTCTTCCTTCCAGTCAACTTTGCATTTAATATGCTTTGATACAGCACTCTGTAAACAGACACACCTTTCAATAATGACCTTCTGTGACTTACCCTCTTTGTGGAGGGCGTCAATGTTCGTCTTAATTGCCAAGTCACCAGTCTTCCCCATAATTGTGGTTTCAAAGAACAAAAGATACCCGGAATTTATACTGTATGGATGGTAATTTAATGAAACTCAAATGTAAATATTCTAATATTTTGAGATACTGGATTTTTGACTTTCATGAGCTGTAAGCTCTAATCATCAAAATTCAAACAAACAAAAAAAACTTTTGAAATGTTTTACTTTACATGTAATGAATCTAGAATATATAAAAGTTTCACTTTTTGAAATAAGTTACAAAACAAAATAACTTTTTCACGATATTAAATTTTTTGAGATGCACCTGTGTTGGTGCTGATTAGTTTAACGCACACAGTTTGGTAATGTTGGCAGATATGATACTGACAGTGACACCTAGCGTTGTGGATGCAGCATCACGCAAAAGTAAAAGTTTTCAAAAATATTCTATAGTCAAACTTTTTAAATTTATTCCATAAGTGGAAAGTGTTTAATAAAAGGGAAATTATCAAGATAAAGTGAGTGTTCAATTTGTCATGTGACCAAACGTCTGCCCCCATGAGGAGAGACCCGCTCTATTTTATTGTAAATTGTGATTTCAAAGATATTTTGTGTGAAGTGCTATTCATTTCTTTATGTGCAAAATGTTTTACTGAGGAGAAAAATGTCTAAGTGAGCCTTTAAATCCTAGCATCCCTCCTCAGCCCACCACATCACATAATCATAGCCTACTCATTAAAATAGACTGGCTAAATCAATATGTTTATTACGTAATTAAGACAGTTTTACATTTTTTCATAAAACTCATGTCTTTTTAAACACTGGCCAAAATATTTGTTATGTTATGCTATGTTGATTTATGTTATGTTAATTTTTAAATGTGAAAAGCACTTTAATTAGCCATGGTTTTATTATAGTAAAACTGTAGAAACCATTTTTTGGTGTATTGATTACCATTTGTATAACCACAGTTTTACTACAAATACCATGGTTAAACTATGGTTAGTTTAGCAAAACCATAGTTGATTTGTGGTTACCATGGTTTAACTACAATAACCATGTTTTTTTGGTTTTATTTATTGTAAAACTATGGTTAATTTTTTATAAGGGTTGACCTTTTGGCACATATGACGTCCTTTACTGGTTTTTGTAGGACAGCACAATAAAAATCAACAGAGAAATCAATAAAATGAACGTAAATTTGTGCATATGAAAAGTTTCATCCATTCTGGAAACTAATAATCAAAGGACAAACAAGGACGTGTTGGTTTCAAAATGTAATTTATTTAATAACAAACAAAATGATCCTCTGAAAATCAATAGCAATTTACAGTGAGCTGACAGCTCTAAACTGTGAAAATTACAATTTAGTTTTAATAATTACTATCCCACACACAACCAGACCTTACTTAACACTAAGAATAAAATATGACTGTTCATTTCAGGAATGAATGGTGAAAAGAAGCAGAATTTTCGAAAAAGTCTTGAGCATGATTTCAGATTTCAGGTTGAAAACACATCGCAACATAGCAACTAAATTTGATAACTATTTTTTAATCAATCACCCAGTTATCAAAGTAATACCTATCAAATAAGATCATGAGAAATGGAAAGAGCGTCATCTATAAACATGGCAGGAACTCTATGGGCTCCAGGCCGTTACAATTCTCCTGAGATAAACAGATTTTCTTATCAAGCAGAGCAATGAGGTTTTGTGCTTGTGGATGAGTCCCAGCACAGCATTCTTCTAAACACCACCAGATCTGCTACACCTCATCAGAAACTAGACTGTTGAACCAGAATATTACAAACAATATAGAACTATGATGATTTTATGGCTCAGGTTTAATTAAGCATTGCAGGAAACTAATGAGTAAAATCTCCATCTTCATGATGCTTCAGTCTTCAGAGCTGCTGAAACAAGCTCTCTAAAGCAGAGACCATTGGCTGCTCCAGCCAGGATTCATCCATCTGTGAGAGATCATAAAAATATATGTAGTAATTATCTAAATTTGTCCAATGATTTGTGTTTGTGTGTGCTTACCATGGCATCATTTCCTTTGACTCCTCCCCTTCCTCTCTTCCTGAGAGTCTCTTAAATTGGCTGTCATCCTCGGCTTATACACACACACATATTCACTTTATAAGGTTTCACCAAATATTATACATTTATGCAGTGTCAATACAGTCCACAATTGCATTTATATAAGGAAAATATTTACCCGATGGTGGACCCTCTACTTCTTCCAGGAGATTGACGGTGGAGGTTGCAGAGCCCAGATTGAGAAGAAGTCAAGGACCAATCACACTACAATTTTAATACTACAATGCCATATAGCTTCTAAGATGTATTTTAAAACTAGCACTTTTAACTTTTAAAAGTTTACCTTTTAATTCATTCAATGCATATTACAACAAGCAGATCGAATAATCATATTTAGACACACACATTGCATTGAAACTAATAGCTAGACTAAGAAAAATCTAGAAATACAAACATAAGTCGTCCTCCTCTACAAAACATACATAGATGCAAACTCCAGGCAGCGACTGTCAGGGCTGGCCATGTGAGGATATGACTGGTGTTTGGGCAGAGCTCGCTTTTTGGACTTCTTTCTTCTGGTCTTCTCCGAGAATGATCTAGCAATTTCAAAGAGCTTCTTCCTTGTAGCTGTAGGTAATAACAGAGTGGTCAGAAAGGGGTGAGAGCTCAAGCCATTACATGAATTTGCTGTTAAACTTCAGGTCTGTGTTTTCTTACATTTGCCCATGTGCTTGAGTTTCTCCAGGAATAAGGCATCGTCAGAGACTGATGAACAGGCCTCCTCAGACCCCGAGCCACAATTATCACCTACAAGAGTTTGACATGAGCTCATCAACACATGACCGCTAACATTTACAAATCACATATTCTCCTTTGTGTTCTGCAGATGATGACCGAAATTTCATTTTTTGGTTAACAGACAAATTTAACTTTATAATAATAAAAATAAATTAAAAAAATGCTGCAAAAGTGTAGAATATGGTCCCTGTAGGCCGTTATCTGTGTGTTGTTTTATGTGGCGGCACAGACAGGTTCAGATGAAGCTTCCTGTCAGACTTTGTGTGGCAGACGTGGCTGATGGATGAAGATGAAGGGAATCTACCTTCGGCGGAGTTCTCCGTGCAAGCGGATGAATGACCACACTGTGTTTTCTCGCACCTCTGACGATCTAAAACACAGCAGGTAAGAGGGTCACTGAGAGCAGGTGAAGATCAGCCGCTCCAGAGTGAGTGGAGTGAGCAACACAACACCGCTATAGTGAGTGAGGAATGAAAGCTGTTCACACACACACACACACACCTCTGACGATCTAAAACACAGCAGGTAAGAGGGTCACTGAGAGCAGGTGAAGATCAGCCGCTCCAGAGTGAGTGGAGTGAGCAACACAACACCGCTATAGTGAGTGAGGAATGAAAGCTGTTCACACACACACACACACACACACACACCTCTGACGATCTAAAACACAGCAGGTAAGAGGGTCACTGAGAGCAGGTGAAGATCAGCCGCTCCAGAGTGAGTGGAGTGAGCAACACAACACTGCAAACAGTGAGTGAGGAATGAAAGCTGTTCACACACACACACACACACACACACCTCTGACGATCTAAAACACAGCAGGTAAGAGGGTCACTGAGAGCAGGTGAAGATCAGCCGCTCCAGAGTGAGTGGAGTGAGCAACACAACACTGCAAACAGTGAGTGAGGAATGAAAGCTGTTCACACACACACACACACACACACCTCTGACGATCTAAAACACAGCAGGTAAGAGGGTCACTGAGAGCAGGTGAAGATCAGCCGCTCCAGAGTGAGTGGAGTGAGCAACACAACACTGCAAACAGTGAGTGAGGAATGAAAGCTGTTCACACACACACACACACACACACCTCTGACGATCTAAAACACAGCAGGTAAGAGGGTCACTGAGAGCAGGTGAAGATCAGCCGCTCCAGAGTGAGTGGAGTGAGCAACACAACACTGCAAACAGTGAGTGAGGAATGAAAGCTGTTCACACACACACACACACACACACATCTCTGGGGTTTATTTAAAATGCATTTTAGCAGAATGATAGGAGGAATGGTTTACCAATATGAGAATGAAAAACATTGCAAATCTTTTTGCAAATAGAAATGGGCTTAAAATTAAGCATGTAGTACTCAATTCAGTTAATTGTGAATTTATTTGTATGGTGCTATTCATTACACAAATCATTCCAAAAAGCAGGTAAGATGTGGAAGAAATCTTGGAAGGAACCAAGACTTTGAGGGGACCCAAAATATGGTAAAAAAAAATGCTTGAATGCAATGTTGGTTAATGAATTCTTTAATATATGAATGAGGGGTTTTCCTCACATGGAGAAATCCAAACATTATTTCATCTTATGTGAAGTATGTTTGAGAAATGAGTTTTTGTGTGACAAGTTTCACTAAACCTTTGTGTGTGTGTGGGGTGGGGGGGGGTGCCTGAAAATTTTCCCCATAGTAATGTAATGTAATGTAAGTTAAATAATAAAATAAAATAAAATCCACTTATTATGAAACTTATTGTGAACAATTTTTGGCCTTGTAATATTTTTTTTAAATAAAAATGTTATAATTAAATCTTCTGGTAAAGTGACAGAGTTCTCTCTGGGGATGTTTGTTGGTCTTTTACAATCATTTAGTCCACTTAAACTCCACCCCTTTCTGCCCTTATATTTTTTTTATTTTCCATAATCCATTTCACTCTGATGTACATCACAATATGGAAGAAAAATTCTGTTGCTACTTCCGTTATATTACGACATTATAAACAACAAAAGACAATATGAAATTCACATTGAGGTCAGCAAATACATTTGTGTGTGTATGTGTACCTATCTCCAGAGCTATGAGGAAGTCTCTGTTACGCTGCAGCTCTTTCATGAACTCCTGATTCTGCAGGAAAAGGGCTATTCGCTCGTCGTCTAAGTACTGTTTCAACTTCCTGTCCTGTTCAGATGGCCAAACACCACCCGACAGGGCACTGCTGCTGGACGAAAGCTGCGTCAGGGATGACAGGGAGGAAGAGGAGGAGGAGGAAGGCTGAGACAGGTTGCTCTGAGAACGCTGCAAGAGAAAGAAATCACAAATTAATTGGCAATTAACTGAGGTCCTCAAATCAAGATGTTATGCTTATTGTTTTAAATTCAAGATTTTTGTGTGTAATTTTAAATGTAATTGTGGCTGAAAAAAACGTTATGCATTTTATGCAACAAAAATATTATATGTATGATATGGCCACTGTATATAACCCCACTGAATTTGGACAGAATTTGAATCTGGATCGATATGTTTGTTGATGTAAACACATGATATTTAGCCATGATTTTACAACAGAATACATGTTAGTGGTTTATAAATCCACCTGAAGACTTTCTGACTGCTGAGGCAGGATACGCAGGAAGTCATCAGGGAGGTTGCCTAGTAACGGTGGATTCCAGTTCCTGTATCTGCCGACCTGCTGGTGCCCAGGAGGAGGATAATCATCGAACCTGACAAAATAATGAGTATAAAAGAAAACAAATTCTTCTTATGAAACACTCCTGAAATTAGAAAGGCCTGATGGGATTTAAATAATTTTTAAAAACTGTTGTTTACTGAGTTCACACACTAATAAGGTCAGTAACTAATTTTCCATCCATATATTTTATGAGAATTGTGTAATATTGCATTAAAAACACATGATGGAAATACCAAGCTGTGCATAATAATGCATGCTCTTGACTGAGGTGGAATAAATTCCTCAACGCACAACAAAAAAAACTTATGTAACTTTGCCTGAACACATGAACAGATCATGTGATTGGATAAGTGCACTAACCAGTGGATCAATGTCATTGTACACCGTCTCAAATGTTGCTTTAGAAATCCCTGGGCAAAAGTCTGTCATCAAAATGATTTGGTTACCTCACAAATCTGTCCCACACATTCGCATTCCCAAACAACCGGTATCCTCCTCCAAATGCAGAATAACCTGTCAGCGGTTGTTATTGCGTTTCGTCTGTAAATTATTATATAAGAAATCAGAAGCTACACTGGCTTCCCCAGTTGCAGCAACTTTCGTTTTATTATTGATGCTTGCTCCAGTTTCCCAGTAATGTGATTTTGTTCTTTCGAACACTTACTTGATGCGCAAATGTTTCATGCGATATTCAAATTTTCTAAAAAGTTAAATTATCAAGTTTGGATGGAACCATAGCTTTTGATGTCAGTTTGGATTACAGACATAAATACCTCTGAATAATCAAACAATGTAGTCTTCGAGACTTTGATGATTTGATGTAGTAACTTATAAGGGACACAGAAACAGTTTATTCACTAAAGAAAGTGTCAATTTAAACTATTTACACAACTTAAAGCAGCAGACTAAACTTGAGAAGTAAAGCTCATCACGACAAACTTTGATGTTGGCTTTTGATGTCTGAAAGATATATATATATATATAGTGCTGTCAAATGATTAATCGCGATTAATCGCATCCAAAATAAAAGTTTTTGTTTACATAATATACGTGTGTTTTGTGTATATTTATTATATAAATACACACACATGCATGTATATATTTCAGAAAAATATGTTATTTTTTATATATGAAATATATTTATTTATAATATAAATTATATGGATATAAATATAGACATGTAAATACATGTAAATATTTTTTTAAATATATACTGTATGTGTGAGTATTTATATATACATAATAAATATACACAGAACATACACATATATTATGTAAACAAAAACTTTTATTCTGGATGCGATTAATCGCGATTAATCGTTTGACAGCACTAATATACACACATATATATATATATATATATATATATATAAAGATATATATAAACTTTAAATTATATAATTTAGCACTTTATCCCAGGGTAGGCTTTGCTACTGATATTACATCTTAAATACCCTACAGGAGTTATTGTATGAAAGTTTTCACCCCCTCAAAGGAAGTCTATGGGAATTCGGGCCTGTTTGGAAGTCCAATATGGAAATTCTGTAACCTGGATCAGTTAGAAAAAAATATAGTACACCGAGTCAGAACAGTGCGAAGATCTGTGCCGAGTTTGGTGATTATAGCCTGAAAGTCTAGGCTGCATTAATTTTACAAATTTGGTCTCAGAAGAAGAAGAAAAAGAAGAATTGTAGATCAGTATGAGGTGGATACATTTTTTATCCAACAGAAAGTCTTAAACTTCGATGGAAACACATTTACTGAATAAATTGCTTACACAAATTTTTTTTTTATGCGACTTTGCATCAGCAGATCATGTGATTGGATAACTAGTGGACCGATCTCATTGTAAACCATCTCAAATGATGTTTGTCGTTCTGAAATGCCTGATCCAAAGTCTGTCATCAAAATGGTTTGAAGTCTAATTTGGTTGGAAATTTGGTTTGAAGAAGAGGCAGGATAAATAGTAGCTGAAATTTCTCAAGTCAACATAAAAAGCATTTGAAGAAAATGAATGCAGATACAATATCTCTCTCACAGATTAAAGTCTAGTGTTATTATTAGTAATTTCTTCCAATAGGAGCCATGAATAGATGTTTTCTTGCCTGGGTGGTGGTGTGGATGGAACATCTGCGGGATGTTTTCTGTCATAGATGTGCATGTCATAGGAGGGTGGGGCGTAGACGGGTGGAGGCTCCTCATCTGAGCTGTCCGGCTCCAGCGTTCTCTCCAGGATCTGCAGGAGATTCGATAGGAAGATTCTTTTGTGTACCAAGATCTAAAAATGCCAGACATTTAGGTCTCAATAAAAGTTCCTAAACTCACCTCTGGAAGGATGCTGTCCTCTGAATCCGAGCTGTCATCCGTGGCCTGGCTGTCCAAGCTCATCTGCAATAGCTGGTCAATGGTGGAGTCAACAGCACCATGGTTGGCCCTCAAGACACACTCGATAACCTCATGCTCCATGCTGGGGAACATCGTCTTAAAGTCGTCCATAGCCTGGCTAAACTCCAGACGCCGGACCTGACGTGGAGGCCTCCTGTTATTGAGCTCTCCTGAGGCAGCGTCGCCTTCTCGCGTACCGCTGCCATGGTTACTGTTCGCGTTACTTCGGCGGAAAAGACTGGTCATCATTTACAGCACCTCCCTCCCACTCAAAACTGCCCATCCACTGCAGTGTCTACACCCCCTGACCTATGCACCGCCTCCGGCCACGCCTGTTATCCACTCATGACACCCCTGGAGGTGAGCTTCAATATATAGAGGAGCAGCATTGGACAAACTTTTCTTCTGCTGCTGATAGCTGAGACTCAACCACATCCAGGTCTGGCTGGGATTCCCAGAATGCTTTGCTCTCACTCACAGTCACCCTCAAAGCAAAGGACAAACAGCGGCCCACTCCTGAAGACCTACATTGGAACGGCAAAATGTTAACCATTGATATTTCATTCAGTAAAAGGGTTGTTGAAAAAACATGGATATAAACTTCTGGATATACAGTGCCCTCCACTAATATTGGCACCCTTGATAAATATGAGCAAAGTCGGCTGTGAAAATAAATCTGCATTGTTTATCCTTTTTATCTTTCATTCCAAAAATTCACAAAATTCCAACCTATCATTGAAGTAAAACAATTGAAAATGGGGGAAAATCCATTGTGTAAGAAATACTTTCTCTGCATTGGTGTCCCCAGGGTACACCCCCTGACCTATCAGAGCACCGCCTCCAGATCCTTCAGATTCCACATGTTGGTGCCTCAGTTCACCTCACCATTTTCTATAGGGTTCAGGTCAGAGGACAGGAACGGCCATACAGAAGCTTGGTTTTGTGCTCAGTGACCCATTTTTGTGTTGTTTTTGAGGTGATTGTTGCGGTTGGAAGATCAAAATGGCCCATATAGATTTCTAACAGGTCAGTCACTTATTGATTTTTTATATGTTGTTATTTAATAGAATACATGATGCCATGGTCTAAACAAGATGTTCAGGACTCAGCAGAAAAATAGGCCCACAAC
Source organism: Schizothorax lantsangensis (assembly GCA_027422415.1). Classification (NCBI taxonomy): domain Eukaryota; kingdom Metazoa; phylum Chordata; class Actinopteri; order Cypriniformes; family Cyprinidae; genus Schizothorax; species Schizothorax lantsangensis. Next base: position 21,436,033 of record CM049856.1, on the reverse strand, counting down.
ATAAAAAATACAGCAGTATATTTCATTGTACACTGGGGTACTTTTTTATCCCTGTGTGCACCAAACCCATCTTGAGTGTTTGCTGCTAAAAAGCTCATTTTTTAGTTTCATCTGATCATAGAAGCCAGTCCCATTTGAAGTTACAGTCATGTCTGATAACTGAATATGCTGGAGTTTGTTTTTGGATGAGCTAGGAGATTTTTTCTTGAAACCCTCCCAAACAACATGTGGTGATGTAGGGACTGTTTGACAATTTTTTTCTAATGTTTTCTGACCCTGAGACCCAACTATATTCTGCAATTCTACAGCTGTGATCCTTGGAGAGTCTTTAGCCACTCAAACTCTCCTCCTCACCGTGCATTAGGACGATATAGACACACGTCCTCTTCCAGGCAGTTTCATAACATTTTCTGTTGATTGGAAATTCTTAATTATTGCCCTGATGGTGGAAATGGGATTTTTCACTGCTCTAGCTCTTTTCTTAAAGCCACTTCCTAATTTGTGAAGCTCAATTATCTTTTGCTGCACATCAGAAATATATTCTTTGGTTTTTCTCATTGTGATGGATGATTACGGGAATTTGGTCTTTGTGTTCCTCATATTTATAATCCTTGGAACAGGAAGTCGTGGCTGGAAATTTCATGCTCCTAGTCACCTTGGTGTGCTAAAAAATTTAAATATGAATGGAATATATTCAGAGATATTTTACTCACAAGAATTTCTAGGGGTGCCAATAATTGTGGCCAAATCCATTGGAGAAAAACATTTATTTCATCATGAGATTTTCTCCCCACTTTCAATTGTTTTACTTGATAGGTTAAATTTTGAACATTTTTTGAGGGAAAGATCAAAAGGATAAACAATGCCGATTTATTTTCACAGCTGCCTTTGCTCATATTTATCAAGGGTGCCAATAATAGTGGAGGGCACTGTATACTTACTTACATGTATGTATGTATGTATGTATATATATATATATATATATATATCATGTTTACATATGTTTATATATGTATATACTTATATGTATGTATAATATATATAAAATATCTATATATGAATACTTAAGGGAAAGTTTTTCACCCATTTTTGATAACCTTTTTGTCATCACTAAATAATTATAAATGGTCCCGTAATGTGAAAATAGATTTTTTAAATATAACAATTATTCCATGTAGTCTCTCATTTAATATGAACGCTGTTATTTCAGTATTATTTATCATCTATACTATTATAGTAATTATTAATTACACTTTTGCTTTTATATTCTCAGTTTTTATTATAATTTTACTTCAAGTTTTAGTAATTATGTTATGTGCTTTTGTCATTTGTGTGTGTGTGTGTGTCTGTTTAAATATTTCTATATAGGTTTAATTTATTTTTATTGCAGTTTTAGCAATTTAATACTTCAATACTTTATTTTATTACTTCATTTAGTTACTTCTTTCAGTTAGTTACCAAGGCAATAATGTAAATCAAAATGAAAACTTTTCATCTGATATTTATATTTTGTATTTCAGCTTTATTTCTATAAACAAAAATTATTTTTAATTGTTTTATATTTAGTTAACAGTAAACTGAATGTGATGACCCCAAAACACCATGAACCTATATATATTTATTGATGTTTGGTAGATTCTATAGTATTTATTGGCTTTAACATCAGTGCAAGAGTATCAAATATAATATAATAAATCATATTAATATTATACTTTAAATAGTAGTTAAAATAGTTTCAGATGTGTTATGTGAACAACCCAAAAACAATTATAGAAGTGGTTATAGATCTTCAATTTACATCTTTACGTCTCTTAAGATACATTTACATTTACTTTTTAAGAAAATGTATTATTTTAAATCATAAAGCATACACACACAATGCACACACATGAATAGCATGAGTCACACAGTGGATGGTCCCCATTGGACATTAAATGGATCAGGGTCATTAACAAACAGGGCTTCCATAAAAGACAGGATAGGTATTAAACTCTTAAAAAGGGCACATTTTGCCCCCACACCATACATGATCGGACACTGTGCTCGCGATGTAATCATGTATGTGCAGTGTGCTTCACATGTCCATATATGTATCTATTTCCTGCTTACCGTCTGTCTGCAGAGGAGATGCAGGCTCACACCAAAAGATCCACCAGGAAGCGACTACAGCCAGCAGGATAAACCTTTAGCTCCCATCACAGGCTGTGGGCTCCTCCATAAAATCCGTCATCGGAGAGGTTCGGATATCCCTCGCTCCCATTTTCATCTCTCCACATTAATCTGCACCCAAAACCAAACAGGCAGTGCTAAATATAGCCACAGACTCTGGCACAGTTCGCCAGCGAGCGCAGGAACAGTAGCAGCTTAGTGATGTGTCTCTGAAGAAGGGCGGCTGTGCCCTTGTGAATAACATACAGCAAAGACTGACGTCATCCATAGTTAATACGCCCGCTGAGCTGATATCGGTTAAGCAGGGGTCCGTGTGACCCACTGAGATGGATTAGAGCCGGAGGAATGCCACACAGAGCAGGATCTGATTGATAATTGTGAAAGAGATCTCAGCACGGTGGAGATGTCATCATAATGGGGGCAATCATCCCTCTGGTGCAACACAGGAAAGCTTGTTATTTTAAATTACGGCCATCATCAACAGTCAATGTGATCAGAGTCTGCTGGTCTTGTCTCCATGGCAACCCCCACGACTATCAATCCCAGCAGTCGTTGGACCCTCGGAGTAAGTGATTCATTAAGGCAGCTCAGAATAAACCACAGCAGAACCCAATTAAAAGCGTAAATCAATCTTGCTGTTTGTCACACACTTGATATGAAATGAATAAAAGCCCAACTGTAAGTGTAAAGCTTTTCGGATACAAAACTCAAACTGAATTGAATTGGGTGAAGGTCAAACCTGGGGTCAAGAAGTCATATAATTCACCCAAAAATGAAAACTCTGTAATTTACACACTTTCATTTGGTTTCAAAACTGAATTACATACACAGAACGTACTTCCCCTATAATAAGCTATAAAGGCCCATTCACACCAAGAGCGATAATTATAACGATAACTTTATTAGCGTCCACACCAATGCATAATAACGTTCTGGTCATAATAAGCGCACTGCAGTTTTGTTGTCTGCTGCTTTAAATGCTTAAGCAGGATATTCTGAATGGCTATCAATGTTTTATCATTCATTAGCTGAAAAAAATAATAATTGTGAAAGTGATTCCAACTATATCGATCCTCTATGTCGTTATCGTTATGTGTGGACTCTGCTGTTCCTTTAAACTTAGAACAATGTTTAAGACTATATCTATATAAAGTGTTAAATAACTATAGTTATCATTCTGTGTGAGAGTCAGTGAGTTGAATTCAAGAAATGAATCATTATGTTTTGTGAATCAATCATAATGTATTGGATCAACTGATTTGATTCAACAGAATGATTCCTATGACTTTTTTAGATGATATGATATTTTATTGTGCTTTTGAAGCTTAAAAGATTCAGTATCTATTTAGTGTTATTGCATGGAAGAAAAAAAAATATTTCTCATAAAATGTACGTTTTGTGTTCTATGAAAGAAAATCTGTTACATAGGTTCACTTTAATATTATACTCTTAAAAATAATAGTTCCAGAAGTGGGTTTTTACAGCAATGCCATTTTTCACCTTTTAGTGAATAATTCTTAAAAGAGCTATTTATTTTCCTTAGTGTGAAGATCATTTTAATAGCTTTTTGCACTATATAGACCCTTTTGTGGAATGGAAATGTTCTACAGATGTTAAAGGATCTTCACAGAACCACAGATGCCAATAAAGAATTTTAAGAGTGTAGGGTGAACAAATAATTTCAGAATTGTTATTTTTGGGTGAACTATTCCTTTAAAAGTTGAACAAATCTTTCATGACTCCTTTTGGAACAGGACATAAATGTGAAGCTGGCATACGTACGACAGCCCCGTCATTAATAATAAGCTATAAACAAAGTTTTAATGAAATTTAGAAGGCAGTCCCAGCCAAGATGATCCCAGTCTCCCTTTCTGTATTACTGTGCCAAATTTGGATGCTTTTCTGGCTGATTCAGCAGCCAAGAGGAGAGTGAAATCCAAGCGGGCAGATTGTGGTGTCTGACAAGGAGAGCTGTTATCACCACAGGAGTCGTCTGTGGGTTAGTGCTTATGTCAGAACACACGCCTGCTGTCATATAAAAGTAGCAGCACGTTCACTGGCACCTCTCTACACTATGCTATCATTAGCTCTAATGGGGCCAAACCCATGAGGATAAATTCCAGCAGTCACAAAGTCCAGCAGACTTTCAAGATTTTTGGTTTAATTCATTTTATAGGAACAGAATGGAAAATAAATCTATTGCAGATTGCATTGAAAGGATGCAAGCATTTTCCCAAAGGCTTTTGTAATGTTCAGCCTAAAGAAAAGGGGAACAGTTGCATAGAGTGCACTGAACCAAAAGCACGAGCAGGGCTTTGACACTGTCCTTGTTTCTGACCTGGTTCCACTGAGATAGAAGGAGAGGACAGGAAGGAACAGTGCAGAGGAGAGGTGACAGTCCAGTACTTTTACAATGGCGTTTAGACTAATACTGAGGCAATCAAGATGCACATCACCTTTAAATACCATAACAACTTATTATTTCATCCAATTAAATTCACTTGATAATTCATGACTCCAGCTGCTCTCATTATATGCACTGCAGAGGATGCTTTTGAAGAATGCTGGTAACATCTCTGATCTTAAGCCATAATATAATGAGACATAGAATCTCTGATCTTAAGCACATGAGTCACTAAATAATGTCAGATATTAGAGGCACATGGTCACTTATACTTTTGGAAGTAAAGAATGGGAGGCCAAACATCCTTTGGGAGGCCTAGTATTCTACTTTTTCTAGTAAAAAATTCTATAGCAAACTACTATTTCTCTGAAAGAAAGAAAGTGCAAAAAAGTAATACCTCTCAGTAGATAGTAAACTATTATTATTATTATTTAATTGTTACATATTGACATAAATGGCCCAGAGACACAGGTGTGTTGGTCTAACTCCATCACATCATACTGTAGCAACATAAGAGCACCGTGATTTACGAGCCCTGCACTATATAGGGCGTTTTTAGAGCACAACCGCATTAATTCGTTCTCGATGCCCGCCTGGCTAGAATTATTACTGAACAGCGCTTCTGTATTTAATTTAATCTAAATAAATGCATAATCAAATCATTTGGCAGGGAGAGGAGCATTAGAATGAGAGCTTACCAGCTGAAGAGATCGGCTCTGGTCACATTACTCGATGTTGCATTCCTCCATGTTGTTCATAAACAGTGATATTGAGTGCGTGACAGCAGCAGAGCGCGGCGTTCACAGCGCGTCAGATGGAAGCTCTTTATCGGCTCTTGAGCGCTTGAGCTGTGGACAGATTATCCTCCTCTCACCGCGCTCAACAGCAACCTAGCGGATACAGGTGAGTAAAGCATCCCATTCATTCCAAAAGATTAAATCAATCAAGTACTCCCTGTTACATAAATATTCATTCATTTATTTATTCATTTATATATAAACAAATGTTATAAAGTATTATATTATATATGATATAAAGTATTATATTATGATCAAACATAACAGCCAAAAATTATATTTCAAATAAATGCTTTTTTATTAACTTTCTATTCATCAAACAATCTTGAATATAGGCCTAAATGTATCAAGGAGTCCACATAAATATTAAGCAGCACAACTGTATATTGATAATAAGAAATGTTTCTTGAGCATCAAATAAGCATATGATTTCTAAAGGATCATATGACACCGAAGACTGGAGTAATGGCTATAAATTGGAATGGAATAAATTACATTTTATATTAATAATATATTCATCATTAATATATTCAAATATAAAACGGTTATTGTAAATTGTAATAATATTTTACGGTGCAGCCTATTGTTTTTATTGTATTTTTGGATGCATCACTGGTGAAAATAATAGACCTATTTCAAAAATACTTAAAAATGTTGCCAGATACCCACACATTTTAGAGCTGTAAATCATATTTATTAGTTTTCTGTCATTACAATATCACAAAATCATTTATTAATAATAAGAATAAACAGTTCTTCTGCCTAACAATTCTTTCTTCTACCGAACAACTGCAGCTTAGATGAACGTTTATTGGCTATTTTGCGAGTTTGAACGCAGCTCATCCAATCAGAATTTTGAATTGAGTGTGTGTTTATGTAGACACACACACACACACACACACACACATATATATATATATATATATATATATAAACCAAACGTTAACACAGAAAACCCCACAATGATATCAGAATCAGCTTATAGGGGCGATATATAGGGTGTACCACTTGTTTTCTGTTTCAATAATAAATCTAAATGATTTATTACTTAAGTGCTCAATGTTGCTGAAACATCCAAATGAGATGTTTTCATGAATATGAATGAACGAAGAGAAATGCTCTTCAAACACTAATACAGCTGCCTGTACTTACAGACACGGGCAGATGGTGAACAGCGGCGCCCTGAAAAAAGCGCAATTGTTCTTTCAATGGGGCTCATTGTCTCTTATCCCCGTTGTGAGGCGACAGTGAGGGGTGAAACAAAAGACCTTGAACCCGAAGCACCTGCTCATGGACACGAGATTAAACCCAGGGCTGATTGTATTGGGATCCCAGGGGCGCGTCACGCCTGATCAAATGATGCGGCAAGCGTGAGGCCGTGAACGCGCACCAATGGAGCCAATGCACATGGAAATGAGTCCTAACGACCAATATGAGATTCGCGAAGAAAGAAAAGGCAGCATGTAAGATTAAGGAACTAGTGAGGGGGGAGGGGAACACTGGAACAGGGCCAGATGGACAGCCATGAATTAGAGATGAAAGAGGATTTTTCTTTTTTTGGGTGAGGTTCATGCATTGAGAAAACGCTTATATGTGATGAGCAATGCCTGATGCTGTACTGATGCAAAATCAAGTGTTGGGCCAAAATATCTGGCCCCTTGCCTAGGCTGAGAGTGCCAGCTGGTCTTCTGCATTTCATTGGCCAGACTCCGAATTTCCCATGTAACTTTATAAAGAGACTTCTAGCAAAATATTTTACTCATATAATCCTGATATAAAGCCTTTTAACACATGAAACAAGATCCTCTTTTCAGATCAGTTTCCACTTTTTTTTGACCAGCAAAAGCAAAAATAATTTAATTTTAGATGCAAAATAAATAAATCTATAACAACAACACAACATTATTTCATGTAATCCTGATATAAAGCCAGAAGCTAACAATTTCAGATGAGGGTCTCCATATTTGAGCAGCAAAATATTTTTTTAATAATTTGTTTTGGACCAAAATAATTTGCATTGAGATTGCATTGATAAAGAGGCTAATTAAAAATTTGAGCATAATTAGAAATAGAATAGAATTTTCAGTGCCTAGAAATCATTTTAATACTGTTACTTCTTGATTTTCCATGACTGCAGAGAACCTGTCAAACAAAAGGTACATCTGTGTAAAGAGAGCAAGCACGACAAACGTGTAGATGGAGCTTTTCCAAATTTATGCAATGAATTTTGGCATTGTTGAGAATAAATGCTGGTAGATCTCTCTCAAACGCTTGTTTTACAGTTTTTTTTATTTATTTAGACAACCCAAATAAAAGGCACATAAACATTGCGCATGTTTACATAATTATTTCTGACAAACTTACATTTAAAAAAAATGTAGGAATGTTTTTCTTTCTACTACTCAGAAAGCCTAGTCTTCATATATACAAAATTACCATTGTTAAAGTACTAATACAAAAGTTTTATAAAAGGTTATTTTGCTTTTCTTTGCTCACGTTGTCTATCTGTACTCTAAGATCTTCTGAGCTAAACACTTCTGTACAAACATATACATTCAGCTGCTTTCACAGGGGCTCCAAAAATCATCCAGTTCATCAACTGAATCAAAACAAACAACATCAGACTCAATTCGAAAATGTTCACTTCATTGGATTTCATAATTGGTTTCAATTTGGCAAATAAAAGAGGCAATTGTAATGCATCTACCATGAAATGCATAAACGTGCATTCTCACTCTCCCACAAACTAAACTATGGAAACATGCTTTTGTTTGTTCTAGTGTGACGGGAGAATCAAATGCCTCACACACGCACACAAACACACACGGATCAGGGATTCATTGTGTCTGATCAGGAAAAAGCATCCCCTTCCTGAGACTCAGTGCTGGGGTGGCCATTCAGACACTCCAGATCGTCACATCACAGGCTGTGGCGGGAAAACTACCCACAAAAAATTGCATACAAGTCAAATAATTAGTGTTTTCACTACAGCAGTCTCTTCTCTCTGGCATCTGCTCCATCCACAGGAAGCATGTAGAGGAAGTTGCAGACATAATGTACCTAAATTCTCTCACATTGGTGGCAGATCTGTGTAGTGAGTGACAGATCACTCTTCCTACTTATACTGTTGTGTTTTATTAACACAAAATGATTAAACTCTTCAGTCCACACAGACCAGCACACAGTGTAGAAATTTCCAGAGCCAGTCTGTAAACATTCTCCATTATTTCAGACTGAAGACGTGCTTTTATGTTAAATGGTGTTTCTGGGCTTTAGCTACAGGAAAATACTATCATCTACAGAGTCCAAACTACTGGAGCCAAATAAAATGAGCAGGATGGTGCTGCTGTTGAAATAACACATAAAATAACCATAAAACAAAACAAACCTAAAATATAAAGAAAAAAAAAAGAAAAAAGAAAAGAGGAAAGTCTAACAAAACAGAAACAGAAAACTTACAAAAACAAAAAACATGCAAAGAAAACAAACAAAAAAAAAAAAAAAAAAAATAAATAAAAAATAAAACCTTAAAACAAACAAAAAAAATAAAACAAAAAATAAAACAAAACAAAAAAATAAATAAAAATAAAATCAAAGTGAAATATATTTACAAACAAACATGAATAATTCCAAGGCATTTTCCTGGAATTATTCATGTTCATTTCCTATTCTCAGCCCATTTCCTTTGTAAAATATGTTTTTAGAACAGGGATCTTGCAAACATCATATAAAAATACAAAAAACAAGGTTATAAAATACTTTTAACATGGCAAAAGTCCAAATTAAAACTTTAAAAGGGCATCAGCGCGGTACTCCAACCAATAGATGGCCCTGTTATATATGAGCTGGTTACCTACAGCTCATAAACCCTGTCCCAAATGACACACTTGGCTCTTATGGTCCTCTTCTGAGTCCACACTTTGGTGAAGAAATGCTGCACAGACTGGAGTAGTAGTCTGCTGTGAAGTCTGCACCATTGTGCAAAGGGGGCGCTCTTGAGCACCTTTCTCAATAATAAAATGACAAATTGGATACTCTACGTCTTCATGGACTTTGTAGATCCTCACAAACAAAGACCATGGGATAGTAGCGACTACATCAAGTGCACCATTTGGGACACATCTTGATATTCATATTTAGATAATACTGCCTCTTTAGACTAGGGATATGCTTTCAGTGCAAGACTCTCTTTCCTTCCTCCAAACGCTTTCTTCTGTATGCAAAAAAAAACAAACATGCGACAGCTAATAATGGCCAAGTAAACAATAAGAGAATGAAGCTGCCCTCCCCTCATAAAAACTGAAAAGTAGTAAACAGTGTCATGACGAACACCATTCATTAAAAAAAAAAAAAAGTTATCTACGGTACCTCTTCAGAGTCGCCACACACACACAAAAAAAAAATGCACGCACACACTCACATCCCTGCGCAAAATTGAAATAATGCAAAATATATTTTAAAAATCCTCCCTCCCAATGGAAGCAACAGTCCATTTCAAACGAATTTCCTTAAATACTGATTAGCAGGTTACACTTCAACATCATTGAAGAACCCACCGGCACTCTGCTTATTAAAAAAAAAAGTGTTCAAAATGCACATCAATTATTGCATTTGTCCTTAAAAACGTCTGTCGTCAGGGTTTGAAGTGCTCAGAGGAGCTTGCGAAATGCCCCACTACAGAGCTGCTCACCAGGGGCGCAAAACGCAAACATACTCGAAGGCCAGAGAGAGTAGGAAATCCGTGCAAATCTTCTGCTAGTGTTGCAATGTAGCCACGCGATGGGTTTGTTCGCGCCACTCAGACGTCAGAAGCACAGCAGTCAGGGCAAAAATGCTGGTCAGCGCCCCCGGTTCTACCAGTGAGAAGATGGCAAGATTTGGGACAGGAAGGGCATAGTGTCCATAGATCTCATGGCAATGTTGAGCGGGGAGGCGATGTTCATGGGCATGGGCATAGGCGTGGTGATGGCCACCGGATGGGCGATGTTCACAGGGCCGGTGATGGTAACCGGGTGCTGCAGGCTGATGGGAGACGTGATGTTGACTGTGTTGGTAGAGATGTTCATCTGGGCTGCTATTGTAACAGGGTTGCTGGTGTTGCCGTGGTTCATTGCAGTGGTGATTGAGGCTGTGGCTGAGACCGGTGTATTGGAGGCAGAGTTGCAGACTTCAGTGTTGTCTGTAGAGCACGGAGAAAGAGACAGGAGAAGCGTTAGAACTTGTGTTGGGGATCTGTGTGTATTCTGTTCCCGAACTCTCTGGGCGTCTAGACTGGTGTGGCAAATGACCTAGACCATATGTGAGCATTTGTGTTTGAACTTCCTGTTATCAACAGCAGAGACAGAAGGGAGCAAACTGTTATTGTGTGTGTACATCTGCTTTTCCACCTTTTTGTTTTGTCTCATTTTTACCTTTTCGGAGCCCTGAGTGATTCCACTGCCAATCTCCTATTTAGAAACAGACAGAGGGTTATGATGGGCAGGCAGCTGCCTGCAGTGATGCATTATGGGGCTTTTAGCAATGCAGGGCTGCAGCATTTATGCACAGTGTGAATTCAGACATGACTATTGTGTTAAAATCTGAGAAATTTTTATTTAATGTGAATGTTTCAGGTTCAATACAGGTTATGCTCTATCGACAGCATGTAGACGTTAGCACAGAAAAAAATCTCATTCATCAGTTTGCAAAAACAAGCAAAAATTCTTTGTCTATTATAAGGGCATTACTGTTAAAAATTATTTGAATTCTGAGGTGCTAAACAATATGATAGTATATAACAATACAATAATATAATATAAATAATATAGAATAATTCAATTTGCACCCATTTATATCTGTTTTTAACTGAGGCGAGAAACAAAAAAGAATTAAAAAATAATAGATAAGGATATAATAAATTAATATACATACAATTTCTGTCACATTATATGATATTATTATACTATATTATAAAAAATACTTTAATATACTTTTAATATAACATAATTACAAAATAATATTCTGTGGTAATCAACAGCATGGTCACAGATTCTGTCGATAAAGAGAGAATTTGTCTTGAAACCAGAACATTCAGAGATTTTAGCTATTAAAATATACAATACTACCAAATTCTAACACTCTACAAAAAAGACTCAGTCAACAACAACAAAAAATGAGCTAATCATGATCAAGAAATAATAATAATAATAATAACTAAACTACATGACAGAGACAGATGGGATGAGGATCAGTGAGTTAATTCATGAAAAAAATCCATAAGAACATGTAATGCACCTATCACTAAACAGCACAACAGCTCTGAGACAAACTGAGACCTCAGGCATGAATTTGAGCAAACTCTACCCATTAAATTCTAATTAAAGTGAACGACAGAACAAATTTGCAGAGTGCTGCTGACCTCTTCTCAATCCTTGTAGTAGACCTGCCCCTTGACCTACTCCTGACCCTGTCGTACACATCCTTAGAAAGGATCCGGTTCAGTCAGAGCAGTTTCTGCCTAAAGCAAAGCACTGGTCTTCTCCACTGACATGCTTGACTAACTTAAGATCTGAACAAACGAGTCAAATGCCATGACCAATGAAACGTTATGGACTGCACAACCAAACAGCTCTCAAGAATCACGGTGAAACAATCCCAAACATAAATGATGCCAATGGCACAGGACGTTGAATGAAAAAGAATCTTGGAAGCCATGTTCAAGTATCATTCTGAACAGAAATGCCCAAAAAATGGCTTCAAATAGCCCTCGTGTCTACTTTACAGAGACTTCAGTCCCAAGATTCTTTGTGCTTCTTCAGATACCCATATTTTTCCATCTAAGAAAAAGCAACTCTGCACTGGCTCCTAAAACCTACTTTTGTCAATCCAAGAACCTGTAACCTCATAGGCCAGGGACGGGATAATGTCCAAACCAAGTGAAGTTTTCAGAATAACTTGTGATGTTGTGAAAACACTGAAGTAAATTATTGTAGATGTTAAAATATGTTCTGAAAAGTTGTAGGACTTAAGACCACAACAGAGTATAATTTATTGTAGGCAGATTACGTTGTCATTCATGACGGTTCTCCAAGAGGGTTAAAAAAATCTCCCAAACTGTGCTTGCAAAGTCACTTCTCAAACTAGTGCACTTGAGTGTATAGGAGAGTTTGGGAGCTATAGGGACAGAAAAGAGCTCAGAGGAAAGGATGAACAGAGTGTTAGTTGAAAGATGTTGGAGCTAGAGCTACATGAGTCACCCAGAGAGGCTGGGAGAGTCGTTGTACAGACTACCGGCTGATTGGCTGATGGGGCAGCCAATCATGTTGCACTTACCTTTGTTACAGGCATTGTTGAAGTTGTTCTGGCCATGTGTTTTTAAGTGGCTGGTGATGTAGGCGGCGCTCAGCATCTTTCCGCACACGTTACAAGTGACTTTCCCTTCGTGGCGAATCATATGCGACCGAAGTCTGTCTTTGGTGGCAAAGGCTGATGTACAGGCCTATAATGGACATGCAGAATTACATCGTTTACAGCACAAATTCAATCAGTTTTCTTTAAATTATCCAAATTGATGCAAGCTACGTTAAGTCTTCAATATTAAACCTTTACGGGGTTTGAACCTTTAGTTTCCAGCAACTAAAGATGCAAAAAGTTGTGAGGCTTAACTGAATAAATTGGATAAATGGGTTCCTGTTCTTACCGTTACTTGGCATTTGAAAGGTCTCTCCGAGGAATGAACATGCTTCACATGGCAGCTGAGATGGTCAGGCCTGAAAAGAGAGGGAAAAATGAAAAACATGGCAAGAAGGAAAACAGCATCAAGTCTCTGTAACAAAGCCACTGGATTTTGGTACCAGCTGCATCGGTGTGCACTTCACAAAAACAAAACCAGCAGGCTCAGGTGCTGTACTTTGCCTCTGAGAGACAGTTTAGACGAGTCCGCCTCTGAGCTGCAGATTCATCAGCTGCCGTGAGCTAGAAAGCATGCTTGCAGATGTGGCATACAGTAAATATTGGCCTATACCAGCAACAATTCACTGTTCACAGCTGCTAACAGAACAAACTGATGCTGCTTTCACACTGGAGGTTTTGGTGTGAACATAAGTTTGATTGCCCATATGGTTTGGTTTTAATGTTTAGAAACTGTAAAAAAAAAAAATTGAAAAAGATTTTTCTTGGTAAGGATGCATGAAATGTAGCAAAAGTGACAGTAAAAACATTTAGAATGTTACAAAATATTTCTATTTCAAATAAATGCTGTTCTAATGAACTTTCTATTCATCAAAGCATCTGGAAAAAAATGTTTCACAGTTTCCACAAAAAAAAACTGTTTTCAACATTGATAATAATGAGTAACAAATCCGTATATAAGAATGATTTCTGAAGGATCATGTGACACTGAAAACTGGAATAATGATGCTGAAAATTCAGCTTTATCACAGGAATAAATTACATTTGAATATATATACAGGTAGAAAATGGCTATTTTAAATTGTAATAATATTTCAGAATAGTACACTTTTACAGAATTAAAATAAAAAATAAAATGAAATTAACATTTTATTAATATTTCAGCTTCATCCTTTTAATTTAGTTTCACTTGATGTACTAAAATAACTAAAACCGAAATAAACACTAATATAGACATTAAAAAAACAACAATCAATTAAAATTGAAGTAAAAAATGAAAATTAAAAACTAATTCAACCCAATAATAATAACTATATCAGTCAAGCAGTATCTATCAATCAAATAATATAATAATTTTAAGTACTATCTATTTTAGTAGCTCAAAGACAGATCAGATTTAAACTTTTGCTACCTCACAACTTCCTCTCATATTCATAACGAAAGTATTTTGCAATCTTACTACAATGTGGAACAAAATATCAGTGAAAGCAAATGAACAGGGGCATTAAGAGGAGAATAATTTAATTCAGGTTTAAAAACTGCACTAAATATGAACGTGACACGACCTGCCGGAGGAGACTGGGACATTTTGTTTTCAGGTGGTGTTCTCAGAAACAGCCAGAGCTCTAAAAACAGCCCCTTTTATCTCTGCGCTTTGACTTGTGTCAGTGCGTGATTAATAATCCCAGGATTAATTTCAGGGATAGCGAGGCCTCTTCGATGCTTTCCCGGATATTCAGGGACGTTATAGACGAGCTATAGAAGAGACTCCTAAAGCAGCCGTATGTCTGCGGCCCCTGAGTGACTCAAAGGAAACCCCAGCGCTGATCCTCTAAGACAGAACAAACAGGCGAGAAGGAGGGAATAACAGAGGAATAAGAGCACCCCCTCCTCCTTCTGTTCACGCAGACCCTCGGCATGCTGGGCCCTACAAAGGCAGCCAGTCAGATCCATTCACAACAACTATAAATCAGCCAGCAGCAGCCAATAGGAACGAGACGACATTAACATCATCAGAACAGCAGATGGTGGATTCAGCTCGAGCTTTGAACACATATTTCAACAGACATTATTAAACGCACTGACATCATCAGAATCCACAAACAGCCTCATTTCATGCAGGATGGAAATGACTCACATTCGCCATTAATGTATACGTTCTAATATTGTTTACAGTGAAGATATATAGTTATTTGTACGGATTTCTATTAAGAACGGGTTCTTATTCAGAACCAACATTAAATCATTATTAAAAGATTAACCAACATTAAATCAATCAATTAACAATTATATCAAGCTACCAAATCTACAGTGAAAAATTATGCCTTTTAGTGCAGATCTGAGCTTGTAGACTAATTATCAGAAACCTTAAAGTTACAATGTGACCATTGCAGCCCAATATGCAAACAAATTAATCCAATGAGCCAGTTCTTTTAAATTAATCAGTAAAATGACTCAAATATCAGTCTCAAACCAAAGCGGTTTATGGTTTGAATCATTTTGAGCTGCTCTGAAACAAAGATTATTTATTTATTTTCATTTCCAACTTGAAAAGAACTGTTACTGTACTCAAAACTTGTGATAGTTCAGTTAATAAAGTTTAATTCAGTTTAATTACTGTTTTTAAAAGCTACTGATTTCTTTTTTAAACAACTTCATAAATTATGTAATAAATGACAATTAATAACATAAATAATAAACTAAATACACTACTGGGCAAATGTATGTGGTTGGTAAGAGTTTTTATGTTCTTGAAAAAAATCTCTTATGTTTATTGTGGCTCCATTTATTATAAAAAAAACAGTAATAACTAATGTTGTGAAAAATTATTACAATTCAACATTTTTCTTTTCAATTTATTTTAAAATGTAATTTATTTCTGTGATGGCAAATCTGAATTTTCAGCAGCAATTACTCTTCAGTGTCACATGATCCTTCAGAAATCATTCTAATATGCTGATTTACTGAAACATTTCTTATTGCAATCAATGCTGAAAACAGCATGTGTTGCGTAATTTTTTTTTGGAAACAGTAATAATTATTTTTAAAGATTCTTGGATAACTAGAAAGTTCAAAAGAACTGCAATATAAATATATATATTTTTAATTATGAATTTACTTTACTTTTGATCAATTTAATGAATCCTTGCTGAATAAAAATATTAATTTAGTTAATAAAACATTTTAAAAACTCACTGACCCCAAACATAGTGTATGTTGTCAAAAAAGGGAAGAGGTTCCTCAAAAATACTTTAGGAATCTTTAAAGAACCAGAATTGTTCACTAGAATCTAAACCAGAATCATTAAATTCCTCATCATTCATAACTTTGAAACCGAACACACTGATTAAATTTAAGCAAGTGAAAAAGCTCCACAAACCTCGAGAATCCCTTTCCGCACACAGAACAGATGTAGGGTTTGTGGACGCCTCCGTCGTGTGAGCGCACGTGGTACGTCATGCGATCTTTCCTCTTAAAGCGCTGTTGACATATAGGACACTCGAACGGTTTTTCATCCGAGTGTGACAGCTTGTGCCGGTTCAGATGGTAAACGTCCCGGAAGGCTTTCCCGCACATTTCACAGCCGTGGTTCTTCTTTACGGGCTTGGGTGGCTTTTTGGGGGCACTGTGTTGGGTCACGTTGGACATGGACGTCGAGGACATGACAGTAGAGGCGGAGGACGTGGAAGTGGTCGCCGTGGAAAAGATGCCAGCGACGGTTGAGATGTAGGCAGGGTTGCCCGTGGTCTCACGGGGCATGGTGGAGATGAGCGGGACCATGGTGGGTGCCGCTTGCGCTGTCTTTTTGGGTCTGGACACCATTTTGATGCCGGTGTGGCAGGACTCGTGTCGGCGGAGGTGGTAGCTGTCGCGGAAGGCCTTGTTGCAGTAGCCGCAGATGAACGGCGTCTTGCTCTTGTGCTCTTTCTTGACCACGGGCATTGGACCACCTCCTCCGGCATTGCCACCCCCTCCTCCCCCCGTCCCGCTGGCTACGTTGTCCTTAAGGAGCTCGGCGGCACTGACGGGGGGCTTGTGGTCCAGAGGAATGGGCATCACAGGCTTCTGGTCCTGCGGCTCAGAGTTCAGCAGTGGCAGCAGGCTATTTGGGGCAATCTGGTGCTGGTGGTGAAGGGCTTCATTAGCCTGCTGGAAGGAGAAGACAGAACCAGACAGGAGGGTTAAACAAAAAAACAAACAAACAAATAAAAACAATATTGACCAAAATTATGGCTGCTAGAAATGTGCTAGAGAGAGAAATTCTGCACTTAATTACAAATAATAAATAATATAATAAAATACTAAATAATGAGACAGAATGAGAATTTTTTAAATAATAATAAACAAGTATCAGAATAATAAAATAAAAAAACAACTAACAATACTAAAACAATAATGAACTAAATAAAATCAAATAGAATGAAATAATAAACATGGAATACTAAATAAAAGAAATAGAATAATGAGATAAATAAATAAATGAATTAATTCCCAAATATAAATAATTTTAAAACTTATCAGTTTAAACTTTACACACACACACACACACACACACACAGTAGAGTCATGTACGGCAACGCCCCCAAAAATAAGTTCAGAGAAATATTATAAATCCAAAACAGTTTTATTTGTTTACCACAGGTTTAAGTATTTATGATATACATAAAAAAAAAAAAAAAACACTGTATCACACAGCAAAAAAGATGGATAACTTTAATACTTATGTAACCTGGCATAATCTTTAAATTAGAAAAATATCTTTATTTAATGTAGTAAATAATAATGATAATAATAATAATAATATATGTGACCCTGGACCACAAAACAAAATGGTATTTTTTTTTTTAATTGAGATTTATTCATCATCTAAAAGCTGAATAAATAAGCTTTCCATTAATGTATGGTTTGTTAGGATATGACACTATTTGGCCAAGAAACATGATCATTGAACATGATCTTTACATAATATCCTAATACTTTTTGGCATAAAAGAAAAATTGATACTTTTGACCCATACAATGTATTGTTGGCTATTGCTGCAAATATACCCATGCGACTTATGACTGGTTTTGTGGTCCAGGGTCACATATAATAGAATAGAATTAAATAATAGAATATATGCACATATAAGCTCATATTCGCTTTTGCACAGATATACTGGTTTTTACTTTTATTTGACTTTTCCTCAGGTAAAAAATAAACTCTGTGTTTTAACTCTGGGGCTCCAGTATGAACAGATGAAAAACTCTGATCTCACTGATGTAGATGATAAAGTCCATCTTGCACAGATTTGCTGTGTGTGTGTGTGTGTGTGTGTGTGTGTGTGTGTGTGTGTGTGTGTGTGTGTGTGTGTGTGTGTGTGTGTGTGCGCGTGTTCCCATCAGCACTTCCGGCAGCCTGCGGGGTGACTAATGATGAGCAGAAGTTCAGGAATGAAAACACGCTCACGTTACATACAAACACACACTGGACTCGACAGCTGGCAGGAGGAAGAGGCACTTCATTGAGAAACTTCTCATTAAATCAAATGAGTCAAGTTTCCCAACAGAACCAGTTTCAACCACAGAAATGCATGCTGGGCTAATGACTGGACTCAGAAATCCTGATTCAGAATGATTCACAGTGTTATCAAAAGTGTCATCTGGGCCTCAAACTAATGACACAGATTACGCTGCAGTCGTGATAGAGCACATGCTGGCATGAACGCTGGGTACAGGGCAGAGGCTGTGTGCTCTGATTAACTGAACTCAAAAACAACACCTGAGGAATCTAAATCTGTCTGGCGTAAACCGATCTGCTGAGATGCTCCCGGTTCTTCATGTGACTGCAAAATTAACTGTAACACAAGTGAGATGATTCAGCGGGTCAGGAACAAACTCAGCTAAACCTGTGAACGAGATGACAAGGACTTTACAGAGAAAACGAGAGAGTTGTGGCATTTACACTACAGATAGTTGCGTTTGTTGAACAGGGATATGTAAGATTTATATTTAGAATTTGATAAGCAATATATTGGCTCTTATGAGATAATATCAATCTAGCCTACATTTTGCACGGCTGAAGGTCCAGATCTCTTCTGTATGAAATGCATTCAGTAAGGATGCAATAAATTGATCAAGTGACAGCAAAGACATTTATAATGTTATGAAATATTCTATATCAAATAAATGTTGTTCTTTTGAACTTTTTATTCATCAAAGAATCCTGTAAAACATATCATGGTTTTAACAAAAATATTAAGCAGCAAAACTGTTTTCAATATTGATAATTTATCAGAAACGTTTCTGGGGCACCGAATCAACATATTAGAATGATTTATGAACGTCACTGAAGACTGGAGTAATATTGGCTGAAAATTCAGCTTTACTACATTTTAATTAAAATAGAAAACAGTTTGTTTAATTGTAAAAATATTTCACAATATTACTCTTTTTACTGTTCTTTTAATCAACTAAATGGGGATATTTTTGGGCCGATAACAATAACCGATAATTTGACAAAGCTGATAACTGATATGTTGGCTGATAAATCTAAATCCAAATTTTTATATAATTTTTGAGAGCCTGATTACAAAGTCTCACCATTAAAACAAACAGAAAAAAATACGATATATCGTGCATCCCTAAATGCAAAAGCATTTTTAAAAAAAGTCACCAGCCTCAAACTTCTGAATGGTAATGTACAATTATATATAAATGGATTAGTGGTCGACCGATATTAGTTTTTTGAAGGCCGATGCCGATATCTTGGAAAGCAGGGTGGCCGATATAAAGCCGATATAATTTTATTTATTTTAATTAATATTTAAGAAATTTGAAATTATTTGAAAATGGATTGAAAATAAATATGTAAAATAAACATACTTATACTTTAGAAGACAAAGTAGGGTTGTGCCGATAGACGATAGTATCGTGTATCGACGATAGCAAATGTCTTTGTCAATAGTCAAGACGATATTAGGCTCAACCTCCTATTAATGTATAAAACTACTATTATTATTATTGTTAGGCGGCCTATTATTATTGGGCTATCAAATTGCCCTGCTATTTTACCTCAGTGCCGCACTTCACACACGCGCAAATGAGGATTAAGGCCAAAGTATTCTTCGGCTGTCCTCGTCTACACACTGTCATCAAGAGGGCTCGCGGACAGTCGCACACCCCGTCCGAGTGCAGGCAATTTTTTGAGACCGCGCAAGTCAAGTTGGTGGTACTGTGCATGTGTCGAGCTCGTCCGTCCGCACTCTTCTGCGGCTGAGTATACTTTGAATGCTGCGCGGACGTGGCTGTGCGCGAGACGGAACGGAATGGAACGCGGAAAGTGAAGAAGCCTTTAGGCTTCTCCTCCACATTGGAAATGTTTTAAAAACGGACTCTAAAACTAAGCCCACATCAAAATTGAACTGCAGGGTGATAATCGTTATTTACAAATTAGGCTATGTCAAGAGTGCAAAAAGAGATATCTTTTAGACATCTTCTTGAACAGCTTCGAGCTATTAATGAACATGACGAAACTGCACCGGCAGCATTTCGTTTTCTTTACAGCACATTAACAAAACACATGGATGTTTATTCTTCATCATTGTTATTATAAAAATATGCAGTTAATAAGTTATCAGTCTAAAACTGGGCTCGTCATGGGGCGCGCGGTCCGGAGCACTGTATGATTGATGTAGCCTGCCTATCCGTTTAATTTAACTTTACTCCAAAAATATGAACTTACCTGAAAATACTTTTATCTTTAACATGTTTGTTTATGTCCAACACAAACTACTTTTGATTTTCACCTTGACTGATTTTTAGACTGATAACTTCCGCGGCAAACTTGTCACAGTAGGACACGCGGTCCTAATAGTGACGTATGACTGCTGTATCCGAATATGAACTAGCTGTTTTAAATATTTTTTATATTTAACATGTTAGTTTTTCAGTATGTTTGAAAGTATATTATTTCGGTCATTGGTACTTCCAGGTTCTCTCTCTCTCACGCACTTGTGGTTTAAAATCACCAAATAGTTATGAAATAGCCCATGCACGATAATATCGTGTATCGGCGATCTCACAGGCTGGCGATATGACGATGTGAAAAATGACCATATCGCCCAACACTAAGACAAAGTATTTTTCACAAATAAATAAATATTTAATAAAAATATAATTAAAAAGGAAGTGGGCAATCAGTATTCTGGGAAGTTTGTGTGCATTGGGAATCATATTTTGTTTAAATATGCCAAGGTAACACTCATTTTATATACAGTACACAGTGAAAATGACATGAATATAACAGTGGGCAAATGCATAAAGCGCAGCATAATTTGAATTCACGAGTTTAAAGTTTGTTGATTGCGCATCTCCAGTGAAGCTAAACTCTCCTCCTGTCCGCATTCAATTCACACGGGCCGACCGTCATGCAGAGAACACGCGATCATGCAGGATACAAATGCACTATCTGTATTAGACAGAACTGTTAACAACAACAGCGAACAAGAGGGAGAATGTGAGCACTGTGTGCTCAGACTCTGCCGCTCTCAGCACCGTCAAAATAAAAGTCCCTCCTCGAACGCATCAGCCAAACAGGAAAACTTATCGGCCGATGCCGATATTTGAAAAATGCCTAATATCGGCCGATATATCGGCCTTGGCGATATATCGGTCGACCACTAAAATGGATAAATGGAAGACATGACTTTCACAAATACAACTGATTTTTAAAGTCTACATCTGTGTGAGTCAGATGTTCCCACAGCAGTTTAAAAATGTATCATGCAATTTTATGATGTGGTTTTGAGACACAATACTGACATACTGTACTACTACTACAACTCAACAAGTGCATACTTTCCCATTATGAGTGAATTATTTACTTTCAGAGCATAGAAGTATGTGAATTGGGATGCAGCCAACTTGAACACACAGTGAAACCCACCTCGCAGGCCTGGAAACAGAGGTGGATGTTTCTTTGTTTGTTTGTTTACTGAGGCTTCTGGGAGGATGGATGCACTACTTTAGTTCTCCCTTACACACACAGAGCAGCGTGAGGGATTTGTTTACACAGCCAGGGGCAAGAGCTTACAGACACTCACTGCTAACCTACATCACAGCCACCTGCCCTGGCAGACACTGATCTCTGAGCCACAACACCAGGAAAAAAAACAATATACAACGATCACAAACACATCAATTGCCAAACTGGGAGTTTGTGAACATCTATGAAAGCTAAATCCAATGCATCTATAAACAGTCTTAACTAGGGATGTTCATTTTAACCGTTTAACCGTTAACCAACCGATAAGAATTTTGACCGATTAATACAATCAGTTAAACGGTTTAAAGTCCCTTTTTTTTTTTTTTTTCAGTAATTTTTTAAAATATTTTAATAGGTTTGCTGCATGGTTAAAATAAGCTACGCGTATAAAAAAAAAAAAACGTTTTTTAGAGAGAGAGAGAAAAAAATACATAAATCGCATTTTATTATTTCATTCAGAAATAGGCCAACGCGAATTACAAACATTATGATAAACACTGTAAACATAGCTAGGCTATTTTAGTTCCCCTCACTCCACAACAAAACCTTTCAATTAACAGTAGGCTATTTATAAAAGAACAAGAATTAAAAATTTAAGAAGCTATAGCTATATAAACGACAAACCAAAACTAATTAATTTAGGCTAAAATGAAAATGAAACCAATGTTGGGTCTCTCGTTCGACTCTAAATCAAATGTTTCCGTATTCGCGATGTATTTGAATGCCAAAATTGTATTTAGCTTTTATGCCTGCTTCAGTCGCGTTCCAATATCCACGTAAAACAAAATGTTTTGCATAACTTCACGGCGGTACGGTGATAACACTTAACGGCACAGATTTTACTACATGTATATTTAAACTGAGCAGTGTGTTTTTTTCCCATATGTTTTTTATAATGATAATGAACAGGCTGCATTGTCAAGGTAGAAAGCTTAACTGTGCGCGCGCATGCGGTGCTGGAGCAATCACTTGACTCTTTTTTTCCTTCTAACAGTGGAAGCAAATACTCCTTTTAGCCATGAAGATAATCAGAATTGTAAAAGGTTTGCTTTTATTTGTGTACATTCACAATAAAAACAAATCTTTGCGCTTTTCTAAATTAAGCCTAAAAAAATAGGATGCCGCTTCTGCCGTCTAGTTTCCTTTCGCGCAGCACAAAAATGAACCGAAACTCTACATAGGCTACTTGTTGCACAGTTTTTCTTTCGTTTTCTTAAATTATTATTTAAGTAAAAATATATTTCTCGTATAGGCCTATATATACACAGACATTAGAGCCTAGCTTTATTATGTTTTTCTCCGCTCGCAGAAGCGCTACAGGTGCGTGATGTGATATGATATGATCATGTGAATCCTCATGTTCTGTTGTTTGCTGCTTTTTGCGCATGTAAAATGAATCCCCGGAAAACAAATGTTAGTATTTTTAACGGGTCACAGACACTTATTCTTTCTAATTTAATTCAGTTCTAATTTAAAATAATCTTGTCGGTTAACGGTTAATAACCGGTTAACGAGCGTCGGTTTGGAAAAATAACCGAAATTAACATCCCTAGTCTTAACGAAGCGGTTCACCAAAATGAATCCAACTTCTCAACTCTACCACAGCCTGAGGCGCCTAAAAGACCCGATAAAGTGCGGCAAACGCCCTGTTCACCCACTATTGATGTTCAATGGAGCATCTAAAACAGGCACAGCCCCCACAAACAGCCCCAAACCAGCTTGGTTTAAAAAAAAAAAAAAAAAAACTTACCCAAATGCACACTACTAATGAGCAAAAATCAGATGTAGATTTTAAACCAAGAATGAAGTCAGTGAAAGGTCAAAGGTGGCATTATTAGTGCTCGGCCCCTGAGGAAACAGCTTCCCCTGCCTTGATAAAACAACAAGGCCTGTCAATTCTCAAAGGCAAAGGAAACATAAGAATGGGTTCACTAGCTGTCCTACAAGCTAATTGATTAGTGAAGTGGACTAGTTAAAATTGTTCAACTTGATAAAGAGAGTTTTAGCATGTTGACAGTCTCAAAACAACTGCGGATGCTAAAACCTGTTAATTATGTCTCTCAAATTTCAAAATATATTATAGTAGACCATAATAGTTTTGTGCAAAAACTAAAAAAGGTACTTTGATATTTAGCATGCTTATTTGATGAATATTTGTCTTGCAAAGCATTGCACTGCATTATGTATACAGTATTTTATATATACTGCATATACTGAAAAAATGAGTGTGCCTAAAGTCTTGTAGTAACTGGATGCTAAAACCTCAAATTTTATTAATTTTGTGAAAAAAAAAGATATTTGGAGATTTAGCATTTTTATTTATTTAATATCTGTCTTTTAAAGCACTGCATGTTTTTGCATTCAGTCTGTTTCTGTGCTATTTTTTATTTTTATTTAAATGTATAAATGCAGACAGGTGTTCTGAAAATCTGAAAAAGCAATTGTATTGCCATTCTGTATGAAAGCCAGGGTCTGCTGGACCTTCCTGCCTAGAACTTATGGATCCTTTACACATTTCTGAGGTTCTCAGAAGCGAAAGTTGTCATAAATAGGAAATGTTCTATGATGGTGAATGAAAACTACAACACATTTTCTTTTCCATTTCCATTTGCTCCATTAGGAAAATAAATACTATGTCAAAAAATATGACATTACATATAAGGAAAAAATATTACGTTGGTCAGAAGAGAGAAAGATGTTAAATTTGCCATCACTCCTTCAGCTGCTATATTCGTAACACTCTATTTTTTTTATATGTAATGACAATGTAACAAAACTAAGTATAGTGTTATATATTTTTAAAATGAAAAAAAAAAACACAAAAACTATATTCACGATGTTAATATTTGTGTAAACATATTCACTGTCTATGAAAAGGGTCCATTAGTAGATTTTAAAAATATGAAATTTTGCACATGCTTAATCAGGAGCGAGTGATGCAGTTGGTCTCTGCAGACGCAGCAAAAAGAGGACACCACAATTAAGATGCGTGCTCTCCTGCAATCACGGAGAGGGCAGGGTTAAATACCTGACCTCTCGCATTCAGCGTCATCCATCCATCTCGCAGGGCTGACCGCGACGCAGGCAGACACAGGACAAGAAAAATGAACGCTTCTTTCTGCTCCTTATTTCATCTGCTCTATTGTGATGGACACAAATCGGAGCGGGGATGCCCTCATGGATCCGCAGGGGGTCTTTGTGCGGGAGTCTTCTCTGATTTGGTTCCTCTATTCATGAGGAGAACTGCATATCAACACACACACACACACACACACACACACACACACCTGCTCGCTCACTTCCTATAGCATCCCAGTCATCAGTTTACTGGCTACGTCTGGGGATGCAAGTCTAGACTAGGCCACTGCGTGTGTGTGTGTGTGTGTGTGTGAACTTTGCGAGCGTGTGACGCAGAATGACTGTAGCCCTGCTGCGTCTTCACGCCACTCTGACAATTTTGATACAAATCGGCTCTGAAGGCTGAGGTCAGTGTAACGTAAATAACAGAGAAAACGAGTTCAGCCAGAGAATAAGGAGTTTTGAAAAGCCAGCGGCCGCACAATGGAGATCTGCAACGGGCCCGGGCTGGATGCTGAAACACATGGTAATTCATTTTCGAGTAAAGCTTTCTTAAATTTGAATTTGAAAAGAAACAGCAAAGAAGAAAGGGTGATTAAACGGGAAAAAAAACAGTATAAAAGCAACAGGGAGCTTGTGGGAAGGCGAACAGCTCATAACACTACACAACCCAGCTGTTTACAACTATTAGACCCTAAAGGACAAATCCCAATGCATAATCTCCCTGCAGTTCACACATTTTCACAGACGCACGAAGCTTGTGTTTCACTGGGACTGGGGTGGGCGGTATGACCACAACCTTACATCATGCTATGAGATATGATATCACGGTAACGGAATACATTAAAATAATTTTTGCTGGAAATTCAACCCCATAATGTTGAATATATTACATAATCATAGCATATGTCTGTTTTTGTCCATAAATAATAGATTAATATTTCACATGATAATTTTTTTATTTATTTAAAATATGAATCTATTATTCTGTCTATTATTACCCTAATCTATTATTATATCCACAAAAAATAGTCAGATGCTAATTAGAATTAACTATGATACGATATAAAAACAAAGTGTGTATATAATAAAATAACTGATTATTTTTCTAAATTTCTATAATTTTTTAAAGATAATCTATTGATGTAAATGATGTAATTTATTGATGTAAAGTATTTTACCTCAATATATTATTGAACACACATACATCTTTGAGTGAGTAGAAAAAGAATTAGAAATTAATAGAAACAACAATTGTATTTTTCAAAATGTATTTTCTTTTTTCAACATTATCTCTTGACTTAAATACATGCATATACTGGTATTTATACTTGATGGATGCAAATCGCAAGATAAATTTAATAAGAAATTTTGCATCAGTGCAAAAACACATGATGTAAGACACAGCTAAAATCAAGGCTGTATTAGTGTAATACATTGTAAATATAAAAAAAAACATTTTAAGTCACTGTAAAAGAGCTGATATGATGTTAAAACCAAAGCTTTGAAAAAATGTGGTATAAATGGTATAACAGATTGGGGTGTTGACACATTCATACCGTTTCTTGATATATAGCATCATACCACCCAACCCAAACTGTGACGCTGCATGAAACATTTGAGAAAGTGTCCCAACAAACATTTCCACTCTGGTGAGTCGACTGAGGCACTGACTCCAAAAACATTCTTAGATCCCAGACGGTCGGACGTCACCACTTTCATTCATCATGAAAATTTCATCTTCAGCAAAAGTAAATATGAAAGACTAAAGCTGTTAGGCACTAAAGGCAAGATGCGGATGGGCCCCGGAGATGACGGAGCAGGTCTGTGGCACGTCTCGTCTGTGCTGTGCGTCTGATCAACAAATGAAGGGTGTTTTATGAGTCAGTGACTCATGAGTCACAAACCTACCTCAGCTTGATGATAAATGGATTACGGGAATTCTACTTTCTCTAGGCTACACTAGATGGGTCACAACGACCGACTACCTGTCCAATAACTGATTAGTGAGGTCAACTAGTTTATCAAGAAGCCCAACTTAAACCAGGTCAACTTTTAAAAAGTGCATCCCAAGACACCTGAAGGATATGCCCTGCCGCTAAACACCCACTGAAGTGATTCACCTTCAAAGTAAGGTTTACCATCAGAACAGCTTCTGCAGTCTCACCAAGTTCATGACTAAAGCCCGAAGTCACTATTTTCACTATGATGCTCTACCAAAAACACAAGTCACCTGATCTATCAGAGCTGCTGTTTTTGCCACAGGTTTCAGCCTGATTCATGCTAATCCAAACATCTTTTCAATTAAAAAGAGACATAAAAAAAAAAAAAAAAATTGCAAAACTGTGTGGTGGCATGTGTCACATTAGATCAAACTTGTCTAATCTCACTTCCTGAGAACTGACTGTGAAATGACTCAGTCGTGCAGCACTTCAAGGGCAAAACAGGACCCCAAACATCCATTGCTTAAGGAAATGCGATATCTTGTAAATCAATATCAGCTTTATTGGAGCATAGGTTATAATGTAAAAAAAAAAAAAAAGTATGTTTCTTAGGATTTTTTTCAGAAGAGTCATATAGTGAAGTATGGGTCACAATGTTCCATACACTATAACACAAGTAATAAACATATATAAAAAAAGACATGCAAAGTAAAGAACAGTTAAGTAAACTCATCCATATGGCTCAAAATGTGATGCAAACACAACATGTTCCCCAGAATAATTTATACTGTAAAACTCTCACTGACATCAAAAACTCTGTAATCACAAGGCATGATAAATATGGTCTTCAACAATATTAAAATACATGTATCCAGCTGCAGAAAATCGCACAGAGGAACCAGGTGCAATATGAACCAATGCATTTTGTGAAAGGTATAATGAAAAGCAGAAAGTTAAACTAAAGCCCGGAGGATAGAAGTGACTAAGAAAGCAAAATGCAATTTGACCAAACACCTCATAAAGTGAGTTTACATGTGAACAAGTTCTCAGGATCTGAGTCACTACAGCAGCTTATTGTACTGTGTCTGAAATGTTCTGTCCCAAAGCTGATAGATAGATAGATACCACCCCTTTTGACTAATGACTTTTGCTGTAATAAATAAGTTGTTATAATTTTACAATTTTTATGCACATTGTCACTCACAAAAATATTTCCACCAAATTGAAAATGTAAATATTTTTATTACTTGCATTTTTTTTAAGAATACACCGACTACAGAAATTTCCATAACTTTTTCATACATTGTTTTCTGTAACTTTTCCACTCCTGAAAAATCACAAATAAAAAAAAAGCTAAATTTTTCATGACTATGGGAACATTAGACAGGGGTACTGATGGAGGTAGAGGTGGAAAAACAAAGAGATTGGGGAATTGATGATGGACTGATCTAGTGAAGGAGAGAAAATATAAAGATAGACGGAGATAAAGACAGAGAAACAAACACTGACAGAGTGAAATACATATAAAGGAGTGAATAGGGAGATGGATGAACAGATAGAGGTGAGATGAGAGATGAAGACAGTGACAGGATAACAGAGAAATAAAGCGGGATAGAGGGAGTACAGACAGAGGAGTAAACAGGGGGACCGAAGGAAAGACTTGCAGATAGAGTAACAAACTGATGTGCACAGGGCTGCATCTATAGAGTCAGATAAGAGGGGTAAAGAGGGATATAGGGTTAGATCTACTGAGATAAACATAGAGATTGAGTGTTACTACATCTAGAGAGGGAGCGCAGCTGGGCGCCTGGGACTCGTCTACTATTGTTTTGCTCCAACTGCGCCTTTTCAAATATCTCTGTGGATAAAGCAAACTGAAGCAGGCAGGCCGGTAACACGAGTGAGCGGCGAGCGGAAGGCGTGTGAGTGTGAATGTGCGTGTGTTTAAGAGAGAGAGTTTCTCACCTGGAATAAGAAAGAGCTCCAGCTCTGCTCCATCATCGCGTCTCACTCACAGAAACAAAGCGCTCAACATGGCAGAGCGAGACTTCCGCCACCCCGCGGAACGTACCACTCGCGGGAGGGGGGGAATACAACAGCAGTCTGAACGATTTAATGAATAAAACGCTATCCGGTTTTACAGTGTGGTACTTTAAAAACACATTTATATGGACTTTGTAAGGTTCAGTACACTTTGTCTATGCTTCGGAGCTAAATGTCATGAAGTACTGACTATAGTGATATTCAAAACACCCCTGTTTTTCATCTCCATCTCGACAGGCTCTCGGGACGCTCCAAAAAACAGGAGTGAAGTTGATGAATAGCGTGGAACTGTCGCGAGACTCGTCATAACTCACTGCGCGAGACTGACTGCAGGATTTATCTGCATTTATACGATTAGACATGCTCTATCTATATCTGTCCATGTAAAGTATATTTTATACATTTAAATACAATATTATGCATATTAAGGCTTCATTTATGTGCCTATTAGTGTTGGGGATTTTAGTTAATCTAAAAGACTTGAATCGTTTCACTAAAAAGATTTGTTCAGACTCGTTTATTGATTCGTTCAGTGTCTCTGTCTGCAGGATGCTCCAGTATTGAATGATTCATTTAATCATTCACTTAACCGAGTCGATGGAATCAAGCATCGTCGTTTAGTTCATTCATGAACGAGACGTCCTAGTTCATTGGGTTCGTTCAAAACGAGATGCTCTGAGATGAGTCATTGCATGGAGGCGAACGAAAATGACTCGTTCGTTCAAAACGAGATGCTCTGAGATGAGTCATTGCATGGAAGCGAACGAAAATGACTCGTTCGTTCAAAACGAGATGCTCTGAGATGAGTCATTGCATGGAGGCGAACGAAAATGACTCGTTCGTTCAAAAGATTCGTTCAAAACACCAGATGCAGCAAACCTACATTGGACAGAGTTGTGTGCCCCTTTTAACCTGATTTATTGCTATAAATCCCCAAACAGACACACGAAAATGATTAGCTGAAGACGCTGACTATTTTAGGATCGTTTTATAATTAAGAGCGACACACAGGGCGAGTCCTGAACTGAATTAACTTAATAACCCGATTTATTATCAGCGGGGTTCCCTTCTAATAGGTCACAGAGAGATTAAAAGGTCATGCTTTATAAGAATGTTTTTCCAGAAGTAGTATAATAGCTTTGTGTGTTTGTGTGTGTGTTTGTGTACACGTGGCTACCAAACATTAAACGTTAAATGCTAAAAGCATTTAATTAGGACTAAAAGCATTTAATTAGGACTTCAGTAAAGATTTCGGTCTTTCAATTTGTTATGTCCATTAAATAATAAAAACATAAATAAAAAAATTGCCTAATTATTTTACTAAATATATTAATGGCATATTTTACCTTTAATACAGCTCCATTTTCTGGCTTTCTTTGTGTTGAAGGTTTTAGAATAGGTTTAAAAAAAATGGAAATATAGCCTAATATTTTTTTCTGAGTGCAACTAAAAATGAAATAAAGGAGCATTAGTGAAGAACTGCACACTGTTTCACAGTCTGTTATATTTGACCAACTATGGCACTGTGATTGCATCAGGACCAGCTGATTAGTACAGTATGTTCTTGAATGTGATATAAAAAGTGATCTGAATGCACTCCTCAAATAAGCCAGTTTAAAATCCTCTTCATCCACAATGACCCTGTGGAGCACCTTTTAAATAGTTTATGTTTGACACAAAATTGTCTAACATAGCTAATACAGATAATGTTTGATCAGCTAAAGAAAGTTATGTCAGGTGTGGAGAAACTGGCAAAATTGATTTGCTATTGCCATATATCTGATATGCTGTAATCATGATTTAAGTGTGGCATAAGCAAGATTTACATTATGATGCCAGACCCTTTCCAGTTGTACATGTAGCTTTTCTACCAAAACACCACAGCCAAATTAGAACATATGGTTTATTCATCTGTATTGGGTTGAAGAGTTTCCATTAATGGTTTGGATATTTATTTTATTTGACTGACTTTAAATGGACTCACACTGTTATATTATTGCAATTTATGCCACTAAACCTTCTAAACATCTAAAGCTATGTGCTCATGCAGGTTCCAAGACCAGAACAAGAGATGTTGTATTAATATGAATGTAAGATAAAT
Organism: Schizothorax lantsangensis; assembly: GCA_027422415.1. Taxonomy (NCBI): domain Eukaryota; kingdom Metazoa; phylum Chordata; class Actinopteri; order Cypriniformes; family Cyprinidae; genus Schizothorax; species Schizothorax lantsangensis. The sequence goes on along the minus strand of CM049856.1, from coordinate 21,405,085 downwards.
ACATCACAAATGTGCAACAGATGGGGATTTTGAAGATTATTGCGTAACTGGAAAAATCTAAAAACATACATAAGGAGGGATTAGTGTTGTCACAGAGTCGGTCCAGAGGAGGGCGCTATGCCCATGCAAATGAAACTGAACCACTATCAATACAACACACGGCATATTGCGATTCATTTGTGTATGCAAAATCAAGGACATGGTTGATTTGAAAAGACAATCATTTCTATTGAATATATTTTACATTTGTATTGCTTTTTTTCATTTACAATGTCAACAATGTGCATACCAGTCTATTCTTGTACAGGCCTATTTATTGTTTTTCATTACTATTATTATTTCTAAATAGGGCTAATTGATTAATACCTATAGCAATTATTCTTATACAAATGATCGAATAATTCAAATTAGCCTACTATCTTAAAATGTATTTTATTTTATTTTAACTGGTTGCGTTTTTAAGCACTATACTCTGCTGCACATCAGACAAACTAAACATTGAACTTAGTCAAAGTATCTCGCCCTATAACTCTCAAGTTTCAAAGTCATGCAGAAGGGATGAACTGATGTGCTCAACTCTTCTTGAGGAGATCATATCCAGCAGGGCTCAGTGATCCGAGAGCGCGCTCAGCTGGTGCGCGCGTCCCACTGACCGTCAAACGCTCCAGACGCGCTTCCACAGGACCGGTGCTGCAGATCAGTGCGCACCGGGCATCGCAACGCTATTTCAGCACTGTTTCAACGGTAAGTTTGTTTATCTTTAGCGACATTTGTGTTTAGTTCAGTGTACAGGTGAACAGACTGTCTGTTTGCGTTGATGCGGAATAAATAGGCTTAGAGAAGCGCATTACGCGCACCAAAACATTCACCTTAAAGCCATGATATACATGATCTAGAAATTACAGCATATAAATGCAGGATATGAGTATAGGGGTTAATACTGAATAATCATGTAATAGCCTATATTAAAAGCACAAAGAGTTTCATTTTTAAAAGCCTCGTAGATTTACATTAAGAGTTGAATCAGTAAGAGTTTCTGCCGGTAGTTTATCAATAGAGTTGAATTCAACTTTACATGATAGACATGATTCTGCAGGTGAGGTCAAGTGATTTCGTAGCACAAGTATAGGTACGTAGATTTGAGAATCCAAAAATAGAGTTGAATTTAATTCGAAGAGGAAGCGTTCAGGGGGCGATGAGATGAAGAGTTTCAGGAAGTGATTCTTTCTACTCGTTTTGTTTAGATAATCGTGAAAACTGATCGTTTTAACATTATCACTGAATTATGTCCCTGTGTTTTACATAATGTTTACGTCATTGTTATAAACATTTTATAATAGTTGTCGATGATAAATGTTGTACGGATCTCTTACCGATTTTTTGTACCTGTCAGGAAAGGTAAGAACAGCCAATGAGAGTGCGCGACGTCACATAGGGGTCTACCGTCACGTGTACTCTTTCTTTACTCTTTTGATTAATAAATTATCTGTTTTTTTTTTAGCTGTGTTAACCCATGAATTACTGAAATGATTGATATGAACAATGTCCGGTGCAATATATTACTGTATTGTTTACCAAATAAAATTAGACTTTAAACATAGGCATAACATTTTTTTATATTTTATATATAATGTTTATTGATGGTGTGTGTGTATATATATATATATATATATATATATATATACATACATAAGTACTATATATAAATTATTATTATTATTAATTTTAATAATGAATATTATTATTATTATTATTAATAATTTGTTTATTTAAAAAAGAAAAAGAAAATAAAGTGCATTTTAAACCCCATGACTACTACAGTCATTGCAAATGGGAGGGAACATAAAAACAATGTGTTCTGTTGACTTGTTGTTTTAGAGGAGGGCTTCACCTGTTGCTGAGGTGCCTTTGGTGCTGTGGAACCAGTGCTGGTCATGACTGAATGCCAACATTGATCTATATGCTGTGAAGAGACCAACATCTGGTGGATTCTACATTTGGGCCCAACCATGTTCCACTTGATCAAGAAAGATAAAGACAAGGAGAAGGATGGAACAAAAAAGGAGAAGGAGAAGAAAGAGAAAAAAGAGCGAATGTCTCAAGCCGAGATGAAGAGCCTAGAGGAAATGAGCGTGAGGCGAGGTTTCTTTAATCTTCATCGAAGCAGCTCTAAACGGGAGGCGAAAGGGAAACTGGAGATTTCCAGCCCCATTCCCATCAAGGTCGTCCGAAACACAGAGCTCAGCCTGACAGACGCGGACCTCAGGAAACTCTATACTCAGGGTACCATAACACCCACGAGCTCCAGTGATGACATTAAGCTGGACCAAGACGTCCACCGATCATCCATCAAAGAACAGGTGGTGAAGAATGACTCCATGACAAAGCAGAATTCCCCAGTCGAAAAAATCTTGAAGCGGTTTTCTTTCTCACAGAAGAGCAAAGACGAAAGCCCTTCAGGGTCAACTGCACCATCAGGGCAGAACTCCGCCATTCCCTCACCTCAGGTAGAGGTCAAGGTGTTCAATCCCCCGCCTCTATATACACCTCACCATCCCACCAGCCCTGCAAAGAGCATCCAGGTCCCAGAGATAGTGGACCGAACGTTCCCAGCAGACTTGCGCTTGCCTGCTGTGGCACCTCCGCAAATTCCTGCACCAAGAGAGTTGGAAATTCAACGCCGCAATACAGGCGATTTCGGCTTTTCCCTTCGTCGTACCACCATGGTGGACCAGCGGCCCGATGGGTCACTCTACCGAAAGGTGGTCCACTTTGCCGAGCCTGGTGCTGGGAATAAGGACCTGACTCTGGGATTGGTGCCAGGCGACCGTCTGGTAGAGATCAACGGGAGGAACGTGGAAAGTAAAAGCAGGGATGAGATCGTGGAGATGATCAGGCAGTCTGGAGACACGGTGTGTCTGAAGGTGCAGCCCATCGTGGAGTTGAGCGAGCTGAGCCGCTGCTGGTTGAGGAACACCAGAGGCCCGTACCGTGATGTTTACGAGGTGAGATGCTTATGAGTTATGGTTTTGATGTGTTGAATCGCACATTGAAGACTAACTCTAACACACTGAGCTATGGAGTTGCATTGGTGCGAGCTCTTCTTCTTCACATAATGTTCTGTTGTCTCCCCACCATTCACTAGCCCAATAAAACCCAATGAAATCATGTCAGTATAATCTGATAAATAGTGTTTTTTAGCTAAAAGTGCAATTCGGATCATACATGTTTGGCGTTTTGACGTTTCTCAGGAAAACCAATACAGTTTGAGAGTACATACTGTATGTTTCAGCAACATTTCAGCTGGAAGATCAGTTACAGCCTTGAGGTATTCTGGGAATTCAGAGCAATATGAGTGTGTCTGTTGACATCTGAAAAGACCGTTGTGCAGAGAGCTGTTGATGATGTCAACAGTTTCAGTGAGACAGCTCAGGGGGGTTAATAACTTGTCTAATGCGTTTTTGTTATTCACCCATGCATCTGTATTTGTGTAGAGTCCCATTATGAAAGACATAGAGTCCCATCTGAGTGGAACAAATGGCAAAAAAGCAGAAAAAGTCTATATTGTTATCTAATACGCTGTTAAATGGAGAAGTTCTGAGTTAGAAAGAGTCTTTTATTTGTTCACTGAATGTTTTTTTTATATTTACCCTACTACATAACTTTAGGATAGAGCATGGCGCTAGCAACGCCAATGGCATGGGTTCAATTCCTATAGGGAATGTATGAACTTATAAAGTGTATACTTTGAATGCAGTGTAAGTCACTTTGGATAAAAGCATCTGTGAAATGCATAAATATAGAATTTGGATGTAGAAATGGATTAGAAACTATCCCTGAAGGTCTAATCATATCTTCTGAGATCTTTGTTTCAATGTTTGCAGCAGAATTAGAGACTTTTTACTTGTCTGCTCTCTTGGCTTTGCTGTATTCCCCAGGTGCTCTCTGACACATTTTCATCTCTGTATGCTGGTACAGCTGAGCGAACGGCCCCGTTTCAGAATGTGGGCAAATCTGTTGGCCTGACAGCACTTTTAGTATATTTTAGTCTTATGTCGTAAAGCACTGATGGGTCTTTTGATAACACTGAAAATGAAGATTCCTGTGATTTTTGTAGTCAGTCTGAAGGTCAGGTGCTCCGGGTGGAAGCAGATGTGATGTCAGCTGTCTTTGTTTCTGTAATCGTCTGTCATCGTGATTCATCAGATATTTCAAAACGTCAGTTGCCCTTGTCTCAGACAAAAAATGTCACAAGCTCAAAGTCACGTAGGAAGTCACAGTGGTTGCATTTCCCTATTATTAATGCTTGATATTTATGCATGATATTTATGTTCAGTTGTCTTAAAAAAATGTGTATATGTCAATTATTGTTAATCCCTTAAAATGTGATATAATGTGTATTATTTTTCCAATATGTTTCCAATGTGACTGCAAACGATTATACAAACAATTTTAACAAATTGAGAAAAAAATGACAAATACTTAGTATAGGCTGACGTCCAAACCAAACAGTGCATTGAGTGATTTATTTGTGATGTGCAGAATAACATGGGGGAGGTTAAAAAATATAGAATGCTGTGTTTCTGTACTGTAATATTTGTTCTGTTGAACCGTAAGAGGTTTATCGTAGTGCAGCTGAGAGCATCTGACCTGATCTGACAGAGCAGCTCTTTACACAAACAGCATTTTATCTAATGGAGAGAAAATAGGAAGAAACAGGTGTTTGAAGAGAATGTTTTGGTCAAGCTAATCAAATGAGGTGGCATTGATCACATGAGTCAGCAATCCACTCCTGCTGAACCTGTTGTTGTGTTGGTTTGCTTGAGTTTGAATAGGAGTGTGTGTGGAGAGAACTCTTTACTCCTTCTGCTAATGTATAACCAGTGAAATCTCAGTGTCAAAGTCTGAGTGTTATTTCAGAACACCATGAGCAGACCATTAGAAATGTTTTATAGCCAACCACGTATTAAAATGTAAATGAAAAAATAATAACAACTGAAAGAATAATAACTTTCATTAGAAACATTAACATGATTGCTTTATATTATGTATGTGAAATTATGTATTTATTCTACATAATTAATGTTAAATTTCTCCATGAATTTCTTCCTTGTTGATAAGGGTCTACATTCTGTTCTGATATAAACTAAAACATGTAAGATATAAACTCACAATTCTCAGAAGAAAAGTCAGAATTGTGAGAAAACATTTTATATCAAAGTTTATATCTTGCAATTTTGGCTTTTCTCACAATTCTGAGTTTATATCTCAAAATTCTGAATTGTGGGGGAAACTGTGAGATAAAAAAAGCTTTTTTTTAATCCATTGGTGGAAACGGGCTTTCATACAAATCCTATCGTTGCCTATGCATAGACATTAATGCAGTCTAGATGCCTCCTGGCAAATTTGCCCAAATAATGCCGGAAAACAAGAGCACATCAATCAGAGATGCTGAGAAACTAGGACATTCAAGTTATGTTGACCAGGTTTTCTCCCAGTTCCTGTTACCAAATACCAGTAACTCACAATATTCAATTTTACGATAATGATACAAAATGTTTATCCTCATACCGTCCGTCTCAAATGACGATGTTATCGGGATAGATGTCGTCAAATCAGCCGCTGTAATAAACGGCACCCTTTGTGATAAAGTGGCCAGTGTCACCCAGCCTGCAGGGGGCAGGAGTCCCAGCGGGGTTTTTACTGGCCCACTTTAAGCCCAGCACAGAAAAAGACATGACACATTTGGGATTGGCCTAGAAGCAGTTATTCTATATAAAGACTGTGATACAAAAATCTAGACTATGCCACTGTGGAAAGCTGCATGGTGAAATCGCATGATGAAAAATATAGTAAAATGGAGAAAGTTGCACACTTTTGTTTGTTGTTCATTGCAAAAAGATTTTTCACCTGCTTCTAAACACTTGCAATTAAGTTTAACCAGAGACTAAATGTGTTGTAATAGTTCCGCAGTCATTGTCATTGTTAAACATGGCTTTCTATGCAAATTAGGATCAGTATAGATTATTCACAAAACCTTTTTTTCTTTTCACCTGGTGTAACTAGCTTGACCTTTTTGAAAAGGAAAAATACAGCAAAACCTTTGTTCCCGTTCACACCGTTACCTGATACGCAGTTCCTTTAAATTGGATGCTAACATAGTGCAGACAGCATGCAAATAAACAACACACTTTCATTTATTTATTTCAGTTAGTTTCCAAGGCAACTTTTCAAATGTTATTTAAGCTTTAATTAAAGATTGAATTACAGTAAAGCTTTAATTTTGCCTTTATTTCAATTACCAGAAACAATTTTTAATATCACTGGGCACAAATCATTCATAGTGAGTTCCCTCCAGAACTGAAATGGAAGGCAGATACTCTTATGTCATGCAGCACGAGTGGCTTTATGCCAGTAGAATGTCAGGTATTTGTTCAATCGTGGTGCGTCTGTGAATGGGACAGGAAACGCTAGTGATTTTGTTTGACAGGTTTGATTGTTTGTGCTGATAGTTACCAGACAGACAGGTTTCACCTGCATTACTGTAGTGAGAAGAACTACACTTAAACACACGATCTCCTCACACCCTCACCTGTCCTCTTATCTGAAGGGTTGGCCTCTGAATGAATGAACCAACATGCTCTTATATGCTCTTTTGTGTGTGACTGCTGAATCTGTTGGGAAATCTGAACACACAAATGTATTTACTGCTTTTTTGACTGAGAGTTATGAGCATGTTTAGAAAGGTTTTCCTTTGCTCTTTTGAAGTACAACTGTTCAATGTACTATAGACATTCTTTAAAGTTTACAATGCAATGTTTGCTAACCTAAAACCACCCACGCTTGTATATCAACACCTATTCAGTATTCAGCAACTTGGCCTGTCCTGATGAACAACAATGCGAACAATGCTGATACGCAAAGGTTAGCCAGCCATAATCGAGATGATTGACATGTACAGTACATGTAGTCTTAAAGGTGCACTTAGTCAGTTTTCTTTATATTATGCTGGTTAATATTTTGGTTACAGAAATGCATTATTGGAAATAAGCTGAAGGATCTGAAGGATCACGTGACACTGAAGACAGGAGTAATGATACTGAAAATTCAGCTTAGCCACCACAGGAATAAATTACATTTTAAAATATAGTACAATTATGAATTATGAAGTTATTTTGAATTGTAATAATATTTCACAATATTACTGTTTTTGATGAAAAAATGCAGTCTTGGTAAGAAGAGGCTTCTTTTAAAAACAAAATATCTTACAGGCCCCAAACTTTGGTAGTAATCTAAATATTTTATTTAAAAATTGTGCATTAAGAACAAACCAACAGTCGATCAGTCAAACAGTTAAATCTCTGCATGTCTGTCTCAGTCAATGTTTGCATTGCTATTCTAAATAACCCCCACTAAGTTTTGTGAACACTATTCTGTATTATTTCTTTGGGCTCAATGGCTCTCTTTTTTCGTCTGCCCTGTGAGGGTTCAACAGCCTGTCGACTATGAACGTCCTCTGACTGCTCTGAAACAATCTGTCTGTGAATGGCTTCATTAACTATTTTCAGATTAGATTATGTAATGGATTAACTTGGCTGCACATCAGGCACTGAATACAGGAAGTGTCTTTCGTCTGTCATCAGTGTCTGCTGTCCCTCTGTCCTCTCTGTCAAATCTCCCTTTATGTCTCCACTTTATTTCCTGGCCGATGACCCAGAAGTCTTTCTTGAGCTGTCAGTGTCGCCCCAGTGCTATCATGAGATTGAGAGGGCCTAAATATTGACGCTGGTCAGGGGACACAGGGGTCCAGGAAGTGGCTTTAGTCAGGCTGATAATTATCCTGGTTTGGATCGCCGGGTCAGTTTGACGACCAGCTGCGTTTTTTGGGCTGATTTTCGCTGGTATTTGGCAGTGGGACTGTGTGAAGCTGTCCAGTGTTCGAGCTCTTACTGTGAGCATGTTGGCATAGGGATGATCCAAGACAGTTTACCAGTACATTAAATGTGACTGGGTTAACAGAAGCAGTTGGTTAGTCATTTACCTGCTGGTCTTTCACACCCTCAGAATGACATAATGCATAGAATCAAAACAATGACCATATTTACTTATTTAATGCATTTCAAATGCAGTTCGATGTTGTCATAACATCTGCAATTTGATTTGGTTGTGTAGCGTTGGTTTTCACAAAGGTGAAGTTTGATTTCTTTCAGATTTGACACTAAGGGTGTGTTCACGCTTGTAGTTTTGTTTTGGTCCATACCAAAAAAGAAAATTATAAATTTGGTCCTAGTTTGCTTAGCGAACTACAAGTACCAGTACAAGACACAAAACAAAAGATATAAGGATAAGGTCGCAACCTGATTCAACAGCTTTTATGATGTATATTTTGCATCAAAACTTACCGAATATACAAAATAATGCTGTGGACTGGACTCAGGGGCACCGTAAGTGGGGGGAAGGTTAGGATGATTGTAAGGCCCCAACGATGGAGGGGGGCCCCCCGAGGGGGAAACCAAACCTTATTAAGTTATAACCAAAAGTTATTAAGGGTTTCTTGTATCATTTACTTAAGACATCATATGGGCACTTTTTCCATAATGTAAATGTTATGTAAATCACTATGTAGAGAGTAGCAGCAAGACCAGACATGCTGCTGTTATCTGTCCGCAGGGTTGTGCCCTCAGGATGTTTCTGAATGAGAGAAACATCTGTTTTTTTACATCTTTGTGCAATACTTTATGAGTTTGTGGAGCAGGTGTTTAAATCAGGCTGTAGTTTTTGCCTGTCCCCAACTTTACTTGTGTTTTCCATGTCTAAAGTACACTAGAAATTTGTTAAACGACATATTTTCAATTCCAAAGGAATGATACAACATATACTTTAACTTATGACCTGGTTTCCCCTCAGAGATCAGATCATGCTATGCTAATCTTCTCTATGCTAGCTAGATGCTTTTATCCTAGATTTGATCAAATACTTCATGTATAGCTTATATTAAACATGACTAAACAGCACATATGTATTTAAAAGCAGATGAAATGGATAGTTTTCTGCTCCATTAGCACTTGGTATTAGCAAATATTGGATTAGGAAGAACAGCTAAGAATAATCAGGCTTTAACGGAAGGAGGTGCCACATTTCATTACCCTAGCAACGTGTAGGCTACTAGGTGGGCCTCAAAAATCTTTAGACCTCCCACCATGTGGGACCTCCCACCAGACCTAACAGGTCTGGGTGCTAGAGCAACAAAATATCTTCATACGTATGTATTTTTGGACTATTATATTTACATAAAACTAATTTTCCACCACCCCTCAGTTGCAGCACAGCCAATCACCCTGTTACCAACTCTTGCCAAATACAAAGGCTCATTGCAGATCTATAATATACAATTGATATACTTCACCAGCATGATTGGTTTACTTCTGAGCTGAAGATTTAGATTTGCACATTTTCTGTCGCTAGCACCAAGCTATGATGTTGTGGATGGTTGCAGATATGTCGCTAAGTGGTTGCTTAAGTGTTTTGAGGATTTTTAGCACGCTGCTGTGTGGTTGTTGGATTGTTTTGGGTGTTGCTTACTCGTGCAAGTTAAAAGAGCTCAATGATGACCTTCTGGTCCCTAGATTTGATGGGACAGTGTGGGATGGGTTACATGGCAAAGCTTATAACACTTAGGGTTGGGGGTTTGTTAATAAACTAACACTAAGTCAGGCCAACAGAAATGAACTCATGAAGAGTTGTGCACAACATCACCCTCTGGCAGATCTTTGAGAAACAGCAGCGTTTTGTTTATTCATATGTGTTGTGGCCCCCTTGTGGTGGGATTTGAACATGTCTCCATTGGCGAAATTTGTGAATTGAGTTTGGCTGGATTTTCTGAAAGAACAGTTAAACTGTTGTAATCCAGTTTGTTATGTGTGTGTGTGTTTATGTGTGTGTAAATGTGTGGTCAGGGGGAACTGGGGTCTGCATGGTTATTTATATCCTCAGTGTCCTCAAGCAGCTGTTATCCCCCCTCCCGTGCCCGAACGCTTGCTTGACGTCCTTGTCGTAACGTCCTGCCCCACGTTGAGCCCCGCTCAAGACGTCTGCCCATGGATGTCTACCTGACCACCTGCTTAACATAACAAAGAGGATCCGATGTGTCTACTTTGTGTTTGACAGGTACAAAAATCAGTGTTTAAAGCCTGCTGGACAGCCGTTCGTGTGTGTGTGTGTGTGTGTGTGTGCTGGTTACTTCACATTGTGGCCTCTTCACATGTGCTCTATTTATAGTGAATGTTCTGGTGTGTCATGAAAGCTCAGTCCTGTTGCCTTAAATTGCACTTTCACTTTCAGACACGTTGTTACTTTTTGTATTACAAATCTGCTCTTTCAGCATTGTTTTTTTCAGTTCATGTGAAGCTTGATTCACATTATTTTATTCGTATACTACAGTAAAGTTTGAGTTCCAGCTCTCTCATCTGTCATCCTTTACTCACCATCATGTCGCTCCAAATAACAACTTTATTTTCATTCTTCAGAAGACTTGGAATATAACATGAGTCGTATGAACCGCTTGCATTGTCATTTTGGAAATTAACAGCCCCACGTCATTCGCATTCATTCAGAAAGGAGTGACCAAGATCATTTTAAAAACAATAACACATTGAAAGTCGAACGTTTTGACCATCGTGAGAATGCGTTTTGACTAAGTGTCATGCTGAAAGCCTAAATAATGCTCCCTGCTTTATGTTTACTCCATTTAACAGATTAGATGTTAATCCTTATTTCTTTTCTTGTAGCTATATATTCTACCCTTTCACCGCAGGGTCCCAGTACCCCCAAAACTTCAATCGGAAAGACTGCCTGCATTTAACCGATCCTGTATTCTGTCTCTCCGCAAACCAGCCTTCCTCTCCTCCCCTTTCCTTCCCTCTCTTCTCCTGAACTGTCTGTTTCATCATGGCCTTCTCATCTCGTTTCTCATTTTGGGAGAAAAAGGAAAGTACCATTTTCTGCTGTTTGTTCATTAATTTATTGTCTGTTCAGGACAGGTGACATAGAACCAGATTTTTCTCCAAATTAAGATAAATGATTGGTCAATATCGTACAGAGCCCTTAAGAGGACACTGATGGAAAAACTATGACATGGGTGGAAAAAATATATTTCATTGCTTTTGCATTCGCTTGCCAAGCGTTTGCGTTCTCTCTCAAAAGTGTTGGATTCCACCAAGTAGCTTTGCATTCACTTGCAAATCTTTTGCATTCGCTTAGTATTACTTTTCTCCGGAAGAACCTCCCTTGCTGACATTGTAGTTAGTGTTAGTGCATGTATATGAGAGTTTAGCTGTACTGGTTTTTAGTAACTGAGAAAGACAGAGGTTAATCTTCAGTCTGACAGAGGGATAAACTGTATATCGAGAGAACAGAGAGAGAGCAGGGTCAGATGTCACACCAAGAACAATGTCTCAGGTTAGAGCGTCTGATCTCTGGTTTAACTTTCCTGTCTCTATCTGCCTCTCTTCAGGTGAAAGATGAAAATGTCCCGGGTGCAAAAAGCTCGAATGTAAGTGTTTGAGCAGCGTTGTCATTACTGCATGACTCAGATTTCAGATGGGTGTCTGTTCTGAGATCAGAAGAGATTACATCTCCCAGAACTCTGCATTTGTTATTGTGGCTGTGGTTCACTCTAAAACACATCCTGTGTGTTTACTTCACGTATATCATCAGGAGGTGCTAAAGATGGGGTTTGTTCAGAAAACGGTGGTCTTTTTCTTTTAGGACAGCTGTTTGCTTCCAACCTCGTACTTTGTCTGTAATTACCGATAGTTCATCTGTTTCTTCTCTTCATCCAGATGAAATTTAGTATATGAAATTTAATGGAAACAGGGTGAGTTGAAGTAACTTTCTAAACTATAGGGTCCTAAATGCTCAAATGTGAATATTAGCAGGTGTAAAGATCATTTTTGCAGAATAAGGTGAGAGTATGTGGATGTTTGTTTAGAACTATACTGCTGCTGTATTCCAGTGGGTGGGGTGTGTTGACATCACACCCTGCCCTTTTTGTCCTCCAATCACTGCTGTAGTGGGAGGGGCAGCTGGAGGAAGAAAGAGAGGGAAGGAGCATGAGAGGGATGCTGAGCTAAGATTGTGTGTGTCTGAAGCAAATGTGTGAGAGGTTTGCAAGTCATCATGGAGGCACAGGGCTGGAGGCCTGTCCAGCGCTCTCAAAGTGCTGCTGTCAATTTCAGTGTCCCACAGAATGCCGTGCACAGCTGGAAGAGCACCAGTATCATCACCTTCAGGATAGACATGAAGGTCTGTCTCCACATAAGAGCTCATTCCTAGTATCTTATCACTGAATATGCACTTTAATTTGTTATTGTATAGTGTGAGGTGATTGCAAGGTCTTTACAATACCCCAGGTTCTGAATGTGTATAGTGTGTGAGAGAGACTAAAGCCTGTGCGGTTGATCCTGTAGAGTTGTGTTTCAGGGCTGTGAGCCAGTGTTGCACTGCAGTGACCTTAATTACTGGGTTTGTCTGTTAACCTGCCTGACTGTGCTGAGAAAAGAACAGCAAAGTGCCTGGCCATGTGGAAGCAAGAGTCTTTTTCAGATGAACTTTCAGTACTTGCAGCTGCGCTGGAGAGTGTGAAGACCCTCTGATATTCAGAACGGCACCCATCTGTCATCATTTGGGAAATTCAGGAAAATCTGGAAGGTTGTTGCTTGTGGAATTATATCAAAGCTATTGTAGACCTCAAAATAGTGATATTTTAGGTTACAAGTGATGTGAAATTTTACCTTTTGTTCTTGCTGCTAGTGTGTAATTTCATAGGTTTTTTCTTTTGTGGTGACCTGTACGTGTGTGTTCTGGGTTGTGTGAACAGTCGGACAGTGAGAACAGTATGAGTCAGTCTCAGACAGCGGAAAGTGGCTCAACCGAGCGATGCCGGGGTGAACCATCAACAGCGGTGAACCCAGAGCGGCCACTGAATGTAGACCAGAGAAGCAGCGACTCCATGAATGGACGACATGGCAGCGTTGAGTCTGACACATTGGCGAGGAGAGGACTGAACCTGCCACACAAAGCAGGATCAGAAGAAAAGCCTTCGTTAGCCACTTCAGTCCCCAAAACAAGCCGTCCACTGCAAGCTGGCAGGTCTGTGGATGGAGATGCCCTCTCTGTTGGGTTGACCAGCCTAATGGGCCGTGGAAGGACTAAAGAGCATCGCTCTCGCTTGAGAGCTGCCGAACGCAAAGAACCTCAAGAGGAAAGCAAAGAAAGGATTGGTGAAAGCGAGACCCCCTCAGAAGAACCCCAACCATCCACCCCTGCAATCAGTCTACCTCCTAGACTTGACCCTCTTGCCCCTCCTGTTGGCTTTTTACCTTTTAAGCCAAATCCTCTTACCCCTCCTGCTGGATTCCTTCCAGTCACCAAGCCTAATCCATTGGCTCCACCTGCTGGTTTCATTCCAGCTCCTAAACCAAATCCTTCTGCTCAACCTACACCCAAACCTGATCCTCTGGCACCACCGGCGGGATTCATACCAGCTCCTAAACCAAACCCTTCCACTCAACTTACACCCAAACCTGATCCTCTGGCACCACCAGTGGGATTCGTTCCCGTCCCAAAGCGAGACCCTTTTGCCCCGGTGGCAGGATTTATCCCCAAGCCCAAAGTTGACCCATTAGCACCCCCTGCAGGCTTTATTCCTGTGCCACGGTCCATTGCTGTACGAAAGCCAGAGGTACATACTGCATGTGTTTCTGAATGCTTTAGTAATGCATGTTTGCTCAGCAGACCAATGCTGTGAAACTCTGCAAGGCTCACTGGAGAACTAATATCTTGTCGTAACTCATGTCAAATGCTTTTTCTCACCCTTGCATAAAGACTTTGACTGCTGTCTCACTTTAACCCTCTGAAGTGGATTGAAGCAGTAACTTCAACAGCTGATGCCTGCAAGATGCCTGCGAGAATTCAGCATGTCAACTAATGATGCTGGAAGTGACTTTTTTGATTCTTGAGATCATTTTCTAAAGCACACCATGTCTGTTGACGCTTCAAATGGCTTTAAGTTGAGGTAAAAATTATTGTTGGCTGCAGCCGTGTGACCACATATCAGACTATTATTGCATTAGTGCTGACCATGTCAGATGTAATGAATGTAGAGTTGTAATGTGGTGGCTCCTATCTCGCTAGTTTTTGGCATGATTGTAGACCATATGCTTGCGTCGTACTGACAAGTGCTGTGTCTGTGAAGGTGAAGGAGGTGTCAAAACCTTCTGCGGCTCCTGCTGGAAAACTTCCATCCCAGATTTCCACTATCGCCAACCAACAGGTGTGTCCCACAACTGCCAAGATGTTTGTGTAAGACAGTGGTGTTCATCTGTGAGAGTTGTGTGTTGCCTGAAAGCAGATATGTGGTTAGTTAAATGTATTCTGCATCATTGGTGTTTATGCCTCACTGCTTATTTCCAGATTTGATCAGTGTTCCTGTGGCTCAGTGGTAGAGCATTGCGTTCACAGCGCAAAAGGTTGTGGGTTCAATTCCCAGGGAACACGCATACTGATAAAAAAATGTATAGCCTGAATGCACTGTAAGTCGCTTTGGATAAAAGCGTCTGCTAAATGCATAAATGTAAAATGTTAACAATTGTTAGCAGTTATACTATTGTGTCAGGCTTGGTATGCATTGGTTTCAATGTTAGCATCAGGTGGTTTGATAAGAATCACACTGCTGATCCTGGTCAGGACCACTTAGACTCTTTACTGATCCTTTTTGATTCCATCTATAGGGATCTCCAATGATGCCCACCCAAGGGAATCAGGTGCAGAAACACCTCCCTTAACCTCTGCCATTTCTTTCTTTCTTTCTTTCTTTCTTTCTTTCTTTCTTTCTTTCTTGTCTTCACAGTTCTCATATGAAGTCTTTTATTCTCCTATTAATTTCTGTTAAGTCCTGTGAGGATTTGTGTATTTATGACTTTTTGACTTCTGCTCTCTTGCTTTTCCCGGCCCTTTGCAGGCCAAGGCAGCTGAAGATCCTGTGGCTATCCTGCAGGCTGCACATGAAGCTGCCAGTCTGTCTAAGGTCTGGCTAATGCATTGCCTGTGTGTAATTCTGCTTGTGTGTAAAGCTTAGTAGAGTCTCGTTGTGCCATTGAAGGAATCTTATCACCTGAGAGCTCCTGTTTGAACCAAAGCACATTTCCCACTTTGGTGTATATGTGCATGTTTTACAGTTCAGTTTATTTGCAGTTTTCTGTGCATTATAGTTTTCTTTGTGGTGTGTGAAGAGAATATTAATTAATTTTCCATAGTTAGTATATAGACTTCAACCTGATGTGCGTTGCTCTGCAGTTTACTTTTAATTTGAAAGTGTTTGTCAGTCTGTTTTGTACAAGAATCTAGCTGTTTTGTTGTGTATAAATGATTCATATTTTATGTTTAATTTATATCTCTCTTTGTTTGCAGCACCCACTTCTAAAGTCACACCTATCTGTCTCTGTCACAATTAATCTTAACAGAATGAAAATCTGAACTGAATCGCAATCAGTCCATGGACTGGAAACCTGTAGTGTTTCATGTTCTGTGATGACAATCTCTCTCACTTCCTGCTGCAGGTGAAGACGGAGGAGCGGCTTGCTGCAGAGAAGGCCTGGTATAACACTGAGAAAGTCTGGCTTGTCCATAAAGATGGCTTCTCTTTGGGTTAGTGAAGTCATAGTCCATTACTCCTATTATGATCCGGATAATCATGTCCAGTTTAAGGAAATAAATGTTCATTTTGTTTGTATAGCTACACAGCTCAAGACAGAGATGGGGTCTCTCCCAGAGGGGAAAGTTAAGGTCAGACTTGAACATGATGGGACAGTTCTGGAAGTGGACGAGGATGATGTGGAGAAGGTGGGCGGAGTCATTGTCACAAACATGCGACATTACTCATGCAAAAGCCAAGAAACCTGTTTAATTACTCTCATCTGTCTGTCAGGCAAATCCTCTATCATATGATCGAGTGGAGGATCTCTCCTCTCTTCTGTACCTCAACGAGTCCAGCATCCTTCACACCCTTCGTCAGCGCTATGGTGGAAACCTCATTCACACCTACGATGGGCCAAATCTTCTGGTGATCAATCCTCTCAGCACCCCTGCCTTGTACTCCGAGAAGGTACAAACTTCACACAAAGTTTTAAAATTACCTCAAACTTATGGCAGAGAGAGATGGAGTGACAAGGTCTGTTTATATCAGGTGATGCAGATGTTTAAGGGCTGCCGGAGGGAGGAAACAGCTCCTCACATTTTCGCTGTTGCTCAGTCGGCGTATCATCAGCTGCTGACCACACGCCAGGATCAGACCATCGTGCTGCTGGGCAAGAGTGGCAGCGGAAAGACCACTAACTGCCAGCACCTGCTGCAGTACCTGGTCACCATCGCAGCCGGCAGTGGGAAGGTGTACTCAGGTGAGGAAGACGAGGAGGACACAATATAGACCCACTCTCCTTTTCAGCTTTCCTAGAGTTCATTTTCACTTTATTTTTCATTTTAATTTAAGTTTTTTTATATGTTATTGTATTTTTTTTTTTGTAATTCTATGATTTCTATATAACGTTATGAACTGTCTTCTCCCCACAGCTGAGAAATGGCAGGCGGTCTACACGGTTCTGGAGGCTTTCGGGAACTGCAGTACAGCTATGAATGTGAACGCCAGTCGCTTCTCACACATAGTCTCTCTTGACTTCGACCAGGCAGGACAGGTGGCCTCTGCCTCTGTTCAGGTAGGGTACAGCGAGGGCAATTACTCAAAATTTCTAAAGGCATTGGGGGATTTATCTCTGATTTGCTTTATGTCTTGCATACAGACCATGTTGCTGGAGAAGTTCAGAGTGACCAGACGACCAGAAGCAGAATCAAGCTTCAATGTGTTTTACTATCTGATGGCTGGAGCAGATGCAGCGCTAAAGTAAATGAGAGACTATTACACTGTAAAAAAAACTGTGTAACTACCTCAATTTAAAAACTGAAGTTCAGTTGAATTAAAAAAATCATCTTGAATCATTGTTGACCTGACTTACTGGTCATATAATTTTTACAGTCTATTAACCTAAAGTGCATGCATACTAAATGCATACATCTTGCATAAATCTATCCAGCCACCTTTGACAAGCCATTTTGTAATATTCTGGCATACTAAATAGCAAATATAGCATGCAAATTGAGGTCAAAGCAGGAAACATGTACAGATTAAAGTTATATTATATTACCAGCTAATAGAATATTATGCCTTTCAGGACTGAACTTCATTTTAATCACTTTGCTGAGAACAGCGCATTCGGGCTCCTCCCTCTCTTGAAGGTAAGAAAAGCCACATGTACCATCATTAGACACATTTTATCTATTTTATCTGAAAACAGTGTATCATATGTCAAATGCTCTGTAGCCCGAGGACAAGCAGAAAGCCGCTCAGCAGTTCACTAAGCTACAGGCTGCCATGAAGGTCCTGGGCATCTCTGTTGAAGAACAGAAAACCGTGTGGCTGATCTTAGGGGCCATATACCACCTCGGTGCCGCTGGGGCCACCAAAGGTAAAGCTATCGGCTCCTCAAGTGTCTAAACCAACACTACAGCATGTCTGACTGCACAGAGTGTATTTTAAAATCTGTCCACTAAGCGTCACTAGAGTCTTTCCAGTCATGTAACTGAGAAAATGTTTTGCTGTTTAGACTTTAGTGTGTGTGTGTTTAATGTCTAAAAACATTTGTCAGTATTGAAAGGGATTGTCAACCCAAATATTAAGTCATCATTTACTCACCCTCATGTCATTCCAACCTGTATGCATTTATTTTTTCAGCAAAAAACAACATTTTGAAGAATGTAACCAAACAGTTTGTGTTCCCATTGATCCCTTTGTATTTTTTTGTCCATACAATGGAAGTCAATGGAAACCAAAACTGTTTGATTATCAGCATACTTCAAAAGATCTTCTTTTATGTTCCACTAAACAAAGAAAGTTATATAACTTCAGAACAACATGAGTGGAAGTAAATGATGACAGAATTTTAATTTTGGGGTGGACTATCCCTCCAATCATGCTTCTTTGTGTACAGTGGGGAGAAAAATTATTTGATCCCCTGCTGATTTTGTACGTTTGCCCACTGACAAAGAAATGATCAGTCTATAATTTTAATGGTAGGTTTATTTTAACAGTGAGAGACAGAATAACAACAACAACAAAAAAACAACAACAGAAAAACGCATTTCAAAAAAGTTATAAATTGATTTGCATTTTAATGAGTGAAATAAGTATTTGATCCCTTCGCAAAACATGACTTAGTACTTGGTGGCAAAACCCTTGTTGGCAATCACAGAGGTCAGATGTTTCTTGTAGTTGGTCACCAGGTTTGCACACATCTCAGGAGGGATTTTGTCCCACTCCTCTTTGCAGATCCTCTCCAAGCCATTAAGGTTTCGAGGCTGACGTTTGGCAACTCGAACCTTCAGCTTCCTCCACAGATTTTCTATGGGATTAAGGTCTGGAGACTGGCTAGGCCACTCCAGGACCTTAATGTGCTTCTTCTTGAGCCACTCCTTTGTTGCCTTGGCCGTGTGTTTTGGGTCATTGTCATGCTGGAATACCACAACCCATTTTCAATGCCCTGGCTGGCTTCAATGCCCTGGCCCTGACGGTACATCCGTCAGGTCCATCGTCCCTTTGATGCGGTGCAGTTGTCCTGTCCCGTTAGCAGAAAAACACCCCCAAAGCATAATGTTTCCACCTCCATGTTTGACGGTGGGGATGGTGTTCTTGGGGTCATAGGCAGCATTCCTCCTCCTCCAAACACGGCGAGTTGAGTTGATGCCAAAGAGCTTGATTTTGGTCTCATCTGACCACAACACTTTCACCCAGTTCTCCTCTGAATCATTGGAAAACTTCAGACGGGCCTGTACATGTGCTTTCTTGAGCAGGGGGACCTGCAGGATTTCAGTCCTTCACTGCATAGTGTGTTACCAATTGTTTTCTTGGTGACTATGGTCCCAGCTGCCTTGAGATCATTGACAAGATACTCCCGTGTAGTTCTGGGCTGATTCCTCACCGTTCACATGTCAGTGGGCAAACGTACAAAATCAGCAGGGGATCAAATATTTTTTTCCCCACTGTATAACAGTTTTTGTTTGTGTTTTAACCATTGTAATCATGTCTTTTATTGCATATTGATGTTGCATGCTGCCACCATCATAACACAGAAACAGATGCAGGTAAATGCAGATCTCTATCTTTCTGTTTTAGACTGAAGGCAGGTGGTTTTATTATTTTTATTTTATTTAGCATCTTAACAGAACTGTGTGTTCGTCTTTCATCTACCTTTGTGCTTGTTTCCACTGATGTCGAACGCTAGAATGGAAATGTTTGTTCTCTTTGATCATCAATCCAGGAGATGAAAGTTTCTCCTTGTTCTCTGGACACTTGACTACCTATTGTAGTTCACCATAATGTGACAGATGTTTTGTGGTAACACTGCTTTTCTCTTGTGAATGTGGCTTTCTGACCCCTCAGCGGGCCGAAAGCAGTTTGCCAGGCATGAGTGGGCACAAAAAGCAGCGTATCTCCTGGGCTGCACACTGGAAGAGCTGTCGTCCGGCATCTTTAAAACACAGGGCAAGGGCACTCGTCCCCGCTCCTCAAGTGTCCGGCAGAGTACGGATGATACGGATAGCTCAGGTAAAAAAAAAAATCATAACGTTCTTAAATATGTGAAAAATGCTTCCCTATTTTATGTCTAAAAAAAGTGTTTTTGTGTGTGTTTCAGTGTCTAAAGCAACAGCAGCTGAGTGTTTGGAGTTCATGGCATCTGGTTTATACTCTGAGCTTTTCACACTCATCAT
Organism: Schizothorax lantsangensis; assembly: GCA_027422415.1. Taxonomy (NCBI): domain Eukaryota; kingdom Metazoa; phylum Chordata; class Actinopteri; order Cypriniformes; family Cyprinidae; genus Schizothorax; species Schizothorax lantsangensis. Next base: position 21,385,210 of record CM049856.1, on the reverse strand, counting down.
CTCTCTCATTAACAGGTAATCTGGTAACCGGTGATTACCTAGAGCAACATGATTTATTGAATAAGAGATTCATTCTGATATCTTCTTCTACTTTCAGAGCGCTGAAGTCCAGTCAGCATTCTCTCTGTTCTCTGCTGATTGTGGACACACCAGGGTTCCAGAACCCTCGTCAGGTGAAGAATCAGCGTGGGGCCACTTTTGAGGAGCTCTGCCATAATTACGCTCAGGAACGTCTGCAGACCCTGTTCCAGGAGCAAACCTTCGTACGGGAACTGGAGCGTTACAAAGAGGTGCACAAAACACCCATAACCAACATCCAGACATCTATAGCTTTTTCTCATAATTCTTATGAAAACACTAAATTATATAGCTGTTTGAGATTACCACTACTTAATTTCATTTTTACTTTTTTATTTATTGTATTTATTAGCAATTTGCCATTACTGGATGGGACAGTGAAGCAGTGCACTACTGCTCTGAAATTTTACTACAACTAATTATAAAAAATGCTATAAAATGTATTGAAGGGTTTGTGAAGGGCCCTTTCAAAACTTGAACTACTTTTAATTTCACATAGAATCTTGAAAAACAAATCTCATGGCACAAGATGGTGCTAAAAACGATCAAGGACGTCTGTGACAACATACTTTGTTAATCAATAATTATATTAAGAATGTTAAATGTAAGTCTCTTTTTCTCACCAAGGCTATATTTATTTGATCATAAATACAGTAAAGCAGTAACATTTAGAAATATTATTACAATTTACAACAACTGTTTTCTTTACATGTTTTAATAACTTTTAATAACTTTAAAACATTTTCAGTGTCATTACGACAGTCTTCAGTGTCACATGATCCTTCAGAAATCATTTGCAGCTCAAGAAATATTTTTTATTATTATTAATCAACAGTTGTGCTGCTTAATATTTTTATAGAAACTTATTTAGGATTTTTGATGAATAAAAATTCCATCACAGTTCAATTATTAATGAATTATTAATTTGAATAACTGTATCTGTCTTTCCATAGGAAAACATTGAGATCACACTGGATGACCTGGAGCCTAGCCCTTCTCGCTCAGTAGCTTTGGTTGATCAGTCCTCCAGTCAGACCCTGGTGAGACGCACTTCCTGAACAAGTCAAAACTGCTGATGATTAAAGTTTGTGTGTCTGTGTGATTATTTTAATAAGAGCTCTGTGGATAATTACTTAATTTTATTTCCATCTAAGCTTTTGTGTTTATTACAAAAGATTTCACTTTTAAAGGCTGAAACTGGAAACGACAGAATGTCAATATAGGGCACATTTAACCCTATATTAATCATAATTAGTTTGCCGGTCAGTTATATATACTGCAGTCTTTTTAAACCGTGTTTATAAGTATCAGAAAAAGAAGAGAGAGATCTGAAGGAGAAGTGTGTGTGGAAAAGAAACTACTATGATTATTTGACAGTGGATATTCATGTCTGTGTTTCAGGTACGTACTCTGTCCCGGACAGATGAGGCCAGAGGTCTGTTCTGGCTGATGGAGGAGGAGGTTTTGCAGCCGGGAGGGTCAGAGGAAACACTCCTGCAGCGACTCTTCAGTTACTACGGCCCTGCAGAGGGAGAGAGCACAGGTCACACACATATACATGCACAAACACACAAACTCGCACACTTACATTCTGCCCTAGACAGATTTATGCATTGTTTTTCTGCAGGTCACACAGTGGTGCTTAAAAGTGAAAACACACATCACTTCCTGCTCGGCCACAGTCACGGGACAGATTGGGTGGAATATGATACGCACGGATGGCTGAACCTAGCCAGGCTAAATCCCACCCCTCAGAACGCAGCCAATCTGCTGCAGAACTCCCAGAAGTAAGAACTACCCACAACCATTTGCACTTGTCACTTCAGTAAATCAGTCAAAAAACATAGTTTTTTAATTCAAGAAGAATGATAAAATAAACAGACAGTTAAGACACCAGATTAAGGATGTGCCACCTTAAACTGATTTCATAAAAAAAATATTTTACATCTGAAACTAAAACTGCCAGTGGGTGGCTGCAATTCACTTCCTTAAAGAGTTGAGTGATTGATTGAGTCACGCCAGATTCATTCAGTCATTCAGAATCAGTCATTAAACTGTTTTGTTCAAAATGCAGATTTATTCTGTAATAAAGCACCACTATGCGTTGCTCAGATACACATTTTTCTTGACAAAATAAAGCAAAGAAAAAATAATTAAAATATTGTGTGTAAAATCTAACTCAAAATGTTAACTCGCTTTTTTATTGATGTAACATTTTGTAATTGTGCTAATATTCAGGAAAACAGCAGTGTTTTTGTTGCGAATATACATATTGCACATATTATACATATACATATTGCACACCCCTAGTGTGCAATCAGACTCAAGTTTTCACTGGATGATCCTAACAGGAAGAGCATCAGCGGGATGTTTGTGGGCCGCTCCAGCAGTGCTGCGGTTTTGACCGGCTCCATCGCCGGACTGGAGGGCGTCTCTCAGCTTGCCATGCGTCGGGCCACCGGCATGAGGAAGACCTTCACCACAGGCATGGCAGCCGTCAAAAAGAAGTCTCTCTGTCTTCAGATTAAACTCCAAGTGGTGGGTTTTTAAGAGGGTCCTACACCGAATACTCGTTGAAAATCTTTCTTTCATGGAATTGTTCAAATTAGCTATTAGTTCCAAAAAATGGCTAAAAATACACATTGTGTATTTCTCTTTTGATCAGGATGCACTGTTGGACACCGTGCGCAGATCCAGGGTTCACTTTGTCCACTGTCTATTACCCCGAGCGGAGGTTCTGAGGGCAGCAGGGTCTCCAGAGGAGAGCTGTGACCCTGGACTCATGCAGATAGATGTGGCTTTGCTCAGGGCACAGATCCGTGGCTTCAAGCTGCTGGACAGCTTGAGGATTTACAGACAAGGTGAGAAGAGAGACCGAAAGATCCAATCAAACAGATAAAATCAAGTCCTCTTCGTTATTTCCTGCTGAATATCCGCATGTTTTTTGCAGGTTACCCTGACCACATGGTCTTCTCTGAGTTCAGAAGACGCTTTGACGTTTTGGCCCCTCACCTGACCAAGAAACTGGGACGAAACTACATTGTGAAGGATGAGAAACGAGTGAGTAGCTATTTAAGAGAATAATGAGCATGAAAATAATAGAACAAAAGCTTTAGAAATTACTGAAATGAAGTTTTGGACTCCTCTTGCTCTTGTGTGCCATGAATCCAAGACAGAATGAACTCTGGGTAATCAGGGTTATTGTGATGGCTTAATCAAGAAACCCCAGCTGGGTCTCTGACTTGAATCAATACGCAGAGCAGACAGGAAAAATGTAGTAATTGCTCTGGGCTTTAGTGCTTACTAAATGCCCAAATGTACTGTAATTATCAGCTAGAAAAATGTCTCCGTCCAGGGGTCTCCTAATCTCGTTTTGGCCCTGTGATTAGCTGAGGGGAAAGGAGAGTTATATACAAAACCTTTGCACTGTGGCCCTGGGCATGTACACAGCAGACAGGGTCCAAAATTAATACTCACCAAGTGCCAAATGCAAGTAAAAATTAGCTTTGCCAAGTAAATTAAATTGAGTTATTCATGAGTTGAATGGAAGCTTAAGTAAGAAAAGTAGCATAATACATAATGGGAGATATAAAATTGTAATTATGAGAAATGAAGCCACAATAGTCATATTGTGAATTGTGAGATGTAAAATCACAATTATGACCAATTTAGACACAATTGTGAGATATAAAGTCATACTGTGAAATATAAAGTCATATTGGGAGATATATACGTCAAATTGTGAGATACAGTCGCAATGGTGAGATAAAAATCACAATTATGAGAAGTTAAGTCACATTGTGAAAAATCATATTTTGAGATAAAATTGCAGTTATGATAAATGAGGTTGCAACTGTGAGATATAGTCATATTGTGAGATATAAGTCATATAGGAGGATATAACATCAAATTGTGAGATATAGTCAAAATGGTGAGATATAAAATCACAATTATGAGAAAATAATGTCACAATTGTGAAATATAAAATCATTGGGAGATTTAGAAGAAGTAAATTCACTATTATATTTTATTCTTTACTCTGAGGCAGAAATGAACATGTTCATGACTTGTACAAACCTATGCTGTAAATAATAAACAGCTAAATAATCACATTGTCCCTAACCCTAAGATTTTAAGAAAAATAAAGCAAAATAAAGTTGCATGGCCAGTTTAAAATATTAATTGCTGGTAAATTAACAGGTATAGCAAAAAAAAAAAAAAAATTTTAGAGTCTGACCATCAGCTTTTCAGAGTTAAGGTCCTTGCACATTGAGTCAGTAATTTTTGTATGTGTTTTTTCGTATTCGTCATCCTTTCCTATCAAAATGCTTGCTACGGATGCGAAAACGCAGAAAATCGAACCTGATCCGAATCCGGAGGCAGTGTGTAAATGTGATTGACACAACGTGAGGCCGTATTTATTTTTTAACGTGCGAAAATTTCGGATGAAAATTTCGGACTCAGTGTGCAATGACCTTACAAAGAATACAGAAAGATGACCGTCCTCTTTTTGTGACACAGCAGAGAAGGTCAGTCGTGTTTCAAGTCCCAGAGGAAGTTGAAACGATGCAAAATTGGAAATCCAGAGAGACGCAGAGAGAAAGAAAAAGACAGAGGGAGGTAGAACCGTGTCTCAGAGGAAAGGTTTTTGTGAAGCGATTCAAACAATGGCCCTTTGGTTGTCAGGGGCCAGTGCCCCCTTTAGTGCTGTAATCTAGATGGGCCCTTTCAGATAGATCGAGTTCTCAAGACCTTTCCACATGAGAAAGACAGTGTCAGTGTCACGGTGAGGGCTGATGGTCGTCTGGACAGTTTGGGGACTGTACGGCAGAGAACCAGTGTGTGTGTGTGTGTGTGTGTGTGTGTGTGTCCAGTAGGCCTACATAGGGGTCAGCAGTGTTTTTGTAATGTACACTGTGTGAACTAGACATGACAGTTTGTTTGTCATTGCAGGCAGTAGAGGAACTTTTGGAGTCTTTGGAATTGGAGAAGAGCAGCTATCACATGGGCCTGAGCAGGGTGAGTAACACACACACACACACACACACACACACACACACACACACAAGTTACTATTCATTTTATCACTTCGGAAGCGTCAAAGGATGCAGGTGAGTCAAATTTTGAATTGTATGCAGCAGATATGTCATCTGTATGTTTTTCGGTCTACTACTGCGTGGTCTGTCGGCTGAACGCAAGAAACTCTCATCTCGGCGTGAGCTGCTTTGTTTGTTTGTGTCTTTCCTGGTTCTTCATGCCATCCTAATCAGTGTGAACAGACGCTGGCACTCAACAGTTTAATCCCATCAGCTGGAAGACCACGGCGAGCCCAAAAGAAAAAAAAAGGGCGGCGTGTGTAAACAAGCCCCGCCTGGCGCGTTCCCAGAAGAATGGAGATTTATTGGACCGTATTATAAGTTGGAATAGTTAGTAATTATTTTGTGGCAGCTGCAATTGCCGTCAAGGTTTGCGAAGGCTGAACTGCGCTCAGAAATGGATTACAATGTCAGGGGCCCTTCATGAAAGATTCGAGGAACAAAACACTGATTTACAACTCCAGCAACATCTCCTGTCAGTTCTGCTCAACTTGTGCTGTTACGCTTTCTTGCAATGAAAAATCAACTAAATATACATTAAATGGATATGGATTCACTTGGGTCATTCAGATTGCTGTGGTCAGTTTTTGAACATGATGCCAGATAAAATTATTGCATACGTGTAATAACATTTCACATTTTTTTATTTTTGCTCTCTTCAAACCCTTAGGTTCTTTATATCTAGTTTAACATCCATCGACTGATTGCCGTTTACACAAATGCATGTCTTATAATTATAGTTCATCTGATTTCGTGACTACATGCATCAGATCAGATGGTTGTTAATACCAGTCAGTTAAAAACGAAAGGATAAAAGCATATGCTAAATGAATACATGCAAATTAAAATTGTACTTTATAATAAAAAATATATATAAAAAATAAAGTTTAAAAAACAAATATAATTTATAATAAATAAAATGTCAAATATTATACCAATATATATATATATATATATGTATATATAAAAAATAATTATACGTATAAAAAAATAAATACTGATCAATAAATAGTTATTTCTTTGCTGAATTATAAATAGGAATACTGAGAAAAGCTCTTTTTCAGTTTAAATTGCAACTGATACTGTAACATTTTTGTAATTAATTATAAAAAAAACATCCATGTGCTTATGAACCTTAAATGTTGCCTCTGTTTAAAAATATGACTCTCTATAAGTTTGTCTCTTTGATTCTACTCTGACATTTTGAGAGCATCATATGCACTTTTAACATGCTCTCTTCACTGCTGTCACAACTGTTTGTGTGTGTGTCTGTTAGGTGTTCTTCAGGGCTGGAACAGTGGCTAAACTAGAGGGACAGAGGGATGAACACACCAGACAGAACATCACACTGTTCCAGGCCGCCTGCAGGGGCTTTTTGTCTCGGCAGGCCTTCAAAAAGAGGAAGGTAAAGTCAATTTTCCATTTTGCTTCAGTCTTGAGCTGAAATTGCAACGTCAGTCAATCAGAATCTCAACATTTATTTCTCTTACACTACCGTTCAAATGTTTGGGATCAGTAAGTTTTCTTTTCTTTTTTTCTCTTATGCTCACAAAGGCTGCATTCATTTAAATACAGTAAAAAGAGTGATATTGTGAAATATTATTACAATTTAAAATAACTGTCTATTTTAATATATTTTAAAATGTAACTTTTTCCTGTGATGACAAAGCAATTTTCAGCAGCCATTACTCCATTCATTCTCATATGCTGATTTTTTTTCTTAATATTGCTGATTAATATTAATATTTTTGTGGAAACATGATACATTTTTTGTCAAATGCTTCGATGAATAGAAAGTTTAAAAAACAGCACCTTTATTGTCAACCCAATGCATCCTTGCTGAATGAAAGTATTAATTTCCTTCAAAAAAAAAAAAAACTTACCCAAACTTTTCAACTGTAGAATATATCAGTCTGCTTTAAGAGCAAAACACATACATCAATGCGCAGCATTGAGCAAGTGAGCATTTATGGAGGTGACTAGGTTTTATTTAAGCTGAAGCTAGTAATTTCTGCAACACTAGTGTCACCGAGCAGAACTGCAGAACCCGTCTCCCATTGGTCAGCCAAACAAATAGATCTGCCCCAAACTCACTCCATTGGTTGAGCCATTGTTGCTGTTGTTGTGCAGCTCAAACAAACTGAAAATGTCTTGAAAGCACCACAGAATATTTTTTTACACGTTTTGAGGGAATTCACCTACAAATGACTTGCATATTAAACTGCGGTAGAAAGTATTTTAACACTGGAAAAAACACACTTCTGCTTTAAGTGCTCTCCCGTTTAATCTCCCTAGAATTAGAAGATCTCAAATTAATAAAAGCTCCTCTGAACACTTTCAGATCACGGCATGCAGTCAGGCCTCTGAATAAAATCCTCTCAATTCCTCATAATGTGAATTTAATTAATTCCAATCGGATTTACAGTTTTGGTTTGCAAGTCTTTCTGTACTTTTTCAAAAATGTCATATCAAAGTCATGCTGTGGCTTTTATGTTTGTGTTTGCAATGGAACATTAATCATTTCATGCCGCGCTGTTAATGCAACTGTCATGTCATTCACAGATGGAGAATATTCTGTCATCATTAACTCATCCTCATGTCATTCAAAACCTCTATGGCTTTTTTTACCCTAAAACATAAAAATGGGCCATTCTATTCAATATAATGAAAATGAATGAAAACTAGGGCTACATACAAGTTTTCATTTTCATGTAAATGTTCCCTTTAAATAATCTAAAACAAATCTCTCTGTCTCTCAGATCCAGGATTTGGCCATCCGTTGTGTCCAGAAGAACATCAAGAAGAATCGTGGTGTGAAGGACTGGCCCTGGTGGAAGCTCTTCACCACCGTACGACCTCTAGTAGAGGTTCAGCTCACCGAAGAACAGATTCGAGGAAAAGACGTGAGTCTTTCCATCTTACTCTTTATTTCATGCCCTGGTTTGCTCGCTATGCAAAGCTTCTGTCAGTTTACAGTAGAGCTTGAAGGTTTATCTGTGTGTGTGGATGCGTTTGCCTGAAAGATGACACGATCTGAGGGCTTTTGTTACATCAGCGTTAGAGCCGAGACATCTCTTTGATTCCTGCTGCCATCACATCTCAATCCCAGCTCAAAGCATTCGCTTTAGAAATGCAACATTGCCGTCTGGCCCCTTCCTGAACTCACCTGAAGGCAGAAAGATCTCGCCTGATCAAAAGAACATCAGATCATATAATATAAGCTCAACAAGCCTCAGGCCAAAGATTGTCCTGTTCTTATCTAAATATTCAGTATTGTCTTTTGATGGCGATAAATGTTTTGTTTTGACTTGTAGGAGGAGATCATCCATCTGAAGTTGAAGCTGGAGAAGGTGGAGAAGGAAAGAAATGAGCTACGGCTGACCTCGGATCGTCTGGAGAGCAGAGTAAGAGATCCAAGCATCTTATTTAAAAAAAAAAAAATCTAATTTTTGCCGTCTTGCTTGGCTCCTTCAAGAAAACAAGAGAGAAAATGAGAACGCAAAGGGTGTTATTTTTGAGTTAGAACGAGTGTCCCCACAAGTATAGACAATAAATATATTAAGTGATGTCTAAATGAAAATTTAAAAATGCAGAAAGCCTCCACCATATTAGAAAAACAAGAGCATATGTGTGTTTATGTAGATCACAGAGCTGACGGCAGAGCTTTCAGATGAGAGAAACTCTGCGGAGTCGACGTCCCAGATGCTGGAGACGGAAACAAGCGAGAGATTGCGTTTGGAGAAGGACATGAAGGACATGCAGGTACATGAACTCCATCAGTCCTGCTTCAGTCTTTATTAAACAGTGATGGAGAGTCACTAAATAAAAGATAGCTATTAGGTTAATTAAGTAAAATAATTCAGTAAAATAATATGGTTTAGTTTACAAAACACTGCATCACAATATTTTGTCACATTATACTGCATGTGCAGTTTTTCTTCCAAGCAAACTCAAACACATTCAGCTAAAATGCTTCTCACATGTAGAGTTGGAGTATCTGATTCATATTAGCAAATTGGTTAATTCAGACCAGTATGAATTTGGATTTAAATCATAGAAATTGTAAATATTTACATTTTACCAGAAAAAAAGATGTTTTATGTCTTTTTTTAGACGATATTTAGTAAAAAATGCTGTTTAGTAACAGTTCAAAATAATTAGTAAAATGTTTTTAATATGGTAAATAATATGGCATCTTCATTTTAGTAGCTTGTAGTGTAGCGTATGTTTTCATAAATGTAGATTTACTGTATTCTAACTATGTTTAATTATAAGTAGCTTGTGTCATGGATTGAATAAAAGTTGTGGTGAAAGTGTGTTGAGGAGATTTTTATACTTCATATAAACTTTCTTTTATAGTCTGTGAACGTTGTGGTAGGAGTGAATTTGTGAGTGGGCTGCTGTAGAACGTACCTTTGCTTTTCTTTTTCTGAAACTCAGGTGAAGTTTGACGCTGTGAAGAAACAGATGGAGTCCATGGAAATGGAGATCATGGAGGCCAGACTCCTCCAAGCATCAGAATTCAACGGCGAGATGGACAATGATGGTGATGATTCTGGTAAAAAAACAAACACAATCAGACAGCACTTGAGGCTGATTATGAGAATGCTTTATTTTGATAAGAACAGATTGGTCAAAAACTGCTCTACACACACACACACACACACAAAACAGCTCAACAAAACAACTCAGGAAAAATCTGTCTGTCTCTGTGTGTTTGTGCATGTCAGGAGGTGAATGGAGGCTGAAATATGAACGTGCCATCAGAGACACAGAATTCACAAAGAAAAAACTCCAGCAGGAGATGGACGACAAGGTGGAGACAGAACAACAGAACAAGAGACACTTGGAGAGAAAAGTTAGTATAGCACAGTAAATAAACATACACAGAGTGCACACACACTAGGACTGCTAACAGACTACACACAGAGTGAAATGTATCCAAATTCAAACTCTGCTACAATAAATGATACTCTGACGTTGACCAGCAACACTTCAGAATCTTTAGACTTTTATAAACTTCACCTTCTTGTCTCTCTGTGTAGTTAACGGACTTGCAGGCTGACCACGAGGAGTCCCAGCGATCAGTCCAGCAGCTGAAGAAGAAATGCCAGCGGCTGGCAGCTGAACTGCAAGACACCAAACTGCACTTGGAAAATCAAGAGGGACGCAACCATGAGCTGGAGAGAAAGCAGAGGAAGTAAGAGCCAATCATACACACACACATCTCAGTCTGTGTCTTCAGTCTCCTGCCTGGTCACCTGCTGGGGTCTGATTATAGAGATTTCTGATTATTGTTTACTTGGTGGTTGTTTGGGCCACATATTTACTGTTTGATTGTTTGTTTTTATTTGATGTGTTTGTTTACTGTTTGATTGTTTCATTGGTTTGTTTACTGTTTGGTATGTTCGCTTACTCATTGTTTAATCACAGTTTGTTCAATCATACAGTAGAGTAAACAATTTATTATGTTGTTTGATTACTGTATGATTTTCGGGCTCTTTCTTTACTGTTTGTTTAAGTTGTTTGTTTACTTAATTAGTCTTTTGTTTGTTGTTTAGTTGTTTAAGCTGTTTTTTGTGTGCCGATTAGTTAGGCTGTTCATTTAGTGTCTAACTACTGTCTTGTGTTTAGCATCTAGTTGTTTCAGCAGTTCGTTTACTTTCTCATTAGTTGGGCTGTAAATGTTCTCATGTTATTGTTTATTGTATGATTGCATCTCTATTTGAGCTCTTTCTTTACTGTTTGTTGTTTGAGTGGTTTGGTAACTGATTGTTTGGGCTGTTCATTTACTGTTCGAGTGTTTTGTTATTTGTTTACTGTCTGATTGTTTGAGCTTGGGGTTGGATTTGTTTATTGTTGTTTTTTATTTTTTATGTTTGTGTGTTTAGTATATGGCTGATGGTGCTCATAACTACAAAAAATCTGACTTAGATCAGACTTACAGCTGGAACAATCTCAACATGCTTGAAAATTCATGAGTAACTTCAGGGCATAGGCTTCATTTTCCTCCCAGAATTTCCAGCAACTGGAGAATTGAAAAAGGAAAAAGAGGCTTACTCAAAACTGATACAAGTCCAACAGATTCTACTAACAATGCAGATTAACATTTTGTGATCTGAAAATCTACAAAATCAGAAGCAGATGAGGAAATGTTTGCTTGAGTGCCTACAGACTAAAAGTTCTGTTTGGTAGTTTATGCTCATGAGCACATTATCACGTTGCTCTTGTCATACTGTGGTTGAAAATACATGTCTTAAAACCCATATATCCTCTGAATTTTCTGGCAGGTTTGATGTGGAGAAGAACCAGTTTCACGAGGAACTACAGAAGGAGAGGAACCAGCGGGAGAAACTGAGCCGAGAGAGAGATATGCTAACTGTCGAGGTGTTTACAATCAGACAGCAGCTACAGGTGAGACTAAAGATAGAAGAGTGTGTGTTGCTCTCTCTCGCATCCTTAAGCAAGATGCTTAAATTCAGGTTTCTGTAATTAGTCTATGGTAAGTTGCTAATGACAAATTCATAATTTAACAAACAGGAGAAGGACACTGAGCTGTGTACGGTCAGTCTGAAAGTAGAGCAGCTGGAATCCGAGCTCCAGGATCTCTCCTCTCAGGAGTCAAAAGACGAGACATCACTCGCAAAGGTTAAGAAGCAACTGCGTGATCTGGAAGCAAAGGTCAAAGATCAAGAGGAGGAGCTTGATGAACAGGCTGGAACCATTCAGATGCTGGAACAGGTACAAGCTTTTCATTCATGGAAACATGGAAGCTGAAATAAAGTAAAATTAGATGAAAATCTAACTGAAAAGAAGCTGAAACTGAAAAGTAAAACTGAAATAAATATAAAATTAAATAGAAATATTAAAAAATTGATTAAAAACCAATGAAATTACTAAAACCTGAACTAAAATTAAAACTGAAAAATAAAAGCTAATTTAATATATTTATAAATACTATAATAGCATGTAATTAATATTAAAATAACATTGTTCATTTCAGAAAAGTAAAACCTGGAAACTTTATTTTTCAGAGGATATTATCAACCTTATCTGATCTGTGTGTGTTATTTAGGCTAAACTCCGTTTGGAAATGGAGACGGAGAGATTGAGACAAACACATTCTAAAGAGCTGGACGGTAAAGATGAGGAAGTGGAGGACATCAGACTGTCCTGCAGTAAGAAGGTGAACAAACAGGATCTAAACACTCTGTCATGGGTTCAAATCACACAATGTGAGACCTCCATGTTTCCTAATGGCTCTTTTGAAATGTGTGTGTAGCTGAAGCAAATGGAAGTGCAGTTAGAGGAGGAATATGAAGATAAACAGAGAGTTCTAAAGGAAAAGAGAGACCTGGAGTCCAAACTGATGATGGCACAGGAACAGGTACTAACACAGAACACAAACATCGCAGACAGCATACAATACTCAAGAAAGTATAACACAGTATAACACCATATAACAGGTTGGTCAGAGGGATGTAGAGACAGAGAAACGTCTCAGGAAGGATCTGAAGCGCACAAAAGTTCTTCTGGCTGATGCGCAGATGATGCTGGACCACCTAAAAAGTAACGTGCCCAGCAAAAGAGAGATCGCCGCACTCAAAAATAAGGTACAATCACAATCAGAGCAGTAGAAATTACAATGAATGGGAATAGAATAGGATTAATTGCTTCATGTGAGCGTATGTGTGTGTATGTTGTATCTGGTGTAGTTGGAGGAGTCAGAGTTTGCCTGCACAGCCGCAGTTAAAGCACGCAAGTCTATGGAGCTGGAAATTGAAGACCTTCATATCCAGATGGACGACATCACCAAAGCTAAGATGGCTGTGAGTCATATTCTATTTTATTTGGAAACAGTTCAGTGGTCATAAACAGGACAAGTTTGAATGTTTTTTTACACGTTTGTCAGAGTACATTTATTTATATATGATTGTTTGGGATCTTTCTTTGCTGTTTGCTTGTTTGTTTTTAGAGTGTTTGTTTTCTTTATTGTTTGTCCTTTAGTTTTTAAGATTTATTTGTTTACTGATTACTGTCTTTTGTTTGCTGTTTACTTGTTTAAGCTGTTCGTTTACTTTCTGATTGTTTGGGGTGTTTGTTCACTGTTTGATTGTTTTATAGTTTTGTTCATTTTGTTTCAACAGTTAATTTGTTATAAACAAGACATGGTCTTTTACAACATTTATGACCTTTTCAACTCTAAAAATATTGAGGAATTAACCCACATTTTCAGATATTTCACAAGTTTCATTTAATTCCTCCAGTTACTGAGCAGAAATTGTTTAGTAAATTATTATGGACAACAGAATGTGAGTCATCAACATCTTTAGAAATTTACACAGGATAGAATGTGCCATTCAAAACATGTGATTTACTACGTTTGAAAATTTCAATTTGCCCACCAGATTCGTGAGCTTTTGTGGGGAAATATGTTAGTTTTGAGGCAAAATCGTTTTAGTTGAATATTGCTGTAAATGTGTCAAGATTCATTCAGACTGCTGGGTAAAGAGAAATAAAGTGCTTACAGTTCAATCATTTTCATGCTCAGGCTGATGGAAAAAACATTTAGAATATATTCCAGAGGGAAAAATTGAAACCTCCAGAGTCAGATAAAGAAACCCTGAATCATGGTGTCGTAACCAAGCATGACGTGATAAAGCGTTAAATCCTGTCTCTTCCATGAGTTTTTGTCCTAACCGACTGTGACTGTGACAGCCGACAAGACATTTTGACAGTTGCTTGGTTTTTATTCCTGCAGCGTCATGCTGTCTGGCTCCACCCACAGTGAAATCTCATTGACACAAATCCTGATTCACTGATCTGATTTTATATCTTAAATATATTCTGATTTTGTCACTTCACACTTTACCTCGGTGACAACAAAAAGGATGGAGATAAAATGAAAATCAGTGCAGCTATTCTTCTCTGATTCCTCCCCCATTCACATCACAGGCTCTTTCAGGACTCCAAAAATATGGTACTCAGATTTAAATGGTTCACTTGGGGTGTGCATTTGATTTATTATTTATGAGGAAGAGGAGATGATGTCAAATAGAAGAGTTTAAGGGTATAATCTCCTCGTCACAGCCTCAACCAGAAATATGCAATTACTGTGTGTAATGACAGTGTTTTAGACCCACTCTGAAATGCTAATCTAAACTCTTACTCTAAAATGGCAGAAACATAGTTTTAAACCACTAAAGGCTGCTGTGACTATATTATGGGAAGTGATCCGCTATTAAAAGTTATGTTTTTTGGGGTTATCTAGACAGTTTAGTCCTGAAAGGGTCACGGAGAGCAGAGAAAAACAACACAAATAATAAAGTGCAACTATTAGATATGTAATAAACAGGTTTGGTAGTTTTCAAAAGAATTGAGAAAACATTTTGTTGCTGATGTCAAACAAAAGTATTTTTGGTGTGGTATTGATCTGTCACATGGTAGACGCTGCCAAATCAGACAGATGCAAACAGGGACAGGTTGCTTGGCATTTCCTCATCCTTGAAAACCATGACTAAAACTATTCAAGGTACTCATTCAACCCTGTCTGTTCCGTCTCCCTCAGTTGGAGGAGCAGATAAGTCGTCTGCAGAGAGAGAAGAACGACCTGCAGTCTCGATTTGAGGAGGATCAGGAGGACATGAATGAACTCATGAAGAAACACAAAGCTGCTGTGGCTCAGGTGACCTCATATATATATATTATACCGTTATTTTAAATTGTAATAATATTTTAATATATTAGTGTTTTCACTGTATTTTTGATCAAATAAATGCAGCCTTGGTGAAAGTAAGAGACTTCTTTCAAAAACAAAAAATGTGTATGACATAAGTCTGATAGGTCTGATATATACAAATTATATATTTATATATGTATATATCAGCATTATATCAGCTTTAAAAAAATACTACTAATACTACTATTAATACTACTAGCACAGATTAAGAGTTCAAATTAACTGTATGTATGATATGTGTGTAGTCCACAAGGGATCTGGCACAGATCAGTGACCTACAGGCCCAGGTGGAGGAGGCCATGAAAGAAAAACAAGAGATCCAGGACAAGGTACCATAAAATCACCCAAATGCACTAAAAATTCTTTGCAGGAGCCCGAAATTGCCTTCTGTCCACTCAATCATTATGTTTTTACATCTACAGTACATAGTAGATGGTTAGGGCCCATGCAGTGAGAGAGGTGCAGAGGGCCGGCTGAATGTGGTCTGAAACATGAGTCAGTCTTAAACATGACCTCAGAGTGACCTGTGTGTTTTTATTTTTTTGGCAGCTCCACTCCCTGCAGTCACAGCTTGAATTTCAGGAACAGTCTATGGTGGAGAAATCGCTGGTCAGCCGTCAGGAAGCCAAAATCCGTGAACTAGAGACCAAATTAGAATATGAGAGGACCCAGACCAAACGTCTGGAGGTGAGTCATGTGACGCTCATACTGCATGGCATTCATACTGCATTCAGTCAGTTTATTTCATTTTGTATTTTAGTTGTAAATTTCAATTTAGTTTTAGTTTGATTTAATGTTTTTATTTTATTCCATACATAATTATTTTAGTGAACTGGGTGCTAAACCAACGTCCATGGTGCATGCAGATAAACAACTCCATCAGTGGCCACAATTCATTTACAGTGAATTGCTTCAGTGTGTTTCTGTCTTTTTATGAGCTCTTATCTTTGGCTTTTCCAGTCTCTTGTAACACGGCTGAAGGAAAACCTGGAGAAGATGACTGAGGAACGAGACCAGCGTATTGGCAGCGAAAACCGGGAGAAGGATCAGAACAAGCGCATGCAACGACAGACCCGGGACATAAAGGAGGAGATGACTGAACTGTCTAAGAAAGAGGCAGAAGCCAGCCGCAAAAAACATGAGCTGGTGAGTTCCAGAGCGCCCCTACTGGATGGAGATTATCTTGCCATTGCTATAGCAACTATAATGAAGGGAAACTGCCACAATGGATCTTTTATGAAAAGTGACATAGTTCTTGCATAGTAACCATAGCTTAACTGTGGTATTGTAGTAAGGCCACTGGTTAAACCATAGATGGCTTCTCAGGTAAATGTAATGGTACTGCATAAAGCACAATATGGTTGCTGCAGCAAAACCGTGGTCATTTTTTTCATAACTTTGGTTGGACTTTAAACAGGAAATGGATATTGAAAGTCTGGAAGCAGCCAATCAGAGCTTACAAGCAGATTTGAAGTTGGCCTTTAAGCGGATTGGGGACCTGCAGGCTGCTATGGAAGATGAAATGGAGACGGATGATGATGATGACCTCGTTAACAGGTATCCTGTCAGTGCCACTGTTTCCATGGCAACAATTCTCTGAAGTTGATCATGATGACCACTGCGTGTTACTATCGTTTACATAGACCCCTTTTAAGTTCTTTTGCATTTCTTCCTCTTCTTTTGTTTGTTGTCTCCAATTTTTTCTTTTTTTATGTGATCAACTACTTATTTCCCTTTCCCCCTTTATTTCCATCTATTTTTATTTTATTTTTGACAGTTTACAAGACATGGTGACAAAGTATCAGAAAAGAAAGAACAAAACGTGAGGACACTAAGTGGTGTTTGTTTCTCGTCTGTTGGGTTGAGTTTATAATGCTGTTCATTTTAAGAACATGTGAAAATGCTGTTGTATTACTCTGCAGTCCTACAAACATGATAAGTCTCACATGGCAAGTATTATTTTCAGCTGAAATGAGAAGAATTATTCGTCCAATAACTAATTTGATAATACAGCAGCATTTTCCTGTCTTCATGAGCATGTGCTGCATGTTTAACAATATCATTGTGTTGCTCATCTGTTTTTTCTACTCATTACACCAGCCATCTTTTCATCAGAGCCATTTATACACCCAGGAAAATATCAAATTTAAACATTGAAAAACACAGAGAAGCCAATTTTAATTTAATCCCACCACTAAACTCGTTTTCATTCTGTGTTTGTTTGAAAATCCAAATGAATGTATTAAGTCTCTAGAGTTCTGTGAAGAGTTCTATGAATTCCTAGTGCATCTTGCTACTTAACTGTGCTTAGCAAGTTGTGATATGTTCATGTTTGTTGTTGTGCAAGTGTAACTGCTTGGATTCTGGAAAGGGGGAATCAATTGCATTCGGTTGATTTGCTGTAATTGAGTGGAACTGCGATATGCAACCAATAGAAGCAGATTGTCACAGTCGATTAGCGTTTAAATGTGAGCTGTGTGTGTGCTTAAGCTTTAGATTGCGTGTGACAGTAAGTTGAAATTCTCCAGAAACATCTGTAGCCTAAATTCACTGTAATCATGGCATCCCTGATTGTGTGTCTGTGCAATTTTTGTATACAGATTTATACTTGTAAATGCTTTTGTGTATTTTGTTAAAATCAGAGCCTGATATAAACTGTAATAGTAACCGCAAAGGCTTATGGAAATTATATAATGTGCCACTGTGTTTGCAGAGAGAATGCAGTAAAATATCTGCATTTAGTGTTATTGTGGAACGAATTGAAATCCTCTTTTCCCCTGTTTCTTTTATTGAAACCACGTGTTGTTTTGACACTAACCACTAACCGAAGTATCGTAACCCTCTTGCCTTGACCAGCCAAAATGACCTTTATGTCAGCTGCTATATTTGATTGAGCTTCTCTTGTTGGCAGTGGAGATGAATCAGATATGGACTCTGAGGTGGAGGACCGCGTGGATGGGGTGAAGTCATTGCTTTCAAAGAGCAAAGGATCTGCCAAGACACTCTCTGATGAGGGCACCCAGAAGACCACCAGGTCAGTGTGGAACCCCTTTAGTTGTACTTTGAGGTTTCATTTCAAAGACTGAGATCAATTTATGATCCCCAGAGCTGGAGAAATTAAACCACACTTAATGGTGTTGGGGAACTGGTGACTAAAATTATGAGTTTGTTTACATTTAATATATGGTCTTTTTTCTGATTTTTGATTTTGAGCCCCCAAAAATACATATTTAACAGATGCATATTTAATTTACAGTGTTTCATTTAATCCTCCATAAGTTTTCTGTGGAAAGCTGATTGAACAATCGTTCAAAGAGTATAGGCAGCTTTTGTAGCTAAATTTACAGGGTAAGAACATTGGGGGTGCTACTGATGTGGTTTACCAGAGTACCAGCCAAGATTTACATATGTCCTCTCCATCTGTGAGAAGTGCTAATAAGCTCAAGACAGCATTTGATGGTGTTGGCTTCATGACTGTCTCACCAGGAGCTGCTGTTACTGTTCTGTTCCTCAGTAGTATTAGTATGGCGCGGTTACATAACTGCCATTAGGAGTTTAATCCTTTTAAGTTTATTCCTGGGGTTGGTGTAAAATATGCTCCTAAATTACCTCTCAAATCTCTTTCGTTCTTTGAATTCATGTTTATCTCTGTCACGGGTATCATCCTGTTTTATTCACTGATCATATGCAATTCTGCCGTTTTTAATGTGTTTTCTGTCCGTCTCAGACACACCAATGCTGCTAATGCAGATGTGAAAGATATAAAAGAAGGGAAAGAGGGAAAAGAGGGGAAGGAGGAAGTAAAAAAAGATTCGGACGAGAGTCGTCCAGTGTCTGTGATGAGCTCGCTCAGCTACAGGAAACGCTCCCACCAGAAGGACTGGAACGGAGGTGCAGGGGATGACAGCTCGCTCTTCAGCGCCCTTCGGGAGCAGCCGGACATGCCTGACCGATTGTCGTTGCGCAAAGCTAAAAGCAAATCCACAGACAGGCCTCAGACTGGTGATGACCTGGATGACCGGGGTTCAGTGATATCCCAGGCTTACTCTGAGGCTGCCAGTAGGGCCAGGAAAGGTCTAGATCGTCGCTGGACCAAAAGCAGTCCAGAATTTGACAAAGAGTCAATGGTGTCCTCGGTTGCCCCGAGCCGAGCTTCCACACGCCGTGGGATAGACCAAGATGACGATGCTCTGTCTGGTGTGAGCAGCTTCAGCTTGCGACGCAGTACTTCTTGGATGGATGACAGCCGCAGTGATTACGGGCCGACAAGTACCAGTATGAGTCAACGATCTAGAAGCCGAAGTCCTGGAAGCACCAGCGTCGGCTCACGACTTTCCCTGGCCCGCAGCACCCGACTTAGTGAGTTTGGAGTTCGTTTGAACAATGATGATGTTGATGACGATGATGATGTTGACTCTGTGAGTGTGGCCGCATACAGTCCACGCTCAGTGGGCCGTAGTCTGTCCACTCCTGCCCAGCTACGCTCCTCTGAGAACCCACTGGACACTTCTGACGTTAAACCGGTGAGCCACCGCAACTACCTGGACCCCGAGCTAGAAAAAGCCATCAATGAAGTCCTGAGCTTCAAGCCAATTAAATTCAAACGCCGCAGCTTAGAAGACTCAGATGAAGAAGAAGTAGGAGTTGGCGGTGCAGGAGAGGAAGAAGATAGGAAGAGCATCAAGAGTTTGTTGCAAGACAAGGACGATGAAGGTCTGGGCCTTAGCGGGTCCAGTCTGAGACGCTCAGCTTCAGGTTCTGCTGTAGATTCTGGACGTTCTGGAAGCTCGCTGAGTTCCTTCAGCTCCAAGAGCAGCAAGAAGAAGAACAAGAAGAAGAGCAGGCGCTCAGAGTCTGACAGCTCCTCCAATGAGGGTCATACTCGGAGGCATTCCAGACAGAAAGAAAAGAGAAGATCCAAAAGCTCAAGAAAGAAAGAATCTGGATCGTCCAAGTCTGAATCTGACTCTGAATCATCATCTTCAAGCTCTGCATCAACAGTTTCATACCGCAGCTCAAACAGTGTCAAGAGAACCCCAAGACAGAAAGACTCAGATGGGGAAATTCCTGATGAAGAACGACCCCCAAGCAAAAAAGAAATAAAGAAACAGAAGAAGAAAGTGGACAGTATGGTTATGAAGTATCTCTACAAGCCTGACAGTGATTAAGGATCATTAACAGGTGACCCTGGATGGGCCAGACTGAAGAAGCTTCTCTCTAAACGCATGATGTGTTCTGCTGTGTGTTAAACTCTAAACAGTAGTTGTATCATTGGATTGAAAGGCATGCTATGACATGCCTGAACATTGTTTTGGGTTTGGACACAAACAGATTCAAAGTGTGGCCGCATAGAGTATTATACTAACACACAAATGCTTATCTTGATTTTGCCAAGTAGGACATGTTCCTTGTTGGTTCTGAAACAATATACTATCAATCAGATCTTTGTGGTAGGTTTGACTTAGATTTTAGAGCTCGAAAAACTTCATGAACCACTCATTATCAACCACTGATTTTTTGGGGGTAATGGTTAGGGAAATGTTGGTGACTTAATAGGAAAGGATAGCGGGTCATAAGGGATAGGCTTTAGGCTTTTTGTTAATTTGACAGTATTTTTGTTCCAGGATCAACAAAATATGTTCTTGGAAATGCAGTAAGCCACTATTAATGTACATAAAGCTTTAGAAATACTGGAAGAGTTTAAATTGATAACTGAGCAAGACCTTATTGCAAACAGAGTGGATGTTTTGGAACTACTGTAGATGTGCATTTGTGACCAATCAGGGACATTCACTCATGACTTTTGTCCCACTATCTATCTCTGCATGGCATTGTGCCCGTCTGACCTCTCACAAGGGACTAGTATGAAGGTGTGGCTATAACCTTATCTTCGTGTTTCTAAAAAATCTTGTGTCTTTTTTTCCCTCCAGCCCCCCACTCTACAGACCACACTCACAACATGATGAAGACAACACTGGACCGGAGAGAGACACTACACAAACTGAAAGTACTATCCTTAAAGACAGCAATGGTGACGGTCAACCTTCGGAAAGCGCTGCGTAGATCTGATCTGCTGCTCGCGTGCACTGAAAAGTGCCTCAGGTTACCTCTCATTTACCCTAGCACTGATTCACTTTGGTTTCTTCATAGCCTACAGTGGGACTAAAGTTTATCACTGAAGGTCTACATATACAGTGTGTTTTAGAGTTTAGAGTTTGTTTGTTTTGCAGCTGTGTGGCACCTGTATTAATTTAGATCGCACATGTCTCCATCAACAACCCCTCCAAGAAAATGAAGTAATATATTGTGAAAAGGAAATGAGAATCTTTATCTAATTTATGTTTATTTTATTTGGTTAGAATGTCTGCTTCATGGCATTTTGCCTTGAATCTGCTTGAGTGAACTGTGTAGCACTGCTTTACTGTGGTTTGCAGTTAATGAAATAGGGTATTTATCTTTCTCTCCTTTGTTCCTTTATGAGCTGGTGAACTACTGTTAACCAGAGGAAGTTAATTTAGCACTGGTTTACTGAAAGGCAGCATTTTAATTCTACACCTCTTTATGATTCAGTTTATTTTCTTGGGGGTGCTTCATGTTTGGGCCTTAAATTACATTTATAACCATTAATTTAAGATAATAATTTAGTACTATATAATTTAACTCTGCCAAAATTAATTATTGATGGGAGTCTAATAATTTCGGATGTGTCTGTGGGTAAGTGTGGTGTGTGCATGTGTAGTGTGTGTATGTGTGTCCTCCCCTGTTTTTCTATGCATTAAATAAGACTTTTATTATGAAAGTACATACAAACAAGAGACTGTTTGTCTGTCCAGTGGCTTATGCAGTAAAAGCAAAATGATATATAAAAGCAATATATATATATATATATATAAGAAAAAGTTTTGCATCTGTTTTATTGTAAATAAAAGATGTTGATCCATTTTTATGGCTGTGAACTTGATTTCTGACAGATATGAATAAAGAGAGTCTGTGGGGTAGTTTCAGACCTTATACTAGAGGTCTGCAAGCCCGTCAGGACCCGACACGCTGAGTCCATTCGGGCCAGGCTCGGGCCATTTTTTTTTTTTTACAGATCGGGCTCGGGTCAGACTCGGGCTCATTTAGCTTCTCTTCTTTAATTGTGCCCATATTACGCGCAGAGCACACATGGCAACTGTATGAAATACTGATTATATTATAAATATTACACATCGCCTACGCAACGCATATTCACACGCATTAGCATACAGGTGACAGTTGACCATGCACTCAGGGAGAATTTGGAGCATGGTTACTAAAAGTTCCCAATGCTTCAGGAAAAGCTGCATTTTGGATCATCCATGCATTTGATGATGATCCTGACTCGCCGTCTCCTCATTGGATACGCCTTTAGAGTTTTTCAGAAGCGCTCCTGCTCAAAACCGAAACTGCTTTTTTTCCCTTTATTTTATGTCTTTATTGCATGTTTTGTTGTTATTTTGAGTGCACGCAAATAAAAGTAGACCTTTACAGTTCCGAACAATGTAGCCTATTACTCAAAAACTCATCACCAAACACCAATGACTTGTACATACACTATATAGACAAAAATATTGGGACACCCCCTTCTTTAGAACAGAAAAATGCACTTCCAAATCTGTGGCAACAACGATGGGAACATAATTCATGTATTTAAAAATTGTATTTCCATCTCTGTTGCAACAGTTTTGGAAGTCTCTAAAACGACTGTACCATATGTACAAGTCATTGGTGTTTGGTGATGAGTTTTTGGCTCAAGGTCTGCATTTACAGTCACACAAGAGGTGTTAAACTGGGATTAGGACTTGGTTTTATGCAGACCAGTCAAGTTCTTCCACACTGACTAAATCAATCATTTTCTTTTTGAACCTTGCCTTATACACAGAGGCATTGTCATGTTAGAATAGAAAAGGGTCCTGTCCAAACTGTTGCTATAATATTAGAAGCACACAATTTTCTAGAATATCATTATATGCTTTAACATTAAGATTTGAAATTAGAAATTACTAAAGTAGTCAAACCTGTTCATAAGGGGGCGACCCAATACTTTTGGCAATATAGTGTTATTAATGAGATCAAAAAGTGCAACAATGGGTCTTATTCAGTTGTGTAAAAGTGGTACATACATGTGCAAAAACAGTAGATTCACATTAGATGAACAAACTTGTTTTAGTGTACATTTTATCCTCAGTTACCCTAAGAACAACAGTGCAAATTTGTTGGGTTACTATGTTTTTTTTTTTTTGAGAAATTTGTCTTATTTTTTAAGGTTTATAAGAACATCTGTCTAGCAGACTAGAAGGAACGCAGTGTGCAAACACAAGAATAGCATTTAATCCTGGAGTCTCCAGGGGGCCCTTAGATAAACAGCGTTGTGGGAACGCACAGGAGAGGCATGCTGGGATTTCCCACTGCTTTGTGTTTGGGCTCATCCACAGTATCTGTCTACTCTGTTCTGATCCATGTTCATATCATTTGCTCTTCAGTGGAAAAGTTAAACCAGCAGGACACTGGTTTAAACCCTCCCTTGCATTGTCTTGTGATTTTCTAGCTGGCAGAGGCTTATGGTGCTTGATTTTATCTGTCGGAGGAAGTGCTGGATGTGAACTGTTTTAGAAGACTGCTGTTTTCAGTGTAAGCCTACATGACATTAATGGGTAATGCATGAAGAGTTTGTGTTTTATGACCTGTAGACATGCATGCTTTGTTTTGGTTCAAGTACAATGCTGATCGATGGTTTGGTCTTCTAGGTACTAGAAAAAATAATGCAAGTTTTAAATAGTAATGTAACGAATGATAATCAGACCTTTGTTTTCTTAATTTGACAAGCAACTCACATCAAAGAGATACAGTTCTACTAAATAGACAAACTGAATGCTTCTTGACCAATCAGATTAAAGGATAGGAACTAAAGGCCTATGATAACTATAACCATAAAATTGTGTATTGTGTTGTTCTGACAGATGATAGGTTGTTTCAGAGGTCTTTTAATATCACATATATAATTCCCAAGTCTCAACCAGTTTAAACTTATGCTAGAATCCTGTGATTTAACACCTGTCTTTTGCTTTCCGCTGAACACGGCAATCCCGAAGCTAATTAACATAGCCCTCTCTGGGCTGAGGATGGATTTCTTCTGCTTTACCTAATGGTCTTTTAATGTGTCCATTGTCAGACAAAGTCAATATAAATTTACTTTATTATTCCCCTAATAAATAAGCTCTGATCCTCTCACTGTGCAGTTCCCGTTTGGAGCCCCATTGAAGTGTGGGGAATGTGTGTCTGCAGACTGATGTCCCCGCTGAGAGGGATACGGGAACATCAGGAATCATGATACAAAGCAGCTAATCGTTTTTTAACAGCTTGCTTTGTTTATAACTGCAGGGTTGGGAGACATAAATGATTTGCAATATGTGAAAGAATTATTCTTAACTAAAAATACTGCATTTTTATTATTCATGCTTTAATGGTCTCTACAGTGTTGAGATCATTATAAAGATCCCCCAAAGACTTATGTCTCAGAACGTTAAACTGCTTAAAAGTGCAAATTAATTAGCCATTTAATTCCAAAGTTCATTAGTAGAGCAGATGGAATGAATTCTGTAGGGTATATATAGACAAATGATCCAACCATAGATTCCCAGACTGTTTCAGAAGCAGTTTAGAGAAATTCTGCACAAGATGCAAACTTTAAACACTTAATAACTCACGTTGTGCTTAACCCTGGGTTATTCCCATTCTAAACTGCTTTTAACCAAGTAGAGAAACTCTTGTAATTTAGTGGTGTTAGCTCAGAGCAGGGCTAGAACCACGTTTGCAGAATTAACCCCTGCATTGCAGTGCCAAACTTCTGCACTTAGAATGTTATTGCTAGATGCTTAGGAACAGACAACCAATCACGTACCTCATATTCATGTGCTTTGGACAGTCATAGAAAAATGGCATGTTGTATCCATCTTTTTCCAAACATGCCTACTGCATTTTAGATTAGGAGAGGCACTTCCTGTTTGGAGAAGTGACACTTAAAAAGACTGACACAAATAATAAAGGTAACACTTTAGTTTAGGGACCAATTCTCACTATTAACAAGTTGCTTATTAGAATGCATATTACTAGCATATTGGCTGTTTATTAGTACTTATAAAGCATATTAATGCATTTTTCTATATGACTATATTCTACATCCCTAACCCTATCCAATACCTAAACCTTAACAACTACCTTACTAACTATTAATAAGCAGCAAATTCGAAGTTTATTGAGGCAAAAGCTGTAGTTAATAGCTAGTTAATAGTGAGAATTGGTCCCCAAACTAAAGTGTGACCTTAATAAAGTTGATACAAATGATCCTTATTCAACAGTATGACTGAATGAGCTGTACATTTTCCTTCATGTTCTATTTTCAGAAGTCAGGAAAATATGCTTGGAATTTTAACGTGACATGCATAAGAAGAATATTTGTGGAAAGAGCTCCTTTCAAGTCCACTGCATTATTTCCCCCCTTATTTACTTTTTTCCTTTGTATTCCACTGTAACACTGTGAAAAAAGACAACATATACAGTACTGCACAAGTGAGGTCTGTCCTCCTGATTTAATTTACCTGAATTCCTAAAAACACATTGAAATGCACTAAGAATCTCTCCCTTTTCTCCCCAAATCCTCACGTCTCTCTCCAGGTTTGTTTTCACACAGATGCTTTAAAATGTAATTGTCTCTGTTTTTCACTTCTAATCCCTATTAGCAGTGTTTACTGGAATGTTTCTAAAGCAGGTAAATACAATATTTGCTATCTGTAAGAATGACAGAAATCACTTTGAAATATTACCACTCAGTGTTGCAGTCAATAAACATTTATGATTAAGGCTATGCAAATTACATAATATAGATATATATTACTACAGTGATATTTTACAAGTCTGTAATATTGCTGTGGAAATAATCAAGCTTTTGGAGTTATTCATGGTCTGCTGTAGTAATTTGTGAAATGCTTTTACACTTAAGTTTCCTTTTAATGTTCTGTGATTAAAGGGTGAGTAGATTAATATCACCTCATTGTACTCATTTTTGAAACTGTTTATTATTGTGTTCATAGAGCAAATGTATTTGTTCACCAGATCTGACAGGGACTGGGAAACATTGAAGCGGTCTTTGCGTCTGTCGCAGTGTTATTGTAGCTCTACCATGCAGAACACAATAAACCTTGACTCTCTGTGACCTATTCAAACTGCTGACGAAATGTTTCAGTCAGATCCAGCCCTGCTGCCAACAATTCCCCATAAAGATCAGCTAATAAAAAAGCTGTTAAGATGGTTCCAGTAGTCTTAAATAATAAAACATGCATTTTCTCAGAGCTTAAATTAAGCATTTCATAGCCCCTTTTCAACAGAATCTCCTCCAGCTCAGCAATCCTGCAGTGCAATAGAGTGGGTGTGAGACTTCTGATGGTGTGAAGGTCAGCGGCAGTTTAATAGAGCATCATTTTTGTTTGGTAAGTGAATTATCAGTGCTGTGCAATAAATCACCGGAATAAATCATTCAGGGACTCATTTTACTAATGCATATCAAACAGTCAGTATGACCTCTGACCTTTATAAGGCCTGGTACTTGTTTGAGGAAAGGTCATATATTCTACTTCCGGGGGGTCATTTGGCAGCTGAGCAACTGCCATTAGCTTTCTGGCTTCATTTTTTATAGATCACCTAGGTTGTAAGTAATATAGAGCGCAACAGTAACCTCACAATTTTTTCTAGTCATCTTGATTTTCAACATTCATTTGTCTCTAAGCATTTAAAATGATGTAACTGAACCAGTAGAGGTTTACTGCAAAATATTGCATCTTAACAGTATATAAGTTGACTGAATGGGAGATCAAATTACATACAGAATTATAACATTGTGAAACACCTTGAGACATGTCTTTAAAGTTGCATGTTATCGCTAACAGTCAATGAGAAAATGAATGTAATTGTAATTTTCAAGCTCCACCATGGCAGTGACTGATTAAAAAAGGTTTATCGTGTTGTGTTTGGGGTTGATCAGATATCTGAGTGCTCTGCACGTTCGTGCATCAGACTCTGTACAACCAGGATGACAACTGAAAATGAATAATGCTGCATCAAACCGCAGACAGAGATACAATCAGAGCTCTGGGATTCTTTGTTACCTTGTGATATTGCAGATTGTTTTGTTGTGTAGCTTTGTGCAACACTTCAACACATTCCACACAACTGTCACAGAAGATGCTGAGAAACTCATTTTTACACACTCAAGAGATGTGAGCCAGTGTTTATGTAGTCTTAGCATTGTGTTTGGAGGAATTATGTGAACTTTTGTTTGGAGCTCTGTTACCTGCTCCCTGTGTTAGTGAATGTGAGAACTGTTCCTCATCCTTATCTTTATAGCTTCAATGGGATTGATTTGAATGGAAGCTTGATTTAGAGAAATAGCTTTTTAAATAAAATCTCTAAACATATTAGCATATATTTGGCTAGTTGACAAATTACTCAAATTAATTAGATTAATTTCATTATTAAATAATTTTATTTTAAATTACTATGATGTAAAATAAATAAAAAATATTTAAGATAGAGCTTATCAAATGTGACCCTGAACCACAAAACCAGTCATAAGGGTCTTTTTTATTTATTTATTGACATTTATACATAATCTGAAAGCTGAATAATTAAGCTTTCCATTGATGTATGGTTTGGACAATATTTGGCCGAGATACGACTATTTGAAAATCTGGAATCTGAGGGTGCAAAAAAATCTAAATATTGAGAAAATCGTCTTTAAAGTTGTTCAAATGAAGTGCTTAGCAATGCATATTACTAATCAAAAATAAAGTTTTGATATATTTACGGTAGGAAATTTACAAAATATCTTCATGGAACATGATCTTTACTTAATATCCTGATGATTTTTGGCATAAAAGAAAAATCAATAATTTTGACCCAAACAATGTATTGTTGGCTATTGCTACAAATATAACCGTGCTACTTATGACTGCTTTTGTGCTTCAGGGTCACGAATATGCAAATTTATGACTGGCCATGTGATTTTCTTGCTTCCATTGATACGCAAGATCACAATGTTGGTTAAAATGATGTTTAGATGTAAAATGCATGCCTAAATAAATGTGTTGCAGTTATGCAACCTGTTTTTTAAAAGTATATACATTCAAAGGTTTGGAGTCGATGAGATTGTTTTTGCATGTCTTTGAAATAAGTCTCTTATGCTCACAAAGACTACATTTGTTTGATTAAAAACACAAAAAAACAGTAATATTGTGAAATATTATTACAATTTAAAATAACTTTTGCAATTTATTTTATATATTTTAATAATTTAATTCCTGTGATGCAAAGCTGAATTTTTTAGCAGTCTTCAGTGCCACCTGATGCTTCAAAAATCACCCTAATAAGTTAATTTGATCTTCAAGAAACGTTTTTTTATTATTATCAATGTTGAAAACAGTGAATACTTTATATTTTTGTGGAAACCGTGATACATTTTTGTCAGGATTCTTTAATGACTAGAAAGTTCAAACAAACAGCATTTATTTGAAATTGAAATATTTTATAACATAATGTCTTTACTGTCACTTTTGGACAATTGAATGCACCCTTGCTTTCAAAAAAAGGTAATAAACCCATATTTTTGAATGGTATAGTATATATTCCATGTTTTCTCCCAATTATTACTGTACATGGACATAAAATGCTCTAAAACGGCATTTCAGATAATTAGAGATGTAGTATAGCGACAGGACACTGCCAACACTGCTTGAAATGTCATGTCAAGTACACATTTTCTGTTAAAATGACTTATTAGCAGTCTGAGCTTCGGTCCCGGCCTCATGAATATTAATATTACCACCCCGACATGCAAACAAAGTAATGTTTGTTCTTGCCTGATGAATAATTTACTCGGTCTTAGAAGTGGCCACAGGTGTGCGAGTATGTTCTCAAATGCGAAAGAAAAGCTTTTTTAAATCACGATTTATACCAGGAGGTCAGACTGTACCTGTTTCCTCCTGAGGTGAAATCCTTTGTGTAAAAGCATAAAACTCTGTTATATAATCTCATGCTGATAATGATCTCAGCAGCCATTCTACAAAAGCACCCCGGCTCAAACATGATGTATAATGTCATGAAAGTATAGAAGGAGAGTTCAAGTATGCTTAATCTCAAATGTGTGGCTTGTTTTGGTTGACAGGAGTGATTTCATACTCTGAAATACACAGAATTAGGCTGCAAGGATTGTGTGGGTCAAGTTTCACATTGTGGGGTACAAATGTGGAAGGTGTTCAGCTTTATGGATTGTAATACTGTACGCTTGGTCTCAGTCATCTCAGTCATCATTCACATGGATATATATATATATGAAGGTCACAGGAATTGTGAGATGCCTGTGAGTGGGTGGAGAAGACCACACAGGTTGTACGTGATATCGGAGAAACCTTGGAAGGATGTCTTTTTATTATTTGAAATCACATGATCTCATTCATGCTGTTTCTGCAACCATTAAGATAAGGCTGTCTCAGAAACATCGGCTGCTATTGAGATGCACAGCAATGCTATAAGATCCCTCTCAGGTTTTATAGGCATAGGGTGCTTGGGTATGAAAGACATTGTTTCTGCTCATGTAGACAGAATGACTTCATCAGTACAGGCAGAGCTGTCCAGTCCGGAGTGGAAATGTTTTCAGAGAGAAAGGCTCATTTAGCAGAACAGAGGGAGGCCGTGACATCAGCAGACTGAGACAAAAATATCTGGCAGCTGCGAAAAGCTTGGTGCCTGAATCACACTTTTCACAGCAGTTTTGATCAAATCCTCCAGCAGATACACACATACTCAAGTAGATCAACATTTAAGATGTGAATTTCATCTTTCATTCACTGAAAGTGGCATTTTAACAATACAGATTACATATCTAATGTTTTATTACACATTTATATACAAATATATTTTTAAAATATATTTAGTTATATTAAAAAAACGTTTTAATAAGTGCCTGCTCTTTTCCAGTATGTTTAATTATTATAATTGTTTAAAAAAAAATGTAATGCAGTTTTATTATGGCCGGACCTGATACTGTCATTGCTAAGGACATAGTAAATCTTATTCCCAATATGCGAGGCTATAGATTAATTTCTCAGTAATAATATCTAAACGGCTGTTTAGTCAGCATCCCATCCAAATGAATTTAGAGCCTGTGAAGATGATGATGATCGCTTCATTACCTCAACACATTGGTCAGTCTATTTCACGGCCGTGATTTTCATTAGCTAAGCAGACAGACTTTTTTCAACAGCAGTGCTGCCTGGCTGAAATCTCTTGCTGAGTGTGTAAGCAATGAGTTACAAGCATTAAAAAAAACACACAGACTGTCTTGCCAAATATACAGTACAGGATGTAAAACAGAGCTAGGAGAACCTGATGTTGTTTCTACATTTTTTATTCTTCTGTTTTCATTATTGTTTTTGTTGTAGTTTAGGAGATGTACAGTGGCTCCAGAGCTATTTGGAAACTTTGGACAATTTGTTGAAAATTTGCTTAAAAATATACTCACCATCAGGCCATCCAAGATGTAGATGAGTTAAAATATGAGTCATCTATCCATAATATTGCTTTCTCCAGTGAAAAAGTTGTCTTGTCTGAATCTGGAGAAAAATATGCACAGATCACACATTGTGTGCATTGAAAACAGTCCAAAACGGTTCTAAACATGTTGGTGGAATTTCATGTGAAAGAACAGTAGGAGACAAACTTTTTCACTTAAGGAAATTTTATTATGTATTTTGGCCAGAACTGACAGTTTAAAGTTTAAAACACCTCAATAATGGATTTGTTTTACAGCTTTTCACTTCACAAGTCGTGATGGTCTGGAGTCTGGAGTGTGGATTACTTGTGGATTATTGTGATGTTTTTATCATCTGATTTGACTCTCATTCTGACGGCACCCATTCACTGCAGAGGATCCATTGGTGAGCAAGTGATGTGATGCTAAATTTCTCCAAATCTGTTCCAATGAACAAACAAACTCATCTACGTCCTGGATGGCCTGAGGGTGAATACGTTTTAATCAAATTTTCATTTTTAGGTAACTATTCCTTTAACCCCCACTTAAAATGTATAAATGTCATTGCAATAGATATAACAAAATATCAAATCAAGTAGCATCTCAAATAAATTATTTTCAAAGACGTTAGACCAAACTACACATACCTTTTTTTCTAAATAACCCATGCAATCAAAATGAGAAATTTAAAACCCAACAAAGTTTCCCTTAAAAAACATTGCTATTGTTTTAACCAACTTAGCCCACTCACTCACTGTACTTCCCCCCACCCTTTCAAATGTCTGTATCCCCCAGGGTTACGTTTATATTAGAACTTGTACTCATTACATTAAGACGATAATCATGTATCTGATGTAATTCTCTTCTGCCTCTCCGCACACAAAAGCAGCTGCTCTAATTAAGCCCAATGCTGGATGAACGCCAGGCTGCTGTCCAGAGTGTCCAGACGCGCTGAGGTTGACTGGAGCTGTCCGCGGTGCTGAAGCTCCACCGCGCAATCCGCTTATAACAGTCCGTGAGTCGAGCTCTCTCTGCGTTACTGCGGAGCTCTGCGCGATTCACCGGGAAAGACGCGACTAGCCCATATGCTTACAAGACCTTACGGACGTTTTATTTGACATTCGAGTGATTCTCACTGCATTGTTTAACACAAGGACACATTGTAGTGTGTTCTGAGGAGTCGTTTCAGTATGTGCGTAAGGATCGAGCTCCAAACGAACTGGCTCTTTCTGCTGCTCGTTCTGAGTTTTTCAGTGATTTACACGCGTTGTCAAGGTGAGTATTTATTTTTTAATTATTTAAATCTACTAATGCTGCTGTATGTAATCGAGTTAGATAGGCTATTCATCTTGGGCACAATGACTCACTGGGTTTGTACCCACTGTTCTGTGGCTTTACTCGTGCAGGATTTCTCTACACACACACACACACACACACACACACACACACACACACACATGCCATTTAAGTACAATAACAAATTACGATTATATGTTGAGGCAGTTTAGGATATATTCAGAGATTTACTTTTTACGTGTTGTTTAACTGAACTATCGCAGGACTGCATGAACTTCATCTGTAGAGTGTTGTGGGAAAGTAAGGGTCCGTTCATATATTGCGTTAAAAGCAGACGCAGAGCTACAAAATGGGGTCTTAAGACGCGTTTTCAAATGTAAACTACTAACTTGAAACGGCGTTCATGACGCTAACTCGAAATGCGACACAACTGCAGGAGTGTCTCTCTTGCAAATAATAACTTGAACCCCTTGATAAATTATTTATTTATTTATAGCAAAAAATATAAGTTTCAGCAAAGATAAAAGTTACAAGTGTGTCTTGGCAGCAAAAAGTCGCGTTAATCTGTGGTGGTAACCATAGAAACAGTACGCTTCACTATGATACGATCGACGACGGCAATATCGTACGGAATGTTAACAAAACACGACGAGAACTTATCTTATCACTTCACTTTTATATATATATATATATATATATATATATATATATACAGGTGCTGGTCATATAATTAGAATATCATCAAAAAGTTGATTTATTTCACTAATTCCATTCAAAAAGTGAAACTTGTATAATGTATACATTCATTCCACACAGACTGATATATTTCAAGTGTTTATTTCTTTTAATTTTGATGATTATAACTGACAACTAATGAAAACCCCAAATTCAGTATCTCAGAAAATTAGAATATTACTTAAGACCAATACAAAGAAAGGATTTTTAGAAATCTTGGCCAACTGAAAAGTATGAACATGAAAAGTATGAGCATGTACAGCACTCAATACTTAGTTGGGGCTCCTTTTGCCTGAATTACTGCAGCAATGCGGCGTGGCATGGAGTCGATCAGTCTGTGGCACTGCTCAGGTGTTATGAGAGCCCAGGTTGCTCTGATAGTGGCCTTCAGCTCTTCTGCATTGTTGGGTCTGGCATATCGCATCTTCCTCTTCACAATACCCCATAGATTTTCTATGGGGTTAAGGTCAGGCGAGTTTGCTGGCCAATTAAGAACAGGGATACCATGGTCCTTAAACCAGGTACTGGTAGCTTTGGCACTGTGTGCAGGTGCCAAGTCCTGTTGGAAAATGAAATCTGCATCTCCATAAATTTGGTCAGCAGCAGGAAGCATGAAGTGCTCTAAAACTTCCTGGTATACGGCTGTGTTGACCTTGGACCTCAGAAAACACAATGGACCAACACCAGCAGATGACATGGCACCCCAAACCATCACTGACTGTGGAAACTTTACACTGGACCTCAAGCAACGTGGATTCTGTGCCTCTCCTCTCTTCCTCCAGACTCTGGGACCCTGATTTCCAAAGGAAATGCAAAATTTACTTTCATCAGAGAACATAACTTTGGACCACTCAGCAGCAGTCCAGTCGAGACGCTTCTGACGCTGTCTGTTGTTCAAGAGTGGCTTGACACAAGGAATGCGACAGCTGAAACCCATGTCTTGCATACGTCTGTGCGTAGTGGTTCTTGAAGCACTGACTCCAGCTGCAGTCCACTCTTTGTGAATCTCCCCCACATTTTTGAATGGGTTTTGTTTCACAATCCTCTCCAGGGTGCGGTTATCCCTATTGCTTGTACGCTTTTTTCTACCACATCCTTTCCTTCCCTTCGCCTCTCTATTAATGTGCTTGGACACAGAGCTCTGTGAACAGCCAGCCTCTTTTGCAATGACCTTTTGTGTCTTGCCCTCCTTGTGCAAGGTGTCAATGGTCGTCTTTTGGACAACTGTCAAGTCAGCAGTCGTCCCCATGATTGTGTAGCCTACAGAACTAGACTGAGAGACCACTTAAAGGCCTTTGCAGGTGTTTTGAGTTAATTAGCTGATTAGAGTGTGGCACCAGGTGTCTTCAATATTGAACCTTTTCACAATATTCTAATTTTCTAAGATACTGAATTTGGGGTTTTCATTAGTTGTCACTTATAATCATCAAAATGAAAAGAAATAAACACTTGAAATATACCAGTCTGTGTGGAATGAATGTATACATTATACAAGTTTCACTTTTTGAATGGAATTAGTGAAATAAATCAACTTTTTGATGATATTCTAATTATATGACCAGAACCTGTGTATATATATATATATATATATTTAAGAAGTCTTTTGGATAATTGACGCCCATAGCTAACATTTGCGTTGCTGAACTGTATCATATTCCGCTTCGAAAATGAGATATTATAGCCTATAGCCTCAATTTAAACCATTTCACAAGTCAAATATCGGCGGTGTTTTACAACGGGACAGAATGATTGTGCTGCGAGTCTCAGCAGCACAAGATAATGACACTAATCCTGAAGATCAGATTAGCACCGTCCCGAACAGAGCTGAAACTAGCAGTGTCGTGTTGTTTTTACCAGTTTAATAACAGACTCTATCTCATCTTATTCAGGTCATTTGAACAGTTACGCATAGACTGCAGATGGCAGGTTTTTATATAATAAAGCTGCTTCATAAGTCAGAGCATTGTTGCTGTTTATATTTAATTTAGTGACACAGCATGTTTGGTGGCCATATGTTGTGCTGGATAATGAGATGCAGTCATCCTGTATTATCCTGTGGGCTCATGTTTGATTTATAAGTACAAATTCTGCTGATTTTCGGAGCTTATTTCAATGAGACAGCTGAAATTGCACAAATTAACTTTAACATTAATAAAAGATGCACCCTTTTAAATAATAAATTATAATTTATGCAAGCTTTTAAAAATGACTGAATGCCAGAAGATAGTGCTGATGGTATTTCAAAATAAACATAATAGGGTGGTTTAAAGCATAGTCTAAATTCATGCTGCTTAGTTCTTTGTTGTAAAGTGCAGAAACATCTACTGTACACTATATCATTAAAAAAAGGACATGTCATAGGACATTTTTGTGTTTATTATTATCTTGATAAATCTTGTTGCACATTTTGGTATTCATCACATTCATTAAGCTATTAGCAAGAACAGTGAGCTATTAATAAACTGTGAATGTTTTTCTGCATTGCATATCATACTGTACCTGTGTAGATTCCTCCATCAGTGGTTTCCAAATGAGGTTTAATGATATTTAAAAGTGTATTTTAGGTGGTGCATACAGTTAATGTCACTGTATGATGACTTCTTGAGCTCTGAATGAAAGTTTTATGAGAAGCATTTGAGAGTGAAAGAGTCTTTTAGGCAGCCAGAGGGAAATTTATTTCTATTTCATACAGAAGTATGTGAAGTAATTTTGAAGTGTGCAGCTAGGTCTTTCAAAAGGTCTATTTCTGAATTCATTTCACAGTAGCTTTCTTATCAGATCCTTTCATAATTCTGTGCAAGACTCATCCTCTCGCATTCTGGCTATTCAAAAACAGAAGCATGGAAACAATCTGATGGTTTCAATTTCTGCCTTTCATACCTCTGATTTCAGGGCAGGGCTTAAAAATGTTCAACACCTGTTTTTTTGGATTGCCGGTGATTAGCTTGATCAAGGGCTATTCAGAAGCTGCTAGTTGACATAATTAGTCTGGCGCTTTGTCAGTTTATGGCTTGTAAATGAGAGTCATTATGGCAGAATGCTCTCTAATATCCTCATGCTGTCTGAACTCTGCAGGTGGGGCTGAGATGCTAACCGCCTTTCGCTGTCTCTCACAGAAAACTAAACGATCAGAGTGTTTCTCTCTTCCGAGAGAACTTTTTCTCTGGTGATGGTTTATGTACTTACATGTGTTTCTAGTTTTCACAGAAAAGACAGAGGAACCAGTCAAATACACCAGTCAAACCATGATCCTTGGTTCAAAATTGTGGCTGATATTACTTCCAGTTCATTCATCAAATACAAATCGGAGGATAAAGGAATAGTTCACCCAAAAATGAAAATTTGCTTATAGTTAACTCACCCTCAGGCCATCAAAGATGTAGATGTGTTTGTTTCTTCATCGAAACAGATTCGGAGAAATGTATCATTACATCACTTGCTCACCAATGGATCCTCTGCAGTGAATGGGTGCCGTGAGAATAAGAGTCCAAACAGCTGATAAAACATCACAACAATCCACAGTTAATCCATATGACTTTAAATAACGTCTTGTGAAGTGAAAAGCTCCACATTTGTAATAAACAAATCACTGATACATTTTTAACTTCAAATCATTGGTTCCGAACAAAAGTCCAGTTCTGAACAAGTATGTCAATAGATTTTGATGTGAGAGGACAACAGGTGATGGACTTTTTAACTGGAGGAAGTGTTATTATCGATTATATACCTTTTTCTGAATGCCGAAGTCTCGCCCAACTAGAACGGTGCTTTACATTTCCGGTTTCTAGTCACATTTACATATTTTCCAAGCCGATAATATAACGTGAAACCTATGAAAATGATTAAAACAATCATGTGGCGCCATGTTTAATCACTTTACAGTGCCGCAATGACAGTCTTTTTGCAGTAAAGACCAGTCATAGTTTAATGAGTGGGAAGATGACATGAAGCGACGCAAGGTTAGCTGCATTGAAAACAAATGAGCGCACATACAGCTCCCGATTGGGGCGCAGTTCATGGGATTTTGTCCACAGAATGATAAGAGCAAACATTATTTTAACATATTTTATATTTCACACTCAGTATTTTAACTTAAGCGCTGCAAGCCATGTATACAGCGCCAGACATGACAGATTTTCTGATACGCAAAACAAGTACTTTAAAGGAATTCCTTAGCTTATTGCCTTTAGGCTACTGTGGCAGCCGACAACAGCACAGCTTAACCTCCGCACATTTTTATATTTAGTTATACTGAAAAAGTTTCAATTCAGTCGAACACGAGAGCATCCAAACGGAAGTTAGAATCCGTCATGGTGCCGCTCATCGGTTACTCAGGAAAAAGGGCTATAAATTAAAATTATAATGATGGATTTGTTTATTACAAACATGCAGATTTTCACTTCACAAGGTATTTATTAATGGACTGGAGTCATGTGATTACTTGTGGACTATTGTGATTGGCTGTTTGGACTCTCATTCTGACGGCACCAATTCACTGCAGAGGATCCATTGGTGAGCAAATAATGTAAAGTATAATTCTCCAAATCTGTTGATAAAGAAACCGAACTAAATCTTGGATGGCCTGAGGTTGAGTGATTTTTCATCAGATTTTCATTTTTGGGTGATCTATTCCTATTCCTGCATTGTGGCATTCAACACAAAAGCAATAGCAGGCTCGTCTCAGGTGGTCAATCCGTCTAAAGAAAGACAGCAGATTATAGAAGACAGACAGCATAATGCGTCTGGAACCATGTATTGTAGCTTTTTATCTGTGTGTGATCATGTAGATTCCTTAAATCTGCCACACACATTTCCTATTGTGTCAAAATGGCATTTAAAACACTTTATTTAATCGGCACGCTGTGATGGTTCATGTATTGATTTCAAGTGTTTTCATTTCAGCCTAAAGGGCGGCGACATCGACTTCCTGGGCATCAATACCCGCTAACCCTTTTGAAAGCACAAAGCTGAGGCTCTTTACATGCCAGACACCTGCAGCCACACAACCATAAAATTGGTATATTTAAGAGGAAGATTATAAGTTGACATTTTGACTTTTAAAATGCCACAAGTCCATTGGCCTCCTAATCCCCCTTTTGTTATGTGTGACATTTCATTATTTAGTATCCTGAAGGTTTCCTTGGCCTCTGAATCGAATGCAGAACAGGGTACATTTTAACACAGGCTGACACTAAATAAGGATTTTTTTAATGAAGGTTAAAAATTGACTGTTCTGATTGATTTAAGTCTCTTCATAAAAGGAAGTAGAAATACTGCATTTTTAAATGCTTGTTTTTTTTATTTTCCCTTTTTTATTTGAAGAAATTGTTAATTTGAGTTCTCTAATGGTATTTAGTTAAAACAGAAAAACAAGCTTATTTAGCAATGAAAAACAGCTGTGCTCTTTGATCTGTTGGCATAGGATATACCTGCATAAAGTTGTATGAGAGAGTAGTGGCCAGTCTGTGCTGTGCCCTTAAATGGACCCTGGACGACAAAACCAGTCTTATGTGTCAATTTTTTGAAATTGTGATTTATACATCATCTGAAAGCTGAATAAATAAGCTTCCCATTGATGTATGGTTTGTTAGGAAAGGACAATATTTGGCCGAGATACAACTATATGAAAATCTGGAATCTGAGGGTGCAAAAAAATCAAAATATTGAGAAAATCGCCTTTAAAGTTGTCCAAATTAAGTCCTTAGCAATGCATATTACTAATCAAAACTGAAGTTTTGATATATTTACGGTAGGAAATTTACAAAATATCTTCATGGAACATGATCTTTACTTAATATCCTAATGATTTTTGGCATAAATGTATTGTTGGCTATTGCTACAGATATACCTGTGCGACTTATGACTGGTTTTGTGCTCCAGGGTCACAAATGTCACCCTGTAGTATGTTAGAGGAAATATCTGATTTATGACATATCAAACATTATCAACTTTCAAGCCTTGATTTAAACTAAGCCATTTACAACAAGCCTCTGCCTTTTGGCATCTAAAGGTGTATGAATACAATTTTTGGTTTATTTTATTGTATTTCTGTCCCAAGCATTGGTTAATGTCTCGAGTCACGAGTCAGACAGACATCTCTACAGTTAGTATAATTATATGTAATTGCATTTTGTGATATTACTGAGAGTTTGATAAAATTGTAAGTTGATATCTATGCTATGCTGTATATGAATTATCTGAGGTTTTCCGTCAATGCTGAGAGACACTGTCTGGTAACACGACTGCTCAATGTCTTTAAATAAAGTGACAGGGAAAGGTGTCTGTAGATCCCTTGAGCTCATTTGTCAAATAAGAGGCTCTGTGTTTTGGCAGGGTCAGAGCAGAGGACGCTGGTCTCTCAAAGGCTGCAGGACAAAGACTTTTAATGGTGTCCTTCTGCTACAGAATTCAGACGCCACTGTATTTGAAACGGCTGCTGCAATCGATGCCCAAAGCATCTGAATTCTGCATCAGAGACTATCTGTCATGCTGTAATAAATGCACTGTTGATCTTCTTCAGTTTGAGACTCTTCTCCCTGCGATTTTCCTTTAGAGGCAGAAACATAGATAACTGATTGCATTTAATTCAGAAAGTAGATCTTGTTTTGAAAAAGCACTTGCATTTTTGTGTGCAATATGCATTAACCAGTCAGTAAACTGTCGGATGTACTATTTAGATATGTAGATAAAGATGTGTGTTTCTGAGACTTCAAGTCCCTTTATGCTACTGATTATGCTACTGACTTTTCCTGGCCTCTTTAATTGGTTCTACACTCCCTTTGGCTCTAAAAGTTCTGACACTAAAAACAATACAAGAGGAGGCCAGCTGAGATGTTAAGAGATTTCTGTGCTAAAAGTAATTACTCCCATTTAATTGCAGTAATTAGTCCAGTTAATGAGGAATTTGGCTGAAGCAGTGTGTAATTCAGATGTAGCTGCTGTTTGTGAGGTTGTTTAGGTGTTGTGCTGTTTACCTTCATGGTGATTTGACAGGGTGACAAAGCCACGGTTGGACTTTAAAGCTCTTCCGTTGCTACGGGAGACGTATCTCTGGATCTGTCTTGCCGTCAGAGCTGTTCACACCAGCCCGTCCCCATCATCCGAAACAGAGATGAAAAATCTGTGTTTTAGAGGAGAACAGTGAGCTCAGTACAAAC
Source organism: Schizothorax lantsangensis (assembly GCA_027422415.1). Lineage (NCBI taxonomy): Eukaryota > Metazoa > Chordata > Actinopteri > Cypriniformes > Cyprinidae > Schizothorax > Schizothorax lantsangensis. The sequence continues at coordinate 21,345,508 of CM049856.1, read as the reverse complement.
ACATTCACACTATTTACCCACATACAAACACTCATTTGCAAACAGGCTGTCGATGCTTGGTGGCTTACCACAAAACCGATATTTTTTTTCCATGTTATTATAGTGTTTGAAGCATATGAATGTAAAAAAGCCTGAAAGATGCATTGAACCAATATTTTGGCTTTGCCCACTGTGTGAATATTTCATCAAGCTCTTGGTGTGAGCAAACCTTAAACATAGTGAACTCACAAGAAATATGACCAGTGGTACGGTTGACAATCCGACTGACAGTTTGGAGTTCACACAGTTCATTCAATGCATGACCGCTGTAACACAAATGAGAGCTCAAGTGGTACCTGGTCTGCTCTGTCAGAAGGTGAATTGGTCATTAGAGGTGTAAGGCTCATGCATCAGGACTCCTACAGGGAACTGCGGTCTTGGTTCTCTTCAGACTTTTCCTGGGTCTGACTGATTATACACACAAGAGAAGCTGATGAGAGAACGGAGCCAGAGTCAGTGCTGCCAATCACAGCTGAGGTTCCTCACACCACAACACCAGGAAAAAGACTCAGACAGACAGTCTGTTAAAACCAGTGAGCAGTCTTGCTGTCTAGTGTTAGTATTTGCTTTGTTAATGAAATGATACTCTAGCATACATTAATATTGGATAAACAGTTAAATGTTTAATTAGATCGAACTTCTTAGGAGCTCATTTTGAGTTAAATTTGTATTTTTCTAATCAACATATCTACATCATTTTGAATACATTTTTTATTGAATTTGTTGCAGACAAACAAACATCATACTCAAGGCAGCAATTGAGTTATCTTTAAATGTTTGTTATACCAGATGTATTATTATTCAGGTTAGTTTCTAAACATACTGACCTTAACTAACTTGTGGAGCAAGACTCTTCAAACTGTTGATCTGATATGACAGTAATTAAACTGAAAGAGAAAACTAACTATAGAATAATATAATTTATTTTAATATTAATTAAAATATTAATATAAAACTAAACAAAAATGTGACTAAAATATGATTAATTAGAAGCACTGAAATTACTAATTGGAAATAAAAAAATAATATTAATAGGCAGCTCACTAGATTGTGAAACAATGCTAAAGTAGTATGTAATCTGTTTATGTACTATACTAGCACAAATCTAAATAATGTGTTTAGTACATAGCTTCCTTGTGCATTTGTTTTTCAAGATCTCCTGCCTTGAATATCTTACACAACAAGGCCAAAGCAACTTGCTTTCTTCTGCTCTTCAAGGTACTCATGAGCTGAACAAGTGTTTTTCATGCTTGAAAGCATATTTATTTCACTCGAGTCCATCTGACCTTGAAAGAAACAAAGTGTTCTCGATTTTCCAAGTTCAGGGATTGTTGTGAAATGTACTTTCTGAACATTGCACGCAGGTCAAGTCTAGACATTCAGATGTTTAGAGGTCTGTGGATGTTTGTGAAACAATCCGTGGTGTTAAGAAGTCAGTTTCATCCCGCGCACGTCCCGCTGCTCTGTTGCCCCGCATCAGTGTGTTTCTTCCAGTCAGAGACGAGCAGCATCTCACCCTGTTAAATATTCATACACTTAAAAAAATCCTCTGTGTTGACCCAGACAGACAGACAGCCCGGGAAAACCTGTATATTCATTACTCATCATTCATTGCATAAATTGAAAATATCCAGTGGGACGTATCTAAAAGTTGTTTCCATGGTAATTTGCTGGAGAAGCGGCACCCAGCGGGAGCTTCCAAATAAACCGTGCAAAACTTGAGAAGTTAACAAGACACAAGGGGAATACATTCTACACCATTAGCATCAAGCCTTGCTCTCTCTTCCTCTCTTTCTGTCAATCCATGACTTGCGGTCTCAGACGTTTCTCAGAAAATTCCCTAGGATAAATAAATGAAATTGTTTGCAAATAGAGAATGTATATATATATATAATATGGATTACTCAGATAATTTGGTTTAAGTTTTTGAATAAATTCAGCTTCAAAAAATTGAGTTTTGTTTTTCAGGAATCTTTGAGGAATAGAAAGTTTTGATTACATAAATGCAGCCTTCATAAGCATAAGAGACTTCTTTCAAAAATAAAAAATCTTAATTATTCCTTGTGGCCAGCAGAGTAAAATATAATTATGTACTTGATGTACGCTTGTATTTATATGAGAATATCAACTTCAGACATTTTCTTTCTTGATTTTATGCTCTGGGTTGATGGGAGACGGGCAGATATTGAGCAAAGGCTTCTGGGAGACTTCTGAGCTCATCACAGAGCATCTAATCAGCCCCCCCCCCCTCTCTCTCTCCCTCTCTCCAAGTTTTTAGCAACCTTGACCTTTCCTCTGCAATAAAACCTGCCTGTCAATCACAGATGTCTATCAGGACTCGTCTCAGAAGAGAGAAGCAGGCAGAATACCAAGACTTGCTTCTCACATTGTATAGCATATCTCCAATGTAAATCCCAGCTGATCAGGGGTTTGATTTTGGACTGACTGATTGAAAGGTCACAGAAACATTTACCTATAGGTGAATGTAAAACTAATTCAGCTACATATGCATATGTACAGAAAAGATCAGAAAACAGCGTTCAGAATCACTGTGCACATTTATATCATCTCACTGACAGCCCACATACTGCATGTTAATTTACTCCAAGAAATAAAAAATTATGCAAGCACAAATAAAAAGGCCTATTCGAGCGCACAGATAAACCAAAGTCTGTTTACTTTACCTCTGTTTGTTTGCTTTTATGCCTTGTGTTGTTGTCTCTTCTCTTCCGTGGCTTTATTTTTTTTTCTGACAAGCTGTCATTTTCTCGCAGGCTTTTGTTCTTTCAAATAGCATGAATTATGCTTTCTCTCTTTCTTTCATTCTCTCTCCTGTCACTCTGATCAAGTGTTTTCTGAAGAGTTTGGTGCAGAATGAAAGTGTCTTAGTGAGTCTGCCTGTGAGCTTTCACAATCCTCAGAGTATTCGCACATGCGTCTGTGTTTTAGAAAGATAAATAAAGATCTTCTGTGTAGCTCTTCTTTCCTCTCGTACAGAGAAAATATTGATCTCAAAAAGACTAGAATTAATTTTACATTTTAGAATAAACAAACAGAAAAAAAATATTTTTTTTAAACTATATGTGAGCTGTTATGTATAATATTACAAGCAAAATATGACGTCAATCAACTCTTTCCTGCAACAGTCTTCAAGTGATACCAATTTTTTGATCAGAAATACCAAACTTGAATTTGGTAACGCAGCACAGTTTGCATGAGCTTGCTTTTCCTGTCTTAATAGCATATTTCAAATTAGTAAAAAAATCTAACAAATGTTTATTTGACTCAAATCACCCTAAAAAACTACTATAATCTAATATAATGTTTATATAATATTTTCTATAGTGCATAATGTCAGTGGTGATTATCTAAATATGCTTTGTTATATTACCCATAATGCTTTGTTTAATCTCACTGCACAGTCTGCACTGTAAAGGAATGTTTTGGGAGAAAGTGACCTTTTTAAACAGGAAAGCAAAGAGAGAGAAAGTTAAATAGAGAGAGATACAAAAAGGGAGAGGTGAATAACAAATCAGGCCCTTATTTAGAGTGCGCAGACTATTTCTGATCTTATAACGATGTTCCTCTGGATTTACAGCATGCCTCAGGAGACGGATGGCCAAATAAGATCATTATTATTTCCTTGGGCATGTTCTCTCCCTCCTTCGGTGCAAACTGTCATGCGATAACCTCCTGAAAAATCAGCCTCACTAAACCTACAGGAGTCTGGAGCAGTTTGAAAACACTACAGCTTTTCATCTCGGCGCATTTCCTTTTGATATCGAACATGCAGCGATGCTGTATTAATCATAGAACTGGATTTGAACGGATGCGACGCTTAATTCAAACTCAGCTTAGATGAAATCCAGAGAGAGAGCAGGGATACCTCAGAACGCAGGAAAGGGTTTTGTTGTTTATCTCTTTGATGAAATCAGTTGTTTGTCCCCAGAAGTCTGTTGTCTGTAGCTGGGTGTTTCGATTCTCATGGTCCCTTTGCAGTGTTCACAGCTCCCTACACACAGAAAAGGGGATATTTGCAGATGTTTCCAGAAGATGAGATGACACAATTTAACAAAGATAAATGTAATTTGAGCTACCGTACTATCATATATAAAAAATAACGTTAAAAAATGATGTATTATATACTTTATGCACATCTCATGTGTAACTTATTTCACTTTCCTTTGACAGCGGTCACTCATCTTATGATATAATGACTGTGCAGACAGCAGTATATCAGTAAGATGATGTTAATAACAAATTCATGGTGCACCAGCCTTTATTTTCAGGTCCACAAAATGGCTCATTTTTAACAGGTTTCATCAGGACAGGAATGCAGTGACCTCTCCTCCGTGTGGGTGGAAAGCTGTCTGAACGTCCACAGTTTAATATATTCCACAAGCTGCCAACAATTAAATCATAAGCTTTCAGGTATAACGGCACTTTTTCCACTCGGCTAAACCGTGTGTCAGAGAAGAGCTGTTAATGTATGAGCTTAGTAAATGATACACGCTGTTTACAAAAACACCTACACAATTACACTTTACTTTGTTTATCGCTGAGCATGAGTCAACTTTTACTGTCTCTATACCTACTGTCCAAAAGTGGTGTATTATAAAATGTAAACTTTTGAAAAGTGTGTGTATGTATATATATATATATATATATTCACACTCACATACTGACTTTTTTTTTTACAGGATTTGAAAAAAAATGCAGCAATGAATGTTTTAAACAGTTTTATGCTACACTGTCACTTCTCATTAAATTACATGCTTAATTAAACAAGTTATATTTATTTAACTTGCTTAATTATGCATGCAATTTAATGCACTTTTAAACATTTCTTACACATTTGATTAGACTTCCAGAAGACATTTCTATACAGATTATCTACCAATCTATCTATCTATCTATCTATCTATATATATATATATATATATATATATATTGTAAGTCTGATCAAATGTGTAAAAAAGACAATGTTAGAAGTGCAGCTGACATTACTCCTAATTGGAAATGCAAGGTCAAGTTGAGTGCACTGCATTGTGAGTTTGGTTCGTCCCGGTCCAAATTCTGCCCTGGTGAACTTGTTTTGATTTTGTCAGTTCAGTGGTTTGTTCTCATCTGTAAGGATCCATTTCGAAACTCAGGGTCACTGTGTCCATCCTGGGACCGAAGCGACCACAAACATTTTACTAACGGAGAGCTTCATCCATCAGTGTCAGCTCTAATATTGCGGTTCCTACTGATGTCTGTTGGGCAGGTAGGACCTTTGTTTTGGCCGTTTATGTTTTTAGACATGTTGACTTGCAGCATGCTGCACTCTGACACCTGCCTGCCAAAGCAAATAAAAGCAATTTCAGACTATTTAAACACCTCAGTGCTCTCTACGTCTCTCTGTGGGATTCTCACAAGCTGGAAAAAAAACATGCTGGATACGTGAAAGACTTGCATAGCTTGACTTTAGCCTGCCTGATTGACATGAAAGCAACCAACCACAATTTATTATTATTATTTGCTTTTACATGCCGTTTAGGGGCAGAGTTATCTGAAATGGATTATAATGCATGTGTCAGCTTGAGTCTAAGGAGAAGTTCACCATTATATGGGCTGTATTGTGCCCTTCAAGGTGGTATTTATTTGCAGAAGTGCACTGGGATTAGTCTTTCCGTGTCACAGTCTATAAAAACACAGTTGAATTGCCTCTTTTAGAGATTAATGACTGTCTACAGCTTCAGGTTTAATCTGTCTGGAAGGTCTGACATCGTGTGGCTTTGTGAAGCAGCCGTTTATTGCCACTGGAATGATCTGATCACACTTCTATTACAGAAAGTGTCATCTTGATAAATGGGATTCACTCTGGAGTGACATGTGCTCTATGTGTTCTTAATAGGAGAGAGATTGTGAGGTCAGTGCTTGATTTACAGCTATTTTAAGGCTTCAGATCTGTTTATTGTTTATTGGAAAGAGATTTCAGGATGAAAAGAGGGAGGATGTGCTTGTGAGCGGTTTGTGAGCCTCTAAACAATGTGAGGAAAGAATCCAGTTTATGCACCCAGATTTATTGTGTGATTTATGGTCTTGGAGAAACAAGAGCATGTAGCATTTTAATTGCACAGTCAGCATTTGTAAACAAAAGTTTGAGTTGCTGGAATATTTGACAGCTTTTGACTTCTGGAAACAACACAAGCTAGTTAAGCCAAGTTAATTAATGCAAGTTTTTTTCTAGGCCTAGTATTACTTATTTACTAATATATTATTTATTAATAATATTTTGAATTAGCATTTATTTGTATATTTTTATTTAAATTTTAGCTTAAGTATTAGTAATTTTGTTATGTTTTTGTTAATGTTTTAAATTATTCAAAATTATTTTACAAAAATATTTTTAATCATTATAGTACTTAAATTTCAACTTATTTTATTTATTTTATTTAATTTATAAGCATACAGTATAAATTACAGTATATACAGTATATACATACAGTATATTTTTAATAGGTGGCATATATTTTCAGGTTTCTAAGTTTAGGTTCATTATCTAATTTCTATATTATAAAAAAAAAAATTTAAGCTTTATTTCAATTAACAAAAATTAATAGCTTTAGATTGTTTTAGTTTCCATTAATGATCACCGTACCGGTCATAATTTACAGATACGGATTTTTTCTCACGGATGTTGTAGTAAAAATATCTACCAGGGCAGGCTAGCTAGTTTATGCTACTGTTGAAACAAGCTGGCCAAAAGCAGTCTTAGCTGGTTTAAGCTGGCCTCCCAACCTGGCCAAACTAGTTTTCAGCTAGTCTAGTTGGATTCCCTCCCAACTGTTTATTTTCAATTCATTTATTTATCAGTATTAACAGCACGTAAACACCATATTTGTTTCTTTCCTTAGAGCTGTTTTAATGGACCAATTACAGCAATTTGTGATGACTGGATAAAGATTAAAACAAATACAAAGCAATAAGACAAAGAAACATCCCGAGATTTGACTGCACCCAATGTAGTTTTCATTTTTCCAACCTTTTTAGTACCCAACAACATTTTCAGCCCACAAAACAATTACAATCCACAACTGATTATCTTCATTCTGCCTTCTTCCAATGTTCACTGGCACCTTACTATAGGCTGATCCAATAATAAAGAAGAGCTGTAGCTCCTGCTGAGAGTTTGACTGTGCGCTGGTCTCCAAAAGCTGTCTCCAAATCTCTGATCCCTTTAGGATTCATCTGCCATTTACAGTCTGTGTCAGGGATGTTCTTTTTTACTTATACTGTCTTCACTGTGTCGCCAAGCTACATCCTGTTAGAACACATTGTCATCCAATTCCCTAATTAGGGAGTAAAAACACACTCGAGATCTCAAGCTGTTTGAAAACAGAAATAACAGTATGTCTCTGAGGTATCTGCTCTTCTGGGGTTCACAGTCTTCCTAAGGCTTTGTTTTGAGATGTATAAGATGTACTATGAAGGCAAAATAAACCTTGATGATTGTTTCTGGCTGTCACAAAACACGTTAAAAGGGGTAGAAAATGAAAATCTGTCATCATTTACTCATCCTCAATGTTGTTCCAAATCCATATGATTTTCTGTCTTCATGTAGAATATTGAAAGGAGGATTTTGAGATTTGAGAGCTAGAGTGGAAAATCAGAAAAATCATGAGTTGAGAGTGACATGAGGGTGAACAAATGATGACAAGTTTAATTTTAAGGCAAACTGTCCCTTTAAGACTGATTTAGCAAAAACACACAATTATAGAGACTTTAGTGCTAGCATGAGAGTCTACACATTTGCAATTAAATTTTCCTAACTCCAGACAGTGTTAAAGTCCCAGTGGAGAGCTGCTGTAATCCTATAGGAATGAGCCAGATGATCTGACAGCAGTTCAGTACAGAACTTCCCTCACATGTCTCAATAATGGAAGCACTTCCTGACAGATAAACACAACTCCAGATGTTGTCTTCAGCACAGCGATGTCGCACAAGCAGGGTTTTTTTACTGGTAGCAGGAAAACAAAAGGATTTCCTTCACACCTCAGTGAAATATTACAAATATCTAAATAAGACAAGCAGAGAGATGCCAACATGTGCAGTAGTGGTGGAAATGTTCAATAGCTTTTTTTTGTAGCCAAAAAAGGTATGTTCTTATAAAGAATATATTATTGTTCACTTTCAACTATAAACCTACCCTGAGAAACATTCACTGGATTAAAAAGTATGGATTAAAACTGTCTGTGTGTGTGTGTGTGTAGGTTTATATATCCTGGTGGGGACTTAAACCTGAATACACACAGACTCATGGGGACTCGTGTCATGGTGGGGACCTAAATTGAGGTCCCCATGGGTACAAAAGCTTATAAAGCTTATAAATCTTACAAAAGCTTATTCTCCATCATCCGCATTGCTGCTATGTGTACATACCCGATACAACCTGTTTGCACATTCCTCTTGCACATCCCTGGTTATATTAATATTTATTAAATCCACAGTAGACTGTATTGCACATTTTATTTCATTGATTCTCTTGTGTTATGTTTCATTTTTTATTCTTTTTTTTGCACTGTCCGTTGAGCGGACCTGTCCTGACCTACATTTCACTACTGATTATACCCTGTATGATTGTGTATGTGACGAATAATAAAGAACCTTGAAACTTGAACCTTGAAATCATACAAAATTAGTATTTTTGAGAGAGTAAAAATGCAAGTTTCCTGTAAGGGGTAGGTTTAGGTGTAGGGTTGGTGTAGGGCGATAGAAAATACGGTTTGTACAGTATAAAAAACATTACGCCTATAGAGAGTCCCTACAAGGATAGCTGACCAGACGTGTGTGTGTGTTTCTATATCTATATCTATATCTCTCTCTCTCTCTCTCTATATATATATATATATAATGATTTCTGAAAGATCATGTGGCTGGAGAAATGATGCTAAATATTCAGCTTTGAAATCACAGGAATAAATTACATTTTAAAATATATTCAAATAGAAAACAGTTATTTTAAATAGTAAAAATATTTCAAAATATTACTGCTTTTGCTGTACTTTGGATAAAATAAATGCAGGCTTGGTGAGCAGAGACTTCTTTAAAAAAAAAAAAACATTTAAAAAACTTACTGTTCAAAAAATATTACAACTAGACTTTCCAGCCAGTGATTACCAAGCATTTTCAATGTATGGAAAAGAACAGATTTGATATTTTGATAATAACTTTTATATTCCACAGAAAAAAAAGGTCATTCAAGTTTTGAAAGACACAGAGTAGAATTCTCCATTTAGACTCGATCTTCAGAAAGTACATTTACTATTTTTCTTTTATTTTTTGTTTACCTTTTTTTAACAATCATGGAACTTAATTATCAAAGACAATAATTATTTAATCCACTTGGCTCAAAAATCTGAGGGAGCGCATGCAATCTGAACGGTATGACGCATTTAAAAGTCAAAGAACGATCAACAACAGTCTCTGACATTCTCATAATGACTGTTTTTGATCAAACTGGATTTTTTTTTTTTTATCAGACATGCTTTTAAGAATCTTTGTGTCTGAATGACATATTCGAATGACTCACTTCCTCTCAGTGGCAAATGAGGCCTGTCTTTCTGATTACAGTTTGTTTCTGATCACAAACATTTGTTGAGACTTTCAGGCCTGAAGAGGCGGCTGTCATTATACAGCTCTCTCTCTCTCTCTCTCTCTGAACCCTTCTGAGAGCTCTCCTGCCTAGCGAGGTGTTAATCTTGAGATGAAAGACGTGCTGTAATTGCCTCACACTTTCTTTTCCCTGAAAGATGCTGCTGTTCTTCAGCTCTGAAGATCACAGCAATATTGAACCTCTTGTGTCACTCTTAAACTACAAAATAATTATTTTTCAGGGAAGCATTGCCTTAATATGTTAAAAAATTGAATATTCAAATAGCATTACAAAACTTTTGTACGATGACATTTAAAGCATTTGAAGAGCAGTTAAAATACTTGTCACATATTTTATATAATCGTGAGTGTGTATATACTATTATAATATATATAATTTATTTATATTTTTCCCCCCTTTTAATCTTTCATATTTTACATTGGCTCCTTGGGGATCTGTAGAGCCCAGTTTAAAACATCACTGCCTTAGACCAGACTAGGTTTGTTTAGTACTAATTTTCAATCTGTTTGGACTTTGCAGAAGATGGAACTGTACAAATTCAGAGAGGAGGAGAGTCAGAATCAGAGAGAGAGTTTGACCCTTTCACCAGCAAACAGGAGCCATCAACTGATGTCCAGCAGCTCACCACAGCTGCGGTACCAATCCTCCCCAACCTAAGACTGCTCAAACTCCACTCAGCTCTTCTGACCAAGAGCTTCGAGGGAGATCAGCAGTTTTTTAAAGAGGCGCCAAACACCGTGCCAACAGTCTCTACCTCTACATCTAACACTGAACATTCACTTCTGGTGCCTCAGGAGGATGCAGCAGTCTTCTCTGACCTTGCGACCACATTGACCATGACTGCGGCAACATCTGTGGAACAAAGAAGGCCCAGCAAAAGCCGTAGTAGAACATCAGAGAAGATCATGGTCACCTCTCAGCCTCTCACAAACCCCACCATTCCAATAAGCACTCCCACAAGCACAGGTCAAAAGACAACTCTCAACACAACAACAAAGAAAGCCTTTGACAAGGAAAGTACTTTGCCACCACTGTCTCTGTCAACTTCACCAAAGAAAGAATCACGGAGGCCGGAGGGGAAAACCACACCAGGATATTTCTCTGAGACCTCTCCAGGTACATTAAGAACATTATAACAGATTGATTTGGATGGATTCACTGTAGATATGGATGGTTATAGATGGTTATGGATGGATATGGATGGACACAGATAGATATTGATAATATATATGGATGGTTATAGATGGATATGGATGGAAAGATAAATATGGAGAGATATGGATGCTAGATATGAATAGATCCGGACGCATAAATGAGGACATGGGTAGAAATATATGTATATGGATAAACAGATAGATATGGATCTATATAGATAAATATGGCAAGATATGGATGGCTAGATCTGGAGGAGATCTAAGATATAGATAGTCGATATAGATAGATATGGCTAGATATGGATGCTATATCATTGCTCTTTTGTTGATTTTGATTGCTTCCATTGTCCTCATTTGTAAGTCGCTTTGGATAAAAGCGTCTGCTAAATGACTAAATGTAAATGTAAATGTAATATGGGATAGAAAGATATGGATAGATACAGATGGATATATGATGGATATGAATAGTCATAGATGGATATTGATAATAGATATGGATGGCTAAAGATGGATATGGATGGAAAGATAAATATGGATGCTAGATATGAATGGATACACATGGCTATATGAGGGCATGGATGGATATAGATGGATATGGATATGGATACATAGATAGATATGGATGGATATGGATGGTAGATATACATAAATATGGCAAGATATGGATGGCAAGATGCATGTGGATAGATAGCTATGGATAGATACAAATGGATACAGATGGGTATGGATAGATATTATATAGATGGATATGGATAGATACAGATGATATAGATGGGTTTGGGTAGATATGGATGGGTATGGAATGGATAGATAGATTAATATAGATAAATATGGATAGACAGATAAGGATATTGATGGATATGGCTAGATATGGATGCTAGATCTGGAGGATATAGATGCATATGGATAGAAATATATGGATAAATAAATACAGATGACATAAATGGGTATGCATAGATGAATATAGATTGATAGATATGGATATTGATGGATTTGAATAGATATGGATGGATAGGTATGTATAATTACAGATATGAATGTGTAGATGTATATGAATATGGACAAATGGATATGACTAGATACAGAAAATATAGATAGATTTGGACAGGTAGATAAATATGGATATAGATGGATATGGACAGGTACAGATGGCTATGGCTAGATATGGATGAAAGATATAGATGTATATGGATGTTGATCTCTATGACAATGCACAGGCCTCCGAGCTAATGGAGGATTATTGCACACCCAACTAAACATAAGACAGCTGTAAAAGGGGTGACTTCAGAATGGTGCCCTTTTCTCTCTCTCTGTCTTTCTTTTTCCAGCTCACTGCGATATGAACTTCACAGACGCCGAGGGTTATATTGAGCTCCCCCCGGATGTCTCGTTTGATTCCCACATTCATTGCACCTGCCTGGTTACTGTATATCTGGGTTATGGCATTGAGATTCAGGTCAGTACTTTTTCATCTAATGCTTTTATCATATGCAGATTAGGAGACGCATCTCTCTCACACATCTTTGTCTCTCAAGGGCAACAGAATGTCATTTCCATCTCCTCTACACTTAACATTGAAATTTCATAAGTGTATCCAGAAATTTAAAAAACTCTCAGCCTGTCCCTACAGGCTCAGTATGACAAGATATTGTTTTCTGTGCTTTCTGCATAACTACATGGATATGAGATAAATATGTTCATTCTCCTAAACAGCAAGTATGGACTGAGAAGCCTTACAACTGCAAACAGGCCACTGCAATTGTAAAATTGCTATAGACGGAACAGTGCTTGAATGTGTGTCAGACAGTAATGCAAGAAATACAATACAACTGAGAATTAAAAAAGTGAAGAAATAACACAGATAATTAATAAAGTATGATGATATTAGTGAACGCTTAGTTGAGGAGCATGATTAAGAGCACTTATCTTTAAATCACAGAATGATATCTTTGATAAACCAGTATGATTATGAACAACAGAGGTAAACTAGGTGCTTTTTTAAATAGTTACAAAGAGGATTTACAAAGTGTCTTACTTCATTACTCAAGCCAAGAGAGAACAAGCCATTCATTTTGAGCAAATGAAGCGTCGCAGACAATGTCTATTCTGCGTTTCATGCAATCAGGTGGAACTTGTTATTGTTCCTGTCAGCCGTCCAACTCAATACGGTTCGATCGACTGCACTGCAATTTCTCAGACCTCTAATTTTGGATTGATCAGAAGAGAGAGAAGTGCATTTAAAAACTGATTGTGAGGAGACAGAACATTGCATATAAAAGTTTTAGAGAAAAACAGACAGATGCTGCCAATTCTCTCTCAGGCATTTATAAAGGCCTCCAGTCTGAAGTTGTGAAAGTTTCCGTATAGAGATCCAGGAGGACCGTCATGTTCGCAAATCAGTGTTTGACTGCAGCACAGCTGCTGTGTCAAATGAAACAAAATTTCCTCTAAAAAGCCCTACAGTAGATACGTTGGAGGAGAATCATGCTGAATCATACATGTGATGCTCTCTTGACTTTCTGAACATTTTAGATGTGACGGCCTCATCAGGATTTTGACATTTGATCTCTGTGCTTTGGTGAATTTAGTTTTCCCAGTACTTGCTTACAATATTCACCAAAAGCTGACATTTTTCATTTATTTAAAGGTCTGTTTGAAGTCAAAACTTTTTCATTTGTAATGCATATTGATCTTATTTAAGTTGAGGCAGATCATGAAAATGCTGAAGTGTTTTTGAAATGTTTATGTTTGAGGATATTATATTGAGTGTAAAATAAAGTTTAATGCACTGAATTGATCGCAAAATGTATCCTACAAACTTAGAAAGTTCTGATCATACGTTTGCTTTTTTATATCTAGCAAAAACAAGAGTCCTTAAAAATAATTGCTCTTTCCTGACATCTGTAATTCTCCAAGTGGCCAATTTAAAGCCAGTGATTTTGAAATGTGCTTGCTCTGGAAGGAGATGCTAAGGCTCACTGGCCGCATATTTGTTTGAATATGGATGTTTAAAGATCCATGTGGTTAAAGATCAGGACAGCTAAAAGCTGCGGGTTCCAACTCCAAAGAGGTGAAATGCAATACCATTGTGCCCATATTTGGCAAAAAAAAAAAAAAAAGAGAGATGCAATTCCATTGTCACATGATGAAATAATTTCAGAAAGAAATAAAGTTTATGAAATAAATTATATTTTTATAAAGTACTACTCTAAAGAATTCATTATGTGCATCTTTAGCCACATGATGCCATGTACAACCATGTCTGTATACATGAGTGACTCTTATGAAAAACATAAGTTGTAAGCCATTTACTGAATGTGTTTAATTCACTAGAAAGTACTGATTCGTTCATTCATTCCTTCATTCAAGTATTAGTTGGACTAGACCGGTAACATTGTACAGTTTTGAATCACCTAAAAGAACATGCTCATAAGAGTCATTCTTTTGGGAATCAGTTAGACTGCTCTGAATGTACTAGCTATGCTTTTTCATACACTTAAAAAAAAAGAACTGGCTCATAAGAGTCAGGAATCAGATTACTATGTTTGCTGTTTCACACTGTATTGGAGGTGTTGCAGGCGGCCCACTTACAAGATGTAGCAAACAGTCAGTATCATACTGTCAGAGTATTTTAATACAGTTTTCAGCACGCTCATTGGAAGAATGAATGTGCACGAGCCGTTAACAGAACTGAATATCATTTTTTAAATAATGATTTGTGAAAAAGCCTTGAACTGTATTTTCAATTCCATATGAAAAGCCTCTGTTTTATGTGTTTTCTGATACTGCTATGAATTGTGTGAAAACATTTCTAGCTAAGTTTGTGCTCCTTTTGCTGATTGGCTATCAATCATTATCTTTTATGAGACCAAGGTTGTGGTGATTCATGGCCATTTGCTGTGATTTGTGGAACAGATGCTGAAGTACATGAGTCAGCTTCCCTCAAAATCCATAATATATATTCTTTCATAGAACGTCTAGATTGTTGTGAGAAGTTCATGATCTAATCAATGCTTGTGTGTGCTGATGAATGGGTGGACAGTGTTTAGTAGTGAAGTTGGAGGTTCAGTTGAGCTGTAATTAGAGGTACCTTGTATTCACAATGCTGTCTCTCCAGGGTCCAGTGCTCTGTCAGCCAGACCCTCATTAACTTTCCACAAACTGGTCTGCTAGAGTCCACAAAGGTCCTGTGAAAGGCCACAAATCATTAAGATTCTCAACACCGTTTCATTTTAATTGCTTGTCGACCTGTTGGCCATGACAGCGCTCATATTATTCCATACACACTGCCCTGCTAACCCTACCCAGCTTAGGGGTCAGGGAGCGTCAACCGAACATCTGATGACACACTTTTAAACCTAGTTTATGGAAATTAAGGTCTTTGTGCTTGTTCAGCTGGCATTTGAGTTTAAATAGCTCAAATTATAGCAGAGCAAACGAGCTAATATTCACAGAAAGGAGTCACTTGAACCTGAGGACAGTTTCAGGGTCTTGGCACCAGATCTGAAATGAGTTTTTCAGTCAAGGTCTCAGTTGGAGAAATTGCTGTCAGCTGATATTAATTCACCTTGGCTCCAGCATGTGTCATAAAAAGCAGAGAGATGTAAAGTAAAAGAGTGTCAGGGACGGTTATTCCTCTCAGCCTGTGAGACTGACAAATCACAAGGGAAAGAGAAAAGCAAAGGCATTGGAAATATGAAGCTACATTTATCATGCATGTATTCAAATCAATGCAATTTTTTGTGCAGGTCATCAGCTCCTTCACCCTCTGGCAAATTATTTTACGTGGCTTCATTTAAAAGGAAAGAAGGTCTGAAACTCTGCTGGGTCTAGCATTATTTATTTGTAAATATCACTGGTTTTAAGCTAGCTACCACAGAAGGGAATGATGGAACAAAGTCATATGTCTCTTTAATTAAATGGACTTTTATACCGCTTTGTGTTACAGTGATGTGACCGACTGTTATTACAGAATGAGCCTAAGTTACAGTTTGTCAATAACGTTAGTGTGTTACCTGCTTCGTCCTCGAACCGAGTTCCGCCTTTAAAAAACTACCAGGACCGAGTGAATTTCTTGAATTTAGGTTCCATTACAGGTTCTCAAACGTGCATTCTTTTCCGAATGCGAAACGAATTACCGCAACAACGCCGTTACTCAAAGTTCATCTCAAAACATAGACCAGCGTGGTTTGATTCCAGAACGAATGACTCTTTTGAGCCGGTTTCTTTTAGTGAATCAATACAGCGCGCCAAAACAATACAGGACAACAGTGTAGTCCAGTTCCCTAATGAATGAATCTCGTTGAGCCGATTTTTTTTAGTGAATCAAAATCAGTGTGGTTCCTGAATCGTATATGAATTAATGAATTAATCTTTTTTTATTTCATTTTTTTTATTATTTAATCTGTTCTTAAAGGTCAGTGAAATTTTTTGGACATTATTTTAATAACTTTTTGGAATACGTTAATTCAATTCAGATTTTTTCATATCTGTTTTGTTGATAGCATTTCCAAGAAACTGCTAAAGGACAATATGCTCTTTTCCCCCCCACAGATATCTAAGTCTCTAAAGTATACTCAGTACAAATTCTCAGTGAGTTAATATCTGTATTGCAACAAGAAATCTGTGTAGCACCTGTCCTGCTCTCACAGCTGTAAAAACATATCAGTGTGTATCAGTACCAGCTCTGATACAACCGGGCAGCTCAACACTTCACACAACACTGTTCAATATGCTTATCTCAGTGACACATGCAACAAAACCGATCAGAAGAACCTCCACACACACTTTCATATTCTGGACCCACTGAAGTGCACCCACAACACAATTTCAGTTGAGCTGATCCTAATAGATATCTACACAGATGCAATCATGTAAGTCTGGAATATCACAGCCTACCTTTTGATCTGATTCTGCCCTTGTGCTGCAGGTGCTGAATGCGAGTTTGGATGATGGGATGGAGGCGGTTCTAGAGGATCTAGGCGGACCCATGGCCTCAATTCTGGCCAACAACTCCATGTTATCCAGAGGTCTGGTGCTGCGGAGCTCTAGTAACCAGATCTCAGTGCAGTTCAGCAGTGAATGGCCCACTCAGCCTGGGTTATTACTTTTGCGGTATAGAGGTACCATCTCACTGTTTTGTGCTAATATTTTTTAATGATTTTCCTTAATATTAAGAGGAAAAATCTATTTGCTATATGATTCTTACAGAATCTGGCCTACAGAACTATAAACAAATGTTAGTACTGATTGGTTTATAATGTCATGGAAATAAAACATCATCTCTCATGCTAAAGTCCTTGAAGGGTTTGATACTGATGGCAATCCTCAGTGTAAACATGTTGAGGTTGTTTTCCACAGGAGACAGACAGCATCTGTCTGTTTTGTCTGTGTGTGTGTGTGTGTGTGTGTGTGTGTACATGGGCAAAGAAATGTCCTAATACACATTTATTTTCAGGCAGACAGCTCAGATTACTGTTGAAAATTGACTGTTTTTGATTTTAATATATCTTAAAATGGAATTTATTCCTGTGATGTAAAAACTGAATTTTCATTTAATACTCCAGTATCCAGTGTCACATGATACTTCAGAAATCATTCCAATATGCTTATTTTGTGCTCAAGAGCTCAAGAAACATCTCTTATTATTATCATAATTAAACGTTGTGCTGCTTAATATTTTTGTGGAAACATGATACAATTTTTCAGGATTCTGCGGTGACCGAGAGAGCTCAACGCGCTGCAAATAGAAAAAACACCTGCAAATTAAGAAAACAACTTCATCAATTTGACAACACGGGCGCTACAAAGGCTCACAACACAACCAAACAAAGAAACGCGCTGCAAATAAAATTCTTTATTTGGTTGTGTTGTGAGCATTTGCAGCAATTGCTGTCAAATTGATGAAGATTTGCTGGTGCTTTTTCTATTTGCATGTGTTTTCTGAAGTTGCAGCACGTTGAGCTCTCTCGGCCACATAGGATTCTTTGATGAATAGAAAGTTCAAAAGTACAGCATTTATTTGAGTGTGTACTGTATATACAGGTGCATCTCAATAAATTAGAATGTCGTGGAAAAGTTGCAAAACATGCACACAGACTGAAGTAGTTTAAGTCTTTGGTTCTATTAATTGTGATGATTTAGGCTCACATTTAACAAAAACCCACCAATTCACTCTCAACAAATTAGAATACTTCATAAGACCAATAAAACATTTTTTTAGTGAATTGTTGGCCTTCTGGAAAGTATGTTAATTTACTGTATATGTACTCAATACTTGGTAGGGGCTCCTTTTGCTTTAATTACTGCCTCAATTCGGCGTGGCATGGAGGTCATCAGTTTGTGGCACTGCTGAGGTGGTACGGAAGCCCAGGTTTATTTGATAGCGGCCTTCAGCTCATCTGCATTGTTGGGTCTGGTGTCTCTCATCTTCCTCTTGACAATACCCCATATATTCTCTATGGGGTTCAGGTCAGGCGAGTTTGCTGGCCAATCAAGCACAGTAACACCATGGTCATTGAACCAGCTTTTGGTACCTTTGGCAGTGTGGGCAGGTGCCAAGTCCTGCTGGAAAATGAAATCAGCATATCCATAAAGCTTGTCAGCAGAAGGAAGCATGAAGTGCTCTAAAATTTCCTGGTAGATGGCTGCGTTGACTGTGGACTTCAGAAAACACAGTGGACCAACACCAGCAGATGACATGGCAGCCCAAATCATCACTGACTGTGGAAACTTCACACTGGACTTCAAGCAACATGGATTCTGTGCTCTTCCTCCAGACTCTGGGACCTTGATTTCCAAATGAAATGCAAAATTTACTTTCATCTGAAAAGAGGACTTTGGACCACTGAGCAACAGTCCAGTTCTTTTTCTCCACAGCCCAGGTAAGATGCTTCTGACGTTGTCTCTGGTTCAGAAGTGGCTTGGTAGCCCTTTTCCTGAAGACGTCTGAGCGTGGTGACTCTTGATGCACTGACTCCAGCTTCAGTCCACTCCTTGTGAAGCTCTCACAAGTGTTTGAATCAGCTTTGCTTGACTGTATTCTCAAGCTTGCGGTCATCCCTGTTGCTTGTGCACCTTTTTCTACCCAAATTCTTCCTTCCAGTCAACTTTGCATTTAATATGCTTAGATACAGCACTCTGTAAACAGCCACACCTTTCAGTAATGACCTTCTGTGACTTACCCTCTTTGTGGAGGGTGTCAATGTTCGTCTTCTGGATCATTGCCAAGTCAGCAGTCTTCTCCATTATTGTGGTTTCAAAGAACAAGAGATACCCAGAATTTATACTGTATGGATGGTCATTTATTGAAATTCAAATGTAAATATTCTAATATTTTGAGATACTGATTTTTGACTTTCATGAGCTGTAAGCTCTAATCATCAAAATTAAAAAAAAAAAAACATTTGAAATGTTTTACTTTACATGTAATGAATCTAAAATATATGAAAGTTTCACTTTTTGAAATAAGTTACAAGAAAAAATGAACTTTTTCACGACATTCTAATTTATTGAGATGCACCTGTATATGTGTGTGTGTGTGTATGATCAAATCCTTTTCTAAATTTTGATACTCACATTAACTCATCCTTATATACAGTATCCTTAATATACTAGATATATAAGATCAAATCATTTTCTAAATTTTAATGGTCACATTAAGTCATCCTTCAAAATCATCCTCTGGGTTTGGCAGACACCAGAGATGAAGTTGCTGGCCAAAAGCCTGTTGAGTTTAAATGCAATTGAAGCACACGTGAACGCCGCTCCTGCTGCTAAACCGAGATCAATAGCGTTTGTCCCAGAGAGAGATTAAATGAGAGAGAGCTATAATGCATCTCTGTGCTCTATTGATATTTATGCACTGGGGTTAAATGCTCTGTTCAAACGGTCAAGGGCTCAATAAATGCTATTAAGGCAGAGAGATGCCGCTCAGAGGCCATGAAGAGCACTGATGCACTCACAAAAGCAGTCAAATTAATGAACCATTCGGCATATGATGACCTTCCCGTGATATGATGCTCTTTAGCTAGTATTTTAATCATAACATCTAGCTGAATTAAACAATTAATGGTTGCACCATGTTAGAATGCAGAATTTCAAAGCAAAAATATGTTTTATTTACTATCAATCCAGTTTTCCTTGAAAATAGTGCTGGAATATTTAAATCAAAATTATTATTTTTTCAGTCCAGACACCCCTCTTTTTATGCAAATTATTATTTGATGTTCAGATATTATTTCATGCTTATATTAATTAAATTAAAAATGGCAAAAATGTGGCATTTTATTTGTTTTTAAGCAAACATATATAACAATGTAGCATTTAAGATCTCTTCAGACTTTGCTTCCACAGATTATTGTTTGATTATTTACTTCTCTACTTATTTTAATCATGATGCATTAAGTTTCTTTTTTTAGACTCTGTCAGCTGACCCTGAAATGTTTTTGTTCTGCCATTTTAATTCCCTTTCCATTATATGGAAATGTCTGTCAGTGGCTCTTTTTCTGCTGATAGACAGATTGGATTAGTGTTACATAAAGCCCTGGCATCTGTTGGCTGTAACCCCCAAGCAGTGAATCTGCCCTGCTGTGCTTGAACTGAGTCATTATTAGTAATAACTAAACAACTGGGCATTATGGAACATTAATCACCATGGAAACAGAGAAAAGAGGGCCGGTTATTCACAGCTGGTGAGATCAGCTGGACATTAAATGTTGCTTCCGCACATTTAACCAGCACCTGATCGGTTTAGTGACAGATAAAGAAGTCTGGGTCAGATTTAAGCATCTGCTTTTGGTCTGTTTGCTCAGATCTGTGTTTCTGTGGCTCAATTGCACTAGCAGCGCTAAGATCAAAGGTTCAGTTCCCAGGGAACGCAAATAGTGATAAAATGTGCCTTAAATGCACTGTAATTTGCTTCAGATAAAAATGCCTTTAAATGTAATTGCTGAATTAGAGGTCAAAGGTCACAGGACTTGACACGTTGTGACAGCCATGTTTTCAGTGTCTGCCTATTTCTAACAAACAAATTCAGCCACTTTCAACTACACTTAAACAAAAAAAATGACGTACTTTTTAAGCATTTTTGTCTTGTTTTCCATTTTAAATATCTAAAAATTCTTAAATCAACACATTTACTTGAGAAGGGAAATGACTTAAGATATTAAGTCTTGTTTTCTGAAAAAAACAAACAAACAAAAAACAAGAAAAAAATAATAATAAACTTCTAAAGTTTAACTTGCTTAATTTTGATAGATTTTTCCAAAGACAAGACGTATCTAATAGCTCTAATAGTCATTTTACTTCATAGAAAATGTATCTTGATTTTAAATGTTATTTGTAATGGAAAACTAGTAAAAAAAAAAAAAGATTAAGCATATAATTTTTTGCAGTATTTAATGGCTGCCTTATAGCATACTGTAAGTGTCTAATTTCAATGCCACAAGCATCGCCAAATAGAATTAAAACAATTCTAGTTATTTTCAGATAAATGTTACATACAGTCATATACCATAAATTTCTGTTTCTCTCTCTTTCTCTCTTCAGCCTTTGCTCTGAGCTGTGCGTCCCCGCTGGCCCCTGAAAATGGTGACGTATCAGTCACTGGTCTTCAGGTGGGGGGCGTGGCCTATTTCTCCTGTCTGATTGGCTATCAGCTCCAGGGCCCCTCCTCTCTCACTTGCCGAAATGCCACCACACCCTACTGGAGTGGCAGAGAGCCCAGGTGTCAAGGTATGAGAGGACAACCTAAAACAAACTACGCCTGTATGTCAAAAATTATGACACGTGATTTAGTTGCATTTAAATGGACCCATGTTATTCCTTCTCATTAGTCTCATTAGTTTTTGGCAGTCTGTTGGAAATCTGTGCCATGCATAATGAAAATGAAGGGAACTGATTGCAGCAAATTCACAGCAGTTTCTTTCTTTTTGTCTTTCATGCCTAGTTTCTTGTGGGGGGATGATGAAAAATGCCACTCAGGGTCGTATCGTCTCTCCGGGGTTTCCAGGAAATTACAGCAACAATCTGACATGTCACTGGGTACTGGAGGCCCCTGAGGGCCATCGGCTCCATGTTCACTTTGAGAAAGTGGCACTGGCTGAGGATGATGACAGGCATGTGCTTTGTTTTTGTTTTTTACTTGAAGTATTTTTTTACTTAATATTCTCCAAAATATTTGATAATAAGAAACGTTTCTTGTGCTCCAAATCAGCATATTAGAATGATTTCTGAAGGATCATGAAGACTGCTGATAATTCAGTTTTGCCGTCACAGGAATAAATTACATTTTAAAATATATTGAATTAGAAATCTCTTATTTTATATTAGAATGATGTTTTATAAATTTTTGATCAAATAATCTTGATCTGTTCACACAATTACTCTTTAGCGATGCTTACATCCTTTTGTTTGTTTCCAGGCTCCTCATAAAGGATGGGAGTAACATTGACTCTCCGCCCCTGTATGACTCGTATGCAGTCGAGTATCTGCCCACTGAGGGGGTCACCAGCACCGGCAGGCATCTGTTTGTGGAATTCACCAGTGACGAGATGGGCACATGCACTGGAGCTGCCATCCGATATGAAGGTACATATTTCCTGTATTTCCTGAACATCACTTATTCTTGTCTTCCAGTAATTTAACAAAAGAGCTTGTTCACTTCTGCCTCTCATTAGTTCTGGTCTCTATAAGACCTGAACAAATTAGTTACAGCAGCTGAAGAAGAACAGAGAGGGACAGATAGAACAGATGTTACCTAGAGACAAAAGATTACTGGGTATATTTATAGAATTACAGGTTCACCATGACCAAGGACTACTAACAAACAACATCCTACTGAAATAACACTATAAATACTAGATTGCTAGAGAATGCAAGAACTGATAT
The DNA here is from genome assembly GCA_027422415.1 of Schizothorax lantsangensis. NCBI lineage: Eukaryota > Metazoa > Chordata > Actinopteri > Cypriniformes > Cyprinidae > Schizothorax > Schizothorax lantsangensis. The sequence goes on along the minus strand of CM049856.1, from coordinate 21,322,768 downwards.
AATGAGTGGCTTGACTGCAGTGTAAGTCACTTTGGATTAAAGTATCTTCCAAGTGCATAAATCTAAATGTAAAAATACCTTTTTACTGTTTTTGAGCAAAACATAAATAATGAGCACTGTTGTTTTGTTGTGTTTATTATATTGTATAAATGTTATTTTTTTACAGCATTTGCTCAGGGCAGCTGTTATGAGCCGTTTGTGAAGTATGGAAATTTCTCCACAAGTGATCCTGCATTTGGAGTTGGTTCTGTGGTGGATTTCACCTGTGAGCCTGGTTATACACTGGAGCAGGGCGCTGTTATTTTAGAGTGCGTAAATGATGAAAATCCACAATGGAATGAGACAGAACCAGCCTGCAGAGGTGATTTTGTGTGTGTGTGATGTCTCTGTCAGCATGCCGATTGATTTATAGTCTAATCTTTACTTCATTTATTGGTCATTTTTGTCTGATTTAATATTTTTTACATGCCATTTGAAGTCAATGTGAAATCCAAATTAACTCTTTCTGTTCGTAAATTCACCCAAAAATGAACATTGATTTACTCGCCCTCATGTCTTTCCAAACCTTTGTGACTTTATTTCTTTTTTTTTTTTTACATTTTGAAGAATGTCCCAGCATTTATTTATTTTTTGTCCTTATGATGAAAGTCAGTCAGCTAAAATATTTTTTGTGTTGTGAAGAAGAAACTAAGTCATATACAGTAGGTTTGGAATGACATGAGTGTGTGTAAATGATGACAGAATATTCATTTGTAGTGGTATCCCTTTAAATTAAAATTAAATTAAACAGTTTGATCCCTTTAACTTTGGTGCATTCAAGTCATACTGGATGTAAACGCACATGAATGGCATGGAAGTTACATGAACAAAATCTCATAGTACTGTACAATTACGATATATAACAAGTCAATTTATAGCAACTACACATTGAATAAAAACATAAAAAGCAAAAACACAGCCAATTCATAGTTTTTATTATAATTTTAAAGATGTAATCAATTTACATTGTTATCTTGCTCCCTCTGAAGTGATTTAAAAGCACATAACGTCCTAATTAGGACTTCCCAAATCAGTAATACAAACTTCCCAGGAAGACCTGAACGCACCATTTGTTTGTTTTACAGCGGTGTGCAGTGGAGAAATAACAGATTCAGCAGGAGTGGTGCTTTCTCCAAACTGGCCTGAAGCGTATGACAAAGGCCAGGATTGTATCTGGGGTCTACATGTGGAGGAGGACAAGAGATTAATGCTGGATGTCCAGGTGTGAGTATCTGAACCTCTGTGTATGTGTGTGGACAAAAAGGATAGATGGTTATATTTTAGGACTGTCTTTGTGTAGCCAAGTGTGTGTGTTGCTTTTCTCCTCTAATGAGAATGCTTTCACTTCTCTATTAGTATTCGGTACAGTTCACCACCTTCCAATTACAGAGGAACAGTGTGTGTAATGACAGCTGATTAATTGATTTAGCACAGACATGGAGGCCACCCATTGACTCATTAACACTCAGCGCTAATGGGCCCACATACAGGTGCCAGGCTGAACACCTGGATAGGGGTCACACCTGCACGTTACTTCAAGGCAATAGAGCTTCTTCAATATCTCAGTGACCCATAATGGGATGTGCACTCTATTGTATTGAGGTTTGATTGTGACTTCTTTCATAAGTACAAAAGATCTGAGGGAAACATCAAGGCAAATAATATTTGATAGAATTTTAAACAGAAAATCACAAATATTGGTGGGTTTTGGGGCGTTATGGGTGAGTTTGGACTTGTGTGGGTTGGTAAAAGGAGGGTATGGGTTGGTATTTGCAAGGTATAGGTAAGTTTAAATTGATATGGTTGGGTTTTGTGATGTTATTGGCAGATGTATTGGTGGAATAAGAGGGGATTAGGGTGGTATGAATTGGTTTCTTGATGGTATTACATGTAGGTTTAGTGTGAGATGGATGGGTTTAGGTGGTATGAGTTGGGATTAGGAATAGGATGGTATGAATTGGTTTGGAAGGTGTAAGTAGGTTTGGATTGATATGGGTGGGTTTTGTGAAGTTATTTGTGGGTTTTCTGGTGACATGAGTGGGAATTGTGGTGGTATGTATTGGTTTGGATGGTATAAGTAGGTTTGGAGTAATATGGATGGGTTTTGTGGAATTATTGGGTGGTATGAGTTGGTTTTAGATGGAAGGGATGAGATTTATGGAGTTATTGGTAGGTTGTGTGGTGGTATTAGTGGAGATTTAAGTGGTATAAATTGATTTGGAGTAGTATAGGTAGGTTTGAATTGATATAGGTGGGGTTTGTGGGTTTTGAGGCGGAATTAGAGTGGTATGAATTGGTTTGGGGTATTATAGGTAGGTTTGGAGTGATATAGATGGGTTTTGTAGTGTAATTGGGAGATTTTGTGGGGTATGAATGGGTATTAGTGTGGTCCGAATTAATTTTGGGTGTTATATGTAGGTTTACAATTATATGGATGGATTTTATGAAGCTACTAATGTGTTTGTGGTGGTATTAGTGGAATTAGATTGAATTATGTATGAATTAGATGTGGACTTATTGGTGGGTTTTGGCACAGTATAAGTAGATTTGGGATGGTATGGTTGGGTTTTAGGATGTAATGTGTGGAGTAAGGAAGTTTGGCATAATCTCAAGAGATTGTTTTGTCAAACAAAACGTTTTTGCAAAAAGAGACTGTGGCATTTTAAAACCAACCTATTTTATTTATTATTATTAAGAAGAAGAAGAAATAAAGTAAAATTAGTCCTTTTTTTTATTGCTCTGACATTCTTCCCTTTTTGGAAGCCAATGGTCCACCAGTCATTGAATCTTCCTGAGGCTGAGTGTGACATTATCTCTGCACCCAGAGCCTCTGTGTCCCAACATGCATCATTAGCTCAGCTTTACTGGCTTCTGCACAACACTATCTTCCAAACTTACACTCCAAAACCCACACACACACACAGGCCTAAAAGACAAGTCTCTAACAATGAGCCTGTTTGGTGGAAGAAGATGAAAAATAACATCTCAGTCCCTCTCAGCTGATCATCAGGACATGTATATGTGTATTTAACTCTGTAAGTCCTCGTTGTACCCCTGTCTTTTGTCGGACTGTGAATATTAACACAGCTCATCTGTGACCTTCCCAAACAACAGAACCCGAAGCCCTGAGGGCACTGCCTCTCTGCTTTCCAACATTACACTAAATAAATCTCATTTCTTTGCGAAATGCCACTTCCCCATTGAAGAGGTAAATGCAGCCTCCCGATAGATGAGGGAATCTAAACACTGGCCTTTATTGCCATTTAGCATGACAGAAGGGAAAACATGATTGATTTTCAGCGTGGATACTGTTGTGTAAAATTCTGCCTAGGCTGTGTAATTTGTTTTCCTCTTGCATTACTCATGTTGGTTGGGAAATGAAGATGAATTGCAGAATGACATTAGCAAACCATCTGGGAAAAAATGTGGCTGGTGGTGTAACAGATTCTTATGTTAGAATGCCACCATTCTTCTTAATTAAAGGGATAGTTCACCTAAAAATAATAATGTTTTGTCTTCATTTACCCTTCTTTTGCTTTAAAAAATGTATGAGCTACATTAATGATGTGCATTCATATGTGTTGTTTTATTAGTCTTCGTCTGGGGAAGAATGACCTGCTGACCTTTTATGATGGTGATGACCTCACAGCCAACATCCTGGGACAGTACAGTGGTGTTCTTCCTCGATTTAGACTCTTCACCTCTACAGCCGATGTGACCATCCAGTTTCAATCCGATCCAGCCTCCAACGTCTACGGATACAACAATGGCTTTGTAGTGCATTTCTTTGGTAAGTGGCGTTATGAGAATGTGCTGATCATCTTTACATTCTTGTTTGTTTTATTTGTATGTACAGTAAGCAGTTTACAGTAAATATTAGTACATTAAGGATCAGTTATTGACATGTCTGTTGAGCCAGTTGCCTAAATGAATCATGTTTGGGCAGTGATGGTCCCCCAGTGTCTGAACAAGCAGTAGCAGTAGAGGTGCCAACCTGCTTGGCAGTGCCCATCATTGGCAAAGACTGAGATGGGCAACTGTTTTCTCACAGCGGCCTCATTTACATTCAAAACTTAATGGTAAAAATAGAAAAATCCCAAGACCCAATGTCTCTTTTCTCCTTCCACCATCCAAATACTAGAAGTGCCACGTAACGACACCTGCGCAGAGCTGCCAGAAATCCTTAATGGCTGGAAGAGCACGTCTCATCCCGACCTGACCCATGGCACCGTTATTACCTACCAGTGTTACCCAGGCTTCCGTCTGCAGGGCTCAGAGATCCTGATGTGCCAGTGGGATCTGTCATGGAGTGGAGACGTCCCCGTCTGTGAGAAAAGTAAGAGCTAACATCACACTTAAAGGTCACAGCAGATCATTAGTGCTTAAGTCACACTAAGAAAACTTAATTAACATGCTGATGATGACTGCATAGATTTAACATTAGGGCAGCTGCCACCTACTGGTGAATTAATGTTACTACAATAATAACCTCCCTATCATGACAGATGCAGACAGAGTCAGTTAACTGTGAAAACGGAAAGTACATTTTCAGAAACATTAACTGGAAGGTACCTGTGTGGGTTTAATAATGGCGATTTGTTGCTTTGAGGATATTTGATAATTAGGCTGATTTTCTTCTTGAAAATGAATATTATATTTGAACTAATTCCCATTAAAATTTCTCAACATATTGATGTGCATCACATATTGATCTGCACAAATGCCTTCTTTTTAAGTAATTAAATGAACTATTGACATAATATAATATAATATTAATATAATTAGTTAATAATATTCATTAATAATATATGCATTATTAAAAATATATTATTAAAAATCATTGTTTTAACCACCCTAGTTCACGTTTAAAATAAAATTTAGATTTATAAATTTAATATTTTTAATTCATATTTATGTGTTTAATTATAGCACATATATACATATTATTAAAGATTATTCATGTTTTAACCACAGACTTAATTTCACATTTCAAATATAATTTAGACCTTAGTGTGTAGAACACTTTAAGTAGGCTATATTTAGTGTGTAGTGTAGAACACTAAGTATATTTAGATATATTTATTTATTTTTAATACATTATTAATATTATTATTATTATATGCAATAAAAAATGTTCTGTACAAAACATTTCAGTTCCAGTATAGTTTTGTTTCTCTAATTTGTTTTTTATTTACTTATCTAAATTCATAATTCTTTTTTTTTTCAGTGTTGGGAAATTAAAAATGTTTTCTGTGTTTGTTGTTGTTGTTTTCATGTTTTTTTTATTTCTGATATTTGCCTAGTTGTGTCATGTGAGGATCCGGGGCTAGTGGACAACAGCCGGAGACTGGTGAGCGGCTCTCGTTTCGCTGTGGGATCATCCGTGGAGTACATTTGCAACAAAGGATACTCACTTTCTGGCCCAGGAGTGCTCACTTGCTACAGCAGAGATACCGCAGACCCAAAGTGGAGTGAAAGACTGCCCAAATGTGTCCGTAAGTAGTTAAGCATCTGTGCTGTTGCATTTATTTCTCAGCATTACAAGAAATGCAACCCTAAACCTGACACTGTACTGCCATCTAGTGGACTTCAGGATTACTGCGTCCCAGCACATACAGTGCATTCCAGCAGACTGAAATCTGTGTTTTTTCTGTAGCTGAAAGATATGAACCCTGCAGTAACCCTGGTGCCCCCTCCACGGCCATCCAAAGTTCAGAGAAAGCATTCTTCCAAGCAGGAGAGAGACTGAGCTTCACCTGCCGTACAGGTTATGTGCTTCAGGGTGAACCCACTATCCACTGCCTCCCTGGACATCCGTCTCAATGGAGCGGAGCGCCACCTATGTGCAGAGGTACGAACTGCTTTCTAAGTGGCATATATCTTACAGCAGGGCTGCCCAACCCTGTTCCTGGAGATCTACCTCAGTGTTTGATCAGGGTTGGAGCTGAACTCTGCAGGAAGGTAGATCTCCAGGAACAGGGTTGGGCACTCCTGTCTTACAGTGAGTATTAAAGCACTGTTTAATGATTCAGGTGTCTCACAGAAGTTGTTATTGGTCTTTTTCAGCTTCGTCAAGAAACAATGAGGAACACAGATTGAATGGTGACAATATTTTCAGTATTATCAAAACATCCTAATTCATCATCGTATTATTTTTTTTTTTTTAAATGTTCCATAAAATGTCCACATTACAGCTGCTGATTCAGAGTTTGACGTGGAGGGGGTCAACATCACCATCGCAGTTCTGATTCCTGTAGCAGTGGTGCTGATGCTCCTGCTGGTCGTTTTCTTCTGCATCTCAGTGTAAGTTTCGAGGGCAGGGAAAAGGACACTGCTTTTTGTTTTGGGGTTTGTTCTTCACTAATAAGGTTGTTTTGTCTCTGCAGAGCTCAAAGCAAGACTTTTCAGCTCCCTGGGTCGTCATCTCCACCGTATGACAACATGACAGAAGAATCTGCGTTTGACAACCCTGTGTATGAGACGGGAGTAAGTATGGATGCCATGAACCTCAGAGACGTGGGCTCTCACAACACCATCGTCCTGTCCTGATCAACCCTGCCTGCCATTCTGTCATTCCACCTGTTATTTATGACATTGACTTGGTCTGCAGAACAAATAGTGCGAAAGAGTTAAATGGCTAAACAGCAAACAGAGAAATATGCTTTTATTTTAAAGGCCAGTATTTATACTTTAATGTAGCTGTATCAGTACCATGTAATGGTGCTACTAAAGAATTAAGGACAAGATGTATAATAAAACAGCTTAATGTTACATAAAATCTAAATTTATCTTAAGAAATTTATTTAAATTTCTTGGTTTTAATATTTCAAGTTCAAAAATTGCTGCTGTATATTCATAACATACAAAGGGTTAGAATAAAATATGTCAGGTTGCAGTGAAGGAAAGATTCTGGGTCCCTCATGAAAACATTCATTTTAGATGTAAAAACCCATTTAGGCTCGAGGCTGTGGGTCATCGATATCTAGAACTCAGCAGAGAGAGAGTGTGTGTGTGTGTGTGTGTGTGTGTGTGTGTGTGTGTGTGTGTGTGTGTGTGTGTGTGTGTGTGTGTGTGTGTGTGTGTGTGTGTGTGTGTGTGTGTGTGTGTGTGTGTGTGTGTGTGTGTGTGTGTGTGTGTGTGTGTGTGTCAATTTACCCCCTTCATGTTCTCATATTGGATGTTAATTCTTACTAATACTGGAGTACCTCATATTAACCAAAAAATGATCTCCTAATCATCAAGTTACCAAGTCGCTGATATCCGTTGAATGTGGAAAAACTGTCCAAATTCCACTTGAATGATCATACAATTATTAATGTTTCGTTAAATTATATCTCACAGGACTCATGTTTGTGTTTCAAGTCATTTATGTTCATTATTTTGTGTTTCATGTCTTCATGTTTCCTCTCTTTTGATTCAAATAACAATAAAATGCTAATGAAGCTCTTGAATTAGCTTGCACATTATACATTTATAGACTTATCAAAGCTACAATACCATTCAGAAATTTAGATTTTTTGAAAGAAGTAGTGCTTCTCAGCAAGGACACATTAAATTGATCAAAAGTGACAGAAAAGATGTTTACAATGTTACAAAAATGCATAATGGTTTCCATAAAAATATTAAGCAGCACAACATTGATAAAAATAAGAAGTGACTTTGAGTACCAAATCATATTATTGCATATTTGAATGATTTCTGAAGGATCATGTGACACTGAAGACTGAAATAAGGGCTGCTGAAAATTCAGCTTTGCCTTACAGAAATATATTACATTTTAAAATATATATAAAAAGAAAAGTTATTTTAAACTGTAATTACATTCTAAAAAATTTAATTTTACTGTATTTTTGATCAAATAAAAGCAGCCTTGGTGAGCATAAGAGACTTCTTTCAAAAATATTTTTAAAAATCTAACCCCAAACTTTTGATCAAAGTATAATTAAATGTGATATTTTTTAGATGCATGTCACTTCCAAAGCTGTGTATTTTATTTTAGTTTTTTCATTAAATGTTTTTTGCTTCAAGTACAACTTGGATCACCAGCTGTATTTAAGTGGGCTCTGAACGTTACGACAAAGAGGAAGTACTGTACTGTACTGAAATCTGATTTGTTTATCTTTTCAGGATGCAAGGCAATACGAGGTGTGTATGTAAAATTCACCTGTCTTTCTTTTGGCACCTCTCCTTTTTCTGCTGGGCTCCTGTAAATGTATTTTTCTCCAAGACCTCTGCCAGCACATTAACGATGGTGGACAGTAGGGGGTTATTTCTGTAGCACATCAGAGCCTGAGGTTTGTGTTGTACTCTTTTATTTTGTTGTCTGGTGAAATTCCCCAAGGCTCACACCTTGAGGCTGGACTATATCAGAATGCACTGGATTCTTTGTTTCACATTGGGGAACCACAGAGCTGTTTTCATCACATGCAGCAAAACCTATGAGAGTCGGGAGAGTGGCTGAGACTCATGATGGTGATAAAGCCATTTCTCTATGTATAACACTGGCACTGTCGCTGCATGGGGGCTTATTTGCAGAACACTTTGTAAATAAACGGTCTAAAACTACATTATGGTGTTGTGTATTTATTATGCAATATATCTGTAGCTGTCAAAATTTTAATTTAAACAAGACTGCAGCTATTTATTGAACAGTATCACAGCTTTATCTTTTAATCGTTCTACTGCTGATTTATTTTTATTCTGATTTTTATTAGAATAAAAATGAATTTTGTTTTCAGTAGAATTAGTTATATTATCATTTATTCTAAATATTGAATATCTATGATTTATTCTGAATGTTGAATTGACTGTAAATTTGAAAATTAATCAGATTGCACATAAAGCCTATGATAAATATATAGCCTACATAATAAATGAATTAATAATTGTTCAGTGCTCATTTGAGATTTTAAAATTAGCCTATGCCAAAACCATCATAATTAAATTGTTTCATTTCTTCCGTTTCACACATTGGTTCATGTCACGCCGGCGAAAAAACGGACCAATCAGAGGCCAGAAATTTCCCACACAATACAAAGAGGCTCGAACACGTAAACAAACCGAATAATGGCATCTGCTTTCTAACCCTCGCCGTCTGATGTATTAAACAAGTTCCTCACACCCACAAAAAGGACATACTGACGGTTCCCAGAAAGACTACATCGACAGAGAGCTTTTATTAAGAAGCAGGAAAAGAGCAAGATGGCTCCACTGTTTACGGGTAATGATGCCCGACCGCGAACGAATCGTTGTTCTGAACCGGCTCATTACAATGATTCATCCGAACCGATTCGCAAATCGTTTGTAAACCACTCGATTGTAAACAATGGATACTTTACCCAAAACCTAAATATCTGTCATCATTTACTCACCCTCATGTAAATTACAAATGAACGAATTTCTTTTCTTTAATTACAAATTAATGAATTTCCTTTTTCCCCTCTGGTGGGACCGAATGGCAGCTTGAGTCACCATTCACGTTCATTGTGTAGAAAATACATGCAAGTGGATGGTGACTGGGGCTGTCAGCGCCTAACAGATGTTTGGAAGGTGAGTAAATTATTTAAATTTTAATTTTGGGTAAACTATCCCTTGTAAGAAAAAACATTGGTTGTAGAACTGTATGTGAAAACCATAAACAATGCAAAGTCATTCAGAACAGTATTTAAAATAGTTATCATATACATATTTATTTAAAAATTAATCAATATATAAATGTATAAATGTTAATTCTTTAATACATAACCATCACCTATGGCAAATCGGTAAATTGATTCTACTGAACCTGTTCACTAAAGCGAACCGATTCTCTAAATGAATTGGATTCCCAGCGCTACTGACGGGGCGACGCATGCGCACATGGGTTTGTGCGTCAGTTAGCGCGAACGTTCCTTCATCACAACAGAGACGCTCCGCCGTTAAGTCGTTCTTTCACTGGGAGAAAAACGTCTGGTTTTCGCCGCTGCCAGTTCCTCGGAGGATTTGTTCTTTGGGGGCCTTGATGTTTGACGTCTTTCCAACATGGACTTAATTAACATTTCTGTGTCTTTATTATTCCTTCTCTTGCCGGGCCGGAGTCTAGCACAGCACCGGGGATAGAGGCCTCCGCGCGCCCGCTCGATTAACGGAGAGCCCGCGCGGAGCCACAACAGACACGGGTGGGAATCCCACGGCTGTTTGGAGGTCAGACAGACGCTCTTCATCTGACAGGAGTCGGCGTGTAACGTAGCGGCTGAGGGAGACGGAACCAGTTGGGGCTGGTGTTGATGTGGGGGAAAATGGAGACCCCGACGATCGTGTACGATCTGGATACCTCCGGCGGGCTGATGGAGGTAAGACAAACACGCTCGTGCACTCGTTTATTCCTCTCTTCACTGTCCGGTTAACATGGTCAGTGCCGCCGCTAACGTTAACCCGCTCTCGCTCGCTAATGTCATCCATTCCATAGGCTCCCTTCACACGGGCGCGCGCGCGCTCACGATCACGGCCCAACAATGGCTCGAGCGGCTGATGTGATGTAAGACGCGGGCAGATGTTTCACTTATGAGTTTCTGAATCTGTCTCTTGCAGCAAATCCAGACTCTGCTGGCGCCACCCAAGTCTGAGGATGGAGAGAAGCGGACCAGGAAACCGGACAGGAGCACCAGGAGAGCCGGCAGGGCCACCAATCACGATACCTGTGACAGCTGCCGAGAAGGAGGGGACCTGCTGTGTTGTGATCACTGTCCCGCTGCATTCCATCTACAGTGCTGGTGTGTGTGATGCTGGAGCTGGTACAAAACTGGGCCCAGGACCAGGACTGTGATGCTTGTTTAGTTGGGGCACATGCATTACAACTAGACGTCCATAAGATTTGGCTGATGTTTCTTCTTGCATCTCCAGATGGAACATCATAGGTGTTGGAGTTTATTATATGCTATCTGATGTTTCTTGCAATGAGCAGGGAAAAGCTCGAGCAGGGAGCTGATACATTATCATTAACCATGGACATCTGAAGGCCACAACCACGTTTCCATTATGGAGAGAGAGATTGAGATTATGAGATGGATTTTCCTTAATCGTCTGAGTCAGTTTGTCAGATGTTTGCACATCTGTGATGATCATCTTAATTTATTAATGTCTGCTGGAAATGAAAATTTGCAGTATCTGTTTTCTAAATGCTTGTTATAGATTTTATTGTTAACAATTAATCCGTGCAGGTTTCATTTTTTTTAATTGTTAAAAGACCGACTTCTTTCTGATGTCGTATGCAGGGCTTCCGGCTAAACTTTGCCCCTGTAAGCTTTAATGCTCATCTGCCTCCATTTTTAAATCTTTATCTTAAAATCCAGTCAACAACTGATGCATAGAACCAAGTCCCTGCCGTACATTTTTTTTCTTATAGGTCGTAGTATGTTACACGTGGATGTACGTCTCAGTTTGGAAAAAAATATCTGTCACTATTTCTGTTTTATTGTGACTGTAAACTCACTTCATGCTGTAGTCGGTTAGCTGCAGTGGAGGATGTTTGAATTTCGATTTCCCCTCCGTATTTTCTCATTGTTTATTGTGTCTGTTTGGGAGGTGAAATGATTCCATGTGTGTTTGAGGAGAAACACATGCAGCTGGTGCTGCGCAGCCCATAGGCCACTGGAAATCTGCCACACTGGCCTTCATTTGTGTAGTCTCTAAGTTCCAGAGATTCTGGGATTGATCAGATGTGCTTCAAAAAGAAACTACATTAGCAAGATCTCTTAATGGGTTTTTTGTGTTATTAGATGAATCAGGTATTTGAAAGAACTGTGGGAAGTTATGAAGTTAGAACAGGTTTTTATTTGCAATGTTTTTACCTAGTTGTTGAAGTTATATAGAATTTGAGGGCCCGGTGTTTTTAGGCTTCGTTACGAATTCTACCATCTACCATCAGTAGAACAGAAGTGTTTGAACGTAGATCTGTTTGTGCATGTGCAATGCATTAGAAAACAGAGACTCCTTTCTTACAGAGAGAGGTATTGAATTACCCTCTCAATCCCGGCTGGGTATAGATAGTTTATTCAAAGTTGCCTCTTTTAAAACATCTCTTGCATAGGTGTTTAATGCGGGCATGGTTTTAGAAACTGCCAAAAGTATAGTATCATATTTTTTTTTAATTTTACAAAGTAGGCTAAAGTATTAAGCTGGTCTGCTGTCCCATTATCATTCATTGTAGTGTTGAATGGCTGTGCATACTATAACTGTATGTTTGCTCTGTGCTAAATGAAGCCTGTAGTTTTACCTCTGACTGTTTACATTTCCTCAGTAACCCGCCATTGAGCAGAGAAATGCTGCCCCCTGGTGACTGGATGTGTCATCGCTGCACCGTTCGTAAGAAGGTTAGTGTCCTGTTATGAAACAACCACTCATGTTATGTGAAGTTTTAAACTTGCCCCTAATTTTTTAATCTTCCCAAATTTTAAATGAGAATAGTTTATACAACAGAGAAGCCTTAAAATCTCCCTACAGTTTTTGGGAAAAAAAATAGTGTAATGTTTGAAGTCATTTTTTATTTTACATGAACATTATTAGAATAATAGTAATATGTAATTTTTATAGCTTAATAAAATATTTTAAATTATTGTTATATTGTGTAATTGATGTTATTATTATTATTATTACAATGTAATTGTGTAATTATTGTATAGTCTAGCTGAATGAGGGAAAAACATTTTTTCATTCTTTTTTATCCTTAGCTAATCACATGCCTGATTAATATATAGTTACTGTGTTTGAAAATTCTTTATACTTTAATTTTACAACATTTTTGTAGATTATGTCAGTGGGTTGTTTTAAAAAACAAAAAGAAAAGAAAGAAACAGGCCTTAAGTTTAAAAATGTAATTGACTTGTGATCATGTTATTTGTATGTTGGCTCTTAACAGAAAAGGGAGCAGAAGAAGGAGCAAATTAATGGTCTGTTGGAGCAGCAGCAAACGCCTTCTCCGGCTCCTGAGCAGGAATGTGGGACATTACGTCTAGATCCTTCCGTGGGGTCGGGCAGCACAGGGCTTCGGGTCGCTGTCGCTCAGGTACGACTCTTGGAGGGACGACCCAGCAGCCGACCTGCAACGCCCAACTCCAACACTTCTTCCACAGACACGCCCACACCGTCCGAGCAGAACGACATGGATGAAGACCTGGACATTGAGGATGATGCCCAGGGTTCTGAGCCTGAACTCTCAAATATCACAACCACACTCAAACGACCATTTGACCTCCTAATCGCTGCTGCCATGCAAAGGAACCCTACGCAGTTCAAGCTTCCAAATGACCTCACTTGCACGACCGCACTTCCAGGTACAGGACTTTCTGATCTCACTGTAAAATTGTGTAAACAGACCGTATGCGATTCTAAGATGCAATGCATCTGTTTTCTTTGTCTCAGGCACCAGCAAAAGGAGACGAAAAGACGAATTATCAGCCAGGAACATTAAACGTCCACAACATGAACTGGACCATTTTGGACTGGTTCCACTGCCGGTTAAGGTGTGCTACACATGCAACAGGTACAAGCTTTTATAAATGTATATATGTTATTTTACTGTCATTTTTTTTAAAAGGACCCCTTTTTAGGATATTATACTTTAATAGTTGTCTTTTTCTCTCAGGAGCTGTCGATTGGCTCCACTGATCCAGTGCGACTATTGCCCTCTTTTGTTTCATATGGACTGTTTGGACCCACCTCTCACTGCCTTCCCTACAGGCAGGTGGATGTGTCCCAACCACATCCAGAACCTGGTAGTAAGGAAGCTTGTGTAAAACAGAAACCAAGACTTGTGTATCTTTTTGAATTGTGACATTTTCATATGCTAAATTAAAAAAGACCCTACAAACATGCCACTCATTCATTCTCCTCCTTTCCTCACAGCTGAACCAGAGAAGCTTGACCCTCAGCAACCGTTGCCAGTTATTTGACCAGTTTCAGGACCGAACATCCCAGCATGCTGTCAAACTTGACTTCCTGCAGCGGATACATCGGCAGCACCCCCCTACACGGCGATCGGCTCATGCCAACAACAGAAAGACTCTGAAGGTGATCCGTCCTCTTTTAAACTCACTGTTTGACACCAGTGATGGACACTTGTGATGATGTTGAAATATCGCTTGGTTAATTGCAGGTTCCAGATGCCATAAAATCACAGTACCAGAACCCGCCTACTCTGATGGCCACGGCAGGAATCCGTGAAGGGGAGCTGATCTGCACTGGCCTTCCAGAATCTTTTGCCCCACAGCACTTAGCCAGTGAAGACGAACAGTGTCAGGTGTGTATAAGCAGCCTGCGATTTGCTTCTGCTTTTGAATTCAGTATTGTTCCTGAACCAGTGTTTTTGTTATGCTTTGGTGTAGTGGCTCAAAGACGTCATCTCGCTGCAGTGCAGCATTATGAAGCATTTATGGAACAGACAAACATCTCCTTGGGATTCAGAGCACACAGAAAAGACTGATCTGAAACTCAGAGACTCTTGCCAGAGTGCCGCCTCAACAGGCAGCCAGAACATTGCTCCAAAAGTTTCCTGTAGCTCATGTACTGATGGACTGTGTCAGAACTGTAAGACCACAAATGGTCCTGTAGATCGATTGGTTCAGTCCAATGGAATGCAGGGTCCTGATAGAACCCAAGAAAACACCACTGACCATGAAATGTCCCGTTTACACACACCCACTCCACCCAACCATGCCAATGAAACGGAAACCAAGACTGAGAGAGCCAGCTTAAAGTCCTGTAGTGGCACCGAGGTCCCTCCTCCTGCTTGTGTCAAATCTGAGCCCAGCACTCCATCATGTGACCATAAGAAAACTACATCAGCTTCAGACACAGCAGCAGCAAAACTCTCTGGCTCTACTGTATGTTCAGGAGCACATGCTGTTAAACCACAGAAAAGCATCTCGGACACCGGGTTAAAAGGTCAAAAATCTACATCCCCTTCCAGTGGTAAATACCTACTTTTCTAGTTTGATTATTACATAACAACGCTTTAAAAATATTGATTGGCTGCTTACTCTTATCAGATGGGAATGCTGTTTTGGATGCTGTGATGGCAGGCAGTGGAGATGTCTTCTCTTGCACAGAACCTAACATGCTGGATCTGTCCAGACGAATAAAAGACATCATGCAGGACAGCGGAGGTGGGTTTGTGTGTGTCTCCGAGAGGAATCTTGTAATCTTTCTGTTTTGCTTTTCAAGTTATGTTGAAAAGATATTGTAACTAGGGTAGGGCTGCACGATATTGGAAAAAACTCACATTGCGATATTTTGTTTTTCTGCAATATATATTGCGATATGAAAAAAAAGAAAAAAAAAACAATCACCAGATGATTTTAATCTCTATTTGTAAAAAAAAAAATCAATGATTGGGGTGATTTTATAGGTGAGTAAATCAGCATAGAAAATAAACAAATTACAACCATAGCATCTGCGTGGCTCTTACCTTGTCTACACCTGACACGCGAGACGCCACAAAATACTGTAGAACCACTGATCTATATATAATCAGTGTGTAGAACCCATAATCAGTGATGCTGTCTTTCTACACTGGATGCATGCGTGGCGCGACAAATTCCCGCTCTAATCCCCGCTCTAACTGATGCCTCGCTCTATTTATTATGTACTGACACAAAAGTTCAAATGATTTGCAACAGTAGCTTTGTCGCGTCCAGTGTAGACAGACTTTGGGGCCATAGGCCGTTCACATGTCGTGGCTAAAAACACATGGAAAACACCAGCCGCGCTGCTTTCTCCTTCTTTCCAAAGCGCTCTGGAGCTTGCGCTTTCGTGGCTTCTGCCGTTGCTAAGCAACCGTGATCAGCGCTCTCCTCGACAACGCGGAAGTTTCAGCAAAGGATAAATGGATTTCCAGCACTGAAATCTTGCAGTAGCTCTGCTACTAAATTTATTTAAAAATTGATATCTCTGTACAGCTGTCGCATCTGGTGTAGATGCAGTGTCTGTGTTTGAGCAAAGAAAACAATCAGTATATATATATAACGAAAAGTATAGGCCTACTAAACATCGCACATCCTGCGATGTGACTATTGCGGATGCGCACATCGCGATATCGATGCTGAAACGATATATCGTGCAGCCTCAAACTAGGGCTGCACAATTAATCGAATTTCTAATCGCGATTACGATTATGGATGCCACGAATACATAATCGTTCAAAGCCGCGATTACAAAAATAAATAAACAATTAAAAATACCCACTTGCATTATTCTGTGTGTTTAAGGTGTTTGCATCGCGGGGTTTAACAAACTCAAAACACACTGGATAAAAGACATGTTGTCTAACTGATAGTCGTCCTCACTCTGTTGTGCATGATAGATATGTTAAACGTCAAAAGCGGAACAAAATAGCGGAACTCGTTTGAACTGCACGCCACACTGACCTTTTATCCGCGCGCCTCAAAAGAAAGCAGCACAGCGCGAGTTTAGAGCGTATGCGTTTATTACAGTGACCAGTCGCGATCACGCGCTAAACAACGCTGTGAAATCCAGTAAGAAACACTCGAGTTCAGCACAGAGTTTTCCAGTACAAATCACATCTCTTTAATTTAAACTAGTTTAAAGTCAAATAAATCGGAGCTGTTATTCTCATCAACACTGACGCAGAAACAGTGCAACAACGATCCAGTTAGAAGACGTTTCAGTCCACAAATCCCCCATATTTACCATAGTTTTACTGTAGTAACACTAACGGTAACAATGGTACGGTGGCAGAAAAGTAGGATATTCATATTGAGTATTATTATATTATTAATATACTAAATATGTTAAAGGGGTAATGGAATATAATTACATTATTTTGTTAATTATTCTATCAGTTGATGTGGATTTGTAATTGACTGAATGTCTTTAAGCTACTGTTTTTCAATGCAAACACCATAGAAACCATATAGTTAGGCTACTTTTTACTATGTTAATGAGGTGCTGTACTTTTGGTTATGTATAAAAGATGAGGCTGTTACAGTTTTCACAATAGTACTGTCAAATACACCTCTGCATCCCAACTTAAGCTCCTGCTACTCTGAACTCAAGTTCCTGTTTTAAACTTGTAATATTATATGTTCAGTGCTACCAAATCAGGTGCTGGTGCCACTGCTGTCGAATGTTAGTCTGGAGCCCTTTGTACTGCAAAATGTTACTGTAATTTGAAATTCCGTCTGTTTAATAATATTTAGCTTTAGTAGACCATTTTATCTTTTTTTTTTCATTTACATTTATATTTATGCATTTAGCAGACGCTTTTATCCAAAGCGACTTACATTGCATTCAAGTTAGTTTTTTTTGTTGTTTTTTTACATTTGACCAGCTCTTGCTTTCCCTGGGAATCGAACCCATGATCTTGGCGTTGCTAGCGCCATGCTCTACCATTTGAGCTACAGGAAAGATTTTTTTTTTTCTTTTAGTTTTAGTATAACATTATTATGCTATGCATAATTTTACCTTTTTTGTTTAAAGAAGAAACCAAACCAATGTATAGTTGACATTTGAGGCTCAATGCTATAGAAAAGCAATAAAAGTGCAGGAAGAGTGTTCTCAGCCTTTTTTTAAATATATATTTTATATAAAAATATGGCATGCAGGTTCAAACAATGGTATAAATCTGTTCAAAATAATCGTTATTAATAATCGCAATTACAATCTCAAGGGAATAATCGACAATTATGATTTTTGTCATAATCGTGCAGCCCTAATTGTAACTTTTAGGAGTTCATAATCCCCCCTAGTTCTAAATCTGTGTAGTTTTGTGTATTTCTATGACTTTGGTGCTCCCTACAGTTAAGTGAGTGATATTATTATACCGCTGTCATAATTACAGTTGATAGCTATACATAAAGCTGCCATAAATCAGTCTGCTACTCTCTTGTTTTTTTTTGTTTTTTTTCATAGAATTTCATACATGTTCACTAAACTTACATACTTGAATTTAATATTTGATAGAATACATCTGCATGTTTGTAAGCCTGCACAATTTGGATAAAAATTGTTATATATCAAATTGACTATAAAATAATTATTATTACTATTACTTAAACTATATTAAATAAAACACTTCAAAAGGTGGCAGCATTTTGAAAGCATTCTGAAACCCTGTTTGTATTGCAGAAGTTGAGCTTGGCTCATTGGATGAGAAATTTATCAAGCTCTTAGCATGGCAGCGGATTCAGCAGCTCTTTGAATCGAAAACCTCTCCTGTTGAGAGCAGTTCTCCTTCATCTGTGTCACCCACTCACAGGAAACACAGTGAAGGTATGAGATTCGTTATTCATTATGCTTTTTTGAAATTTGTGTTCCCATCAGCGAATGAACTCTTGATGTTTCATTTCAGCCCAAAACAGGGAAGTGCAGGCGAGAGCTTCATTGTGTTCGGTCTCGGGAAAGGGAATGGCTGTAAATATGTGCTACAGGAGTCTGTACATCGGGACAGGTGATTATCATTCTGTGGCTGCAGGAAATGCATCATCCTACAGTGTTCAGTACAACTATGTTTTCTCATTGCAGGTGCTGATATGGACGTGTGCCTTACAAACTACGGGCATTGTAACTACGTTTCAGGGAAACATGCCTGTATATTTTATGATGAGGTATGCGATTTTAAACATTTAACATGCTTTAAACACAAAGGAGGTAACATGCTTTAAACACAAAGGAGGTCATTTACGTGTACATACATTTGTTCTCTCCTCCCCCAGAACACAAAGCAGTATGAACTGCTGAACTACAGCGAACACGGGACGACCGTCGACAATGTATTATATTCCTGTGACTTCTCTGAGAAGATGAACCAGAGTCCGTCCAGCAACCTGCTAGCCAAAGTGCAGAACATCATCCGTGAGTTATTTCTCTTCCAGTTCCAGACTTAAAAAAATATATATTAAAAATACATTAATCATTTAAAATAAAGTCATTAACATGCATTTAGAAAATAGATAGGCTGATTTCCATTTCATGACAACTTTAAAAACAGAGTAAGCTTCAATATTAACTCAAGTGTGTTTGTAGGACGCTGCAGGAAAAATGAGCAGGAGGAGTCTGCAATGGGCGTGGCTTCGACAACAGAGGGCGGAGTTATGAGCTGCCAGTCCCACGATGCTCCCATCACTCCCTGTAACTGTAAAAACAGCGGCTCCAGTTTGATTGGAGGCAGTGGTGCAGGATGGGAAGGCACTGCGCTCCTCCATCACGGAAGCCACGTCAAACTGGGCTGCTTGCAGTTTATATTCAGTATCACCGAGTTTGCCAACAAGCCGCTTAAAGAGGAGCTCACCACCTGCAGCCTCACTCCCACACCTGGCCAACAGGGGGAGCAGCTGAGCAAGGCCGCACCTCCTCCGCTCCAACCCAATCTTGTAACTTAACCCTTAAAGCATCGACTTGTACAGTTTAAACGCTTTCCTAATTATTTAATTGTTTATACACTTGCATGAAGTTACTTTTTTCTAGATTCTTTCACTCTTTTGGCAGGTTGCACATTTTCTTGTCTCAATACAAGACTTGCATTTTTAAAGAGAAACTTTGATCATCCTCTATGCTCAGAACCAATGAGCAGTTTTCACACATAAAAGAAAAAGATCAAAACATGTTCTATTTTGTGCCTGTAACAATAGTTTTTATATAAACACGCATTTTCTTTTTTTCACATAAAAACAGATGCTTTTATTTATGTATGTCCTCTGGAGCGCAGTCAGACCTGGTGTTTCTTTACCATGACACGTGCGAAGAGACTCATGTACATATGTGTAAGTATCTATGTGAATAGCCAGAGATCCACAGGATTCATTACGCAAAAGTGCTCCAGTTTGTATTTTGTTGTGCACTATTTGGTTGCTGTTCAGTCCTTTTATGTGTCTGTTTCATGTGGTTCTGTAATTAGTTTTCACCAGGTTCTTGTGTCAAACTATGTAAATACAAACCAGATTTTAAATAACATGCTTTAGAAATCCAGTTAGCTTGTGTTCATGTGTCATGCTTACTGATTCAATCACGGCCTGCTCTTCTGCAAATATTCAGATGCCTGCCTTGTGCATGATGCAAACAATATAATTGGTTTAAGAAAAGGGGTGCTATTTAAAAAAAAAAAAGTGTAAGATTTGACAAGCTTGAATCGGATACATTTGCAATGAAGGACTGACTCAAACAAGGGGTTTCAATCTTTTAGACACCTAAAGAGACCATCCTAAAATTTTAAGGGAGCTGTATATAATTCTTTTATAAAGACCCAATTTATACTGTGAAGAAGTAATATAATAAATGTGGAAAATATTTTGTTTCTATTACATTATTTATTTGTTGATTTTAATCCATTTTATTATTTATTTTATACCAAATTTGTATTTTAATCTTTTTAGTCAATTGGTTTGTTTAATCAAAAATCTTATTTATTTTATATTTTTCCTAAACTTTTCCATGGACCCTTGTTGCCCCCTAGAGGTTCCTGGACTGAAACCATATGAAGGGACCAGAATACCTTAAAATCTTGAAGACTCTAGAAACATGGACATGATTTCAAAATCTCAACAACAGAAGCCACTTAATAGCTTAATAGTTTTACATGGGCAAAAGCACTCTTATTTCTCCTCAGAAAATGTAACAAATATTTTAGATGCCATTTTAGTCAGTGGAGTGAATAAAAGCAGCTCAACAGTGGTGTAATGTTCAGTATAATAGCTGTGACTGTCTGGACTTGGTTTTTGTAATCTGAATGGACTGTATCCAGGAGGGCGTGTTTGGCTCCAGCACGTCTTCCTGTTCCCAGTCTGGAGGAAACCGAGCTCTTTCATTAGCAAATATAGCAGTTATTGCTCTGATCGTTTGAATATAATGTTTACCGTTCTGCTCATCTGCGGAGGACTCGTCGTGTTTTACCTGCTGCTGTGCGTGACGGTGTTGCACCTGCCAAAATGTAGAAGTACGGCCAGACTGCACGGGAAGACCGTGATCGTGACTGGTATGTGCTCGGTTAAGTACATTTGATATTCTCCTCAAACAGTCGCGCATGTCCTCATAGTTTTAAAACTATTAACTAAAAGCTTTTACAGATTTGACGCTTCTCGTAAACACTCCATGCGTGTTACACAACGCAAAACTGACAACTCGTCCACTAACGTTCACACAGGCATTTCGTGATAAGCAACTGAATCGATAAGATTGACATTTTAATCTGGTTTAACTGCAGGAGCAAACACGGGTATCGGCAAAGCCACCGCGCTGGATCTGGCGAAAAGGGGAGCTCGTGTGATTCTAGCCTGCAGAGATGAAAGCAGAGCTCAGGCTGCTGTCACAGACATCCAGAGGGTGAGAGCGAGCGTTGTATAATAACTATTGTGGATAATGGCCTTTTCTAATAAGACAAAAATGAAAGTTCCACTAGGGGGCGTATGGTTTCTTATTCAAAGCTATCGAGCTTCATTCAAATCTCAGGATGTGTTTTGTTTCACAAGTTGCATATTATAACTCTGTTAACTGGTATCTTATATACAAACCAGCAGCACTATAGTAGCATATATTTAAAATAATTAAAGAGCGTTAATAGCTTTAAGTAAACATATTAATGTTACCTTATTAGCTCTTTGTATCAGAACGGTTTATTAAAGCCTGTCGATTGACAGCCCCACCTACTGGCCGGAAGAGGTACTGTTCAACAGTGTCTAACTGCTGTAAGCTAAATGAACAAGAAAGCATTTTTGTTTTTAAAAACCCGAACAAAATGGAAATGAGAGCTTTTTTTTTAGTTATACAGCTAGAAGCTGAAAGCACAAACGACGCGTAACGACTTTTGTTTAGCACATGATAAGTTGAAAACAACTTTCATCACCATTATTCTAAGAAAGTGCAACAAATTGTGCTAAAATCTATATTGTTTTACGTTAGAACGTAACATTTTTTAAGTATTAAAGGTAAAACAAACAACAACTTTTATTTATGAAATGTAGTGCAGTAAAAAGTAAGACATTATGCTTTGAAATGTAGTAAAGTAAAACTTTCCAAAGAAAAGCACTCTGATAAACTACAGATACTTTATAGATTTACTTGAGTAAAGTAAAAATACTTCACTACTGTCTGCCTCTGAGTAAAATCTATATTGTTTGACGTTAGAAAGTGAGTGAATCTTCACAAAGATCACAGGCTTTGGACAATACTTAAAGGGTTCAATTCCCAAAATAACTACTCACCAATGGCAAATTACAAGAGAACAATACGTCTGTTATCTTCTGAGATGTTTCTGAAGACCACAGTCTTTTGCTTGATATTAAACAGAGCACCATTATGACGTTTCTTGATGATGAATTAAATTGTGTGGTTTTATGGACTCCTCCCCCACATGCAGACTCAATAACTGCAAGAGCTATCCACCTTTTTCTTGCCGTAAAAATGGGCCCGGCCATTTGTAAATTCTATGGGTCAAGCTTCCGGTCTCGTAAAATAGCTGGACACGTCCACCAACTACAAGACACCATCCCCCAGCACTGTGGAGAATCAAAAACTGCAGACGATCTGAATGAATTCTATTGCAGGTTTGAAAAAACACCCCACACCCGCTCTGAACACCTCTCCACACAACCATTAACACCTCCTGCAAACCCCCCTCTCCCCCACACCTGCACTTCAGATCAGCGAAGACGATGTGCGCCAGGTCTTCCGGAAGCAGAAAAGGAAAAAAGCACCAGGCCCAGATTGTGTTACACCAGCCTGTCTGAAATCCTGTGCTGACCAGCTGGCCCCCATCTTCACACAGATCTTCAACAGATTACTGGAGCTGTGCGAAGTCCCTTCATGCTTCAAACGCTCCACCATCATCCCCATCCCAAAGAAATCCAAAATTACAGGACTAAATGACTACAGACCTGTGGCTCTAACGTCTGTGTTCATGAAGTCATTTGAAAAACTGGTGCTGGCCCACCTGAAGGACATCACTGGACCCTCACTGGATCCTCTTCAGTTTGCCTACAAAGCAAACAGGTCTGTGGACGATGCAGTCAACATGGGACTGCATTATGCTCTGCAACACCTAGACAGACCAGGGGCTTATGTGAGGATCCTGTTTGTGGACTTCAGCTCAGCCTTTAACACTATCATTCCAAACCGCCTCCTGCCCAAATTAACTCAGCTCTCCGTGCCCACCTTCGTCTGTCAGTGGATCAACAGCTTCCTGACAGATAGGCAGCAGCTAGTGAGGCTGGGAAAATACACATCCAGCACCCGTACGATCAGCACTGGATCTCCTCAGGGCTGTGTTCTCTCCCCACTGCTCTTCTCCCTCTACACCAACGACTGCACATCTAAAGACCCCTCTGTCAAGCTCCTGAAGTTTGCAGATGACACCACACTGATCGGCCTCATCCAGGACGGTGACGAGTCTGCTTACAGACAGGAGGTTAAGGAGCTGTCTGTCTGGTGCAGTCTTAACAACCTGGAGCTTAACACGCTCAAAACTGTGGAGATGATCGTGGACTTCAGGAGAAACCCCCCTGCTCTCCCCCCACTCACCATCATGAACAGCACAGCGAAACAGTTCGTTTCGCTGCTTGATATAAAAAAAATTGGTGTGTCTTACCATATTATTTTAATGTATTATATTAATTATGAACACACTGGTTTGTAGTGCAAACAGTTTTACCGTTTACTGCACGTTGTTATTCTTCTCATTATTTACCTAATGACCCGGAAGTCTCACCCATAGACTTACTTCCGTGTTGAAGAAAAAGGTGGATAGAGAACAGAGCAGACGGCTCCTTATGCTTTTCGAATCGCTCTCGTGGTACTTTGATGTCACACAACGATCGATCAGCACAGCGCAAACAACCAATATTGGTTATTTTAGGCAATTTAGAAATCCTGTGCAGAACGTGTCCCTGGGAAGTGGCACATCTGGTCACCTTACATTAAAACATATACATGTTAACCTTAGATTTTCATTTTAGTTAATGAAAGTGACACTGAGAGTAAAATAAAGACAGTAAAATTCATTAGAAAATCCTTAGAGGCCTCTGCCAGTGCTATGCAATTTCCTGACAAGCCCTGGCTAGCCCTGCACTAGCACCTCCACTACCACCTCCACTGTTGTTCGGAAAGTATTTTTTCACATAGGGATTTTTTCTCTTCCTTAAAGAGCTATAAGCCATGATCCATACCAACCAGCTACGAGGTGAATCACATTACAAACTACTTAAGTGGAAAAAACGACTTTAATGAGGGAAAGAAATACAATCATGAATGACAATCAAAATCTTTAAATCAGTAGTTGTATATTTGTCTGTTATTTGTTGTATAATTGACAGTTTGATTGTATAGGCTATATAGGAACTTTGTATTTTAGATTCATTGCAAAACATGTTTCAACAAACATACCATCAATTAAGTTAGTTCATATGTAGGTCTGTCTTTATACGTTTTTGTATGTTTCAAAGTTTTTGTAGAAAACAAATGGAATTTTTATCTTCAGAACCCCACTGTTGCACTCTTTCAATATTTCCTCATTAAAAAATTATAAATATAATACTTTTAGAATAATAAATAAATAAAATCCAGTCATATCAGTAGCACGCTGTTTTATTGATCAAATCTGTGATGCTGCTACATAAATTTGCAGAATTAATGTAGGAATGTATGGAATCAGTGAATGTATGCATGTGAAATCAATGAACTGATGTGACTGGCACACAGGAATCAGGAAACAAAGAAGTGTTGTATATGCACTTGGATCTGGCCAGTCTGAAATCTGTGAGTTCTTTCGCTGAAAACTTTCTCAAGAAAGAATCCAGATTGGACATTCTTATCAACAATGCAGGTAGCTATCAAATATATGCAATTTCAATGATAAAATTAGTAACTTTTGAAGATAGCTCATTCATAATATTAGGTTTAAAAACTTTATATTGATTTCTTTTTCTGTGTTTGTAGGACTTGTAATTGATGGCAAGACTGAGGATGGCTTTGGAAGGATCTTTGGCGTCAATCACCTCGGTCACTTTCTGTTAACCATCCTGCTGCTGGAAAGGTTAAAAGAGCACGGCCCCAGTAGAGTTGTGACAGTCTCTTCAATGGCCCATTGGTGGGGGAAAATTGATTTTGACTGCATCAACACTCATAAAGATTTGGGTTTAGGAAATTCTGCAGTGGCCTTATTAGGAATGTACAGTCACAGCAAACTCTGCAATGTCCTCTTTACACATGAACTGGCCAAGAGACTCAAAGGCACAAACGTCACCTGCTACAGTCTTCATCCAGGTCAGTCTGTGTTCTTTATTCTCTAAAAAGCAGTACTTCATAAAATATCATAGGTCATAAGTAACCAATGCTGAATTATTTTGTAGGGGCCATCAAAACGGACATCGGTCGCCACAGCAATCTATGGTGGCGGCTGTTCATGGCACCGATTTTGCTGCTTTTCTTTTCGGACGTGGAATCCGGAGCTCAGACGTCTCTTTACTGTGCACTTCAAGAGGGAATTGAACCCTTGAGTGGAGGCTACTTCTCTAGCTGTGCAGTGCAGAATCTTACCGCTAAAGCCAGAGATGATGCAGTAGCCAAAAAGCTTTGGGAAGTCAGCGAGAGGCTTGTTGGTTTAGCCTGAGATCATCAGTTTCATTACACCTGTATGGATTTGCACTTGCACAGTCTGTTTAGTGGCATCTGTGGACAACTGTGTTGGAGAAATCTGTGTTTTGCATATTATAAAAAGCCTGTGTCAAACATTGCAGTTCATAACATGCATACCACAACAAAAAAAGCTGTTTAATTCTACTAATAAAACTGTTCTTTGATTGTTTTACAGATTACATTTGTGCAAACATCACTAATTAGCAAATATCTTTTGAATGTAACACAAACTGCTGTTTATGGGTCCAGGTTTCCACTACATAAATCATGTTTCTTTGTCATACCAGAGTAAAGACGTAATTCACTGGGTGTGTCTGGGGATACCGAGGCCTTACTGTGTTGAATGTGTCACCTCTCCCAGGTAGAGTATGTCATTTATTTAGTAAAGGAACATATGTACGTATTATCACCTGCAGGTGTCAAAAATACGTCAAAGGATGAGAACACTTTGAGCCCAGTTACTCAATATCTCCATGATAATGTGAAAAACTGAAAATAGTTTGGCACTGAGTTCGTTGGTTATGTCATCTAGGTAAATCAAACAACATTCAATCACTTCCTTCGGTTTTACCAATAAATAACTACTACAAACTTAATATATTATTTTTTAAGAATCATGTGACACTCACGACTGGTGTAATGGTTGCTGAAATTCAGCTTTGCCATCACCAGAATAAATCACATTAGTATGGTAGGTAGACGTAAACGATTTAATTTAATTTTCTCAATTTTAACACAAAGCGTTTGCTGTATTTGGTCTCAGCATGTTACCAAACGTTGTAAGGAAAACAAATATATAATTTTGAATTTAATTAAAACTGTATTTAATTTACAACCTTGTTATTTATTCTGGCCATTTTGTGTGTGTGTTTTTTTCTATAAATTTTGTTTACTTGTGATGTTTATTTAATATTTGTTCAAGGAATCAAAACTGTATTTAGACCCATATTTTTGTAAAATAAAATTCAAATTTCGATCAACATATTATGAATGTGAAAGCACCTTTAAATGATTCGTTATGTCAAAACAAAAGTACTCATTTTCAAGAGTTTCCAGCTCTACTTTGTACCCCATTTGTTAATAAAACATGCCAAGATATTAAGATAACTGAGCAGTCTTTGGCCTTGAACGTCTATATTGTTCTCTTGAGCATGTGCAAACCGGTTTCGTTGAGAGCTCACGGGGTGATGGAGAGAGAAACCGCGGACCGGTTTATCAGGCTCTGGCCCGGGCGGAGTACATAAACCCCCCGCAGACTCCTGCAGTGTTTCACAAACATGATCCATCTTATCATCGCCGGGGCGCTCGTCGCAGCTCTTTATGTCGTCTTGGTGGAGACGTTGTTTAAGGAGTCAAAATGTAAAGGAACGGCTGATATGACCGGGAAAACGGCCATTATTACAGGTGAGTTTTTTTGATAAACATTCTTATTGAGGTAACTGCAAATCACCTCGTTAAAACGAGCGTGTCGTCTTCACGTTGGCGTTCTCTTCAATATAACATGGGACACTGAGGAAAGTCTGCACGTGTTTTAGTTTTGGTCTTGAGAGATGTTTGGTTTGATGTTTTAGGTGGGAATACTGGTATCGGGAAGGCCACAGCTCTAGATCTGGCAGGTCGAGGAGTAAGAATCATTCTGGCCTGCAGAAACCAGAAGAAAGCTGTGGCAGCTATAAATGACATCAAGAAGGTGAGGACCATCACTTCTGACACTGATTCAAGAGGTTTGAGTATTTCCTGAACCCTATTTGTTGTTCAGGCCACAGGAAGCAATGACATCCTGTTCATGGAGCTTGATCTTGGAAGCTTCAAATCTGTGCGAGCTTTTGCTGAGAACTTCCTCAAATCTGAGTCAAGACTGGACCTGCTCATCAATAATGCAGGTAAGCCAAACCATCAATACTGTTTCAAATCAGATTGTAAGCAACGTCTGGCTATCTTGATTGAGCACTATCTGAATATTATGGGGAACTGTATTCAAAGGTTTTTATGTTTAGGACTTGTGGCGGATGGTCGAACCGAGGATGGTTTTGGCATAGAGTTTGGTGTCAACCATCTTGGCCATTTTCTGCTCACATGTCTTCTGCTGGATCGTCTGAAGGAGAGTCCTGCTGCTCGTGTTATCACACTGTCCTCCATGGCCTATCGCTGGGGCAAGATTGATTTTGATTCTCTTGTCGCCACCAAAGACCTGGGCTCAGGGAGATACAGCTGGCAGTTCTTCCAGGCCTACTGCAACAGCAAACTATGTAACGTCCTGTTCACTCACGAGCTGGCTAAGAGACTGAAGGGCACAAACGTCACCTGCTACAGTGTTCATCCAGGTAAATCATACTTGAAGGAATAGTTTATAAATTTGAAGATCCATCTGTCATTATTCACCCGCCCTCATGTTATTCAAAACCTGTATGACTGTTTTTCCATTCGTTTGTACATCACTCAAATTCCTCTTTTTGCGTTCCACAAATGAAGAGTCATAGAGGTTTGGAATGTCACAAGGTTGAGTAAATGATGGTCGATTTCATTTTTAGGGGAAAAATCATACTCAAGTTCATATTCACATTTGAATGTTCACATTCACAAAAAAATGAAGTTGTCAATGAAACTTTTAGATTATTGGGGTTCCTTTTACAAGAAAATACAGTCTATACAGTCTTTCTACTTCTAATTTAGTTGTTACTTTCCATTTCTTTTGTAGTTATTTGAATTATAAGAATTTGACAAGCAATTTCTCAGTGAAAATTGTTTCTACGCCAATTTTTTTCAGTGTTCTTAAGGTGAGGTCACTTTGTGAAATCTCGGCAAAATTAAACTGTCCAAAAAAAAAAAGGGTATGTTGTCAATAGTCACACAGAAGTCACTTTCAAACCAAGCAGTTTTCTGATGGCCAGCGTGGTAAATCTGTAAAAATAAATAAATAAAAAATAAAGCCATTGGGAAATCTGCATGGGAAAAAAGTTTAGCTGTCACAGTTTCAGATCGTGCGGATTCTTTTTGAGATAATTGGATTTCATCCTCAAATTGGTAAATATGGCCGCACTTTTTTTGACCATACATTAACAGAAGCTCCATCCGAAAGCTCATACTGTCTAGTCACATGACCTACCAGCATCAGTTGTCACTTGAGTACCAACTTCTTGTTTACTAATCATGAATACGCACTTATTTGTGCATGAAATCAGTTTGTTTACAACCAACTGGATACACTGGAATGCAAAATCATATTCCCAGTGGGAATGAAACAATTAATGTTGAAATTATAATGAAATGATGAAGAATAATGATATTAAGAGTAAAAAAATAAGTGAATGAGACCCATAGTTTTTGTGTGAATTCCAGATCATTGATGCTAATCTAGCCTATCCTCTGGAATGCTCAGAGCCATTTCCTGTTTTTTGATAAACTTGCGTCTTAAATATTCTCTATTGAAGATGTTTAATCACCAATCAGTTGGGTTAAACATACATAATATTGTATCACCCTTTTGCAGGTGTTGTAAAGACCGAGCTCTCCCGACATGTGAGTCTCTGGCAGAAAGTTTTCATCGAGCCAGTGGCTAGACTGCTGTTCCTGGACCCAAAAACCGGAGCCCAAACAACTCTGCATTGTGCCGTTCAGGAAGGAATCGAGCATTTCAGTGGACGTTATTTCTCCTGCTGCGCTGTGGAGGAAGTCAGTGCCAAAGCCAAAGATAACGCGGTGGCCAAAAAGCTTTGGGAAGTCAGTGAACGACTGAGTGGCCTTTCATAAAGCCAGAGGAACGGTTTTATTTCTGATGACTGTCTGTGAACTTTATTTATCCCTAAAGGGGGGAAAAAAAACCAAAACGTATGAAGTGATGAAACTGACTGTGGCATTTTTGTTTATATGGACGCACAATTATTTACAAGATTTACAGTGTTTTAATTTCTGTTTACATTAACTGCTGTATGCTGGTATGAGCTTTTTTTATTGTATTAAAGTATCTAATGGAATCACTATTATCCTGGTTGGTTCTTTATTGTATGAATTATGAAATTATATTTGATATGAAAGCAAAACTCAAACAAACGTGGTTGATATACAGTAATTTTTGCTTGGCCGATCCCCAAAAATATGCACCTTTTGTTACATATTGCTGCTAAAAAATTCTGCCACGTGATAAAATAAATATCTATCCAAATTGCACTTCATTATTTCGGGCTAACATATCCGAGAAATTGACAGCACTCAAAATTCGTGACTTGTTTGTGAACATCTGACTTCGTCACATGATATCTCACGTTAATTGAGGTCAAGTGTAAAATCCCCCGCAAACGATATCATTTTCGGATGTAGTATCTCAAGCAGGTTTATCTAGTTAGCGGTACGTCCAAAGTAAACCCACAGGCGTTTGATCCGTGTTAAACTGTACAGGAGGATGTGTCTTAAGCGCACATCCCGCTGTGCAGAGAATGAAATATATATATTTTCAATGTGGTTAAGAGGGTTTAGTGGGTTTGTGACTTCAGGCTAAAACTGAAAACCGTTGAGACTGCACGTACCATCAAATCCTCTTCCCACTTCACATATCCACATTGTTTTGGAACGCGGAAGTAAGCTCGCTGTATATAATAAATTAGAATACTGTAATATGATAACAATATAAGTGCAATATAAAGCAGCATAGCGGAATGTTGAAGCCACGCACAAAAGTTACAAACTTTTATCGTAAATATATGGTGGATAAGGCGTTTCCTAGTAAAGGGTGTTACAGAAAGTGAACATTTATCCAATTTTATTGTGATCCACTTCACAAGCTGACTGAAAAGATTTTTCTTTCGCTTTGAACAGAAAAGGTGCACGTGGCATCCTGTACGAACAAGATTTCTGAGACATGATGTTAAAATGAAAACTGTGTGAAATAATATTTGTAAACCTCAAGAATTTTACCTAAATGAAAAATTTCCTGCACATTTAGTCATTAAAAAAATAAATTAAAATAAAATATTTTTCCCCTCCACTTTTCCCACACAAAGATAAATGAACGTGCTGCTACTAAATTCTTTTCTTTTGTACTCCACTGTAGAAAGTCAAACACGTTTGGAATAAGATGAAGATAAATAAACGATGAAAAAAGTTTCTCACCTCCCCATGTCTCTTTTAAGATTATAAAGAACATGAAGAAAATGACAACAAAAAGAAAACAAGATTTTCCAAAATAAAACAAAATACTGTAATGCATTACAAACTAAATCTAAAGTGCTCAGGTTGTGTTTAGCCTCATGAAATATACAATACCTACAAAATATATGAATATTCATTCAAATAATGACTGATCAGATGATTAAAATACTGACAATAAAGGTACAGATTAGCTAAAACTATAATATGCATCTAAACATGTTAGCCCTAAAATTGTTTATGGACAGAATATATAATCATACATACAAAGTTAACACTGAATTGCCACTTTTCCCTTTAAAGTCTCTTTGTAGCTCTAGTAAAGCCTGCTTATTTGGGCCTTGTCAAAAACAAACTATGGAGGAGGTCTGGAATCACTTAAGTACTCGTCAGCTTGTGCATCTCTATCTTCAAGAGGTTTCAGAATGTCCCAGACCAAATTCACTCAGTGCATCCAAGCATGGCAACGTCAATTTGTAAAATGTGCCCCAAAGTGTCAGTCAAACCAGTGTGATCTCCACCTCTTCTCTCTTCTGCACCTGGCCCTGTGCCAGCTGTTTGGGTGGAGGAGGAGCAGCTCTTACCTGCAGAAAACAAAGACACCATCAGAATTCACAGAAAAGCGCCCATCATTGGCATGCAGCTTTAGAAGTGCAGATCTCACAGGTCTCAGGCCCGACCCGCCCTCTCCTGGGGATCTGGGTGATGGGGTGTGGGTGTGACCTATGGAGGAAAAACACTTCTGACATCTGACAAGAGCATAAAACTAATAATAGAACAAAAGCCTCAGTAATGTTGTTTTAGTATCACTGAACTACTATTGTAATAATATTGAGATACTATTATTTTATTCATATTTTGAATTAGGTTTATTTTTTTTAAATGGTTTTCGTAACTTGAAGTAAAGTTGAATATATATATAAATACTGTATAAATGAAAGACGTAAAAAACAAAAATAAGAAATTCTACTTTGGGAAACTGAAAATATGTAAAAGTTGAAGTACTACAATTACTAAAACTAAAACAGAACTTTAAAAAAAACCAGCTAAATCTAAATATTTTAGAAAAATAATTAAAAGGCTAAAAGCACATAACAAAATGACTAAAACATAGAAAACCGAAAATATACAAATAAAAGCTGCGTCAAAATATTAACGAATACTAAAATAGTAATATTAAAGTAATACTGGTGGGCCAAAATGTAAATTTTATATATATATTTTTTTACATCTGAAAAAATTTAAAATGTATTTGTAGGTCGCTAAATTAATAAATGCACATAATGTGTCCTTTTATTATTCAACATTTTTAAGACAATCAGGTTGTGAAATTGAACATCACTAAAACGTTACAGTCATGAGTGAGGTTTACTATAAAGCTTTAGGATTTGCTGTGCTCGGTGTCTTACTGTGACTCAAGATTTTGGGGGGTTCTGGGGTTTGATAGCCGTTTAAAGTGAGTGTGCTGGTCAAAGATGGCAGCGGGACGGACTCTGGACTGCTACAGGATGGAAACACGGTGGGTGGACAAGCTGCTTGATCCAAAACTGAGAGAGACACCTGGTGGAAAGAAACAGCTATTACAAAACATATTCCAGCATTGAACATAGGCTTGCTGTAAACATGAACAAAAAAACTTTTTCAGTGTGGCCAGTGTATAAACCTGCATGTTCATGCTCTTGTGTGCTCGTGCACTCTCCGGTCTGCACAGATCCTCCACTAATACTGCGGGAAAGACGCCCACTGCGCCGTTGAACTCGCCCTCCCAGAACCCATCATCTTCTTGGTTGTGTTTGCTGAGAATGCAAATAACGGCTCCCTCTGGGAAAGACAACTCGTCCTCTGTCTGAGCCTCATAGGCATACAGAGCCCTGGCCAGATTTACAGCTGTGCAAAAGAGGAAGAGGGCAGAAAATGTAGAGTTTTGTTTGTTAAATTATTTTTAGCATTCAGTACTATAATACTATAAACTAGCATTACTCCAGTTATTATACTATAACCAGTGGTCTCACCGCTGCCATGAGTGTTCGGGCTGCTCTGGGTGAGTGTCTCTATCTCTGGCTCTTGTTCTGCAGAAGTGCTGGAGGTGTGTGATTGGGCGTCCACGCTGGAGAAAGACTGGAGCATCCTCAGTAGAGAGCTGGAGGTTGGGAGCTGCAGGTATTTCTCCGGCACGTATCCCACCAGCCCTGCTCTGTTCCTAGCCTGAAAAACATAACACATGTCCAATAAATGGCAACATTGTAAGTGCCATGTAGTTCAGGGGTTTTCAAACCTTATGGGCCCCAACAGGATGTTAAAGGGTAGGCAGAAAATTAGAGATATAAAAAAGACAAAATGTATTTTAACAGAACAAAATTTAAAACAAAATATTTATATAGTTTGTGAAAAGTTGTAAAGTAAAAACATATAAATGCTACTTTGAAAATAAGTAAATATTTTACAGATATTTCAAGAATTTAGTTTTTATTTAGCACATTTTAAAAAAAGTATTAACTTATAAATAAATGCTAATTATAATATAAATACTAATTATTTAAAATTACTTATTATATTAATAAATATAATATGTACACTACTGTTCAAAGGATGTTCAAAAGGTACATTCAAAAGAAGTATGTTATGATTAATAATAATTTTTATATCATACTTATTTTTTTACATTACACACACACACTACTGTTCAAAAGATTAAAGATTTTTATATGTATTTTTTAAATAATTTTAATTTTTATTAAAAGTAAAAATTGTAGTAAAAACAGTTAAATATGATTTCAACATAACATAATGTTTTCTATTTTAAAGTATTTTAAAAAGTAATTTATTCCTGTGATGTAAAGCTGAATTTTCAGCAACATAACTCCAGTCTTCAGTGTCATATGATTCTTCAGAAATCATTCTAATATGCTGATTTGCTGCTCAAGAAACATTTATTATTATCAATGTTGAAAACAGTTTTGCTACTTAATATTTTTGTGGAAACCGTATTTTTCAGGATTCTTTGATGAACAGAAAGAACAACATTTGTTTGAAACAGAATATTTTGTAATATAAATGCCCTTACTGTCTCCGTTGAACAATTTAATGCATCCTTGCTGAATAAAAGTATTAATTTCTATCAAAATAAAATCTTACTGAAACCAAACCTTTGAAAAGTAGTGTATGATAAATAAATAAATCCATTATATTTCCTCACACAGTACAAATGGATCTGTATACATTAAAATATATAATTAATAAATAAATATATATATGCATATACATGCCTTTATATTTTAAGGAATGAGTGAAGCAATAGGATCATAGGCATTTGAAAGTTTAAAAACCCCTGCGTGTACCTTAACCCAGTCCTCCATGTCTCCATCATCAATAAGCTCCAGTATTTCCTGTTCCTGGATTGTGAGCTCATCAGGCTGGGATGCCTGTGGAAATAAAGCACAGGAAATGACATTGCAAATGGATGAATAGACCAAAGAACAACAGGCTTGATCACACCAGGTGTGCACCTGATAGGAGTACAGCACAGAGCAGGTGAGAGGGTAGTTCCTGTGAGTGCTAGAGGGGCTGGAGCTGCTGTCGTCCAGCGTCTCTGTGTCCTCATCATCTTCTCTGTCGAAATCTACAGAGTGCTTTAGACATTTATTGTAAAACACGATTAGAATGGGTTATAGGGGTCTGCGTGAATCTGGCTTTGACTGTAAGATACTTACAGAGAATGAAGCATCGTGGGTATTGAGGGCCGCCCATCTCTCGTTCTCCAGTTCCTCCATCACTTGGTTCATGGCGCTCTTCAGCCAGACGTCTACAGCCACACCAACGTCTCTGAGGAGGTTCAGACGCGCTTCTGCCTTCAGTTTCACAGTCTACAGGAAGAGTGGACTCATCATCTACCAGCTTACTATTTTATTACATACTGTGTATGTACATCAACTGTTCCCACAACATTTGTTAGAAGAAAGGGTTCTATTTTAAACTTTACTGGACTGAATGTGCAGCTTAAGTTTAAGAAGTAGCGACCAGCAGAGGGCGTGTGAGCTTTTCACAGAGGTGAACTTTATCTAGACTGATGTACAAACACAAATAAACACACTCTTCACCTCTGATTTCCGAATGCATTCTCTAGCTTCGTCCATTTTCAGTTCCAGCTCATTGTTATTCTGGTCCTGTTGATGTGACTCTTCATACTCCAAAAGAGTCTAAAAAACAAAATACCAATTTCATACTGTGCATTATAATATGGTGATGCCTAAATTCACTTCCAGCATTTAAAATGATTGATTTAGTTTTTTAATGTTTCATTTTTTTGACACAAAATAGATTTTATATTATTACTATTTGACATTATTTTATTGAATGTTGTTATTGTTTTATTTGATAATTCACTGAAACTGTTGTAAATGGTTTTTGAATTTCATTGTTATTGTTTTATTTATTTATTTATTTAGATAAATGCATTTTGTATTATAATTATTTTGTTTGATATTTTTTTGAGTTTAGTTATTATTGTTTTATTTTTAATTTGAGATTGAGATTGAAACAGATTTTCTATTACAGTAAGACTTTACAATATTAATGCATGAACTAAAATAGCATTTATTAACCTTTGTTAATGTTAGTTCATAAAAATGCATTTGTACATTGTTCATGTTCATGTAACTAATATTAACAGATAACAACTTTTAATTTAATTTTAAAATGTTTTATTAAGAATTATAATTTATTAATAAATGTATTAAAAAATAACATGAACTAAGTTAACAACTTTTCATGAAAATAATCTTAGATTTTACATTTATTTTAATATTGCCCATTTATTAGTCACATTTTAATATTAGTACTCTAATATATAAATTAAAAATAAATATCTAAATAAATGATGATTTATAACAATATTTTTAATATCACAAATCATCATGCTAAGACATCATATTGTTTCAGTGCCCCCTCACCCGCTGCTTAAGGGTGATGTTTTTGTGTTCTCTGGACACACGTGTGGCACATTTTCTTGCTTCTTTATTCAGACTGTGTTCTTCAGCCGTGCCACTCTCCTTCAGCAGTTCCCTGACCTAAAGAGATCAAGAAACAGAGAGCTGATTAATACACAACACAGACCCTATTTCTGCACATGAAACCTTGATAGCTTCTCAGAGCCCATGTGTACACAAAAGTCCCAGCATAACTTGGAACAACATCAATCTCCCAAAATGAAATCTTTGCACTCTTACACTCTTAAAATATTATGTCTGTAAATATTGACAGACTAAATGATTAGGTGACGTAAGCTCTTGAAGAAGGATCCTTCGAGATGCTGCTTTACAGAGCAACTCCTGTTCACCACAAACCGAATATTACAACAACTCCTTGACGAAATGGTTTTAGCATAATACAAGAAAAAACACAAACCATTAGTCTTGCCTGGGACGGAGAAAACACAGAACCCTGCATGCATAAGCTGATCTACAGTATGCAGATACTGATGACTTTACATCCGATGAATGTGATAAAACAATTTCTAATAATATACAGTAGTTATTTTTTTAAATATTTTTATTTTAGGGACGAGGGAATGGGTGGTGTTCATGAGGGGTGCAAGAGGTAGGGCAGGTTCACTTCTCAATGCCCTCTTTTCACAGGCTGTGTTGCTTCCTGCCTGCACTTTCCGCCCCACCAGCACTGAGGGCTGCATCTCTAATGTTTTCTTTAGGAACAGACTAATGCTTGTTTGACTCGCAAACAAAAAGAGGGTTAGCGAACAAACGGGCCACTATGCTGGTGTGGTGAGGGGCGAGATGACTTGCAGGCAGCAGGGGGCGCTATTACATATTTGTTAAACAGTTGCACAGTCATGGAAGAACACATTCGGCCTTCATTACAGCACTTTTCCTCTTTGTCACACTGATTAATGAACAAATAAGAATATTATAATAATGTTTTAAGTGACATTTAAAGTGAAATAAGTTTTTGGATAAGATCATGTGGTGAACCTTCATTTAAAATATTTAATCCACAATAAATGTAAAATCTTTTTGAATGACTATTATATGTTCTAAAAGTATTGTTCATTGTTAATTCATGTTAACTAATGTTAACAAATGAAACCTTATTGTCAAATGTTACATATGTTAGTATTATTATTTATATTATTTTATATGAATTTAGTTAACATTTTATTTAAACAACAGATTTTGGACTGGATAATAGAATAATTAATTTAATTTAATTCTTAATTTTAATAAAATTATTTTATTTTTTATTAATTTATTAATAAAATAATTATTATTTAATATTTATTTTAATATCAGCCATTTAGACTAAATTCAATAAAATAATCTTAAATTACTTTATATTTATTGTTATATCATTCATTATATATTTATTATAATATCATCCATTTATTTATTAATGGTGCAACCCTAATATATAAATAAAATAAAAAAATACATGTATAAATAAATTATACAAATATTTTTAAAATCACAAATATGTCTAATAAAAGGAGAACATGAGTTTTGCATCTCTGTTGTTTGTGTAGTACATTCCTGAGTGTGAGGCAGCATACC
The DNA here is from genome assembly GCA_027422415.1 of Schizothorax lantsangensis. Classification (NCBI taxonomy): domain Eukaryota; kingdom Metazoa; phylum Chordata; class Actinopteri; order Cypriniformes; family Cyprinidae; genus Schizothorax; species Schizothorax lantsangensis. Next base: position 21,285,413 of record CM049856.1, on the reverse strand, counting down.
GAATCACTTTCACAGGGCTGATACTGAAAGGGGGCAGCTTTCTGAAACACTGGGTTGTCCTGAATGAATATCTGTTGGTGAATATCCTGTGTCACCTACAGACACACACATACAAACACACAAGCACAATTACATTTATGTAAACTACTTGACTAATGTCAAGATGTTACATTAACAATAGCACAGCTAACATAATCTTTTCCTCAGAGGAATGAAAGACCACTAGAACAGGTAATTCATGAATAGTGTGTGTGTGTGTGTGTGTGTGTGTGTTGTAACCTGATGCTGGACCAGAAACATTAAACCTGAGTCCCATAAACTGAATGGAAACACTGTGAGAATCATCGAATTACAACAACGCAGGATTACAAACAGACCTAACGACAGGCTGAAGGCTGTCACTACTGAAAATCAGTCGATTTCTCTTCAAATGTACACATAATAATAACTAACAGTCATTTTGTAGTTCTAATTTCAATATTTTTATGTTTTACCCAGTTACTGCTGACTTGAAACATCAATATATCTTTAAAAAGCCTGTCTGCTCTGACATAGAGTAAAGATCTCATTCCTAAACCACTGCAAACTCTCTAAAGCAGGTACATTTCTCTCTTTAAGCTCAGTATTAACTGCTTGAGCTGGGATTTGATCCAATAACCCTCTAGTGGCAGATCATATTACCTGCTCTACATTCGGCCACTGTGGTTCATGTGTGTTTTTCCATAGCAGTGTATACACAAGTGTGTGTGTAACTCACCCCACTGGACGTCTCCAGCAGGCACTGAAAAGTGTCCTGAATGCTTTGAGACGTCTCAAGCTCCGTCTGACACAGTGAAATCAGAAAACTCTGTACGTGATTGTAGAAACTGCCATCTAGAACCTGGACTCAAAAACAAGGAATAGTATTTTTATTTTCAATTGGATTTTTGTTTGTGATGGAAGTGATTATAAATAATAATAATAATAATGAGCTCAAGAAACATTTCTTAATGTTAGCAATGTTGAAAACAGTTGTGCTTTGAAGATTATTTTAAATAAAAAAATGAACAAGACAAAAGCTGAGCAACATTTGGCCTCACCGTTATGCAGCTGATCAGATCTGTCTCATAATAGCGGTCCTGATGAGTGTTAGTGGCTGACAGTGTGAGCAGGTAATCATTCCTTGCTTGTGTGGCTTTGGACTTCCATTCGTTCTTCTTGGCTTTCAGCTGAAATCAACAGAAAATGTTCACATGGGCACTTGTCACCATGATTTGCAAGCAAATATTACTACATGAAGATGGCAAAAGTTCACTCTCTGTAGTTAAATAACGTCCTAATTAAATGGATCATATCCTAAAAAAAATATGTATTTTATATGTTATTTGCTTATATATTAGTAATTTATATATAACAGATTTGTATTATTTAAAAGTATTTTTGTCATAATTTTTTAAATAACAATTTTCCACTTTTCTTTCTCACCCTCTCTTTTTTAATAATAAAAAATATATATTATATGTGACCCTGGACCACAAAACCAGTCTTAAGTCGCTTTGGTATATTTGTAGCAATAGCCAAAAATACATTGTATGGGTCAAAATTATTGATTTTTCTTTTATGCCAAAAATCATTAGGATATTAAGTAGAGATCATGTTCCATGAAGATTTTTTGTAAATTTCCTACTGTAAATATATTAAAACTTAATTTTTGATTAGTAATATGCTTTGCTAAGATATTCATTTGGACAACTTTAAAGGCAATTTTCTCAATATTTAGATTTTTTTTCCACCCTCAGATTCCAGATTTTCAAATAGATGTATCTCAGCCAAATATTATCCTATCATAACAAACCATACATCAATGGTTGAGGCTTATTTACTCAGCTTTCAGATTATGTATAAAACTCAATTTCGTAAAATTGACCCTTATGACTGGTTTTGTGGTCCAGGGTCACATATGATATTATGTCCAATAAAGAATTTTGTCAAAATAAATAAAAATAAAAGACTAAAAAACATAAACATTTTTCATACTATATTTGAATCACAACATTTTAATGTACCATGTGACAATCATTTTGGATAACATTTATCAGTGTTATTAAATAATTGTAATAATAGTTTTTTTTAAGTTTAACTTTAAGGTGAGTGTTAGATGGTAATCTAAATGTAAAAATTGGAGAAATGAGCATGCACTATTAAATATTAAATATCAACAAATAAACCAATATTATACTGATATATTGTGCATTGTACCTTCACACTCGCCCTCTTCAAACTGGAGCGTGACTGAAACAGACTGAGCTTTGACCTTGTATTGCACAAGTAAACAGAAATAATAGAAAAATACCAGAGACAAAAAAACAAGAGTAAGGAAAAACAGCAAAAATGTATGAATCTACATTTAAAACTGAAAAACATGATAACCCTCTGCCCTGTTCTTGTGGACAGCTGATGTCACTTCCTTCACATGTGACAGGTCAGCAAACGTACTTAGCCTCCATATCAGCTTTCTCTCTCACAGTCTGCGCTGTTTGTTCTGCCTCCTGGTAGGTCTTCCTGCTCTTCTCCAGGTCTCTGATCGTGACCTGCAGATCGGCCTGAGCTCTTGCCAGCTGTTCGCAGCACTGAGAGAAAACAGATGAATAAACATGTTTGTGAATGGCCGCTGTTACTTTAGTGCAGAGTATCTGTTGATGCATTTACCTTCTTCAGCTGAAGGTCTTTCTGCGCTCTGAACGTCTTCACAGGATCTGAGATCTGGCTCCTGTAGTTCTCACATCCGTTGATACGAGACTGGCTCACTTTCATCACACCCTCCAAGTAAGATTTCCATACGGCCCAAACATTTCTGTACACATACACACAAACATCTTTGAAAATTGAAAATCAATCATATATGCTCTTTTCTTTTCTCTTTTCATCCCTCCTATTACCTGGAGTCTCTCTGTTCCTCTGATGGGGTTCCAGACCACTCTCGCTTCAAGTACTGTGATGCAAGCTTATGCAGAGCCTACAAAGTCAAGCCACATTCATTTAATAGCACTTCATACAATACAGATGGCCTTCTGGCCAAAATAACAGTCCATAATCCGTAATAACACTTCTTCCAGTGAAAAGGTTCGTCCCTTCTTGTCCTCTCACATCAAAATCCACAAACACATGTTTTGGACTTTTTTTTTGCTTGTAAATGGTCCTTGATCTGTGCATATTTCTCTCCTGATTCAGACTAGATGACTTTTTCACTGGAGAAAGTAATATTATGGATAGAGGACTCGTATTTTAGTTGGAAGCGATGGTTTGAAAATATCTTGATGATGGATTTTTACTTGACATGTGGATTACTTGTGGATTATTGTGATGTTTTTATCAGCTGTTTGGACTCTGATTCTGACGGCACCCATTCACTGCAGAGGGTCCATGGGTGAGGAAGTGATAATGCTAAATTTCTCCAAATCTGCTCTGATGAAGAAACAAACTCATCTACATCTTGGCTGGCCTGAGGATGAGTACATTTTCCTATTCCTTCAATATAATGTCATTAAACATTTATGAAAGTTTAGATTTAAAGCTTCCGAGCAGCATTCTAAAAAATTCCACTTCAATCGTCGCCACAAAAAAATAAAACAGATGCCTTAGAGAAATGTTTCCTTTTATCCCATCACTCCAGATCAGTGCAAATGTGGAAAACACGGAGGACAACTTTCAGTCTGTAAAAGCGAAACCCACATGGGTATTTCTGCCTGTCTGCTTGACACTTAAATGCCAGACAGCGGTACAAACTGTGCCAACGTGTAGATTTACAAGTGAGTAAGCAACTGGCTGCCTTTGAAACAGAAGAAAGGAGAAAATAACACTCACTTTCCATCTTCAAGGCAAGTAAATGTCACTGTATTGGACTGATCTCCAAAAATCACAAACAATTTGGTAAAATATCAGAGCAAAAAAAAAAAAAAAACTTAAAGAAACTGAAAAATAACTAAGCTAGTACAAAGTTCCTTTCATTACTTCACCACTACTCTCTTAAAAGTAAAGGTTCTTTATTGGCATTAATGAACCTTTAACATCAATGGAACCTTTCCATTCCACAAAAGGTTCCTTATAATGTAAAATGATTCTTTAGAATTTGAAATGTTTTTCATACTAAGAAAAAATGGTTCTTTTAAGAGCTGTTCACTGGAAGGTTCTTGGAAGGCAACCAAAAATGGTTCTTCAATGGGACTGCTGTGAAAACCGTCTTTAGGAACCTCTATTTTTTTAAAGGTGTACTGATGATAATTCCAACAAAGTTTCAACAAACTGAAATGACTGAACCATAACAGCTTCCACAAAGTACAAAGTGTGAGTAGCATCCCCCCCAAAACAGAGAGGATTTGCTTTCTGTCCCTCAGACTACAATCTGGCACTGTCAACCCAGTCCTAGAAGATGCCAGCTCTGAAGAGTCGACTCAGGAAGAGACCTTGAAGAAGAGAGAGATTCCTGTCTTCATGAGCCAATCAGCATGCAGCAGCCCTGCAGGTGCACAAGCTTCAGATCCAACAGAAAAGAACCTCTCACTCACATACACATACTGAGAGTCATTCAGACAGCTGGGCTCTCCATTCACCAGGTGATCACACAGATCTAATAGTATCTCGATGAAGACGGTCAGCATGTCATGTTGTAAATATATAAATAATTTGGGTGTTTGTTTGTGCTTTTCATCTGTTTATGCAATATACACTACAATTCATTCTCTTATGCTGACCGAGGCTGCATTTATTTGATCAAAATGCAGTACAAACTGTAATATTGTGAAAAATTATTATAATTTAAATAACTGCTTCCTATTTTCATTTATTTTAAACCTCTGATGGCAAAACTGAATTTTCAGCTGCCATTACTCCAGTCTTCAGTGTCACATGATCAGAGTCACAAAATTTGAATTGAATTTGAATTTGAAAATGTCTGTCCCATAACTTATATCATGTGGATCTTCTTAGCAACACATTTGCCAATTACTGGTAATAATTCATGAAACCAACCACCTGCAGGTCATTACAAACCACAGTTTTTTCCACTGAGTCACTAAATCTACTTCTCTACAAAAACAAACTAATTCACACATTACATGTCAGTGATCAGTGGAAGACACATCTGTTCATCATTAATACATTTTTCATTATTCTGAACGGAAAATCTTTAAAATTTGTATAAAATCAGAACAAATATAAACCTATATCATAAAAAATAAACATACTTTAATTTATGAACTCGTACAATTGAATATAATGGCCACAACTCACCTGTGAGTAATCTTTCTCTATTAGCGCTTTCTTCTGGCTGTATGTCCTGAGGATTAAACACACACACACAAAGTAAAGCAGTTAAGCACTAACATACCGACAGACAGACAGAAAATAGCCTGATTTTATTTTAAAAGCAATGTAAAATGTGAATCAAACTCGACCTCAGATCCTCTAGGAAGTCCAAGTCTGTCTGGTGTTTGAGCTGGAGTCTGTTCAGCTGCTCCGTGTGACTGTGTTTCACCTCTTGTGTGACTTTTACCTGCAACACACACACAATGACAACCTCTGGAGAACCAAGTCTGACCCAGATCACACCAACCTGAAGAGGAACCTGTGTCTACTCGAGTCAATGGAGACAACAGGACAGATGCTGGACTTAACGTAAACATAAACATAATGTATGTATGATACGTTTTATGTGAACATATATTTACACACATTACATAATATATATTTTACTAGTATTTTAAGATGTTACAATTATCCAAATTAAATAATTAACTGATAATAAAACGATGGTAATGATGGTTAGACAGCTAGACAACATCTATCTATCTATCTATCTATCTATCTATCTATCTATCATCAGTTTGGGTGTTTAGACAAACAAACAATGAGACAAGAAAGCCTATACTGACATGACAACAAAACATCGTAAAAAGTATGAAGAAGCAGGTCGACTCACCTTTCTTGGAGGAGGCTGCATGTCTGGATCTGGATATACAGGAAAAACTCTTAGAAATTCACCCCGCAAAACCCAAACACATCTGTGGGACGGAGATATGCAGTGCAGAATAATCTGTTTATAGAAGAAAGAAAACACTGAATACTTCCAGACCCCTCCGTTGAGAAGTGAAGCGAGAACTTCAGTCAGTGGAACAGAAGTCGGGAGAACAGCGCCCTTCAGTGACCAAATAATATGATATGTTTTGAAGGCAAATATGACACGATTGTAATGTATGTTTATGTGTGTGTATGTGCTGTTGTGTGTGTGTTGATATATGTGATACATGTTTCCGTTAGAATATTAAGCTAAATATGTACAAACTAGCGTGCAGTAGCCTATTTAAGTGTGTGAGATTAGACAAAGATGAATGAGAAAATCTCATTCATAACTCTCCAGTTATTTCTATAGTCTTTGCTCTTACTCTGCCGCTCTCATTCTATATATAATTGCAGTGATTATAATAAAAATTTTATCAACTGTCACTTAATTAAATTTATTATACCTTTATTATCATACAATACTGGTGAGATGAGGCCATCTAGTGGTGGGCGTATGTAAAAATAAAGTGGGACACTTCTCAAACTCAAGTTCAATATCATAAATAATAATAATTTATTTAGTTTTTTATAATAATAATAATTAGCAGTAGTAGAAGTATTGCATTATGTATTTATAATATCAATATTAATAATTGTTATTGTTGTTTATCATTATTTACATACGTTTTATGGTCATGCATTGCAATAAATAGATTTCTAATAGTACACTGGTTCTAAATGTGTTACTAGCTGTTCAAACTGTTTGTGAAAAGGTTGACACGTTTAAAAACAGTGAAAACTAGTCAAATTCACATACCTGGGAGATACTACAGATTAAAGGTAATTCCTGATTTAGAAAAATTGCAGTGCCATGCAGTGATGACGAAGTTACAGGTTTCACAGCTTCTGTGATACATTTGTTTATAGGTCATTGATGGTTTAAAAATAGATAATTGGCTTGATATGACTACTCCAATTACTCAATGTTTGCTAAATTTAGCCAAAGGTGTGCATTTGAACATGATGTGCTGTGCCTGTCCACAGAGCTACTAAATCTTTCAGAACCTCTTTGTTAGGACTTCTCCAGAAAGGAAATAAGTTCATAAAAACATTCATTTAATTCAAATATTTAAAAAAATGCAAAAGGTGTATAATGTTAGTCTGTTTACCCAAAAAGTGTGATTTAGATGAGTGGGCTTCATTATGCATATATGGCATTCAATCTGAGCAAGGAGACTGTTAGAAGGAGAAACTGTTAAGACTTAATATACAATAATACACAGTAGAGATTGAGAAATGCATGAAAGGAAGAGAATATTCCACGTACAACCAGCACAAACTCACACGGTGCTGTAATCTGAGATTACTGGTCAAGCGAAGCTTCACTTTGGTCTGTTTAAAGGATTAGAAGAAGAGTCATCAAACTATTCCAGCACTACAAAACCCCTCCGACTGCTGAGACGTCTTACAGTCACTGTCATCGCTCACAAACAAGACTCAGACAGCATATCAAACAAGCACCACAACATTAGGAGTACAGCTGTTATTCAGACCCAATGGCTCTGCTCAAATCTGGCTGGCTCTGGAGACAGAGTAAGTATACGATTCTTCATTTATATGTGCTTATATAAAGAGTTTCCCAGTCTTCTCAAGGTATCTCTGAAAAATAGAAGTAGTTGATGTTGCAACAGAAGATTGAGGAAGAATTTGTATGTACTGTATATTAAAATAAATAGATAAAATATTATTATATATTATGTATTATTATTATTACAAAGACTTTTCCAGAAGGTTTGTTATGAAACTCAGGGCCTGACACTGTTTACAGTAATCCTCTTACGGTCAGTGTTACAGTACAGTACAGTACAGTAGCTGTTAGTTATGGACTCCAGGTTGTTTTGTGCTCACTAGAGAGACTCCAAACAACACATTCATTTTAAAAATGATAAATCGATGACGATGGGATTACATTTAAAAAACAATTTGAACATTAAACCCACAAATAACTTAATGCCTTGCAAATAAGGTGGTTCGATTTTAGAACGTTTGGAATAGAATTCGGAATAGTCGACTCCAGCCCTGCGTCAATGTGCATACTATCCACCCTATCTACCCTAAATAGTATTGAAAAGCATTAATATCACATAGAATTTAGGGTGGATAGTGTGCACATTGGGACGCAGGCCAGGAGACGATTCCTAGCTAATTTTCTCCATTCATAAAATAGACAGTGCTAAATTATTATTGATAGTATAAATAACAAGTGACCAATAGGTCTATTCTTCGTTAGCGAACAGTCTAGTACCTTCGGGACTTTTAAAAAAATAAAATAATAATAAGACTATGGAAATGGAGACAGATAATCAATAATAATATATATTTTTATTCTTATTTTATTAAATCTTTCACAGGTTCAGTCCTCAAACGCTGGAAGCTGAACTGGTGTGACCTGTGGATAGATGGGAGCTTTGTTTTTTACAAAACTGAATCCAGAAGAGACTACGAGGCCAAAGTGAATCTGAAGGCCACCTGTGTGAATGTGAAGTCTGGACTGGAGTGTCCAAGTAGGAAGGAACTTTTTCAACCTTTCAATTTTATTTGGTCATGTAGAAAGTGCATGCATGGTATGAAAATACTTTAACACTGTTTTAACAGAGTGTCTTTGTGAGCAGATGTATGTCCACCTGAGAGTCACCCCAGAGAGAATCTGCTGGTTGTTTTTCTGAGGGATGGTAACTTGTTGATCCTGTGTGCCAACAGTGAAGATGAGGCACTGTAAGTCTTGACCTTTGACATTTTAACTTAACACATGAAGCCCCGCTCACTTTCCTCTCAAATTTATTTCCATTCTGTCTCTTTTCAGGGCCTGGAAACTCACACTCATGGAGGCAAAAAGAAATCCTGTGAGTGTTTTCCTTGACATGCAGAATGGTTTTCTCTGTTTATTGTAATTTATTTCATATTTTACTCAATTTACATGTCTTTTCACTCTCATAGGTTTTCACATACAATCCTTATGACGATACATACCAGACCGTTCCAATTAACAGTCATAATGCGGTTTACATCATGCCAAGTACAGGTAGTGGAGGTAATTATACAAACACATCATTCATTCTGCAGAAAGCACAAAGAAAGGGAACGCATTTTACAGCTACTAAAAAAAATTCCTGAAAATGTACTTACCCTCAGGACATACAATATGTAGATGAGTTTGTTTCTTCATCAAAACAGACTTGCAGAAATTTAGCATTATATCACTTGCTCACCAATGGATCCTTTGCAGTGGATGGATCTAATGACAGTCCACTCCAAACATCTGATAAAAACATCATTATAATCCACAATTAATCCACATGACTCCAGTCACCAGAAGTGAAAAGCCACATTTGTAAGAAACAAATCTATCATTAAGATTAACATAACTTCAAATTGTTGCTTCCGTCTAAATGTGTCCTCTCTCCATAAGTTTGATTTCTCCAGTGAAAAAGTCATATTTTCTAGAAAAATGCACCAAATGTTTATTGATGGTCAGGCGTCATGTGGATTAACTGTGGATTATTGTGATGTTCTGATCAGCTGTTTGGACTCATTCTGACGGCACCCATTCACTACAGAGGATCCATTGGTGAGCAAGTAACATAATGCTAAATTTCTCCAAATCTGTTCAGATAAAGAAACAATCTCATCTACATCTCGGATGTCCTGAGGGTGAGTAAATTGTCAGCAAATTTTCAGTTTGGGGTGAACTATTCCTTTAAGAAATTGCACTGAAATGTAAATATTTCGTTTTAAATGTAACAATTTATTGCCACTTTGAAATTCAATTGTAACTGCTTTATTTTCAGTGGTCTTATTGGTTCCCTCTGTAGAATTTTTTCATAAACAAAGAAACATTTAACCAGGGATGAACCTCTAATCCTGATGTGCTTCCCTGCAGGGACTCAGCATGTCTGGGTACACAGAAACTCTTATGACGACAGTCTCGGAGAGCAGATTGCGTTGGGCCTCCTGGCTGGAATGGCTGCAGGTGCAGCAATGCGTTCACTTCTATGGATGCCCTTCTGGTTCTGCTGAGGACCGGTCAGATAGCGGGATGATCACTGGAGTGAGAGAACAGACTGGAAGAGCCGTCCCTAAACCTCTGCCATAGCAAATGCTCTTGTTCCTGCATATGTACATTTGAGAATAGCTGCAGCTGATTTAAACTCATGAAGTGGTCAATCAGTGTGCAAAGGAGAGATTCTTCTTTTTCCATTGTTTACAGTCTAAAGAAAACAGTCCTATTTTAGCTGCTCAGATTTATCAGAACCTGATTTAGCAACTGATTTTTCGGTAGAATATCGATATACTACATAATTCTGCACACAGCTAAAATAATGATTGTTTTTTTCTTGCTGCTATGATTCTACTGTGTATAGCGTACATGTAAAGCTTTACAAACAAGTTCAGGATTTTGTCCATTATTGTGTTATTTTTCTCAGACACAAGTTCTCTTATCATTAGTTTTAAATAGCTCCAAGATTTTTCTAATTATAAAACACTAAAGCCCTGATTTTATAATTTTTCATTGCATGAGGTTTGGGAGTGATCATCAGACCATTGAATGCTCTTCAAATATGAGGATCTTGCAAAATCTTTTTCCAAGAGATTATGATGCTGAAGTAGCAAACAAAAGCTGAATATATTGATCAAGCCTTTGAAATACCTCAATAATAAAGGCAGGATTATGAAATCAGTTCTCATGACTAGAGGCAGGCAGAGCAGCATTTGCATTTGACCTGTTTATGCACTACTATGCTACCTTGCAAGTATAATTATTATAAACTTTATATTGTTGTACAACACTTAGGTTAAAATAAAATGCTGATATTACATACAGAATCATATAAAATGGCATTTCATTTTTTTGTGTTTGCAATCAAATCTACCAATGTCCTGATCAACAGTTATACATTATCCATCAAGAAAAAAAACACGGTTGCTAAATACAAGATTTTATTAGGGACGTCTCAAGATGCTGATCAATTTTAGCAGTGCAAATAATGAGCATTGGTGTTAAGCAGTGTCGCCAGATGAAACACAAAATGCACTATATCTTAAAAACGTTTAGATCAGTCTGGGGACAAACTTATCACTGTACATATAACAAAAATCAAACGTGGCTGGTGCTTTGAGCCAAAATGTCTAAACGTCTCTGTCTACAAATTATGAAAAACCAAACAGTGTTTAAAAACAAAACAAAGACATTACAAATAAATATTAGGGTTCTTGGTTGATTCAACAAATCAAAACAAACCATATCTAGTGTGTCATTATTACAATAAATCAAATTTTACAATGCTAATAAAAAAACAAACCAGTGGAAGCCCAATAAAACAAACCATCAAAGGCAATGTCTGCATATTATCTGTTAAACTGGATCTGATACTTCCCTTCATATACATAATATTTCTTTACAATAACTGTACTTCTTTCTTTGACTAATCTATTGGCTTTCTAATGCTCAAAATAAGAAATGGCATCTAAGGAGCAAAAAAAAGACGCAATGCTTGAGAGTCAACTGAGCTAAAAGCAGCACTTGTTCTTCCCAAATTCCCAAAACATTTGTTTTTACACTTTCCTTTCTTCCTTATGAAGAAGAGACATTATCAACATCACAGATGTAACGCCTCATAGCCACATATGATGAAATCTAGACTTGAATATTTCCAAAAACACTCAAACATTTCGTCCATCTCTGCACCGTGAATCTGGAACAATGTTTAGCAAGTCCTCGCGTATTCAAATCTGGATATCCTTCTCACAACAGTTCTGTAATTTCATTTATTTATATCGTTTTGTTCCTATTCACGTCAACATTACAGTAATATAAGTATCATTTCACATAAAACGGAACATGGACAAAAACAACACTTTATAAAGTGTTTTGAGAGTGAAAAACAAAAACACCACAAAAGGTGTACGATTAACGGAAACAATTAATAGAAAAGCAACAGCTGCTTTTGAATTTAAAGTCATCTGAGTGGGTCAGCGGGAACGAAGGTGACGGGCAAGTAGTGTTCTACTCCCTCCAGGTGGGCGGAGCTTCTGCAGAATATCCAGAGAGATGCTGTGAGTGCGACTAAGAGCGTCTGAAAGAGTGACAATAAGAGACACGGCACAGAAATGTTGACTGAATCCTCAGCATGAACAGCCGCCTTCGTTGACCGGCTGCTCTGGCGGCTTTTCCAATTTTATGTCGATCACTGAAGGAAAAAAGAATTAAGGAAAAACACAATGTTTTGTAGTCCGTTTACACTGCAACACATACAGATGGACAATCAAGTAAGTACTAAAACAAGCAACTGCAAGTGTGAAAAGCCCAATTATATATGTAAATGTATGCATATATTTGTATTTGTGTAGGATACTGTCCTCTCTGCTCTTGTCTTGTGTGCTCTCCATACCAGGAAGAGCTGCTGCTACACGCCGGAAAAGCTAGACGAGACAAACACAAGCCCCATTATTAAACACTCACACTGGGATCAGATAAAAAAAACAAGCAGTGTGTGGGTGTATTTGAGATGGTTTGCATTCAGAAAAGTTGAATATTTAATCATCTGGACTCTTCTGAAGCCATTGAGATGAGAGAAATGTTCAGCAATGCTGTTTTTGAATAATCATGCAAATATCATTTAATGAAGAGTTTGATTTTTAATCATCAAAGCACATATTTCTACTGTTGATTCAAGTGAAATCTCAAGTCACACTCACCTGTTTGACATTGTATCCAGCTTTAGCACTAGTCTCAATAAACATTACATTCAGTTCTTTGGCTTTCCTCTCTCCTTCCTCAATAGAAACTTGCCTGAAATTATCCCCAAAAAACATGTAATTAATATTTGCCTACTGCTGATATTTTGCTATTTTGAGCAGATTAAGAGTGTTTTAGTATTAGTTTGTGTCATTTAAAAAAAAAAAAAGGCACTTTTGTCATTAGATACATTTTGTTTAGTATATATTATGTAAATATTGCATAAAATAAAATTTAATTGCAGCAAATTTGTGCATAGACCCCAAACCTTTGGTTAATGTAATGTGTAAGATTACGCATTATGTGTATTATGTGTTTTTGAAAAAAGTCTCTTATTCTCAACAATGCTGCATTTATTTGATCAAAAATCACTGTTTTCTATATTGATATATTTCAAAGTGTAATTAATTCCTGTGCCAGCAAAGCTGAATTTTCAGCATAATTTCTCCAGTCTTCAGTGTCACATGATCCTTCAGAAATCATTCTAATATGCTGAATTGCTCAAGAAACATTTATTATTATCAATGCTGAAAACAGTTGTTCTGCTTAATATTTTTGAAGTAACCATTTTTTGATGAATAAAAAATTCAAAAGAACAACTTATTTGAAATAGAAATCTTTTGCAACATTATAAATGTCTTTACTGAAACTTTTGATCAATTAAATGCACCCTTGATGAATAAAAGAATATATATTGGTTGAACACCATTTAACAGCAGTGTAACAAACCATGTCATATTGTTCGCAAACGCAACTATTTAAACATACCTTTTATCTGCAAGATCTGTTTTGTTTCCCACCAACATGATTATGACATCACCTCCCCTTTCCGTTCGGACATCATCGATCCATTTGGTGGTCTGCTGGAACGAGTTAACATCTGTTGGGGGGCATTTCAGAAACACTGGGTTAATAATCACGATGAGCCTCAAGGGGTCTATCAGGGGGAATCCCAGGATCATAAACCGGGAGACAACTTGCAGGCAGAAAAAACAAACACAGGGATAAAAGAAGAGGAAAGAAAGGAGGAAGTTCTAAAGCTGGAAGTGTCTCTGTGCTCATGAATCGGTCACAGGAACTTGGTCTGCAGAAAGAGTTCATCTGAAAACAAATAGACAAATCATCTCTCATCTACATTTCATCAGTCTGTAAAATGGTGAATGAATGCATATTGTTTTATAAATAATTAAAATATTTTTAGATGAACAAAAAATTAAGAAAACAACATTTAACAAAACATTTTTAGCAAATCTAAAAATGCATTGCTAAAAATAATGGTTTAAAAAAAAAATTAGTAGGAACTTACTTTTGAGTGCTGAGGGTGTAGAATTAACTTTTGACCACAGCTGCCAAAAATGTACTTTTTTCTATTCTTTTTAGAAAAAGACCATTTCTGTCTTTATGAAAATGGCATTATATAGCTGCTTTTTATTGTTTTATTAGCAGCTACAGTGAAACACACATCTGTTAACCTTTACATGTAAATATATACAAAACAAAGATGTGTTCTCAGTTTTTAACACTGAATTGCAGTTGCAAAACAAAAAACAAGTCATAAAAAGAAGACAAAGAGAATGAAATCACATAAAACAAAGGATGCGTAACAGGAAAAAGAGAGAGTGCGCTGAGATGACACACAGCTTTCCTCTTCCTTAAGTTCTCCGGCCGAGGATCCACACTCACTTGTGATGTCATAGACTACCACGGCAACCGTAGAGTCCCGGATATAGCTGGGAATCAGACTGCGGAAGCGCTCCTGTCCTGCTGTGTCCCAAAGCTGCAGCCGCACCTGGCCAAATATATTAGCACCAGAGATCCAGCAGAGAGAGAGAGAGAGAGAGAGAGTGGGGGAGAAAGGGGAAGAGGAAGAGGTAAGAGGAGGGGAACTGGACGTAGAGCGGGTCTCAGATACCTACTTGTGATGTCGTAAACTACAACAGCAGCAGCAGAGTCTCTGATGTAACTGGGAATGAGGCTACGGAAACGCTCCTGTCCTGCTGTGTCCCAAAGCTGCAGCCTGATCTGTGTGAATGGAAGACAAACAAAAGAAAAGGAGGAGAATAAAGGAAAAAAGGGGGAAAAAATGAAACATTCAAAGGGAAAATAATAGATAAAAAAAGGAGTGGAATGAAATGTAAGAAATAAGAAAAAGCAAAGTGGACTGAAAAGACTTCAAGTTCAGGATCCGGGCTAGGGAACAGATTAAGGTTAAGGGTTAAGGTTGTGAGTCTTCGGATGGGCTCATGTTAGTAAGGGTTAGGGTTGGGTTATGTTATCAAGACTGCAGATCTTCAGAGTAAAACCTTCCCACTCAAAAAGAACAAGTCAGAAGGAAACATACATATGTAAACATAACTAGAGGGAGAGAGAGAGCGAAAGAGACACACCAGGGGAAAGAGGCACAGGAGTTTCTCACGGTGCACTTTATGTTGGGTTTTTACACACACATCACAATATAAATGTTCAAATTAATGTTCAACAAAGAAAATAAAAATACTAGGGCTTCACAAGGAGAAAAATGTGATGTAGAATTATGCATAATGCAACTATAATATGTCATAAAAAAAACAATAATGCGTCAAATCAATTTAAAATTATTTTCTATAATAATAGTGATAGTTAACTACAAGTAGATTTAAAGTAGAATGCATTACAATCATTGTTTGTTTATTTATTCAATCATTTATTCAACACCATATCAGCAGCAAAGATCATGGTAAACTCAGTTTTATAAATTAAAATAATTATAAAGATATAATTTAAAGAAAATTAACAATGTAGCAGTAATGTTTTCACCACAGTGTAAAAAAACAGCAATTTGATTTACAAAAATAGCAATTTGATTAAAATCAATATATTAACTGACATTAAAATACTTTTAAAAATGACATATCGTGCAGCCATAAAAAGTATTGACCAATGTAAACCATACAAATCCCTCAATCATCAATCAATAGCATCCCAGACATTTACACACTGGTAAACTTATTATACAAGATTAATATTTTCATGCATTTAGTAACTTTAAAACATTGAAAGGCATGTGCATTTACTGTTAGAACAAAAAACATTTTACTTACTGTTCTGTCCTCAAGATACATTGTTTTTGACAAGAAATCGATTCCTATTGTGGCCTGAAAATTAAAACCAAGGAAACAAAACTTTATGGATAAAATACACTTCTTCATGCATCTGATCAGAAACATCCAAACAACTCAAAGAACATCAGAACATTGTGTAAAGTTGCAGAATGAGTCTGAAAAATATTCACTCACCTGGTAGGTATTATCGAAACTGTCATACATAAATCTGGTAATTAAAGATGTCTTTCCCACTGCAAATGAAATGAAATCAAAACATTACATATCTTTATTACGTCCTTGTGAAGTTGTGACCTGTATGCCAACTTTTATTCAGAGACATTTCTGCATCAATGATCATCACTTTTAATGCCAATAAAGTTTCCTAGAAGGAAAAGATCCATCCAGGGACACAAATGCGTATCCATGCTTTGAGACACCCAACATGACACGGTCATGCTAATAGATTTCATTCCAAAATCACAACTTTAAAAACTGACTGAAGCAAAAGTCTGCATGAATGCATAAATCACATGAGATTCTTCTCACACGACTGAAACATACAGGATAAAATAGATTCATTGAAAAACTGCATGTGAAATGAACATGTAAATATATGCAAACAGTTTGAACATTTGCAATGTTTATTTACTATCCAAATTTTTAGAAATAAAAAAAAGGCCAAGCTATTTTTACACATCTAGTCTAACTAAAGTTTAAAAAAAAATAATGCCACATGATCTTTAGTTAATGCTTTATACTGATTTACATAGAACTCTGATGTACTGTTGAATTCTGGGACCAGTGATTTTTTCACTAGCACAAATTCAAAAAGAGATTGACAGGCCACCTGTGTTTGGTCCAGATATCACAGAAAGGGAAATTGATCTTCATACCGAGAATGCAGTGGTATCTATTAGTCAGTGCTGGTGTTTTTATCTTATGAACACACTCAAGTTCTCCTAACATTTGAAACGTGAGTGTTCAATAGAAGATCCAGATCATTTCAGCATGTCAGCAAAACATGTGAATATCATGTTTACACATGAGACGGACAAAAATATACTGTGAAAAGAAGTTCAAGACCAGACTTTATGGTAACATAGCCGATATTTACGGTTTTGGCTGATGTATGAAAACTTCAAAACAAGTGGGTTTTTGACATGTTTCACTATATTTGTGAGCAAATTATCAAAAGTATAACCAAATATGTACACACACTCCAGCACACACACTTCAATTTAGATATTTGGCACACAAACGGTCAGATTATATTATAATACATCATACATTTATATATATTTTCTCCATAACATTTTATAACAGAATCTATCAATATATGATGTTCACACACTCACACTCACTCACTCACTCACTCACTCTCTCTCACACACTCATAAAATTTAGTTTATAACGTTATATATATATATATATATATGTGTGGGTGTTGCAATATAATATATTCACTCAAGATAACGTTACACACATTCACTCATAGTGTTACATACACACAGATATTTAAGCAGATACTCAAACCGTCATATATACAAACACACACACAGAGTCATGAAGAAAGAGTGACGGGACCAGTAGGTTCGGTTCGGTTCGACACTCACCGCTCTGTTCTCCCAGAAACACCAGCTTGAATTTACGGAGCGGGTTGCCGAAATCTCCTGTTGCAGACATGCTGCCGGTTCCGCTGGGCCTAATGTGCGTGTTGAATGTGTTGCAATAACTATTAAAATGCTCTAAACAAAAAAATAAAGCCGCTAGTATCCCTGTTCCTCTAATTCGGTTCGGTTTGAGACTCTCAGCCGCCTATACAGGCCCAGTTCTACGCCGCAACCTAACATGACACTCACAGAGGCGTGATTGACAGCTCAGCTCAGCCAATAGAATTGGAGAGAAAACAATGACATGCGTCCATTCAACACGTCGTTCTGTCAAATTAATGACACAATAGTGGATAATTAATTAGGTCGCACTGAAACTATTCAGATATCATCTCAACACCACTTATCATTTAATTTATGCTTTTTTGAGCGTCACATTTCCTGTGATGTCTTTTCTTTATAACGTAAATTGAACAGGCTCGCTGAACTGTTTAATTCACATCCGTATTCAAATGTGATCTATGTTTTTGAGTTCTTAAATCGTATTTGCTTGTGAAAATTAAAATGTTATTTGTGTATGTACTGGACCGAGCCAGCGGAATGTTGTCTATATATGGAAACAAGGCGGGGCGCCAAACATGTTAGATTGAGCTTTGCAAGCGCCACGTCACGTTCCTAGCGTCACTGCCCTGCATCATCGCGTTCCGTTAACCCTTGAATTGGGCAAAGTGGGAGTTTGCCAGGATTGAATTACTCTGTCGCTGCCAATTTTAAGATATAATACAATTATATGTAAATAGAAGATAAATTACAATAATGCTTGCTTTCTGTGTCAGTGATTATTTATGACGATTTCAAGTACCTAGTGTAGAATAGGTTGAAATTAGGACTAATTAATATTTAATTATAATATTTTCCCTAATCACAGTAATAACATAAAATGCTAAAACAAATAAACTGATTTTAATGGCAAAACTATGCGACGCTTGTGCTCCAGCAGGCGGCAGTAATGCGCCAAACGAGAGTTACTTCACCTGCTGTAGTCCGTGAAGAAGATCGCGCGCAGTACATGCGCCTCTCGGGTTAATGTTTACGAGTTTTGTCTACTTATCTTTAAACTTTACAGCTGAATTAGAATATTAGCGTGAAACAATGAACACTTTACTGAACAAGGTGCAGTATTTAGAGTATGGCATCTCAGTTGTTGATGTTTTGCAGTGGTGTATGCTGTTGACATGAGCCAAGGTCGTGAGTGTGTTATTATTATTTTTTTTAGTTTACTGTATTTACAATCATACTTTTTTGTTTGTGCAATTCTTTTGTTTCAGGTTTTATTGTTGCAGAACACACGGGCGCTGGTGTGTGCAGCAGCATCGGTTCAGTAAGTGTCATTTTATTGTTAGATCAAAGATTAATGTAGCTTATCTATCTATCTGCCTGTGTGTATATATATATATATATATATATATATTAAGGTGATGTTTTACAATTAATCAGTGTTTTTTCTCTAATGTCACAGAAGTCAGGTGTTAACTACACAGATGCCTTTGGGTAAGAGAATCTGTTGTTATATATTTAATTTTCATATATGTGTGTGTGTACAAGACAAGTATAGGTAACTGACAGTAATCAAGTGATGTGTTTGTGTCTAAACAGGTGTATTCCTGACTAATAGACAGTATAGGTCAATGCCCACACATGGTATTGGAAAATACAGACATTTTCTTCCAAAAGCATTGGTGAGACCTTAAGTTTTGTACATTATCTGTATAAATGTTTTTACTGCCGGTTAATAACATGTTTAAATTGTTTCTATTCAGCCAAAGAAGAAGAAAGAACGAGTTCAGGCGAAGCAGATCAGAGCGGCGACGGCAACAGAGTTTGGTGTGTTTAATGTGTGTGTTTCCGGCTATGACATGACTCTAGTGGAACATTATTCCCAGTACATCCACAATCTCTGCAATCATTTGGACATCAAAGTTGATGAAAGGTGGGACAGTGAGAGATTTTTTTCCTAACATATCTAGGAAATCCCTATGCACAAAACCAAGACATATTCTTAAAATGTTGTTCAATTTAAAAGCTGCAGTCCGTAACTTTTTTGTGTTCAAAATTTGCTAAATTTATATAATAAGCGAGTACACCATGAATCCATTTTCCAAACCGTGTTTTTGGCTTGTCCTGATTCGTCATTTACCGCTAGAGCACCAAAGGTTACGGACTGCAGCTTTAATTTGACATCCTATGAATTATTATCAGGTAGTGTTGAAATGAATGATCCCTCATTTATGTTTTAAAGCTATGCCCTGCCTACGAAAAGCACAGAGGTCATGGTGATGCAGGAGCAAGGCACTAAGATGTATGTAGATGCAGTCCTGAAAACCCATGAGCGTGTTGTTGAGGTGAATGTTTTGAGTTTGTGTTTGGACATATGAATAAGTTACTAAATTGTATGATTGAATGTAATTGATATAGGGGTCCTGTAGCTATAACAGATTTATTGGTGGTTTGTTTTTAGATCAGTGAAATGAAGGCAACACTTTTTCCCATATTTATGGACGTTGTTCTGAAGAACCAGCCTGAGGGGGTGCGACTCGGTGTAAAGCAGGTCAGAAAATCACACCTTACACTTATTGACACTGTTCTTATATTTCTTTTAAATCTGTCTGGCTGCATTTGACACTTCTATAAACTTGTATGGTAATTGTTAGGCTTAATTTGTTTTGTTTTTTTTCCAGCACACGGAAACAGATTTTCAAACCCGGTTCAAGACACGACCTGAGCTTGAGGGGCTTCTTGCAAAAATTAATAATTAATAAATTATTTAAAAATGTTTTTCATGTGAAATAACAAGTGTCAGACAGTTTTCTGCCCCATGTGTGCTGTAATGAATCTGTGAAGCAATAAACTACCCCATGAATGTTTTCCATATTTAGTCATTTTAGTCTTCTTTTGAATGTAGTAACAGAAATTTGAGGAGTGTTTAAATTCATCCTCACTGTCTCTGAGCTGTATCACATCACTGTTGTTGGCATTATCACAATATTCCGAAAGACCTGCATTTCCCAGAGTGCCATGCTCCGTTTCCATAGCAACCATTTTGACAACAGTAAACTAACTTAACAGAAAGAGCTCATGTTCATTCCTACTTAAGAAATTCGGGTTTGCATTTGTGCATCAATACGGTTAAAGTGTAAAGATTGAGTGAAATAAACAGGCCATGGGAAGAGACTATTACACTGTTTTGGAAATAAATCGCAATGCCACTGCTGCTGATATAAAGAAGGCGTAAGTTACTATTTGTTTGGCTTCTTAGTAGTGTTATGTATATACTCTTCATTAAAAGCAGAAAACGATATGGTTTATTGTCATTTTGAGGACGTTTTATTTTTGTATCAGCTACCGGCGTCTCGCGCTGAAGCATCACCCTCGCAGCAGCAGCCACGCGCGCGCCGCCGAGCGCTTCACTCTGCTCGCGGAGGCGTTTGACGTGCTGAGCGACCGTGAGTTCACAAGACACATTATAGAAATTAAATACACAAAATAACCCCACAACAGCACATGCATATGCAACACAATACTTACTGTTAACGGTTTGATATTACAACGACAATGTTTCCCAACATTTCTGGTTGCTAGAACGTTCTGGCAAGGTTAGTTGATGGTTATAAAAATAAAACCTAACATTAGTCGTTAGAGAACGTTGTGTGTAAGTTCTTATTGTTGTCACATAAAAGTTTGTTATAAAAAGAATGTTAGAACGTTAAGATTTGGTTCCCCAAAACAACCAAATGGAACCCAAAAGGGAAACATTCCGCTTTTGCTGGGATGGTATTCTTGGAGGTACCAGTACCATGTAAATATTTTTCGTAATTCATTATTTATTTTTCATATATACTTGGATTATGCAGCAAAGTGGGCCTATTACTATCTCATACTATCACTGTACCGTGGTATTAAAGAAAACAGCACCCAGACAGACCTACAAATGTCACACAGTACACAGTTCAGCCCTCAGTTTTTTCCTGGTAAGCTGGTCATTATGTTTCTGTTTTTTATCCAATATAGCACGTAAAAAGGCCACATATGATAAGTTTGGAGAGGAGGGGTTAAAAGGAGGAATCCCGTCTGAGCTGGGAGTGAATGGCGCCTGGTCATCAGGATATGTCTACCATGGAAATGCAGATGAAACATTCAGACAGTTTTTCGGAGGAGATAACCCTTTTGCAGGTTATTTTTTATAGGATGAAAAAGCTGTATTGTTGTTTCTTTAATGAATGAGCTTCTTGTATCATTTAATGAATGAAAAGTTCAAAAGACAGTCTGGTGCAATTAAGTCTT
This sequence comes from Schizothorax lantsangensis, assembly GCA_027422415.1. NCBI lineage: Eukaryota > Metazoa > Chordata > Actinopteri > Cypriniformes > Cyprinidae > Schizothorax > Schizothorax lantsangensis. Next base: position 21,263,547 of record CM049856.1, on the reverse strand, counting down.
AAATTAATAATGTTCATAATGTCCTGGTGTTTTGTAAAATCCCAGCTCTGATTAGTGATATGTGTCATAGATTTTTTCACCAGTGATGGCAGTGAGGACAACACAGCTCTTAAGAGCTTGCGTGGACAAAAAGAAAAACTACAGGATCCACCAATAGAGAGAGACCTTCATCTCGCCTTGGAGGACCTTTATTATGGATGCACTAAAAAAATTAAGATATCCCGTAGGGTAAGTTCTGCATGCAGGTATACAAATACCATCATTTGGACTCATGAGAAATTAATTTCAGAGATGTGTTTGATATAGGTCATGAATGAAGATGGACACACATCCAGTATCAGGGACAAAATTTTAACCTTCGCTGTAAAAGCAGGATGGAATGAAGGGACGCGGATCATGTTTCCAAAAGAGGGAGACCAGGCATGTACGAACACATTATCTCATTGTTTTTAAATTGATCTTAGTCATCTCAGAATGTACATTTTTCTCCACAGGGACCAAACAACATCCCAGCAGATATTGTTTTTGTCATTCGCCAAAAGCCTCATCCACGCTTTGTTCGCCAAAATGATGAGCTGTACTACACAGCACATATTTCTCTTGAGAAGGTAAAAAAAAAAAACGTTTTCAACATGCAAAAATGTATTTCAAGTATATAAATAGATTATGACCAAACATATTTTCCTTTTTTTTGATCTAGTTTTCATGCTGAATATGTGATAGGGATTTCAGTTGGACCAACATGACTTTACAAATCACTAGCGCCACTCTAAAAGCCACCACTTGAATTGAATCAAAATTTTAGTTTAGTATGATTTTGAATATATTTTTGTGGTAACTCTGCAGGCTTTGACTGGTTTCTCAGTAGAAGTTGAGACACTAGATGGCAGGCTTCTCAACATCCCCATCAATGACATTGTGCAGTGAGTAAACCATTTCCTTCTTTTTGACATACATTGGTCAAATAACAGACAAATCAGCACACTTAATGTTATTCAGCAAAACTTTGTAGTTTTCTTCTATGGAAAATTTCATATTCATTTCTTTATATTATAGTCCTCAGTACACCAAGATTGTGACCGGGGAGGGAATGCCACTAGCCAACAACCCATCCAACAGAGGGGACCTGATCATTCGCTTCATTACACAATTCCCAGAGAAGCTCTCGCCTGAAAAGAAACAGCTTCTAAAACAAGCTCTCTCATCCAAACTTATTCAGGCATCTTAAAGTCCACTCAGTCATGAATAGAAACATTAAAGGAATTAAAACACTTCAACTCGAAATACTAGTTTGAAATTGGTGTTTTTAAGAAGAGATTTAAAGAGATTTTTTTGGTACAAGAATAGAGTAAAAGCCAAAATCAAGTTTTTAATAGACATGTAAACAGTTCTTACAGAAAAACTAAAATCATCAAGAGATAAAGTCAGAACCACATCAGCAAAGCTCAACTAACTGCATTCGCTGATTAAAGAGGAGTGGCCCAGTTATGGCGCGCTGCCATCAGGGCCCGTTTCAGCTGTTCATAGGTGACAAACATAACCACATTCCAGGAGCCCAGCCTCAGGAACGATGGCATGAACCTAAAAAGAACACAAACAGATGTCACTTCAACATTCATGCTCAAATCATTACAGTAAAGCTATAGTGGGTAAAGAGAACTGACCCCTTGTAAAAAGCCTTTGGTCCCTCTTTAGTCAGCATGGCTACAGCACAGTTGAGGGCACTGCTGTACTGGCCCGGGGCGGAGTTCATGTATCTTGTCTTCACAACATCAACAGGAGAAGCAATAACTGTAGTGCAGAAACCAGCTCCAAATGCAGATGTGAAGTGGCAGGGAAGATCATCTGTGGAGGGGGATAATTTTTTTTTTTTTTTTTTAAATCAGCTATAAATATTTATGTCACAGTCTGAAACATAAGTTTGCAATTATTTTTCTGCAGTTTCATCTTACCAGTCATCAGTGATGACTTTAGAAGTGATTCTTTGATAAGGTCATAGGTCACCAGCTCAGTGCAGTTTACAATGGCATTGCGGGTGATGTTTGGGCCAGTTCCTAAAAAGGATAGAATACATTAGAAAGGAGAGAATAATAATACTACATTTTATTTAAAAATAGATCAATACATAAAACTAAAAAAAGAAACATTACAAATTATCATTATTAAAATATATTTAGCTCATAAACTAACATTTAAGAAAGAAACTAATATTAACCAATTAAACTATTAGCCAATTAAAAATAAATTTGTACATTTGTTTATAATATTATAAAAGGAGATTTCAATAAAGAATAAATTGTAGTAATAATACTAAAGTTATGAATTATCAAAATATATTTAGCTCATTATAAACTAACATTTATAAGTAATAAACTAATATTGTTAGTTAAACTAACAAATTAAAAATAGATTTTTGTACATTTGTTTATAAAGTAGTAGATTTCAACAATAAATTAATATAATAAATTATACATTAGTTATTAATATAATTAGTTAATAAACTAACATTTAAGTAATAAACTAGTATTAACGAATTAAACTAACCAATTAAAACGTTTTAGATTAGTTAATTATAATTATAAACTAAATAGATTAATAATAAAATTAAAAAGTTAGTTATTAAAAACAGATAAAATTGATAGTATATAAACTAAAAAGATTTAGATCATAGATTAGAATGAATTAAAAATTTAGTTTACAATATTAAAATGTAAATTTGAATAAGTAACTGTTATAGTAACAATCTATTTTTATTTTATAAACTAAACCTATTGTTCTTGTTGTTATTATTATTATAAAATGTATTTAGGTTATAATAAGAAATAATAAAAATGTTTTGTTATTATTATTTATAATCATCATCATAATTATTATTATTATTATCATCATCATCATCATTATTAATAACCTAAGTTGGTCCAGGCTCACCTTTCCACAAACCACGAAACCCCTCTTCCTTTGCAATGGTCCGATATGCATCCATAGTACCATGGTAACGTTTATTGGCCCCGGCGCTGATCTGAGCCTGAAATCGTACCTTCACCACGTCGGTGGGTTGGGCCAGAGCCACTGCCATGGCTCCAGTTGTACAGCCAGCCATCAGCCGACTGCCAATCCCCACGTCTAAGGAAAACAATGCATTGAATGGCATTAATATGAAAGGTCTTGCAAAACAAATGGTTTCCAATCATCCCTGCATAAAGCATTTGCCAACTTACGATCGGAGCCTTTGGTGTAGAACTGCTTGACGGAATCGTAGAGGCCAATGCGTACAGAGGCAAAGCTCATCTGACGCTGCAGTCCCGCAACCAGCCCGCTGTAGAGACTGCGCGGCCCCTCGACACGCACCATGGTGCTAATCGTGCCAAACACTCCACGATATTTCACGGTGTTCACGGGACTTTTGGTCTCCCCCTGAATCTGTACAGAACAAAAGGTGGATGGAGAAACTTTACAGAATCACAGGGGAGGGAAGCAGCATCTTCAGGTTAAAAGGGTCCATAGTGATCCTGGGTCAGCAAGGACAATCATCAAGGCCTGGACCTGCTTACGTTGCTAGTGTAAAGAGAGTCGAGAGAAATAGATAAAGCTGATGTCAGTATGGGTTTGTCTTTAAACATTCCTCCTAAAATCAAAAGGTTAGTTTGTTTTTATTGATGCAAGTTGATCTGAGTCAAGTCGTCATACCCATCTGTTGTCTCCAGACTCAACCGCTGGCTCAGCTGTTACACAAGCAAAAATTTGTCATTTAAACAAACTACTCAAATTCCACACAACAAAGACTCACCTGAAGTCTAACTTTTGCGGTGTCCAGTGGAAATGTGAAGAGGTCTGCAATGCAGGCTGCAGTTCCTGCACCAATAAACTTCACAGTGGCTGTAGGAGGCACATCACCAGCTCTGAATCCAACCATGTTTAGTCGCAGTTGGAATCACAGGAACGTAAAGGTGAAACAGAATGTGTTGAAAACCAATGAAGTGAACACAAGATAGGTGAACTCCACCCGAGCCTGCATTAGGAAGACACATAATGATTACTTTATTTTGAAGCTTATGGCATGCATTTAAAACCTTAGTTTTATTACGCAAATTTAAGAATTTGGGGTGGGACATTGTAAATATAACGTAAATGCAAAGGCTCTGTACAGTCAACAGACAAAAACGGAACATCGTGTTCTCTCTGACATGCTAATCTATATGCTGACGTCACTATCCTGTTTACATCTGGTGCGGCTTTGTTGGCTTTCTACCAAACAAAGGAGCTTCAATGCAGGAAGTGCGGATACACACAAAATGCGAGATTATGTAATGTTGGCATAATATTACATCAACTGTATTAATCTTATTGATTAAAACAAGTGAATAAACGCTTTTACGAAACTTTTTGTACCAACCGGTCTGGATGAGAACTTCAGGATTCTCTGAAAGTATCTCTCTGGTTGAAATGACTTTCAACTTGAATTTTGTTGCCACGTTCTTCCATAGAGAAACGTTTAGAACCCGTACAAATCAAAAACATACTCCAAAGTCTGAAAGACAAGAATATTTCCGTGTTACATACAGTTCAGCATCACTTCAAATCATTCAACAAAACTTCAAGTAACGGAGAAAGTCTATCATTTCATGTTATGTAAGGTCACAATACTCACCTTAAACAAAAAAAATGAAGTGTGCGAAGAAAAGTGTTTACTAGCGAAAAATAACTTCCTCGGACCGCAAACCGTTAAAACCCGCAGGTGTTCTGTTCTGTTCTGAACGCCGCAGCGAGCCTTTTAAACGCCTTCGAGGGAGTCACGTGACACACGTGACGCGTCACCTCGGCGCATAAATTAACGCCTGACTACTGATAAAACCTGTTCTCCAAAGATCAGCTTTGCTGTCATTGTTTTCGGTGTATGTTGAAAAGTGCAGGTAAATGCTGCTAAACGTTCACACACTAGTACAAAAAAACACGATCTTGGTTTCTATGAGGGTTCGAGTCAAAATAGCCTACTATTACAAATAAGAATACCCTGCTTCGAGTCAAAACGGAAGTTGCGTGACGTCATGTGAAAAGGGCTTATTGTGTATTTTCTCTTGTTCAAACTTGTTGAATATTAGAGTATTAGAGGTCTGGTGTTGTTTTGTATTTCAGAATGATTCACTCTTTAAAATGATTTGAACGGCAGGTTCTATTGTGACAACGTACCCTGTGTAATGACAACATGCCAAGACTTTAAGGTATGTGCTTACACAAAAATTAAATTGACTTTTTCAAAAACAAATCTGTCTTTATAAATTTGAGAAAAGTTTGACAACTAGCCCCAGTCTCCCCTATTTGACCGAAATGCTGAGTCACTCTGAATGTGTTGTATGTTGCACATATGTTATTCATAAAAGGACTTTCTCTTTTAAAGACACATCCCCTGGATTTGCTTTTTCACATGGATTGATATTTGATGCAAAATGTGTTGTTGCGGAAGTTGTTTTTAGTATTTGTCAAGGAATTCATCATATTATTTCAAGAACCAAAAGCATTAAACTACATACAAGAACTGAACTTCCCTTCACCATATCAGAATCAGAATCAGAATCAGCTTTATTCGCCAAGTGTGTGCAAACACACGAGGAATTTGTTGTGGTTTTTAAGAAGCTCTTGGTACATACATGCATACATACATACATACATATAAACATACATATCTGACATGAGAACAGAACATTTAAATAAGCCTTAACAATAATAATAATAATAATGTGTCTGAATCTGGAACAGAAGATCTATGTACAGATTTGTGCCTTATTTACTCTATATATACAGCTTTATAGAAAAATTATGCATACATATTTACATAGAACTAGAGAGAGTAAATAATTAGAGATGGGGGATGAATTACAGGCAAGAATTAGGGTTAGAGAATTACAGAACACAGGTAATAATTCCTGTGTTAGTGGTTTAGGCTGGAGATGGCATAGGGGAAAAAACTGTTTTTATGCCTAGATGTTCTAGTGCACAGAGATCTGTAGCGTCTGCCTGACGGGAGGAGCGCAAACAGGTCGTGTCCAGGGTGAGAGGGATCTGTGATGATGTTACCTGCCCGTTTCTTCACTCTGGAGTAGTACAAATCCTGAAGGCTGGGCAGGTGCACACCAATGATCCTTTCTGCTGTCCTAACAGTCCGCTGCAGTCTTCTTATATCTGATTTGCTGGCTGACCCAAACCATACAGTTATAGAAGAGCACAGAACCGACTCAATAACAGCAGAGTAAAACTGTGTCATGTGCGCCTGTGGCAGGTTGAACTTTTTCAGTTGACGAAGAAAGTACATTCTCTGCTGGGCCTTTTTCACGATGGAGTCGATGTGAGTGTCCCACTTCAGGTCCTGAGAGATGGTGGTTCCCAGGAACCTGAATGACTCCACTGCATTCACAGAGTTGTTCATGACAGTGAGTGGGGGGAGAGCTGGGGGGTTTCTCTCAAGCAGACAGTGCTGCTGTCATTTAAGTTTCACATAGATATGTTAACACAGAACTGTATTAGACAAGGTACACCTTCAAGGCAAAAAAGCTAATTGTGTTAAAAACACATGGGTTAAAAACACAGTGACACACATGCTTCATGAACTGCACACTGCTGCTCATTATTGTGTGACTCTGAAGTAATTTCAAGGCCAAGGGTCACATGTGCACAACAGTGTTCAGAGAGCATCAGGCATCTCTTCTATCACACTTCCTCGGTATCCTGAAACATGTGAGTGATTATTGTCATTCACACACTTCACAGATTTGCATTTGTCTTAAAAATTGGATCTAATGAAGAAAAAAAGACACCTACATCTTGGATGCCCTTGGGGTAAGCTGATAGATACCAAATTTTAATTTCAAAGTGAACTATCCCTTTAATGTTAATTTGGCACATGCACCTCACAGCTTCGTTCTAACGAAGATTTTGTTTGTCTTTTATTGGGTCAGCATGAGAACAGTTTTGAAGCCACTTTCTAGTCCTTTGTCACGTGAAAGCCATTTGAATTAAAGTTACCCTCTGGGTGTCAGGCTCTCAGTTGATTTGATCATTGATTGATTAAAAGGCTCTTGGGTTCAGGGGAGACAAATGCATGTGATCTTAATGAGTTGCATGTACCTGATTTGATACTTAAAACAATTTAGACCTCATTCAAGGAAACAGATATACCATAAAAAAGCTTTATTTTCCAATAATGTACAGTTTCTAAATTATAGTATAAATATACATTCATTCATTAGAGCTATGGACCCGTTTTAATGACATATTTAAAAGTATATACATAAAAAATGGACATGTATCCTCAGTGTCCAATGACATTGTAACTAAGACAAATATCTGCATTTGCTTTCTCAGTCATGCATCTCTTGATTTTTGGCAGCTCATCTTTCATTTTCGATGAGCTTGACCTTTGGCCTTTCAGTGATAAGACTTAACCTGGGAATCCCTTTGTTCTCATAACAGAGGACTTGACTTATATTTGCACTCTCTGTTTAATCTAAATCAGAAAATACTGACAATGTCCATTCAGAAAGGTGACTCCCATGAGCTCTGCATTCTAGTCAGACCTCTCTTGATTTGCTCGTAGGAGACAAACATCACAATGTTCCAGGAACCCAAGCGCAGGAAGGAGGGCACAAAGCTGTTGGGCAAGATGAAGATGACAAGTTCATGGTACTGAAAATAAGACTATGTACCTTGTTCTATACAAATAATAATTCATAGCATATTTTTCTTACCCCTTATAGAAAGCCTTTGGTCCCTCTATGGTCAGCATAGTGAGGGCACAGTTTAGTGCACTGCTGTACTGGCCTGCAGTTGAGTTCATGAAGCGGGTCTTAATTACATCTACTGGAGACGCCACAATCGTGGTGCAGAAACCAGCTCCGAATGCAGCGGTAAAGTGGCAGGGTAGGTTATCTAATGAAGGCATATGTGTCAGACAACAAGAGCATACAAATAGCCATAATAAAAGCATAGGGTTTGTAGGTTTCATACCTGTCATGAGGTCATATTTTAATATGAGATCCTTGATAATGTCGTAAGTGACCAGCTCTGCGCAGTTTACAATCGCGTTCCTTGTGATGTTTGGCATGCAGCCTAAAATAGAGAAACACATGCATGTTTATCTCAACCAGGACACATCCACTTAAAATGGCATGTGAAAGTTAAATTTAAAGGGATAGTGCACCAAAAAAATCATTTATTCACTCTCATGTTTTTCCAAAACTTTTATTTCTGCTGTGTTTAACTAAAAATAATATATTTTATATGTGTAAATTTATCTATACAACTAAAGTCAGTGGAGTCCAATGTTACTTTGAACAATGCTATTTTAGCATTTATTATTTTAAATTTTATATTTTCAGTTTTAATTTTAGTTCAAGTTATAGTCATTTTGTTATGTGCTTCTGTCATTATTATTACTTTTTGTTTTTTAAATATATTTTTTAGCTTTTATTTATTTTTATTTCAGTTTGACTAATTTTACTACTTAAGCTTAAACTTATTATTTCAGTTATTTGCCAAAGCAACATCTGAAAATTTAATTTAATTATTTTTTTTTTTTTAGTTTTTTATGTAATATTTTATTTTATTTATTTAATCTTTATTTCAATTGCCAAAAACGAATATAATTTTAGGTATAGTTAACAATAAGAACACTGGTTTGGATCGCGATGACTTAGGCCTACATTTTGTGGACAAAAACAATTAAAACAAATAAGTCATACAGGTTTGGAGTGAAATGAGTTTGAGTTAATGATGATAGATTTTTGGGACGGTGAACTATCCCTTTTTAAGAACTCTCGCTCACCCTTCCAAAGCCCCCGAACACCCTCATCACGTGCAATAGTCCGATATGCATCCATTGTGCCGTTGTATCTCTTTAATCCGTCAGACTGACGCACTTGAGCCTGGAAACGCACTTTTACGACATCTGTGGGCTGTGCAAACGCGACAGCCATGGCCCCGGTGGTGCAGCCAGCCATTAGGCGAGTAACAATATTTGCGTCTGAGAAGAAAAGAGCAGAGTGTAGGTTCAGTGTCACCACTATCATTTCTGTCTCTATTCAAACCACCAGTCTGATACTCACTCTCAGATCCTCTGGTGTAGAATTGCTTCATTGAGTCATAAAGACCGATACGAACAGATGCGAAGCTCATTTGTCGTTGCAGTCCTGCCACCAGGCCATTGTACAGACTCCTTGCGCCCTCTGTACGCACCATAGTGGTGATGGTGCCAAATACTCCACGATATTTCACCACAGCTGATCCTGAGGCAGCTGTAGACTCTCCCTGGATCTGAAATTAGACAGAAGGATGATCATAATGTGCTTTTTGTGTTGTTATTTGATTGTTTCAGGCACATAAAGTCAATGCAAACAATTCAAACAACTCGTAATTGGCCCAAAAAAGATTTTCTTTATGCTAACCTTTTTGCACATATAGCTTATATATTATTATTATATTTATATATATCTTAGTAAGTCCTCACCTGAAGTCTCACTTTTGCTGTGTCCAGGGGGAAAGTGATCAGATCAGCAAAACATGCTGCCGTACCAGCTCCAAAAAACTTGACAGCAACAGTTGGTGGCAGGTCGGTAGCTTTGATTCCAACCATTTTTTTCTGTGCTTCTGACAGGAACTTTGACTTTTATTTTGATCTAGAGCTTCTTGTGTTTCTCCACCTGAGAGAGAATAAGAAGCAGGCCAAAACTGGTTAAGATTCATCATCGCAAATGAATCGTCTTGATTCAGATCCAAGAATTTAAAATAAATATTTAGTCTTCGATTTACCTCAGCAGACTGCTGATTCAAGATCAAGTTTCTTCCAAAGCAATTACTCTCTTGTCTTTTGTTTTAAATATTTCAACACCTTTGGCCATAAAAAATTGTGGCTCAGTGTCCCAAAGCAGCATTCCAGCAACACAACACTACAGAGAAACATTTAGGATCAATGCAAATCATCTGTGACTTGTGGTTATAGATAAAGCATGACTGTAAACTCGATGTTTCTCATAACTTCAGCTGTGGCTACACAGAAACACAAAAACCAGCATACAGTATTGTATGAAACATAATAAATTACAGTGTATCTCTCATTACTTAAGCTCTGGGTACCCAGAAACATAAAAATCAACATACAACATTGGGCGAAATATAATAAAATACAATGTGCTCACCAACCTTCTGGTAATATGAAATTGTTAGTCCAAATTGTACTGACAGACAGCAAAATAATTATTTCCATCCAGGGTTTAATCCAGCGAGTGTGTTTTCCACCCGAGTATGGTGGAAACGGTCGGTCAAACCTGAATTTATAGGTGTGTGTGCCGGCTGCAGCCAGTCCCATGTATTCCTTTCATCACACATGACTCTAATTTTAACTTTGTGTGGCAGAAGAACATGTACACTTGTTTACTAGTTGTCACTGACAGGGTTGTTGTCTGCCTTCCATATGAAATGTACACACATATCAATAAAAACAATTGGCCTATATTAAATAATTATATTTTAAAAAATGTTAACATTTTTTTTCATTTTTAATGTTAATTAATTTTATTGTTTGTTTATTGTTATTAACAAAAATAGATGTTCATAGACACACATGTGTCGCAGTCATGTGTTGCTTTGTGACCTTTCCCCTGCTTCCCAAAACACCTCTGGAAGGTGGCCAGCAGGAATTTAACTCTGTAATCTGAGTGCGATCTCATTGGCTGCTGAGTGTGCCTGGGGCTATATGTTCATCCTATCAAACAGGGGGCTTGTTGCATTGACGTAAGTACTTACGCTTAGGGATCATTTTCATTTCTGCTATTTACCGAGAAGGGATCAGTGTTTCAAGTAAAAGTTGCCATTCATTTACTTCAAAAACACAATGGTTTTTCCATTCATTTGGTCGTTGCCGGATAAATAGAAACCAACACCTTACATAAATACGCCTGACATCCATGCCACAACAATATATACCAAGATGCTGCTCCGCCCCAAACTTGTTAAAGTTGTATAAGCTGTTTGGGGAACGCCACTCTTAACAGCCAATCTGTGCATTTCTCGTGGTGGGACAGAATGTAAAGCATCTGCTAACAGTAAATCAGGAACTGGATGAATCCAGATCAGGTCTAGACCAGCCGGAGGCCCTCAGAGAGGATGCAGACTTCTCGTCCTTATTAAACTGTCAATATTTAGCCCAAAATCAAAAGAAAATATGTATAGATGTATTTATGTAGATGTATTTTTGTATTAAAAAAATCATGAAAAATCCATTAAGATTCTCCCAAAAGTGTCAAGTGGCCAAAAAAAGAGACAATCTCTCTCTCTCTATATACATTATATTATATATTACAAGTTAAGTTTTTCTGGACATAAGAATATGCAGCGAGCTAACAGGAACATAGAAGTACTACTAAAAAAGCACTTGCTTTAGTTGGGTTCCTGACCCTTGACTTTTTAACTTAAGTTTTTCTCTGGTGCTTTAACGGTGTGTTTCTGAGGCACATTTGTTATAGCAAAAGTTGCAAGAAGAAAAACTGATTTGATGATTCAGTCATCACGTAGTGGTCTGATTCCCTGATCTCACCCAGAGTTTGGTCTCCGAGGACATTATTTAGATTTAATTATTTCACATTATAGTAGCCCTAGAATACAACAACATGAAATTTTGTCCTGTTTTAATATTTTGAACAATTTTAAGTTATGCAGAAATTATTTGGATGGGATCACGTAGACTCACACAGATATCAAGATTCAGCGTATGAACCTCAACAATGGTGACAGTCAACAAAATATTCAGATCAACTCTGAACATCCCAAAACAAGCTTTTCGTTGATTGTCACCATTGTTGAGGTTCATACGCTGAATCTTGATATCTGTGTGAGTCTACATGATCCTGTCCAAACAATTTCTGCATAATGACTTAAAAACATTCAAAATATTAAAGCAGGGCAAAATTTCATGGAGTGGTATTCTAAGGCTACTAAAAAAGTGAAATTGTTTAACCTGAATATTGTTCTCAGAGATCAGCCTCTGGATGAGATCAGTGAATCAGGACACTACATGATGCCTGAATCATCAATCCATTGATTTATTCATCAATCATAACCATCACCAGCTGATCAGTTTGTCTTCTCACAACTTTTTCTATAACAAATGTGCTTCAAAAACACTCAATCATAACATCCAGAGAAACATTAAAGTTAAGAAGTCAAGGGTCAAGAGCCCAACTAAAGCAAGCGCTTACCTCCGTAACGGTGTCTTCAAACTTTATTATTTTCAATAAAACAGTGCTTAGGCTTCCTGGAGGCTAAGTGAGGGCTGTCCGTGCAGGGCCAGTGCTAAGGGGCCAATGTTTTGCCAATGAGCAAATTCTCAGGGGCCCTGCGCTGGCAGCCCGTAAAGGGACAGGCTTGTTTGCAGGGTATCCTTCACAGACATGTTTGTGCAGGTACTGTAGTGTACATGAGATCAGGACATTCATTTTTGAAAGCGCTGTGTTATTATGATATTTCTGCCACAGCAGATATTGCACCATTCAAATAAACAACATGCTGCTGTTTGCAACTGTCATAGACCCACTAAAGTCTATAAGTATGAATGAGTGACCTATGAGCGCCTAGAATGGGTTTGCATCACTGTTCAGCCAATAGCAGCTTGTGATGAAACCTTATTCATTGGACAACCGTGTTAATTTCTTACCTTCTGTATTTTCAAGATTTGTTTGTGTTTGTGTCTAGACTGGAATCCCTTGTACCTTTTCCACATTGTTTGATCTGCAAACTTGATGCCATACCTTTGCTGTCTAATCCAGCTAGAACCAGTTTCTTCAATGTACCCTGTGATCTTTCAGCTTTTGAAAGAGGTAAACAACCCCCTGTGTCCTGTCAGACCCACACTCACCCCACCTGCTGCTGAAAGCAGATCCATGACTGACGCAGACGCAGACATGAATTCATGTCTACCATAGACAGCTGCCGCTGAGACCTGCATTATGTATTTCCTCTGAAAGCACAGGCACATCTAAAAATATACTTTTCCGTATTCAAGCAAAGGTCAGTAGGTCACACTCAGTGTATGGAAAGGTATGCAAGTATCTAATCAAAACTCCATCATTTATCATTTATCACACAACAGCCCACCAAAAGTATTGGGACACTTAAGACGCATAAAAATGTCCAAATGTCAAATGTCAAACAGCATCAAGTGAGATCTTTTCTACTAACTTCACTTGCAGTGACATCTAGTTTCACTATGTTTGAAAACTATCAAATGTCCAAATATGTTAATTTTGTACAGTATATTTATTGTTTCGTGCACAATGTAAAACTTGTTCATTTTCTTTACATAGATGCAACTAAAAATATTTTGTTTGACAGAAAAGAAAATCCATTTATGGTTCTATGTTTGAGAACCATAATATCCAAATCCAATTTTCTTAATTTTGATCAGTATATTTACTGTTTAATTATAAAAACTCTGCTGTTTTTCTCTTATAATACTCTACTGGTCTCATTGTATAATTCAAATACTAAAAATATAAAATCTGGTTGTAAATAAACTGAAAATTTTCAGGCCTATTTTTATATTACAGAAGTTTGAATCATGTAGCACTAGTGATTTTCTTGACCCCCTTAAGGTCCTAAAAGGTGTGTTAGAGGAGTGCATTCAATAACCTAACCAACAAGCAGGTGGTGCACATTAATGTCACTGCTGACTTCAGAAATGCCGTTCTGTATTCCTCCTGTCATTCTTAATATGGCTGTCCCATCATGCCACATCATTCTGTGCAGGCTATTGCTGTGTCAGCTGGCTGACTGCATGGAAATCAGAGGCGATTAACTTTAGACTTCACTCATGTGACTGAATATCCTTCCACAACTTTTTTTGTGCATCTTTTAAGATAATGTTGTTGTTGCTTTTTTAATGTAATAGCGCATAAATGTTGGAATTCAAAATAAAAAAGTACATGTATCCTTCTTAATGAGTGAAATACAAAGAAATATTTTAAAACAACATACTAGCTTGGTTTTGTTTGCAGTAAATGATCAGGAATGTAATATGTAAATGTTATATGTAAATGTAATATTACTTAACATTTGTTTAACAAAACATTTCAGGAGACTGTAAGAATGTATTTAGGTCTCCACAGCGTTTAAATGTTGTTGCAATGTTTTCGTTTCTGTCAAGTTTTTACTTTCATCCCTCTCTGCTTGCTTCTTTGGATGTCTTTCTTACTTCCAACTCCTTTTACTGCACCGATCACCTGCTTTACTACACATACAAATACAACACCCTATATCACACATCTGCTCGGCACGACCATGTACATATACACTCAGCGTTAAAGCAAGCACTCCGACCTTACAGCACACACAGACATGAAAGACATACTCGCATACAAGCGCGTACACGCCCGCTCATATCTTACTCATTTGAGTGTCACACGCAGCGAGCAGCATTAGCTACACACACACATCTATGGGCGCACTGAGGTTTGTTACATGGAATGTGAATGGAGCTGGCTCCAGAGAAAAGAAGTTAAAAATATTTAGCCATCTTAAAAAACTACAAGCAGACGTTGTTTTGTTACAAGAGACTCATAGACCTGCCACAGATACAGATCAACTTAAAACAACTGAGTTTCCTAATGTGTTCTCAGCCTGCTATAACTCTAGGCAAAGGGGGGTAGCAATTTTAATACATAAAAATGTTAATTTCACTGTACTCAACACAGTTATAGATCCAGAAGGTAGATTTCTAATCATTAAATTATCTATATTTGACAAAAAGTTATGTATTGTTAGTATATACGGTCCAAATATTGATGACCCCTCTTTCTTTCACGTTTTTTTTACCGCACTCTCTGAACACACAGATTGTGCACTTGTTATTGGGGGAGACCTCAACTTTGGACTAAATAAAGAAATGGACAGGCTAAGTACAGCTGGAACTCAGCGTAATTTGGAATCCACAAATATAGTTAAACAGTACATGAGTGACTATGGACTTTGCGATGCATGGCGTTCTCTCCACACCAACAGTAGGGAATATACTTTCTTCTCACATGTCCATCACTCTTACTCTCGTCTGGATTATTTCTTAGTCAGCAGCTCACTGCTGAGTGACATTTTAGACACAGAGATAAACCCTATAGCTGTCAGCGATCATGCTGCTGTTTCTTTAACTCTAGTAAATAAGAAGGCCACTCCACCAAGTAATAACTGGAGATTCAATACATCATTGCTTAAAGACGACGATTTTATTAAATATTTTAAAGAAGAGTGGACTTTATATTTAGACTATAATGACCTGCCTGGAACATCAGCATCTGTTCTCTGGGAAGCAGGTAAAGCTGTGATGAGAGGTAGAATAATCTCATTCTCATCGCATAAAAAGAAAAGAGAAAATAAATGTATTCAGGAATTAGAAGAAACTATAAAAACTTTAGAAGAAGCCTACGTATCCTCCCAGGAACAGGAAATGCTGAAAAAAATATGTAAAGCAAAACTAGAATTAAATGAAATTATTAATAAAAAAACTAAATTCTTAGCACAAAGACTTCGCTGGAAAGAATTTGAATATGGTAACAAATCAGGTCAATTCCTAGCGAACCAGTTAAAAATAAATAAAGAAAAAACAACTATATGTGCTGTTAAAGATTTAACTGGGGAAACAGTATATGACCCTGAAAGAATAAACAACACTTTCAGGGACTTTTACAAATCTTTATATTCTCCACAGATAAACCCATCTAAAGACGAAATTGACCAATTTCTTGACAATATAACTCTTCCGAAATTATCAGACAATCAAGCGATGGCATTGGATTCTCCACTAACATCAGATGAACTTCAGGAAGCCTTGAACAGTATGCCCAATAAAAAGGCTCCAGGCCCAGATGGCTTTCCTGCAGAATTCTATAAAGAATTCTGGGCTATTCTGGCTCCAACATTCTACAGAATGTTGCAGGAAACCAAAAAAAATGGCAGACTTCCACCAAATATGAATTCTGCCAACATTAGTCTCTTGCTAAAACCAGGCAAAGACCCTGTATTGCCTACTAGCTATCGTCCAATATCCCTTATTAATGTGGACACTAAAATAATCTGCAAAGCTATCTCAAAAAGAATAGAGAAGATAACCCCTCTCATAATTCATTCCGACCAAACTGGTTTCATAAAAGGGAGGCACTCTTCAACAAATACATGTAGGTTACTTAACTTGATAGACTATTCATGCAATAGAAACCTTCAAATTACAATATTGTCTTTAGATGCAGAAAAAGCTTTTGATAGGGTTAACTGGAATTTTCTATTTGCAACTTTACACAAATTTGGTTTTGGAAACTCTTTCATAAACTGGTTAAAAATATTATATAACTCTCCAAAAGCATGTGTCAGGACAAATGCCCAAACGTCCTCTAGCTTTTATCTTAAGAGGGGCACCAGGCAGGGATGCCCCCTCTCCCCCTCACTGTTTGCAATTTTTATTGAACCACTAGCAGCAGCAATTAGACAGGCAACAGTGATTAAAGGCATTAAATGCAAGAATGTAGAACATAAAGTTAGTCTTTACGCAGACGATGTGTTACTTTTTCTTCAGCATTCACAAACCACTCCCTCTGAGGTAATTACATTAATAAACTCTTTCTCAAAAGTCTCAGATTATTCAATAAACTGGTTAAAATCAACAGTTCTTCCAATTAATTGCTCCTTCCAGAATTCTTCCACTCCACTGCAATCTGGTAATATTAAATATTTAGGTATTAATGTTTCTCCTAGGCTGGCAGATTTGATTAAATTAAACCACATCCCACTTTTAAAGAAGGTAGAAGATGATCTAACCAGATGGAGGTCTCTACCCATATCACTCATGGGAAGAGTCGCCTCAATAAAAATGATGGTTTTGCCAAGAATTAATTATTTATTTGCAATGATCCCGAGCAAACCACCACCTGACTGGTTTAGATCTCTGGACTCCTCCATCTCTAAATTCCTTTGGAAAGGTAAACCCCCGCGTATTAGCTTAAAAACGCTGCAAAAGACCAAGGATAAAGGAGGACTAGATTTACCTAACTTTCACCACTATTTCTTAGCAAACAGGCTTCAACACATTTCAGGGTGGTTAAAACACACCCTCTTAGATGAACCTTGGCTAGATGTAGAACAGGCATTATGCAATAATATAGAGATTTCGGATCTGCCATTCATTAGCCCGATCAGCAAACGACACGTATGCTTCAAAAGCATCAGTATCAGCTCTTCTCTGACAACATGGTGGGAGTTTCTAAAAATGACGGAGTCTTCACTAATCCCATGCAAACGTACCCCCATCTGGAACAATCCTGACATATTGCTAAACAACAATATGATAAACTTCACAGATTGGAGTTGTAAAGGTATTAAATACCTGGAACATATATTCGAAGGGACAGACTTTATCCCCTTTGACAAATTAGTTAAACAATATGGGATTAATAAACATAGATTTTTAGAATATCAACAAATTAAATCTATTGTAAAAAGGAAATTTAAGTCTAATCATATCAACTTACAAATACCACCAAGTGTGGTAGATTTTCTTAATCTCAAAACCCCCAAATTAATGTCTAAAATATATAGGGCACTTTCCAAAATAGATGAATCAGTATCACTTCCTATTGCAAAATGGGAGGCAGATCTATCAGTAAGCAGGGACAAAAAATTCTGGTCTCAGATATGTTTAAAAACCTTTGAACTGATTAGAAATCCTGGTTTACAATTAATACAATACAAAATCCTGCATAGAGTGCACTACACAGGTCATCGGATGTTCAGGATGGGTTTTACAGCTTCCAACAACTGCTCACACTGTAAAGGTAATACACCTGACAATTATATCCACGCTCTATGGTTCTGTCCACCTGTTCAGAGGTACTGGTACAGGATTTGTGAAGACTTATCAAAGTGTCTTAAATGTTCTATTCCAGCCTCTCCTTTAGTCTGCTTGTTGGGCGACCTAGATGGTGTCACTACAGAAGATAACACAATCCACATGGCTTTCACTGCCTTATGCATTGCTAAGAAGACTGTCCTCATGAACTGGAAAAATAAAAATAATCTTAATATCAACCAATATAGAGATTATTTGTGGGATTATATTAGTCTTGACACAGTCTCTGCTGCCACATTAGATCAATCTCTCTGGGCTCCTTTGATCAGCTCCATCACCTAGTGTGAGTGGGGGCCCCGATTCTGTCCGGCTGTGGTTTTTGTTGTTGGCGTGGGGTGGCGATGTGGGCCTGGGGCATCTGGGGGTTCCCTGGGGGTGGGTTTCTTGGGGGGTTCGGCGCTGGGGCTGCGGCCTTGGCCTGGATGGGGTATTGGTGACTCTTGGGTGCTGTTTTTCTGGCGGCTGCATGCAGCGCTGCTGGGGATGCATGTGCCGGCGGACGTAGGTTACCAGCCTGGCGGCCGCACTGTTCCGGGGTTGGTCCGGGGGGGGGGCTTGGGGTTCTGGGGGCGCTCTGCCTCCGGGTTGGGGTTACGGCTGGGCCTGGGGGGCTTGGGTCCTGGTTGGTGTGCCGCCGGGAGCATGGGTTGGTGCATACGCTTGGGCCCGGCTCTGGTGTGGGGGTAAAAAAAAAAAAAAAGAAAAAAAAAAGAATGTATTTAGGTTCAGGTTCCTGCTAGTATAAGTTGTTGTGTGTGATGGCAAGGAAACATTTGCATGTTTCCAAGAAAGAAGAAATAAAATAACCACAAGGAGAGGGAATTGCCTGGGTTTGTGAATGTAACTGTAATTATTATTTATTTATTTTTTGGCATCAAAAATGCCACACCATGATGTTCTCACACACTAAACTTTGTAGGCATATATTAAACAATAAGGCAGCAGGAGTGCTTCAATTTATATGCACAAAGCAACCAAAGTGTCACATGATTGTTCTGTAATTTCATATTGCTTATCATAAACTTTCCCAGCATGCCTTGTCATGACTCAGCAGACTTAATGATCCAATGAAATTGGATTTCATTGGAAATTCAATTTTTGTTAAAAAAAACAACAACTGTAAACCTGCTTTAAATGACTCACAGACCTACATATCAAGCTCATAAACTTATTATGTAACACTTGCTAAATGGCAGACAGCATTTGGAATGATTTTGGCTTCAGCCAATGGGCTGTTTTAAACACACTCTGCCCTCCTCATTATCCAAACTTCATTGAAAGGAAAAGACCACCTCAGTACACAACACACAAATAGCTCAACAGTGTAAGATTCACTCAACTGACTTCAAACTTCAGCTTTCATTATTGTTTATTTAGTCTCTTTTTCTTATCTCATCAAGGCACTGAACAACAATTGTGCTGACTTCATGAATCTCCCAGTTACAATGAGGAAATCTGACACAAATTAAACCAGGACTGAATGTACTCTCCAAACCAGGCAGTTTTCTGTCCTGTCTGATTATCTAGATTTTCTGACCTAGATTATCACCTCAAATTTTACTGACCATAAATAATATAAATAAATATACTTGTAAAAATACATAAACACATTCTCAAATAAAATAATAAGACAGAAGAATGTTTGAATGTGAAGTTTCACTTTTTAGTTTATACCAGGAATAGCAAAGTCATTGGATTTATTCTGAAATAATAGGCCTTGATTATGAAACAACAGAAGAATGAATTTCAGCATAAATAGGACACCAAAAACAATAATTTCATTCAAACCAAAATTATTATGTAACATCACTGAATCAACCTACATTAATTTATACCAAGGAAACTAATTTTGGGGGTAAATCAGGTAGAAATAGATATTTATGGCAACAATTGCAGCTTACCTCTTTTTTCATTGTACACATTCTTTAAAAACATTAAATTTTCCATTTAATGAACAAAATCATTCTGCTCCTATATGAACGTCTGTGATAAATATCATAAATATAGTTAACTGACAGCGCCCTCTGCTGGTAACCAATGACATTAACAGTTCATTAACTCACCTGGCCTCTTTCTGAATGTACAGGTGCATCTCAATAAATTAGAATGTCGTGAAAAAGTTAATTTTTTCTTGTAACTTATTTCAAAAAGTGAAACTTTCATATATTTTAGATTCATTGCATGTAAAGTAAAACATTTCAAAAGTTTTTAGTTTTAATTTTGATGATTAGAGCTTACAGCTCATGAAAGTCAAAAATCAGTATCTCAAAATATTAGAATATTTACATTTGAGCTTCAATTAATGACCATCCCTACAGTATAAATTCTGGGTATCTCTTGTTCTTTGAAACCACAATAATGGGGAAGACTGCTGAGTTGGCAATGATCCAGAAGACGAACACTGACACCCTCCACAAAGAGGGTAAGTCACAGAGGGTCATTACTGAAAGGTGTGGCTGTTTACAGAGTGCTGTATCAAAGCATATTCATATTCAAAGTTGACTGGAAGGAAGAATTTATGTAGGAAAAGGTGCACAAGCAACAGGGATGACTGCAAGCTTGAGAATACAATCCATGTTGAAGAATCCATGTTGCTTGAAGTCCAGGGTGAAGTTTCCACAGTCAGTGATGATTTGGGCTGCCATGTCATCTGCTGGTGTTGGTCCACTGTGTTTTCTGAGTCCACAGTCAACGCAGCCATCTACCAGGAAATTTTAGAGCACTTCATGCCTCCTTCTGCTGACAAGCTTTATGGAGATGCTGATTTCATTTTCCAGCAGGACTTGGCACCTGCCAAAGGTAACAAAAGCTGGTTCAATGACCATGGTGTTACTATGCTTGATTGGCCAGCAAACTCGCCTGACCTGAACCCCATAGAGAATCTATGGGGTATTGTCAAAAGGAAGATGAGAGACACCAGACCCAACAATGCAGATGAGCTGAAGGCCGCTTTTAAAGCAACCTGGGCTTCCATACCACCTCAGCAGTGCCACAAACTGATCACCTCCATGCCACGCCGAATTGAGGCAGTAATTAAAGCAAAAGGAGCCCCTACCAAGTATTGAGTACATATACAGTAAATGAACATACTTTCCAGAAGGCCAACAATTCACTAAAAATGTTTTTTTTTATTGGTCTTATGAAGTATTCTAATTTGTTGAGATTGCAGTTGGAATTGGTGGGTTTTTGTTAAATGCGAGCCTAAATAATCACAATTAAAAGAACCAAAGACTTAAACTACTTCAGTCTGTGTGCATTGAATTTATTTAATACACGAGTTTCACAATTTGAGTTGAATTACTGAAATAAATGAACTTTTCCACGACATTCTAATTTATTGAGATGCACCTGTATAATGAGATGTACTCATACACACTTTGTTAGTGATCTTAGGGTCAGTGTTCACTACTATACTTTACTATAAAAACTACTGATCACTATTTATTACTACATTTGTTTTCAGGTAGCAGGAGAGATGTTACTAATACTCTATTAGTCCCTGTTAGTATTTCTTTCATGCCCTCTTTCTTCAAAATCTATCTCTCTCAAAGAGAAAGAGTCTCTAAGTGCAGTTTACCACTGTTGCAGTGTCACGTGTTAATTTTTCTTTCGTTTGTCTACGTGTTTTTACTTAATATCTGGAATATAAATATTGTGCCACTTGAAATGTTTGGTATAGGGGCCTTTGTTTCTTTTCCTCTCTCTTTCTCCCGCTCTCCGTCTCTCTGCTGCTGCTCGTGGTTTGTTTACATCAGTTCAGTATCTCCGACGCAAGGGTTTCTGGGCCATGTGTCTGCCATAGTCGCGGTGCATTGTGGGGAGGTTGTGGTCCTCCAGCGGCTCGGTTCGGAATAATGTCTGCCTCGGAGGCAGCGGACGGTTCTTCCCCGGAATTATGCTCGAGCTTCGCCGTGATCTGCTCGTTTCTGGAGCGGTATGGAGCTCTGCTGGACCTGCCGGAGGTGTCGTTCCCGGAGCTGGAGAGCAGTCTGCAGGAGAGCAGCGAGGGTGAGCCGCTCCTCCATTGTTGCTCTTCAGCCGATTTACATGCGTTTAAACGGGCCGTTTGGTACTCCACCCGTGGTTGTCGGTGTTTTTGTCGCCGTTTGTGTCACTAAAGTGCCGTTTCTGGCGTTAATATCGGCGTTTCGCCCGACAGAAGGTTTTATGACGCTTTATTTACTCATCACAGCGCACAGAAACGCATTACTGCTTTATGTGCATTTATATGCGACCTTTTACATATGGAAAATATTTGTATTTGCATATAACGACACACGTATTGAGAGGAACGAAATAATCATGTTTATTCATTGTTAAATAATAATTTGGCATGAATTAGTGCGATGTGAGAAGCGCGCATGCGCAGAACGTGTAAACTTCCTGCTCGCGCCGCTGAGAGAGAAAAATGACAATATGGGATTATTTTGATTGTCAAACTTTGGTGAAAGTTAACAATAAACCCTTTTATTTTTATCTCTGATGTTTTTGCTGCATTATAAACGCGTTAGGTGTGTTTAAGCTGAACTGACGCATGATTTGTTGAGCAGTGTGTTATATCCATCTATTCCCTATATATATAACTAATTATAACAACTAATTATCGGTCCAAAACATTTATATATATTAATTATATATGTTTTGTATGTTTTGTTAATCGTAACCCTAAAATTAAAATGGTCATTCTTTACTCAGCCACATGTTTTTCCAAATCTGTATGACTTTCTTTCCTCCATGCAGTTATTGAAAAAATATTAGTATTTTTGGGATGAACTGTCCCTTTAAATTACTACAGTTTTATTGAAATAACAGTAAATGTAGTTGTAATGGTATTTTGGCTGAAACTATAGCAGCTATGGTATGTATATAGTAAAGACAGATAGATTTTGCCAGTCATAAACATATTTATATGAATATTTTATTGAAACATGTAGGGAACTATGGCAGGTACACGAACAACAGCAGTATATCAAAGTGTCCAGGGGTCCGTTCTTCGTATGTCGCTAACTCAGTTAGCTGGATTTGATTGTTGCCGATTTAGCTTGATCTTGGGTCATTTGGTTCTTCGAAGCTCATCCTGGACTTGCTGTCATAGCAACAGGTCCATAAACTTAAACCTGCTCGGGAGCAGGCTTATTTCATGTAAACAGGATTAGATTGCATATTTTTAAGCAGAATTGATACTTAAAATCTGTCACGGCCACTGCTACTTTATTATAAGAGTACCCTGCTGGTCCAGGGACAATAATTTAAAATAAAAATAATTTAAAAATGAATTTGAAAATAAGATAACAATGTTGTGTAGTCTATAACACTATATACACAGCCAGTTTTACTCATTGAAAAATTTCTTAGTGATGAAATAATTACGTTATAATTGTATTGGAGTCTTACACACATGCTATACAGTTAATCTGAGCTGTGCATTAATTTGAGTAATGACAGATATTATGGGAGGGGCTTGATGGGCAGGAGGAGATACAGATAACATGATCTTTAAGAAACTGTAATTAATGCTGTCACGTAACAAATCTGTTTCAAAGATCAAATTAAATTAATTGCTAATTACAACACTGAAGTAAAAATGTAAAGCCTACACAAATGCTAATTTATCTATTATAACATTTATGTAGTTTTATTCGCTTGGCTGTTTCCTTATAAAAGTCCAGAAATTTGTCAACTTTTCCATCAGGTGTCTTTTTTAATGATATGATGTCATTACGTTGCTGTCTTGCCGCCAGCCAATCGCTGCATTGCTGATCGTGGTTTCGAGTATCGATACATCTGCCCTTTTTGGGGAACACGAGAACGCGCCGTAATCTTAGACAACTTAATCCAGATATTTTAATCTAATACGCAAATTCGTTTGAAGAACCAAATTAGCCAGAGATCAGTTATCAGGATTAGAAGATCTGGCATCTTTCACATCATCTCAGATGTATTAAGCGAGGTACGAAGAACGGACCCCCGGTGTCCAGGAAGGCGTTTATCATTGTGCAGTTACTTTAAATGCAAATTTAATGTTCATGCATGAATAAGTTACACACTAGTGGTTACAAACCATTACCAGTTTCTCAGGTTTTGGTGCTCTAAAGGAGTGGTTCTTAAATCCTGAAATGGCATTAGTATTACTTTTTTATCTTTTAACCTTTTTTTTTTTGCTGATGGATATAAATGATCCTACTGTGGCTACTTAAGAAGTTGGACCTAAACACAGAGGTGTTACTGTTAGTTATGTTGCTGAATAAACAGAAACACAAATCAGACAGTTAAAAATTCAGTCACAACAGTTTGAGAACCGCAAACCTAAAAATTAATAAGATGTGTTATGGCTGTTTAAATTATAAGTATGCTTTACATGTTGCTTTAATATTGAAATACTTATATGTCCTCAGTACCCAAACTCCTCGTGGATCTTCATGTGAAGTTACTGAGGAAAATTGGCAAGTCTGTGTCAGCAGACAGATGGGAGAAAAATCTCATTAAGGTGAGTAAATCAGTGTTAACAATGAATTAAGTATTAGATGACTGCACATTATGCTTTTAACAATCACATTCAAACAGCTGTGAATTATGGATCATTTCATAATGAATATGTGAATAGCTGTGAGCAAAATGAGCACTTGACAGTGTTAATTCAATATTAGTCTCATCAATGTTTAATTTTTGATTTCTTTATTACTCTGTAGATCTGTCAGGAGTTTAACACCACATGGGCATGGGAGCTGGAAAAGAAGGGTTATCGAGAGATGACAGTGGAGTGTAAGACGGGAATACTGAAGGTAAGATGGGAAAATCTGTTAATGTCACACCACCGAGTGAAGTTACATTTGAGCCTCACATCCATCTGTAAAAACTGTTGTTGCATTTGTAATGTATTTCTGTTTTTATTAACCCAATGTAACTTGACAATGTTTCGTTTTTCAAACAGTACTTGTGTGAATGCCAGTTTGATGACAATGTCAAGTTTAAAACCGCTATCAATGAAGAGGACCCAGATAAAATGCGTCTTCAGCCAATCGGCAGAGACAAAGATGGCCTTATGTACTGGTTCCAGCTTGATCAAGACCATAATGTAAGGGTCTATGTTGAAGAACAGGATGATCTGGATGGGTCATCCTGGAAGTGTATAGTAAGGTAAGGTAATTCTGCGATCAATTTCCAGTGGCATAAAAACCACTTCTTCATAACATGCTACATAGTGTTTTCGCTGACTGTACTGGATGGCTTTTAATTTGCCAGAAAATCATGCCAAATGACAGTAACAGATACAGTACATTAAAAAAACAACTTTATTTTCCATTTCAGAAATAGAGACGACCTGGCTCAAATCCTTGGACTGTTGAAGACTCATATTGATCCAGCACTTTTGGTAAAGAAGGATCAGGAGGAGGGCTCATCTAATAACAGTCCGAACCCAGAGAATGAAGAAGACAAGAAAAAAGAGGGAGCTGAAGGTATCTAAAAATTAATATTAAGTATTGACTGAACAAAGCTTGAGTTAGGAGTGTTTTACTGATTTGTTTTGTCTCTGTGTTTTTGGATTCTAGTGGAGATCAGAGATGAGAAGTCACAAAATGATTTATCTGCATCTGAAAATAAGGAAAACATCTTGGAGAAGGAAAATGCAAAGCAAGAAGATGCAGATACCACAGATGCTTTGTCTGAAAAAGGTTCAAAGGTGAAAGAAGAGCTGCAGAAACATTCAGAGACAGCAAACGGCACTATTGGATCGATCAAAGAAGAGCCACAGGATGAGGATGAGAAAGTCAAAGACTTGTCAACACCTTCACAGAATGCAGAACAGACAGAGGATGTAAAAAGAAAAACTTTAGAAGAGACTCAGAGAGCTTTGAAAAATGACCATCAAGCTAAAATCCCCCTGAAAAAGCGGGAAATGAAACTAAGTGAAGACTTTGACACCAGCAGCATGGGAGTACGAAATGTTCCTGTGAAAGAATCACAGACATGTTTCGATGACAGCAGATTGAATGCTGAAAAGTTCAATGGCCATTCCCCTCACCTTACAACATCTGAGAGTGAAACGCAAAAAGGGTCAGAGAGTTTTCAAAAAGAAAGCACAGAAGAGAATACTTCCAAGAAGCTCCTTCTTGTTTTAGATAAATCCAAAGAGAGAAAGGATGACCAGACGGAAGAGAAGATGGACACAAATGAAACCAGATTGTGTGCTGAAGAGCAGATGGAAGTGGAGAAGTCTGAGGAATCCTGTGCCACCACTGCAGAAGAGAACAAGGAAAAATCTGAAACTTCTCAATCTCATGAAAAGACCCCTGGAGAAGAAAAGCCCTCATCAGTAAGTGAACAATCAGAAAAGACACCTGGTTCTGAAGAAGTAACTGACAATAAAAAGCCTCCCAGTAGTGATAATACGAATGCTACTGAAGTACATACGTCAACACTGTCTGTAGAGTCAACAAAAGAAGAATCAATGAAAGATCCCACAAACAAGGAGTCAATGATTGAGCTCTCAAAAGAAGCCCTGAAAGATCTCCCAAACAAAGAATCATCAAATGATCTTACAAGAGACAAAATTCCCCTAAAAGATGAGCCAACAAAAGATCTGGCAAAAGATCAGTCAACGAGACATTTCTTAGAAGAAGAAACATCAATTGGAAAGTCAACTAAAGACTTCTCAAAAGAAGCAGTAAAAGAATCATCAAAAGATCTCGCAAGAGAAGAGTCAATAAAAGATCTTCCAAAAGATGAGCCAGCTAAAGAAGAGTCAATTAAAGATCTCTCGACAGAAGAGACATCAAAAGAAGAGTCAATTAAAAACCTCCCAAATGATCAATCCAAGAAAGATCTTGCAGAAGAAGAGTCACAGAAAGTCCTCACTGAAGAAAGTCAGCCATCTCCCAAAGACTCCAATAAAGACCATGAAAAACCAGATCCAACTGCTTCCACACCGATGGAAACTGAACCATTCCAGTCATCTAAAACAGAGGAGTCTTCTTCCTGTGAAGTAATCAAACCACATTTTGGCACAGAAAAGACAGTGAACACTGAAGAAACGAAACCCCATCACAGCTCTGCAGACACTACCACAGAAAAAGAGCCAACTGCCATTGTCTCAAAAGCTGAAAAACAGAGTATGTTTGAAGGAGACAAACACTCAACCAAAGGAGAAAGTAAGTCTATTGCCTCTAAACCTTCTGAAGATACAGATGGCCCTCAAGACAAAGTGCAAGAGCAGTCCGAATCCCCTAAGCCAACATCAAGTGATCTTGAAAAATCATCTGTTTCTGATTCAACGAATAAGCCAAGCACACCAAAAACCACAGAGAATGTAGACAGTGAGAAAAAATGTGATACAGCTGAAACTGATAAAAATGAGGATTCGGAAACGTCAAAAGACAAGGATGAAAAGGGTGAAGCTGCAAACAGCTCAGAAGAATCTGCAGTGAAAAAATTGGAAGTTAAAGCTACAGAACGACCCAATGAATCCAACAGTTCGGAGAATCCTCCTTCTGATAGAGAACATGAAAAGAAACCCGATTCAAAGGAAGGGAACAAAGAGAAGCCAATGAAAGTTGATTCAGAGATCAGTAAAGCTGATAAAATTCAGTCGGCTGTTGAGGAGGGATATGAGACTACAACAGCACGTAAGAAGGAAACTGATGTTCCTGTGGATCAAAACACCACCTCAAGCAAACAATCTAAGCAAGACGCAACTTCTGAAGAACGTGAGGCTTCCGGGGATGTTGAAGAAAAAAGCACTGCTGCTGTGAAAAGCAGTAAAAGACCAGGACGGCCTCCAAAGAAAGCTCAGGAGAGTCAGGATGAGGATAAAACAGGCGAAGAACAAGAAGAAAAGGCACAACAGGAAGGAATTCGTATGAAGATCAAAATCCCAGCTCACAGACGGAAGGCAGAATTTCAGAGAGAAGAGGTGAGGGGAGATTCAGAGTCTGAGGTGACTGACACCAGGTGCTTGAGGAGATCTCCGAGAATCTGCAGACCCACCGCAAAAGCTGTGGAGATCCAGGACAGGAGGGTGGAACGGAAGCAGGTGACTCCGGTGTTGGAGAAAGAAAAGGATGACAACGAAGATAAAGAGGATGAGGATTCTGCACCGAGGAAACCAAGGAAAGCTGAGCCAGATGGCCAAACAAAACCAAAGGTGTGTGTACCTTTTGTTTTTTTGCTCAAATATATGTGTGTGTATGTGTGTGTATGTGTATATATATATGTATATGTGACCCTGGACCACAAAACCAGTCATAAGGGTCAATTTTTTGAATTTGAGATTTATACATCATCTGAAAGCTTTCCATTGATGTATGGTTTGTTAGGATTGGACAATATTTGGCCGAGATACAACTATTTGAAAATCTGGAATCTGAGGGTGCAAAAAAATTATTACAAATATTGAGAAAATCACCTTTAAAGTTGTCCAAATAAAGTTCTTTGCAATGCACATTTACTAATCAAAAATGAAGTTTTGATATATTTACTGTAGGAGATTTACAAAATATCTTAATGGATCATGCTACAAATCATTTAAGTTTGTAGCACCATGTCCCAACCACCATCAGGATAACCCCCAAAGTGTTGTCTACGATTACATTTAATTATTGTCTTTGTATCTCTTTTTTGTTTCCCAGAAAATCCTTTTATTCCCAGAAAACCAGACAGGTACAAAAAATATTTTTCAGCTAAATAGGATGTCAGAAATACTTTAATCCAGATTTTAACAATATTTTTCTTGTACATTTTTTTCTGTGACAAAATATCTGTCCACTACAGTGGACGTCATGCACCAAAGGGTATAATTCTGCCTATGGGCCTATATATAGATTCTGCCTTATTTTGTATGTTTTATTACAATTAAGTGTAACAATTTACACTTAAATGGTTTTATTGAACAGAAATATTAAATAGTCTTCAGATTTTATCAGTGCTTACAGTCTATATTCAGTGTTTCCCCTAGGTTTACAGCTTTTTTTGGGGGGGGGGGGGGGGGGTAATTTTTCTGGACTCCTTTTTAATGGTCAAATAAAATTTTATTAGTCAAAAAGAATGTCTAATTAAAATCATGAAACTTAAACAATTTCACATCAGTTTATTAAATGTTAAAAAAAATAACTATTTGAATGCATAAAAACAACTTAATTTTTACAAATTTATTCTTAAAGCCTAATGAAATTATTTTTTTTTCCTCAGAAATTCTTTGTTGTGTATTTACATTTTTCTGGTTATATAATGAAGGCATAATACATTAATTTAATTTATCTTTGAATTATTGAAAATTAAAAACTTTATTTTTTGGCAAACCAAACAAATTTACTATTAACAATAAAACATGGAAGAAATGTTGTGTGATTATTCCTTAAAAGTTAAATATAATAATAATTTTAGTAGTAGTACTAATAGTATTATGTACACTCTACTGAACAATATCTCTGGCACAGTGTCTTCAAGTTAAACCAAACTTTTATTTTGACGGGTTGCCGTGAATACCTTTAAATTTCTGTGTGATATGAGGCTAGTTTTACTCAAATTAAACGGTAAAATGCTCAAGAAGTGACTCAGAGCAGTTTTGGAGATGTTGTTCATGAATTGATGTCCTCATTTAGTGAGACGACAGACGCTGAAATCACAGCGAGCATCGCGCGCTTCAGTGTGTGTGTGTAGTAAACAAAACCGTGCGTCTTCACCATTCATTGACACACAGACATATGTGGACCATGCAGGATTTATGTTTAACTAGTCTTTTTTTGTGGCTTAATATTTACAGATATCAGTCCATACTCAAGTGTAATTACCTACTTTTGATTAATCCATTTAAAGTTTGACAAATTCCGTGACATTCCGCGTTATACAGAAAATTCTGTTTTTATGACTGGATTCCATGATTCCGTCCGCTTTTCCGCATCGCAGAAATCATAGGGCCCTACCTGTGTGTGTGTGTGTGTGTGTGTGTGTGTGTGTGTGTGTGTGCGCGCGCACACGCGATACAGAGAGCAGAGGAGAATTGTAAGCGCGACCATGTATAGACAGAAATGACACACCGTCGTGTAAATAAGATAAATAACATAAGGCTATTTAGTTTGTTTAAAAAGAACAAGGTATAGACCTGCTCTTGGAAATTTAACCTTAAATTACTTCTGTTGTGATCTGGCGCTACATAGAAAATAAAATTAACTTGACCTTCAAGGGGGCGGGGTGCCCCCCTAATATAATGGCAGGGGAAACACTTATTTATTAGGTCATATGAAAGTGTAGGCATGTGTACATGTATACTGTATGAGTGCAGATATATGTGTGCATGATTGCATTTGAATGTGTGGTGGGAGGGTGTGTGTGTTTGTATTTGTGCTCACATGTGTATGAATAGCCCACCACCCCCACCCCACACAGCCCTGTCCCATAGACACACACTCTTACCGTTTGTTTGTTACACTTCACTTTTTTGTGCTGTCATGACATAGCTTGTTGTTATTTAATGTTCTTATGTGTATTCATACCTTTTTTTTTTTAAACCACACATTAAGTTCTATTGATTCACTTTTTAAATTGATTCACACTTTTTTTATAATTTTGACCCATACAATGTATTTTTTGGCTATTGCTACAAATATACCCATGCGACTTAATACTGCTGTTGTGGTCCAGGGTCACATATATAGCTCTTTTTTCACATTTATAATACCTTTGCCTCTTTTTTTTAATGATCACTTAAAAGTTAATCTTTTAAAACATGATTAATAACAGTTAAATGTGTCTTTAGCAAATCTCAATAAATATTAATTCATCATACTGTACATTGTAATGTTGTGATGACTATATTCACTTGCAGCAATAAAATGGTTCATTGTGATTTTAGTGTTTTATTTTCCATTTATTTAGGTAAAATAGTGTAGAATTTATTTCTGCAATTTATTGGCCTTAACAAAAAAAACAGTAACATTGTGCAATAGTATTACAATTTAAAATAGATGTTTTCTATTTTAATATGTAATAATTATTATTATTTTTCTTTATTTTTTTTGTGAGGCAAAGCTGAATTTTTAGCAGCATGAATCCAGTCTTCAGTGTCACATGGTCCTTCAAAATCATTCATAAATGCTGGTTTGGTGCTTAAGAAACATTTATTATTATTATTAATGTTAAAAACAGTTGTGCTGCTTAATATTTTGTTGGAAAACAAGATGTTATTTTCAGGTTTCTTTTTTTTTTTTTTTTGTAGCATTATAAATATATTTACTGTGACTTTTGATCAATTTGATGGGTCCTTGCTGAAAAAAACATTAATTTATAAAAAAAATTACAACCTTTTGAGTGGTAGAGATTTCATAATTGAAGGTTATTCACAGTGTAACTCATCATTCAACAGGTGGGGAGACGTCGGAAACGACAACCATGGTCTCGCATGAGACGTAAAAGGAAAGGTTCTGATGATGATGACGAGGAGAGCGAGGAAGAGGAGACAGAGGAGGATGACAGCGATGAAGACTTTAAGGTGGAGAAGACCAGGAGAAGAAGGAGAAACCGAAACAGAGAGCGGAACAGCTCTGACTCCTCTACCTCTTCATCAGAAGATGATGAACCCAATGACGACCCCTGCAAACACTGTGGCCTTCCCAACCATCCCGAGCTGGTGCGACACTCTTCTGCAAAAATATCTTCATCTTCTCACAGTCAGAAGTGCTGCTTTTAACCCTTCATTTCCGTTCCCCCAGATACTCCTGTGTGATTCCTGTGACAGCGGTTACCACACTGCCTGTTTGCGGCCTCCGCTCATGATCATTCCAGACGGGGAATGGTTCTGCCCCCCCTGCCAGCATGTGAGTCCATTTAGATTTCAGGATTCCCTTTACAGAAAAACACAATTCTGGCTATTCAAATACTGATGCTCTTCATTTCTCTTGCAGAAGCAACTTTGCGACAGGCTCGAAGAGCAGTTGCAGGATTTGGATGCTGCCCTCAAAAAGAAAGAACGTGCAGAGCGAAGGTGAATAAAGAGATATTTAGACCAGCTCAAGTGAATTAGTTTGAACCAGTTGCAGAAAAGTTCCTAAATTAATCCAGTTAACCTTTATCAGTCTGTTAATCTATTGTGCAATGGGATGATGGCCAATATGAGAAATTATTTTCATGTCAGAAACATTGTCATTCTTCTCTCACAGGAAAGAGCGACTGGTGTATGTTGGCATCAGTGTAGAGAACATCATCACACCCTCCGTAAGTGCCCACAGTGCTTTTTGAAGTTTATATTTATATTTATGCAGATGCGAAGTTTGTGGATACTTGATATATTTAATGTCAATTATTTTTTTTATTTTTTTTTTACAAAAGAGCACTTAAGTACGAAATGTCTGCTATCACAAAGCTAAACTATTATTTTAAGATAGTAGGACAGATTTGAGGAAATAATAAGAAGCATAGAAAGTTTGTTTACTTTTTACGTAGGGCTGCACGATAAACGCATGTGATTTTCATGCGCATCTCGCCAGTAAAGCCGGTTCTGTGATTAGTAGTAAATCTCTTTTTATTTATTTTTTTATTTTTTACTACTAATAGTAGAGATTTACTACTAATCACAGAACCGGCTTTACTGACGAGATGCTCATGACAATCGCATGTGATTTATCGTGCAGCCCTACTTTTAAGCCTAATTACCATTTTTAATTATAAAGAAATATTTGGAGTATTTTAAATTCTATAATGCATAATCATAATTTTCACTACCGTTCAGAAGTTTGAAGTTAGAATGATTTTTGTTTTTGAAAGAAGTAGTTTATGCTCACTAAGGCTGTATTTATTTGATCAAAAAAACAGCAATATTGAGAAACATTTTTACAATTTTAAATAACTGATTTCTATTTTAATATATTTAAAAATGCATTGTATTCCTGTGATGGTAAAGCTGAAGTTTCAGCAGCCATTACTCCTTTCTTTAGTGTCATAATGTGCTGATTTGGTGCTCAAGAAACATTATTATCATCAATAAAAACAGTGGTGCTGCTTAATATTTTTGTGGAAGCTGAGATCAATTTTTCAGGATTCTTTGATGAACAACATTTTTTGTTAAAACATTTATTTGACATTGAAATCCTTTAGAATATTTTAAATGTCTTTACTGTCACTTTTTATCAATTTAATGCATCCTTGCTAAAGTGAAGTATTAATTTCTTTAAAAAAAATCTTCCCTACACCATGGTAGTATAACTCTGTAGTTATACATATACTGTATATTTTTGAAGGTGGAAGTGGAGGAAGAAAAGGAGGTGGTGGTGAAAGAGAAGAAAGATGTGAAGAAGAGCAAAGGTTGGGGACGGAGATCAACCAGGGCAAAGAAATATATAAGCTACAGGTATGTCAATCTACTTACTCATTATTATCTTATGCTGTTTATACATAGTCGTTATTCACTGTTTATTGTTACAATTTTGTCAGATTTGATGAGTTTGATGAAGCAATCGAAGAGGCAATCGAGGAAGACATTAAAGAGGCAGAAGGTGGAGGTAGAGGAGCATTTTCATACATCACACTAGTGTTGATATTTGAGCTTGGATCTGGAAGTTTAGACTGATCAAAGATGTCAATACACAGGAGCAGGCCGGGGGAAGGACATGGCCAACATCACAGGCCACAGAGAGAAGGACATGTCCACCATCATAGAGGAGGATGGAAAGGAGAACGGGCGGCCGCGGCGAACCAGTGCAGCTCAGAAGAAGAAGCGGAGGCGTCTCAACGATCTAGACAGCGACAGCACCGTGGACGAGGAAGAGAGTGAAGACGAGTTCCGTCTCAGCGACAGGTAATGTTAAACAGCTTTTAATTCAAGAGAATCAGAGTCTTGTCAATGAAATAACACGTAATCTGCTCTGATTGGTCAGCAGTTCAGAGAATGGGGAGTGTGTGGCCTCTGATAATGAGGCGGAGAGCGAAGCAGAAGTCCCGTCCTATGAGGACAGTGACTTCGGGAGCGATGTTGTCCGCCCACGGAGGAGGAGACAGCCGCCGCGCAGAAGACGCAGACCCAGAGGATACTCTGATGAGGAGGAGCTGGAAACTGATGAAGAGGAGGAAGAGGAGGATATGGGTGAGGCATTAAAAAAGAAAACTGAATAAATTTGAATATAAAAAATGATACTAAAAATACAACCCTGTTATCTATTCTGACAGTTTTTTGTATTGTAGAAATGTTATTCTTTTGTGTAGTTTATTATTTATTTTTTATAATTGCTTAAAAAAATATTAACAATTACAATTTAAGAGTCTCAGATAATGAAAAAGTAAAAGCTGATATAATATCTACATTTGAATGGCTGAGATAGACAAATAATTTTTTCTGAAGGTTAAAAACCTTTTGTTGAAAAAGACATCATTTGTACCGTACCTGTGGTTTACTGTTTGTTCACTGATATATTTCCGTTTGTTTGTCTTGTTTTTGTTTGTGTGTTTGGGGGGGGGGGGTTGCATGCAGCGACTGAAGGCTCTAGTGAATTCAGTGCCAGTGATCTGGACGTCCGCTGTCGGCGGTCCTATCGGAGTCGTAAGCAAGAGGTGAATTACTGTGAAAGCTCGGATTCTGACGGCTCACAGGCCAGCACCAACAAAGACAAAAAGAAGAAACGCAGACGTCTTTCCAGCTCTGACAGCGAAGGTCAGTGCCATTTACACCTATGCATTTTCACAGTATAAGGCTCAATCATTATATAATTTTGACTAAATATGACCGTAATGTTACCAGTATCTTATATAATATTGCTAGGATTATTCTATGGTCGACTGATAGAGGTTTTTCAATAGCTGGTAGCTATATATAGAAACTGATATGTACATAATATACTTTACCATTCAAAAGTTTGGAATCAGAATTTTGTTTTTGTTTGTTTTAAAAAATTATTACTTTTATTCAGCAAGGATGCATTAAATGAATCAAAAGTGACCGTAAAGATTTGTTACAAAAGATTTCTACTTCAGGTAATTTTTTTTCCTTTTAAACTTTCTATTCATCGAAGAATTCTGAAAAATAAAAATCACAGTTTCCACAAAAATATTAAGCAGTATTACTGTTTTTAAATTTGAAAATAAGAAATGCTTCTTGAGTAGCAAATCAGCATATTGAATTTCTGAAGGATCATGTGACACTGAAGACTGAAGAGTAATGGCTGATGAAAATTCATCTTTACTATCACAGGAATAAATTATATTTAATACATTAAAATTGAAAACAGATATTTTAAATTATAATATTTCACAATATTACTGTTATTACTATATTTATCAATTTAATCCAGCCTTGGTGAACATAAGAGACTTCTTTTGAAAATATAAGAAATCTCACTGATACCAAACATTAATTATAGTATGTATTTTTACATGTTCTCATATATACATATATTATTATATGTTCGTTACATATTAAAAACATTTTATGCAAAATATGGGTCAATTAATCTGTCGACTATATGTTAAACAATGACCAAAAATGCTGTTTTAAATGTGAGTTTGATGCATAATGTTTAACTGATGCATAACATAAGTGATGTTATTGTCTTTTGCTCCTCCAGTTAGTTTACAGTCAGCTGAATCTGATGAAGAAGACCGGAAGCCCAAGAAGATAAGAGCGGACTCATCTGAGGAAGAATCCAGGAAACGTCGAAGACGTCTGTCCCTTAAACGCCGGAGGGAGTCGGAGGATGATGATGATGATGACGATTCAGACGAATCCGAGGAAGAAGAGCGGCCCATCCGGAAGCGTGTGAACCGCATCGACTCTGACGACAGCGAGAGTGAAGAGGAGGTGAAGAAGAGCCCGTCGGAGAAAGAGACAGAGGAGACTGTTGGCAAAGGGCCAAGTCCACTGGACTACAACTTGGTGGAGCTTCCTCCAACTAACGGACAGAGCCCAATAAAGGGTTTGGAGGGTCTCATGCCGCGACCCGGGGTGGGAGTGACGGCTAAAAATGGCAATGCCCCATCAGCAGTATCCATAGCGCCGAATGGCATGGAGATTGTTGCGCCGGATGAAGATGAAGACGACCTTTTGGGCGTCACAGACCTTGTAGACTATGTATGCAACAGTGAACAGTTATAACTTGGTATTCTTTTTCTTTTTTTTAAACATTTTTCTCCTTTTTTTCCGACCCTCATCCTGTTTTCACCACGGATCACGTCAACAGTCCCTGTTAAACGTGCGAGCAGAACAGATCAGGTGGCACATGAATAATAGCTGTAAATATTTTACTGAGCAAAAGTATCAAGGGAAGGAGACCGCAACCCTTCTAAGAGACTCCCCGAGATATTCCTTCTAAAGTATTGTTTTTGTTCGATAAGAGCAATCGCTCTCAAACAAACCCTCTCTGGAAACAACCTCTAAAACCTCTTTTTACACTAATCACACAGCCATGCTCACGCTCACACGTCTGACGTAGAGACATTTGTCGAGTTTACATGCGTTTTGATCTCCACTGCTGTCTGTTGCACATTTCAGAGAGAACCGGAAGTGGGTGGAGTCAGTGCAGAGGGGGCGGAGCCTTTGTTTCAGTGAGGTTCCACACAACTAAATATCACTAGCGTTCCTTTCCACTCCGAGGCCATTTTTAACATTCATCTTTTATAATCAAATTGGAGTGGAAGTTGAATTTCTACCGATTGGTTTCATAGTGTCATTCGGTGGGGAAAAATAAATGTTTTTATTAAGTGATGTCATTATTAGCTTTGTTTTGTTATACTATTTATTATAGAATTTGTACCTGAAATTATCACTTGGTTATATAGCTGCTCACACCATTAGAGCAAAAGATTCCTGGAAGATGTCTAATGGTGAAAAATTGCTCATTTACTTATGCCAACTTACTAACATTGCATCCAATTCTTTTGCTTTGGACTGTTTTAGCACCACATTTTGATTTGAATTCAAACACTATTTACTCTGGCAGCTTTCCAATGCATCAAATGCCAAACCTTCCACTCGAGGATGATAAAATGCTGAGGACTCTCACCCACACCGATGCGCAGTTTGTTTCTCCGGAGGGATTCCTTGAAGTTTAGTGCTGTTCATCTAATTTTAGTGCAGATATTCCATCAAAGGGATTCATCTTTGCCCATCATGTCCTGCTTATGTCTGTGTTTCAGTGCACTATATTCATTTTCTTTATATAAATATATGAATATAATCATTGTAACGTTTTCCTTTAGTTTTGTAAGCATACTAATGATGTGTATGATTTGTTTGTTCTTCATCAATTACAAAGCAATACATTTTTCTTACAAGACATGCAGGAAGAGATTCATCATCTCCTGGATTTGTCTGTTTTTAAAGAGCGAAATTCATGTTGCTGGTGATATTCGAATGATTTCCGACCTTTCCGAGAGCAGCGTGACGTGAGACGCCCCTCTGAGATGTAAGAACACGTCTGAGAAACATTGTATGATCTTGCATTATCCTGGTGTGTATATCTGTAGTTTTCTGCTGTAACATATTAGAAGCATTTTTAAATCATTTAAAGTATACATAGCAGTCTTTTTATGATTGCAGCTGTTTATAATTTGTTTTGTAGGTACATTTGTACCACTCCAAAGTGGGCACGTCTCATTTTCATGCGTTTATTTCGGTCTTGTCGTCTTTGAGGGTTTTCAGTCTCTTTGTCCTATTTCCACTGATTGCTAAAACATTTCCAAGAATGGTCTGTTCTCGGAGGAAAAAGCATTTGATATAAAGCCCAACAGACAGTTTAATTGTTTCGATGTCAGCACTGATTGACAAAAGCGGTGTAAAAATGTCTTGTACATTAATGTTTATGCTTGGCATGCACATATATTCTAGTCTGATTTATTTGCTCTTGCGGCATTAGGGCATCAGATTTTGAGAATAAAACCTCCCTGATTTTTTACAAATATAGTTTTAAACATGCTAAGACCAAGAGCATTATTAAGGTACTAGACCACAATGCATTTCTGTCGAGGTGGTCTATTAACAGTATTGGGCTGGTGTTCAATTCTTGGGTAATTTAAAAATCAAAGGTACAGACATCATTTGAAATCAAGGCCCATCCTATAATGACACAGTATATATTTGTATTTCACATAAAAATCTGTTTAATTTGATATTATGTCATGAGGGATGCCGACACCAGTGTTTGAAGATATTTGGCTGATGTAGTTTGACAGCAGATGGACAGATGCCGTCTGGTTTTAGCTTTTAGAAATGTCCTTTGTGTTCGTCTGTTCCTCTTTTGGATGTTTTTGTTAACTGTATTGTAATTTCTTTCATATGATTTACTATCTTGTACATTTGTCATAATAAAAATGAAATGAAACCTGTATAATGATGGTGTAATGCTTTTATATGTGCAAAGATTCTTTTTGGTTGTAGTTTTGAGTCGGCTTTTAGGTTTTCTGACTGATGCACTTTTGACATGAATATTGAGGAAAAATTGTTTTGCAAATGCGAATCCATTTTGTTAAGGTGTTATATTTTCACCTGTGATGTGTTTTTCCCCCAGTTTCTTGCAGAT
This sequence comes from Schizothorax lantsangensis, assembly GCA_027422415.1. Classification (NCBI taxonomy): domain Eukaryota; kingdom Metazoa; phylum Chordata; class Actinopteri; order Cypriniformes; family Cyprinidae; genus Schizothorax; species Schizothorax lantsangensis. The sequence goes on along the minus strand of CM049856.1, from coordinate 21,225,126 downwards.
ATCATCAGTGATAGACCAAGAGCAAGAGAGGAGAACACTGAACTGAAGGTGGGTACTAAACCGTTATAATATATCTGACACTGCAGTTCTCAATGTGACCACATGGTGGCGACCAATTTGTGAGGATAGATAGGTTCTGGTTCTGAAAGGTTTGTGTGCTGTAAATAAATTGAATATTGAATTTGAATTGGCTAAACTAGTTTTTGCAATGTTGTTTATTTACTGTGGTTTTACAGTAATAATCCTGGCCAGGCTGGTCTATGACTGGTTTGAGAGTGGTTTTGATCACTTTTCAGCAGGTCAGGCTGGGAAACCAGCTTAAATCCTCTAAAACCAGCAAGCTAGTTCAGGCTGGGTTAAGCAGTGAGAGAAGTCTCATCCTTAACTCATTTACAGCCAAGAGTGCTGCGTTCCTCTTCAGTCAGTTCATGTTTGATTCTTTGAGTTTCTGGCATTCACTTCAAACCCCCTGCGGGAATTCCTGTTAGTTAGAAACTTTCCTCTAAACCGTCCTGTGTCTCTCTCTCCTTAACTTTAACCATATGATCCCACATTGTATCTTAAGCAAGTGGCAACACCGAAATTAGAAACAGACATTTCTTACATTGTCACATTTCTCGGATCTTTCACTCAGAGTCGACATTTCGATCAGACCAAGAGTTTTTGTTAACATACATAACTTTTATTATGAGGTCTGCTAACATGGAGACCAGCTGTGAAAGAGGATTTGCTCGTTCGGATCTCATTACCAGACTGAGATGCTGTCTGAGCGGAATACTAATGCTGCTCCTCTCTGCATGTTCAAACTTTTGAGTTTGTATAGAAGAATGAGTGTTAGGGATGGAGAATAGAGCATGAGGGTGATGGGAGGGGAACAGATATAATGCCTCGGGTGAGAACCCTCGGAATTTGGCCCCTTCAAAAAGCCCACTTGTTTTGGTGAAATACTCGGGCTTGACGATTAAATGTAAATTTATGGGCTGTTTTCTTCCGTCTTTATGCGTCACGGTCTTTTCTATGGAAGATAATAACCTCCGTTTTATTTTAAATGTTTCATCAAGTAGGCTACATAAATCCAGAAGTAGGCCTAGTTCAGTTTTATGCAAATCATAATTGGGAGATCTAAACTCTAACTTTTTATTTTATTTTTTTAATGTAAACTCGGATTGGTTTGGAAAGAAAGTCGGAAATCTGAGTTGCGAGAAACAAAGTCCGAATTGTGAGATATAAACTCAGAATTATGAGATAAAAATGACCTTTTTGATTTTATTATTTTTTTATTCTGTGGAAGAAACGGGCTTCCATATTGGCTACTTTAGCCTATTTTTAACAATTTTTTAAACTTTTGAATGTTTTCTGAACGTTCTGAAACAAGTAACATTTAAAAGTGAAATTTAATACGTTCAGAAAGATTTATGTTTTAACTCTGAACAAACATTCTATTAATATTAACGAAAGACCCTTGTCAGAACAATAGTCTATGAACGTTTCCTGTTTGCTAAGATAATGGAAAAATCATCACTTAAGATTCTTCTTAATCAAATTTGACTTCATTAAGGTGGATCTGCTTCATATTAGTGTCGTTAACGTCTTTAGTTCCTTTTGTGACCGGCTGCTCTGAACCACTCCAAGTGTGTGAACTCGGAAGTGTCTTTTGATTCTGTTCCCCCAAACGGCCTTGAAAAACAGCAGCTCCATGCTTTGAGTGATTTTCTTTCTTTGAACAACATGGTGGTGTGAATATGGTTATGTGGGAGTGATTGCTCATGGTCACAGTGGGGTCATCGGGAGGTCATGTGAAGAGGGAAATGTTCACTCAAGTTCACCACAATTACACGCGTGGAAATTCACTTTTGAACCACAGGAGCTCCAAGAAAAAACAGTGTTAATAAATACATACATACATAAATAAACATTTAAATGTATTTATATTTAGTTAAGATAGTTTGATTTCAGGAGTGTAAAGTTTTGCAAAATTATTCATTTTTTGGATCTGTATATAAGTAACATTAAAATAACATTTATTTATAAAAAAAAGTTTATTAGAATTTATTCAAATAAACGTGCAATAAATAACATATTTAAATAAATTAAAATGTAGTTAAATTTGAGTTAATCTAGTTTGTTCTCAGGAGGATAAGTATTATGCAAAATGATTATTTTTTGTGATCTGTGTATATTCAGATATTAACTGACCTCAGATAGGGTTAGGGGAAAATATGTATTTTTTATAATTTCATTAAAATTAAATAACATTTATTTAAAAACATTTAGTTTAAAATGTATTATAATTAATATTATTAAATTTAATTTAAAGAATAAAAAATATAATATAGACAAAATTCATTTTAATCTAGTTTGTTCTCTGGAAAATTAAATATTATGCCAAAGATGATAAATTTTTTGGATCAGTGTATATTCAGATATTGGCCTGGGATAGTAGATAAAAAGGCATTTTTATTTAATTAAGATTAGAAATAACATTATACCATTATAAAATAACATTTCTTAAATTTATTAAAATTAAATTAGATTTAAATAAATACATAAAGTACAGAAAATATATTTAATTCATTTTGTTTTCAAGACAGAAAGAATAATGCAAACAAATTAATCCAAAATCCAAATTAAATGGCATTAGATTAGTGTAAAACTGTAAACACATTCTACCACAGAACCATTTAGCATAAAACTCTCATAAATAAAGACACAGTGACATATATGGATTCTTCTCTTGATTATCTGCTGTTTTGTTTTGTGAGGGCACAAAGCGGCATCCCTGTGGACCTGCTGAATGCATGGTGAATGAGCAGAATCTCTGCTAATGGCTTGAAGGGTTGCTGGGTGATAAGCTATTGATGCCTGCAGACACACTGAGTTTGCTCATCACAGTGGGTCTCTAAAAGCCCCTCAGCTCACAGAGACGCTGAAAACCCTTCTTTCTGTCATCCTGACACTTTTATCTTATGTCAGTGATAGATTATAGCCAACTTATTTTGTCTAATGTTGAATAAAATCATTTCTAGATGTTTTTCTTTCTCCTAGACAGTTATGCGACTGAATGGAGAACAAACGCAGATGTTTTTCTTCTGAGTAAAGACCCAGTAGGTCTCACACATCTACCATGTAGACAAGACCAAGGTTTGGGGTTTGATTAGATCCTGAAAAATTGTATTTTGTTTAATTTAACATTTTAAAAGATTTTGAGAAGATTTTTAGAACAAATTGTAGAGACTCAGGAACACCAAGATTTTTTTTACTAAATAAAATAAATTAAAATAACATTTCTAAAATAGAATATTTGTATTAAAATGTATTAAAGGCAAATATAAATAAACAGAAAAATAAATTAATTAATTAAAATAACATTTATTAAATAAAATATTTGTATTTATTTAAATAAAATGTATAAATACATTTTTATTTCAATAAATACATATGTTATTTAATTAAACAAAATAGTAATTAATAAATTAATTTCTGAATTTTGGAACAAAGTGTAGAGATGCAGCATCTCCAAGAAATAAATTTTGTTAATTTAATAGTTAAATAAATTAAATTAAATCACCAATTATGAAATAAAATATTTGTATCCAATATTACATTTTTTTTAATAAATAAATACATCTTGGAACAAAGTGCAGAGATGAAGGATCTCCAAGAAAATACATTTTGTTAATTAAATTTATAGTTAAATAAATAAAATAAAATTTATGAAATAAAATATGTGTAATAAATAAATAAATGCAAGTAATATTTAGTTAATCTAGTTTGTCGAGAATCAAGAGAAAGAGAATACGGTATCATGCAAAAAAAAGGGACTATATCTTGATAAAATATAACTTATTGCTCAACATAAAAGCATCTGCTAAATGCTCAAATGCATTTGTGTTTTTTGATCTCTTTATTAGAATTTTAGATACACATCTCTATAGATATACACACTTACATTTTCTGCAGTTATTTATTCATAAAATAATAAAAAATGTTTATTATAATTTAGAAATGAAAGATGCCGTTTTTCACTGGCTCTTTAAAGTTGATGGTTGAACGAGTGATAGATGTTTTGAGTGAGTTCAGCTGTTTCATATAGACTGTAAAACTGATACCTTCAGGTGCTGCGGCTCTATTCTACTCCATCCAAACTCTCAGACTCAACAAGTTCTTCTGGAACCCAGTGCACTCACCCAACTGCCCTGCTTCCCCAAAATCTACCAGTCTTCAAATACTCCCTCAAAACTGTAAGCAGAAAGGCTGAAAGTGTCTTTTGTGCTTCGTCTCTTTTGTCTGCCGGGAAGAGAGAGGGAACGGGTGGGTGATGATGGGGAAGAGGGGGGTTACTGGTCTGGAAGTGTTTGGTCCAAATTACACATTCAAGGCGAGCACTGTTTATGAGTACTCTCACAGAGACCGGACAAAAGCAGAGACATTCCAAGAGTCCAGTGAAGAGGACCAACTCATTCTGAGAAAGGACAGAGACTAGGCCTACATCATAACCTCATTCACATGAACTCAGGCCTGGAGATACATGTAAAACATTCATATGCTTCTGGGTCAACGAGCAATCAAATACAAATGACTTCAGAAAATGGATCGTTTCAGCCCTGGATGCTGATTGGTCAATTCAACATTCCAGAGCTAAAATACACAATATCACAAACGTTGCGAAAACAACTACACTACCATTCAAAAAGATTTCCTTTATATAGAAATAAATGCTTTTATTCATCGAAGATGCATCAAATTAATTTAGCATTTATAATGTTGCAAAATATTTGTCTATTCGTTAAAAAATCCTGAAAAAAGGCATCACAGTTTCCACAAAAATATTAATATATATAAATATTAATATAAAAGTATTAATAAATAAAAATATGATTATTAAGCACCAACTCAGCATAATAGAATGATTTCTGAAGGATCATGTGACACTGAAGACTGGAGTAATGATGCTGAAAATTCAGCTTCGCATTTCAGGAGGATTTTACATTTTAAAATACATCAAAATAGACAACAGTTATTTTAAAATGTAATTATATTTCACAGTATTACTGTTTTTACTGTATTTTTGATTAAATAAATGCAATATTATTTATTTTGTCCAATAAAATAAAATATTTTAAGGCAATTGGGTTTAGAATATTAGATGTTTTTTTATTTATATTTGTATAAATATTATATTTTTATATATATATTATATTTGTTGCCCTGTTGTTATATTTGCTGCACTATGAAATCCAAAAGAATAAAATATGTCCGAAATATTTTGTCACCTGAATGAATGAAATTTTGGCACGATGAATAACAGCTTTAATTGGTTTAAATCACTCCAAATGTAAATCGCACGGCGGTGACGTCACCGGTTCACACACTGAATGAGGGTCTGTGGGAGAGGTGAGTGTGTGAAACAACCCCACAGGAAGTCTGTCCCATCACGAGTGTCATCTGAATAGTCACAGAACGAGTTCGTTCTCAACCGTTGAAACCGTCTCTCCGGATTAAATGTCAAACACGACGTGAGTTCTGAACGCTTAGCGTTGGATGTCACAGAAACACGACTGGGGTTCACCTCACGTGTGCCCTCAAAGAAAGCTTGGAAAGTTGACAGCATTTGTACAAAATTAGCATCGTTGTGACGTTAATTAGCCTTTGAAACTGAACTGTTTTTTTTTTTTTTTTAATTGGTTGGTATATTCTAACAGTTTAATTTATTTTAAAGTGAGAATCGAGCAAGAACCTCCTACCATTCCATCATGTACTGTACCACCACTGTCCCCCTTTGAAGTGTCTTGAGCATCTCCTATTTGGAGTTATCAAGCTCCTCCCCTTCTGAGATCCTGAGCATCAGGAGCTTCTTACTGGTGGAAGGTTATTAAATTCCCAGCACAGACTGGCTAACTCTGATCACTCAGGGCATCTCTCAGCACAAGAGCTCACTGGAAGCAGGTAAGCAGCTCTTCTTCTCTCAGCTACTTGTAGCTACTTGTAGCTATGGAGTTTTTTTTTTTTTTTTTTGGCTGAGCACCATTTACCTGGAAATCAGATTTATTATAAATGACAGTATTTGCATTCTGTAGAATTTAAATATTTGGGATTTAGATGAGTGGGTGTGCTAGATAGAGTTTGTCTAATTTTTTCTTCTTCTCGTTTAGGGTCTCTTGGGTCACCGGTTCAGCCCAGCTAGTTTGATCGGAGTGTGTTGAGTGACACCGCCAGCATGACCAAAAGCACTGGGGAGAAGCCACGGTCACGCAATTGCGTGCAGCAGATCCGAGAGAGAATTCGCCTGCGTTCCCTAAAGGCGAGGAAGAAAGTGGAAGACATCACTAAAGATGACGTGAAGTCCTTTCTGAGAAGAAATGCTTTTGTGCTCTTCACCATTGGAGCTGTGGTCTTTGGTCAGTGCACCCGGTTTAGCAAAATTATATTAATTCAGGAAGTTTTCAAGTATGAAAGTAACCATCTAAAGAAGTCATCTAAGCTAGTGTCTTGGTCAAGGACACAAATCTACCTAACAACCTACCACCAGTTCACTGTAAATCTAAAAAGCCTTTTGACAATGGATACCTTTTGATTTATGACAGAAAAGAGTTTTCAACAGATCTGTGCATCTGAAATGCTTTTATTTATAATTTTTTTCAGGTATCATACTGGGTTTTGCTCTGAGGTCATATAAAATGTCATACAGAGAAGTGAAGTATTTCTCCTTTCCTGGTGAGCTATTGATGCGTATGCTGCAGATGCTAGTGCTTCCCCTTCTAGTCTCAAGTTTGATTACAGGTATGATATTTTATTGTTTTGATATTTTTTTAGACAGAAATGTAGCATGCAACAGTTTGACTGCAGATTTTAAATCAAATATGTTACAGCGATCTACAGCAATAACTGGGAACTTAAGTCTTAACCGGAAATATTAACGCTTAATGTATAGTATAGAAGAATAGTGTATGTATACGTATAGAGGAAAAAGGTGTGGAGCAACCAGGGCATTGTCCCAGGCCATATAATTAAGAGGGTCCAATGATATCCTCAATAGTCTAGCTGCTCATTGAGTCTGGGCTGATGGGATCCACCTATAAAAATGTTGTCCCAGACCCTGAGAATTTTACTGTCAGACCTGCTTATAATGAAAAGGCAAACCAGTGATGTGAGGACATAGTAAAACCAAGTCATTAATAGAATGAGAACGTGAGAATGATGTGAATTCGAAATTGAGGGAGTGGCTGGACTTTTGAAATAATTCTATAGGATGTGAAAGAGAAAATGGATGAAAAGAAGCATGGAAAGGAAGGAAATTAGTGGTCAATTAATGCCAACACAAAGCAACTCAAGAATTAAAGGGCCCCAGAATTAAATTCACTGTATAGGTATAAGACAATTAGTGAAAAAAAAGACTTAACATGAAATTGATAGAACAGCAATGAAGTCTCCAACTTTCAAGGAAACAGGTGTTACAGCTGTGCCTCTGCGAAGCATAGCATTACGCTGGGCACCGTTTTCTGGTTTGTAGACAGTGACCTCTTTGTGCTTCTATTAAAAGTGGCATTGAGAATGAGGCAGAGGTTGTAAAGACGAGTTCAGCCCCTCCCACCCCTGCTGCTTCACTTCATACAAATAGAAGAATGAGAAAACTTCCTTTAGACTCATTTTTTTATATAACTATACAAACTATGATTGGTTAGTAATAACATTAATAATAGTTATTATTATTATCATCATTATTCAGATGCTATAATTAAATTAAATAAAAAAAAATATTTTTATTGTAATTATTTGTTGGGCAATTTAGTCTATAATTGTGGCACACTTGTGTGTGAGAGGGGGCTGTTTTGTTTATTCACTTCTTTGTAACTGCACAACATGAGTCATTTCTTTAGTTTGATACAAGTGCATTGGGAGACTGTTTGCTGTTGCTGTGGAGACATAGAGAGGGTGGCATGACCGCTGAAACACGGGCAGGTGGAGGAATTTCCCAGGCCTGTCCAAGAGTGAGAGAGATGAACGAATGCAGATCAAGAGAGTGAGAGAGTATGGTTGAGAGAGATGGAGTATGAACAGAGGAAATTGTGAAGTGAGATGCTGAAGTTTGGGCCCCCAGGAGGACGAGAGGACCAAACAATGGCCGCTTTCTCTTTCTGCTCTGGGGATCAGGGCTGCAGAAAGGCCCCTGACTTGTTCAAAATTCAAACCTTAATTTGTTTTGGCAAGTCAGTCTTTTTGCTCCATTGACTTCCACAATGATTGCAATTAATCCTAAGAGACTTTTAAAGTCAAGGGATATAGTACTTTTCAGCTAAGTGAAGATTAAGTCATGAATCTTTTGTCATTCACAATCACAACCACCACATACCTTCGTTTGTACAAATTCTGGTGAGATTTTTGTATTAAAATCTTGGTACAAGACCTGGGCTTTTCAGCAATGATGGTACGTGTAATCATGTATTTATTCAAATGTGATTTTGGTTCATTCTCATAGAAAGAAATGCTAAATTCTAATTAATTCTGTCTAGGCATGGCAGCATTGGACAGTCACGCCTCTGGAAAGATGGGCATGCGTGCAGTCATGTACTATATGACCACCACTTTCATCGCAGTGTTTATCGGCATCATTATGGTTCTGATTATCCACCCGGGCAAAGGCTCAAAGGATGAATTCACTAAACAGCAGAAGATCGAGCAGGTCAGCCCAGCCGATGCCTTCCTCGACCTCATCAGGTAATGGACAGGTGTAGTCCATCGCTTTCTCCAAAATACTGATATGAACCAGTGACTTTATTCATTATATACACTCTTTTGCAGAAACATGTTTCCTCCTAATCTGGTTCAGGCCTGCACTCAACAGGTGAGAATGTTTTTCACATGATCCTATTATTATTATTTTTTTTTTAAATACCATCCTAGATAATCATAAATATTTATTAAATTCTATCTCTCTCTGTTGAACACATTATGAAAACAATGGTAAAAAAAAAAAAAGATTACATTTTCTTGGCTAAAATCTTCATTACTAAAATAAAAAATGTATTTATTTTAATTTAATTTAATTTACTACTAAATAGGTATTTCACTGTAACACAATGTTGTTTCTTGGCAAAAAATAAAATAAAAAATAAAACAAGATAAAATACAATGAAATAAAAATATTTTAAAAAGAGCAAAATATGTCATAGAAATATTTTTGGGTTATGAAGTTCACAAGCAGTTTGGGGTGATATTCTAATATGTTTCCCTGTTCAGCAGGAAGTCAATTTATCATTAGATTTCATGAGACTTGACATCTCAAAGGACAAAAACTTAAAATTTATCACACTTGGATCCAAAATGTTTTTTTGGGAGGCCTTGAATTTATAATTGTACCAATACTGCTCACAAGTCTTGACAACGTTTGATTTCTCCTCCTGCTGGCCCAAGCTAGTTAACTTAGCGTGTAAGGAATAGACATTTTCCATTTAGCAGTTTGAGAGTCTGGCTTTAGTTCGACCCACAGCTGTGTTTGGACCGGCTGAGAGCTTTGGCAGAGCTGTAATGGTGCCACAGTCAGATATAATGGGACAGAAATGGCAAGATAATGACACCGAAGAGCCTGACAGTGGCTCACAGTCTGTCCGGACACACTCCGCAGGGACACCCTGTAGTCAACCAGATCTGAAAAAAAACATATTTCACAAATATTGAAATGAGTCTTTCTGTAGAACATTTCTAGAAATTAAAATCCCTACATCAGAATAACACAAACAGGATTGATCAGATTCTAGCTCATTTTTAAAATGTCTTCTCTTCTTCCTCCTGTAGTTCAAGACCCAATATGGCAAGAGGGTCATTTACGTGAAGGTGATCGTGAACGATTCGATATTCAACCTAACTAACGCCACCCAGGAGATTGCCAAAGAGGAAGTGATCCCTCTCTCGGGAACCACCAATGGGGTTAATGCCCTCGGGCTGGTGGTGTTTTCACTGTGCTTCGGCTTGATCATTGGGAATATGAAGGAACAGGGACAGGCTCTTAGAGACTTCTTCGACTCCCTCAACGAGGCCATCATGCGACTTGTTTCTATTATTATGTGGTGAGTGATTCCAGACACACAAACAGTGTTTAAAAAGTAAACTAGATTAAAAACTAGTGTTGATGTAGCCTAAGGTGGGTTTTCCAATATCTGTTCCTTATTTTAAACATATGAGTTTACAATAAACTATAAGAGTGAGCGTAACATTTTATCAAGTGTTTCTTAAACCGATTTAGCTCTTAATTCTGCTATTCCAACTCTTTAACACACAAAATGAAAAATATTATATTGAAACATATTTTTCTGAAATGTATCATGGTTTCCTCAAAAATATTAAGCAGAACAACTGTTTTCAACATTGATAATAATAAGAAATATTTCTTGAGCAGCCAGTCAGCATATTATAATAATTTAAGGGTCATGTGACACTGTAAACTGGGGTAATTATGCTGAAAATTCAGCTTTACCATCACAGGGATAAATTAAATTTCAACATATATTCAAATAGAAAATGGTTGTTTTTATATTGAAACATTATTTCACAATATTACTGTTTTACTGTATTTTTATCAGATAAATTCAACCTCGGTGAGCTCTTCTTTCAAAACATAAAACAATCTTACAGAACTTAAACTTTTAATTGATAGTGTATATGTAAATATTAACCAATATCATTTCAAAACCATAATAAATATTTTTTTGAATTTATTGGTATTTATTTATTGGAATTTCATTCATAAGGATGACTTGTTTTGTTTTGAATAACAAAAATCATCCTCAAGAATAACTACATTTTCGTTGCTTGTCATGTAAGAAACTTACAAAAAGACATTCATTATAATTCACCACAGAAAAGCCCCATCATAATTTCACCTTACTATAAAAATAGATGAATTTCCCGTTTGTCTGGACAGAAATGTGCCCTGTGCTCTCATTTAGTGTGACCCTATTTCATGACCCCTTTTTCATCGCATGTGTAACTCATTGATATTTTGGGAAACCTGAATCTGAATCAGTTCTTTTCCACTGTTTGGTCGTCTAGTTTAAAATAAAACAGAAATAACAAACCTGAATGGAGGTAAATGCATCTTTAAACACCAGATCCTATTCCCAGGTATGCACCTATTGGTATCCTCTTTCTGATTGCTGGAAAAATCGTGGAGATGGATGACATCACTGAAATGGGCGGTCAGCTCGGCATGTATACGATTACAGTGATAATCGGCCTCATGATACACGGCATGATCGTTCTACCGACATTGTACTTCGTCATCACACGGAAGAACCCCTTCATCTTCATCACGGGGTTGCTGCAGGCCCTCATCACAGCTCTTGGTACCTCTTCCAGGTAAGTCCAACAATGTCAAGCTGCCGAAATCAGGAATATTTTACTCTCATTTCACTTTTTCCATATTTTTGTAATCTCCCAGCTCAGCCACTCTTCCGGTTACCTTCAAATGCCTTGAGGAGAATAACAAAGTCGACAAACGTGTGACTCGATTCGTGTTGCCTGTTGGAGCCACGATCAACATGGATGGAACAGCGCTGTATGAAGCCCTGGCAGCCATCTTTATCGCCCAAGTTAACAACATGGAAATGAACTTTGGGCAGATCATAACCATTAGGTGGGTTATTTTGAAATATACTGTAAATAATTCATTAAGAAAACTGAATGAAGTTTCTGAGCGTGATTAATATTCTCTTTAATAATACAGCATCACAGCGACTGCTGCAAGTATCGGGGCGGCCGGTATCCCTCAGGCTGGTCTGGTCACAATGGTGATTGTGCTGACCTCTGTCGGACTCCCAACCGATGACATCACCCTCATCATTGCAGTTGATTGGTTCCTGTGAGTGACCGTTTGTAGAATCTTGATTTGATTTGGTTTGAGAGGAAATAACAGTGCAGAAATATACTTATTGAAGTATTTTACAAAACAAGAATGAAAAGTGACTGCGTTTGGCACATTATCTTCCCTCTTATTTGGGACTCCCGTCATTTTTTTTCCATTATCAACCCAGGTGACACACTTTGATGTGTTCCCATGAGACTTGCTCCATTTTATTTCCGTGAATTTCATGTAATTCAATTGGTTTTAACATAGAAACGTAATTAGGTTGGCCAAATTAATCATTCCAGATAGATCCCCACAAGTTACACGGCTAAAAGAGCCTCTTTTTAAACTAGGATGAAAACTGAGATGAAAGTAGGAAACTTTTTGATAACTAAACAAGTATCGCTGATATTTACTGTCTCAATAAATAGATTCTTCATTTCCTCTTTTAATCACTTTTCCTTTGCACTTCCAGTGATCGACTTCGCACAACAACTAACGTCCTGGGAGATTCTATAGGAGCTGGAATCATAGAGTTCCTGTCCAAAGATGAGCTTCAGAGCGGAGATGTGGAGTTGGGGAGCTCAGTGCTGGAGGAGAATGAAGTGAAGAAACCTTATCAGAAGATACCTCAGGAGAACGAATATGAGAATGAGAAACCGCCAGACAGCGAGACCAAGATGTAGAGGATGCATAATCAACCCCCAACCAAGGATTTATTGTGTGTTTGCGTTTGTATATGTACAGTGACCCTAAAAATATATGAACACTTAAGATACACTTAAAAATATAAGAATTTCATTGCTTTTAATGAGAAAATATCAAACTAAATGGCATTTGTTTCAAAGAAATATAGTATAAGCATGCTATTTAAGCATTTGGACACTTTCTGGTTGTCAAACTTGAAATAATGTTCATAATTAGAATATGAACTACACTTATCTTCATGCATTCACAAAAATTACTAAAAAAGTGAAGTCAGTTTTGAGAAAAGCCCCAAGTTGCTGCTTGGTTTGATATTTTGCTATCTATGCAATAAAATTCATACATTCTTGAAGTGTTGATTAAGTGTCCAAATATTTTAGGGGGCATATGTATATTTAATTTTGTTTCTGAATATTTCATTTTCAAACTTCTTTTGACCTTTTACTGTAATTTTGTTCTTGTGCTTTGTCTCCTGTCTGCAGGTCATACCGATTGTTAAATTGATTTGGCAGGAGAGTTTTACCTTGACAAAAATATATAATAATCATTTTTTGTATTGCTTTTTCATTATTTTAATAATTAGCTGAAATGTGAATCTATGTGGAGGGGATTGGTATGTTGGTGACCAGCGTTTGTTACATGTGCTATAATACAAGCAGCAAGATTTAAACCTTAAGGCCCGGTTTCACAAACGGGGCTTAGTTTAAGCCAGGACTAGACCTTAGTTAAATTAAGATATTTACGCAACTTTTACAAAAATGCCTTAGAAGAAAACATTAAGGTGTGCATCTTGATACAGAACAATGACACTGACATATTTTAAGATATGTCAGAGCAAGATATTTTCAGTTAAGACAGCTCAAACATGCATTTTAGTCTGGAACTAGCTTAAGCCTTGTCTGTGAAACCGGGGGTAAGAGCAGGGTCATGACTGTACACAGAACTGATTTTAAGCAGAAATGAATGTCAGTAAATTATTCATCTGATGAACAGACAGAAGTTGAGTACATGGGCAGGATTCCAAGATTAAATACTTTTGGGCTCCATATATAAAGTGATCATCTAAAAATGGAGTATAAAATATGTCAAACTGTAAATATCAAGAGAAAATTATGTTTAGCTTTGAAAGCTGCTTTACACATCTTTATGTATGAGAAGACAGTGTTTCAGCAGCTATTACCGCAGATATTTGAGTTTTCTCAGCAGCTCCGCACAATTAATCCTAACTGAACACACATATACTTATGCGTTTATGAGATTTTTTATTGTTTTTTTTATTCTGCTATAGTTCATCCACTGACCCTTTTATTGCCATTTGCTAACATTAATAATAAATATAAATAATATGTAGCTGCTACTGATTATTAATTGTAGGAAAATGGACTGAATGTTTACAGTCCTACGGTTGCAATGACATACAGAACTGAGTCATTTTAAAAACTGTAAATCTTTTGAAAACATACTATAGACACAGGTTGGACTCACATGTACTCAGCTGGAAACTGATCTTATATTTGTTTGCCTTTTTTAAAATGCTTAGTTTTTTCATGTTGCTGTATATTTCCTGTCAAGTCCATAAAAAGCAAAATGGGTGATTAGAACTATAGAATAAAGAGCATACGGATGTTGTGTGTTAAATATAGTTTTGAATAAAATGGAGAGTGGCGATGCATTGTGTGGAATTTTTTGTTTTATTGATGATAGGTGAGTAGTTTTCAACAAACTCTGCTATGATATTGGAGAATTAGCTTAATAAATATAATGAGGGATATAATTCATTTAAATACATTTATTAAAAAGGCCAAGACAAACTTATACGTATACCTATATACTTAAACATAGGCCTATATACCTATACTTAGTTCACACCATAAAAAAAACAATTTTTACCAAGTGGATCATACTAAATGGACTTATGCTGCCATCTAGTGGTCAATGATTTTCTTCAGGCAACAAAAGCACATTCAAACAAAGTTAATGCACATTTTTTCCAATTACACAAATGCTTGTTTTCTGTATCTAGTTCAAAACCCTCCTATATTAGAATATTTTTGAGAATTCTGTCCTCAAGACTAAAATTCCAATATAAATGCATATAATTTATCGTAATTGTTGGCCAATGGCTTTTCATTTTTTGTGCATTACCTTTTTACATTTTTGCTTTTCTATAATCGTTTTACTATCTAAATTATGCCACAAAGCATGTAAATGTTATTTAGTTGTAGGTTCCATATTGACAGTTTGTCCCATTCGGTATGACAGTAGGCTATGTCTTGACGTTGGGGTATGTTGTCACAAAAGGTCAGTAGGTGCACAATGCATCGTTTTTCCAGGTGCAAATGTTTAATAGTCACGAGTTTAAGGTATGTGCCTATACCGAAGTTACAGAAGTCATATTTACTGGTGTAAGTGACAACTATCCCCTATTATGTCTAACATAACGTCCATTTGTAGTGTAGTACCGTGAGAGGGCGCAGTTGAGCTGGAATCCAGATGCTGGTATACTGGTAGCCTACACACGTGGTCAGAATTGTTGGTACACTTGGTAAAT
This sequence comes from Schizothorax lantsangensis, assembly GCA_027422415.1. Classification (NCBI taxonomy): domain Eukaryota; kingdom Metazoa; phylum Chordata; class Actinopteri; order Cypriniformes; family Cyprinidae; genus Schizothorax; species Schizothorax lantsangensis. The sequence continues at coordinate 21,210,031 of CM049856.1, read as the reverse complement.
ATGATCAAAGAAGTCTGTGGAAATAAATATGCATTGTTAATCCTTTTGATCTATTATTTTTTTTAAAATCACAAAAATCTAACCTTTCATTGGAGAATAAGAATTTAAAATGGGGGGAAATTACTGGTACCCCTAGAAATTCTTATGAGTAAAATATATCTGAAATATATTCATATTCACAATTTTGAGCACACCAGCGTGATTATGAACATGAAATTATCCAGCCATGGCTTCCTGTTTCACAGAAATATAAATAGGAGGGAAAACAAAGTCCAAATTCCCTTAATCATCATCACAATGAGAAAAACAAAAGAATATATTTCTGATGTGCAGCAAAAGATAATTGAGCTTCACAAATTAATGAAGTGGCTTTAAGAAAAGAGCTAGAGCAGTGAAAATTCCCATTTCCACCATCAGGGCAATAATTAAGAATTTCCAATCAACATAAAATGTTATGAATCTGCCTGGAAGAGGACATGTGTCTATATCATCCTAATGCACGGTGAGGAGGAGAGTTTGAGTGACTAAAGACTCTTCAAGGACCACAGCTGGAGAATTGTAGAGAAAGGTTATGTTTCAGGGTCAGAAAACATTTAAAAAAATGATCAAACATCACCACATGTTGTTCGGGAGGGCTTCAAGAAAAAAATAAAGAAAAGAAAATGCTTTCACAATAATCCAAACACAAACCTCAAAAACAACACAAAAATGGGTCACTGAGCACAAAACCAAGCTTCTGCTGGCCATTCCAGTCCTCTGACCTGAACCTGTAGAAAATGAGTGAGGATGAACTGAAGAGAAGAAGCACCGTCATGGAGCTGTGAATCTGAAGGATCTGGAGTGATTCTGGATGAAGGAATGGTCTCTGATCTCTTGTCAGGTGTTCTCTAACCTCATCAGGCATTATAGGAGAAACTTTAGAGCTGTTAATGGAGGTTTCAGAAAGTATTAAATAAAAGGGTGCCGTTAATTGTGGCCAATGTGTAGGGAAAAACAATTATTTCATAATGATACCCCCACCTCCTCCTTTTTAAATTCTTATTCTCCAATGAAAGGTTAGATTTTTTTAAATAAAAGATCAAAAGGATTAACAATGCAGATTAATTTTCACAGCCTTCTTTGATTATTTTTACCTAGGGTACCAACAAATCTGACCACGTGTGTATATGAACAAAAACACATTGGTTCAAAATTATTGTCAAATATTAGTGTAATATCCACGTTAATAAAAGAACATTCTTAATTTAATTAATTATTTTAGGTCAACCATTTTTCTGATAGTAGTGAATATGGTTTAAATTTTTACTAATAGATATCACCATACATCCCCAGTTGAATAATTGCAGTACACTAATAAATTAAATTTTACATTATAAGTTATCAATTATGTCTAAATATGCAAATTATGCATTATCTAATTAAAAAGCACTAATTTGCATATTTGCCAGAACAGAAATCTGAAATGTACTTAAACCCAGGTTCATTTTTAATTATAATATATAAAAAAAAATGTTTATATAAATCAGGAGAATTATATATGAACAAATTCATATGTTAAAATAATATTCTGTATGTATGTGCTACTGAAGTGGAGATGTCTGGCTCAATGCATGATTTTTTTTTTGAAAACGTCCTTTATTGTATTGTAATCGAAATATGCAGACGCAAAAAAAATCGAATGTAATACATTTAAACGTGGATGTTTTCTTTCCGCTAGTCTGATTGTTATGAAAGCAAAACATCACAAAACTTGACTAGTGCGTTCAAAAACAATGGTTTTGCTGTAGTGTCTTGCCTCAAATGAAAAAAAGTGCATTTTCCTTATAAGCCTTCACGTTATTTATACACATTTAACGAATACTAGAAAGCAAAAGCGTGAATAAGGAGAGAAGAAGAGAGGCGGGAGAAGAAAACAGAGTGGAGGATGATAGAGGAGAGGATGGGAAGCGGCGGATGGAAGAAGGAGGGAAGGGGAGGAGAGCAGGCAGCGGAAGTCGGCGGGTCGCTGCTGGTTGGTTCGGCGCCGATGGAGGGAGTCATTCCTGCAGCAGTGCTTCCGGTCGGCATTTTGTTCTGCGAGAGAGAGAGAGTGTCTGTGTGGATTCTTTTATGAGCGCCCAGGAGCGTTTCGGCACCGAATCTTTTTCTGCCATCGTCCGGAGTAAAGTGCGAGTTTCCGCGGGCGCCTACGAGAGGAATGACCGCCTCCAGTCCGTCTTCATGTTCGCAGTGAGAGGAAGCGGTGCGACCCGGATTATTGTTGTGAGAGGGACACAGCGAGCCCGAACCCCTCCACCTTCACCTTTCAACAACAGAGCCTCAGGTAAATGCGCCGGGCCCGTTTCGCTGGTTCCGAGCGGGGAAGCACAGTAGCCCGTTCTCGGGGTGGGACTGCTTCGGACTTTCCGAAAGGTTATCGGTGTTGTGCAGCCCTCGCTCCGCGTTAGCATACGCGTTAGCTCGGTGCGGGCCCGCAGGCGAATCCGCGGTTCGGATGGTTCGCGAACGAAAGGCCAAAACGGGCCGTTTAAACGGACTCAGCCGGTCCAGGGGGTTCATCTGGAGATACCTGCATCTGCAGCTGAACCTGAAGCCCGGAGATAAGAGTCATACAGGCCTGCAGCTCCGCAGACCAGAGTAAACAATACTGTCCTCTCAGAGTAAATCTCATTCACCTTCCATCAGAGTAAACAATGCTGTGCTTTTAGAGTAAAACCGTTTCCAGCATCTGTCAGAGTACACAAAATCATATCAGAACAATCCATATTGACTAGAAATCAGAATAAACAATACTCTCATATTCAAACAAAACTTAATAGCCATTAGAGTATAAACAATAGTCATTTTAAGCAGTTCTCTTTAGCCGCCTGTGAGAATAAACAAAAACTCCTCTTATTTAGCATTTAGCTCAGTAAACAATATCACAACCATCTAGATTAGATAGTAAACATGATTAACTATTCATCAGAGTAAACAATACTCCCTTCTTAAAGCTGAACTTACTAGATATCAGAATAGTTTTATTAATGAGATCCACAATATCTAATTATTGCAAACCTTTGAGAATCTGTCAAAATAAAGAGCAACCAATACACTCTTGTATTGAATAATGCTAGCATCCTATAATTCATAACTATTATTCATAAGGGTTTTACCTGCAGCTCAGTATCATTTTCTACTTTTTTTACTAAGGCGAATATGAAATTAGTTTCTATGCTTGTTTACTGTTAATTATCTCTGAATATAAAGGTTTGTTAAAGCATATATGAAATTATTTTAGTCATAGTGAGATTAGTAATATCATACACAAATATTGTAAACATTTATAATGCTCATACGTGTTTCTAAAGAACAGAATAAAATAATCCGTTTTTTATATAAACATTTTTTTTAATAACTCCTATATAAACATTTTTTTATAGAAAATACATTTATATGTTTTAAAACAAAATATTGAGGCTTTATTGATTTTAAAAATGCAGCTTGCGTTTGAAAGATTTATGACTGCTAAGACTGAATGAATGATTGAATGAATGAAATGCTGCAAGGATTCAGTTAGTTTTAGCAGTTGATATCCAAAACGTGCAAAAATCAAAATTAAATTTAAAGTTCTGTGTTTGTTGACAAGATTCTGGCTTCATAACAGTAGATTCTGAGAAGGGATTACAGTTGAAATCGCTGGCGTTTATGACAAGACTGTCAGATTTGTTGGTTTAAGTTGCTGTGGTGTTTTATTGGAGCAGCTGGTGCTGCAGAAACATTGAGCTGTGGCTGTAATCTGGGAGTGAGATTTCACATAGGAGACCTATATTTATACATTTACCTTTAATAAATTAACAGACATGATGAAGCTTGTCCTAAAATGAACTTTTAAATGACTTGCCAGGTCACCATAATTTGATGCTTTTGCTGTATATTTGTTCCTGTTGTCTTTCATTTTTACTTGGATAAATGTTTGTGTAATAACAAGTAGCTGTATTCACAGTAGCACTTTTCCTGGTTTTGTTTCACTATTGCACTGTTGTCTAGTCAGCCAATAAGGCACCATGATGAGTCACCCAACCTATATATATATTTATATAGATAGATAGATATTGAAAGGGAGAGAGAGAGAACTGGTTTGGTTGGGAGCATCAATCAAGTTTGAGCTATACTGGTCTATATACCAGCCTATGTAGTCCAAAGACTGGATGAAAGCTCTGTCTACCCATGCACATCTCTATTTGTTGCACAATGTATAGTCGTTTTTTAATTGTTGTTGTGTAATTATGTCCTAAATATTATGTTATTGTGTCCATCAATTAGAGATTACCGCCTGCCAGAACCACCTGTAGAATTAGTGGATTACTCTGCAAGTTCTTTGTCATACTGTTTATATAAAATTGTACTTGATGTTCTCGAATGCTAAAGGTTCATTCAAAAAATTAACTAGAAGTGTGTATTCTCCAAGTCTATCTCTAAATGTAAATAACTATAAAAAAAATTGTGCATAATAACAATTATAATTATAATTGCATATTGTGTAATACTACTATTAATAATAATAATATATGTAACATGCATAATATAAAAAGTATTTATTATTAAATTATATTAATTGATAATTGTTGTTAAAATAGTTAATAATAATAACAATAATTATTATTTTGTTAGTAATAATAATAATAAAATATTTACAATGTATATGTCTAAAACATTGAATAATAATATTATTAATAATATTTTTTATTTTTTTATTTTAAACATTTAAAAAATAATCAATAATGGTTTGAAAAAAAAACAATATTGGTCAATTTCTGTTCTTGTTTACATCGGTCATTACCGTAAAAAGAAAATGCAATTCATCTCAAGTCATTTTTCTTTTTAGTTGTATTTTCTGAATGTTTCCTCCATTCCACTGCTTCCAGTTGCTCTTGTAGCAGTAAAACGCGGGGCATCCACAGGCAGCTGCTCGTCTTTTATGTTTTGGAATTGATGTTGGAGTCTCACTGAGACTCTGGTGGTTTGCTAGAGGAAACGATTGGCTCTTGAGCAGCTGAAGCCAAACTCTAGGTTTTTCCAAATTTTTTGCAACCGTCTGGGGAAGACCTTCCTGTTTCAACAGGACCGTGTCTCCTGCAGCCTGTCCCACTGCCTGATGGGAAACCCTCCTAGAGGAGTGCAGGCAGTTTTAGAAGCATGGGGGGAGGGGCAACTACAAAATAAAGCTCATTTGATGAGCAGATGCACGTGTAGTTTTGGCCTTGCTTGGTGCCTCTTTTGTTCTGTGCAAATGCATATGGTAAGTTTAAAATTAAGGTTTTTGTTTTTATGTATATGGCTCCATGGGTCCATTTTCTTATTTTATACATAGTTACCTCCTTTGGTGTTTCTGTGTTTTACATTCCAGATTTCCAGATGTCAGTGCTAGCAATCAGTGTCATGTTTATTAAAACACTGGGTTATTTTGAATCTAGTGGTCCTGCTATGATTAAAAACTTGGTGTTTGCAAAGTTATCATCTCTATTATGGAGGGAAAACTAGTTGTGAAAAAATATATGCCTCCACTACCATTCGAAAGTCTAGGGTTGGTAAGATTTTTCTTAAATGTTTTAAAAGCAGTTTTATATGCACAAAGGCTACATATATTTGACCAATAATACAATACAAACAGTAATATTATTACTTATTATTACAGTTTAAAATGACTTTTATATATTAATATATTTTAAAATGTAAAAAATAATTATTGGGATGGCAAAGCTGAATTTTCAGCATCATTACTCCAGTCTTTAGAAATCATTCAAATATGCTGATTTGCTGCTCAAGAAACATTTCTTATTATCATAAATGTTGAAAAGATTTGTACTGCTTAATATTTTTGTGGAAACGTTTTTTTCAGGATTCTTTGATGAATAGAAAGTTTAAAAGGACAGCATTTAAAAATATTAATATTTTGTAAAATTGCCACTTTTGATTGAATTAATGCATCCTTGTTGAATAAAAGTATAGATTTGTTTTGAATGGTAGTATACAAAATAAAAATGAATCTAAAGCTTGTCATTTTAGTCAACGATGCAAACACAATAAAAACGTCTTTATGAAATATTAAACTAAACTGACAAGATGAAGTAAATAAAAACTAGTGTCATCAGAACTGTAATAACTTGATTTGTACTGTTCTCTGGTTTCCCTGCTTTCCTCGTCTATATTTTTATAGCATCATAGCACATTAAATGAAATATTTCTAAAAGTATTTTAATTGTAATATGGTGCTATTGTTTCCATATGTCAGAAAAGAAAGTTCTCATAATACTGAACCTGATGAGGATGTCGTCATGTCGTCTTCTTCCTCTTGCAGCGAAAGATGTAAAGGTGGATCAGTGAGCAGCGACACTGAGCGACCTGTGCATCCACGCGAGCTCCCTGCCCTTCTTCAGCATGAATGGGGATATGCCTCATGTTCCCATCACCACTCTCGCTGGGATCGCAAGCCTCACTGACCGTAAGTTGCACAAACGCTTGCTACCTGAACTTGTATAACAAACCTCCCTTAACAAATTATTCATACACATTGTATCTCTTAAACACATTTAGAAATGTAATGTTAATCCTTTAATATTTATCATTATAAGATAATAGGAGTACTATCAAGAGTTAGTAGTCTTCAGCTCATCGTTTGACTTGAACACAGTGGCCACCATAAGAGGGAGACCACCCTTATTCAGGATAAAGCGTCTTTTTGTCATACACAGATAAACACATTTATCGAAAGTACTATTGATTTCTCTTTGGGTGTTAAAACTACTTGGTGTACCTTCAAAATCGGTGTAAATATTCATCCAGACGGTATATACTGATGAATGCCCTCTTTTGATTGGCTATCGAAGATGTTGATTAAATGTTTGTTCATACCTTTTAAATCGATAGGACTTGGACTTGATTTGTACAGGCAATAATTTTCTTTGTGACTTGGATCGAAACAGGAAGTCCCCAAGAAATGAGTGAAATATTTCATGCCTCCTGTTGTGATAAGGAATAACTCATTTTTTGTGTGTTTATTTCTCAGTGTTAAATCAGCTGCCTCTACCTTCCCCTCTACCTGCCACCACCACTAAGAGCCTGCTATATAATGGGAGGATCGCTGAGGAGGTCAGCTGTCTGCTGTCCCGGCGGGATGACACTCTTGTGTCCCAGCTGGCCCACAGCCTCAACCAGGTGTCCACCGAGCACATGTGGGTATCTCACCTCGGCCTCCTTCCTTCAGTGCATCCTCACCAAATGTGGTTATTTTACATGATATGTGAAATATCTGTGCGTCTCATTCAATCTTTGTGGTTTTACATGCAGAGAGCTGAAGGACAACTTGGGCAGTGATGACCCAGAAGGAGATGTGCCTCTACTGCTACAGACTGTGCTGTCCAGGAACCCCAATGTCTTCAGGGAGAAAAGTACGCCCACCCGATACGGGGTTCAGGGCGGTAAGGAGAAACTGCAGAAATAAAGCTGTTTAGTCTGGGCATGCTTTTATTCTGTGATCTCTGTTTAAGCTCCCTGAATTAGAAATCCCATTTTTTGTAGCTTCCAGACTGTAGTTAGTGTTAATTAGTGGTAACTTAAATTATAATTTTATGATGCCTTTGAAACAGCCATAATATAATCTTTTTACATTTTGACTCTGGGCTTGCACTACTGTTCAAAAGTTTGGGATGAGCAAGATTTTTCTTTTTCTGAATAAAGTCTCTTATGCTCAAACATATAGTAAAAATGGTAATATTATGAAATAATATTTTTTTCCTGTTATGGCAAAGCTGAATTATCAGTTGCCTTTACTCCAGTTTTCAGTGTCACATGATCCTTCAGAAATCATTCTAATATGTTGATTTGGTGTGCAAATAACATTTATTATTATTATCACCGTTGAAAACAGTTGTTCTGCTAAATAAATATAAAGAACAGCAATTATTTGAAATATCAATTTTTAAGTCTTTACTGTCAGTTTTTATTTCCTTGCTGGAAAAAAAAAACATTTAATTAACTCAAAAAATTTTACTGACCATAAACTTTTGAACAGTGGTTTATATCTGCAAATATTGTAAGTGTTCAATATTTTTTACATTTGGGTCACAAATTGCACAATGTTATTTTATTGATGAGTTAAAACCAATCTATTTAGTTGGAGTTCTAGTCAGACAGCATGGCAAATATAAGCTTGAATTGCCATGTCATTTGCCACACAAAGTCAACATTTAAAATCATAATTTGTTGACACTCTTTATTTCTTGCTTTGAAGGTTTAATGCAACAGCCAAACATGTACAAGATGCCTCAGAATTCAATGCATGGAAGTCCAGCGTCAAACTACCAGCAAACCACTATAACTCCGAGCCCTCCCAGGTACTGTTCCAGTTTCCTTTTTATTTGGGTTAGATAGGTAAGTGGCAAACAGCATACCATTTGAACGGCATTATAGTGTGATTAAAGTAATTAAAATATGCAGAAAAGTTTGATTCCATTTCCAAAAAAAATATTGAGCAGTTCTGCTCTTACTCGACAGCCGATATGTTCAACCTCAGGCGGGTTCTGGTACCAGGTACATGCCCCAGCAGAACAGCCCAGTGCCCAGCCCGTACGCGCCACAGAGCCCCGCAGGCTTCATGCAGTACAGCCACCCACCCAGCTACTCTCAGCACCAACAGATCCAGCAAGGTGAGTCCTTGCTCTCCTCTCTGAAGAGAACCTCAAGAGGATTGTCACCGTTTTCAGTATCTGTAGTCTTAAAACACCTCAAGGCTCAAGGAAAAGTGGTTTTAATAAGGTTGGTTCTTAGTGAATCTTCTTTTATCATGTCCCTTGCTGAATGATATGACTGAAAACCATCCCTTGCTGTTAAAATCAAAAACTGAAATGTGTATTTAATTTTTTAATGCATATTCTTGCTCTTACTGTGAAAAATGAGTCATTGCTGATTATTCCAAATAAAAATAAGTCAGTGAAATAAGTATTTTTTTATTTATTTTTTTTGCAGTATCTGTATCCAGTCCGATAGTTCCTGGTGGCATGAGGAACATCCATGACAACAAGGTCTCCTGTCAAGTGTCGGGTAACTCCAACCATAATGCGAGGCACTGCTCCAACGATGAGTACATCAGCATAGTCCAGAGACTTGGAAATGATGTGAGTGCTTGCCAACAAAAGTTTTTATAACCCTACATATATTTCTGCCTCCAGATTATTTTTCTTAATTTGATTGGGCCTAGATCTGTATTAACAGCAAATTTTTCAACCCATGTTGTCTGTTTTCACAGGAGAGTGACCCCGCTATGAGAAACGCCTCTTTTCCTGTACGCTCCGTCTGCTCCCCTGCTGGAAGTGAAGGAACTCCGAAAGGTAGATTGAATCTCAATTTTTGTACCTATACCATTTTTAGGTGGGGTATGCTTTTAGGCCCCTATTTTCACCCCCACTGGTCTTTTTTCAAATTGTACTTTGGGTATGTTTGCGGCATCAACATAAGTACCACAGTCTTTACTACCGGCAGCTGTTTACCACTGTAAGTTTGAGATAATGCCAGATTAACTGTTTAATTTGTGTTATTGTCACTTTCAACATACCCTTTACACATGTGCTTGTATGTATAGTATGTATGCATTGTATGCTTATCTGTGTAGTATGCGTATGCTTGTTGTTCTCCCAAGGAAATATATTCAGAGACAAGCAGCTACGAGAAACTAATACTCTCCTATTGTTCAGATGTGATGTCTTGATCAGGAGTACTGTTTCCGGGTCCAAGCCTCTATTTTTTTCATTTGAGAATATTATCTCAACAGACATTTAATTCTCGAAAGATTGATTCATGAAAGATGAATCACTATCTGGTTAACTGTGATTTCTGTATGGAGATAAAAGTTAGGATCATTATTTATACAGGGTGACTATATATTAAGACCCTATGTTGTTTGCTTTTGGCATCTTATAAAGTGTTTGGACTCAAGACTTAACATATGGATATGGAGGGTTATTTGGATGTGCAACGATGCAAAGATTAAACCAACCAAACTCTGACAAACTGGTTCATTGTGTTGCCATATTGCTGATTTACACAGAAGTATGAGTTTTCTATTTTATGTTGGTTACATTTCAGTTGGATCTCGGCCACCCTTGATTCTTCAGTCTCCTCCACCCTACACCTCCCCAAGAGATGCTGCTCCTGACCTCCTGTTGGACTCTCCCGAACGGAAAAAGAAGCAGAAAAAGTTAATGAAAGATGAGGGGGGTAAAGGTGCCATGTACGACATTGTCAGCTCACCCACTAAAGATTCCACAAAGCTAACAATAAAGTTGTCTCGAGTGAAGTCTTCTGAGACTGAGCAGTCAGCTGAGCCGTTGTCGGCAGTAGAGCATGGCTCAGATGCTGAGAATGAACTATCGTGCAATAGCTTACCATACCACCGGAACCCCCAGGAACGGCTCTCCGCAGGACAGTGTCTTTCGGGTGAGCAGTCGGCCTACCAGCAGGTTCCTGTACTACAGAACACTGGGGCACTTGCAGCCAAGCAACCCGGGGTAGTTAGTGGAACCCCCTACGACGAGGCAGAGCTGGATGCTCTTGCTGAGATCGAAAGGATTGAGAGGGAATCCGCTATAGAACGAGAACGCTGCTCTAAGGAAGTTCAAGATAAAGGTTGTGTTTATTTTCTAGTTGTCACTTGACGTGCATGCTTTTAATCGATTACCTAAATGGTTTAATCTGAATGAGTGCTTTTATTACTGGTGCTTGTGAAGGTGTAAAGTGCTAACTACAACTGCTAGCAATGTTCTGGCACCCACTCATCTACTCATATTTGTTGATGAAAATGTAAATGTGTTGAATGCTGCTTCTTACCTGTATGATTCTAACTTTGCAGATAAACCTCTGAAGAAGAGAAAGCAGGATTCGTACCCTCAGGAACCAGGAGCTGCGGGCACTGCGGGCGCTTCTGGAACACCTGGCGTGGGTGGCGGATGCAATGCTGGGAACAAACTGGTACCTCAAGAGGCTTGTGCTGCTAGTAACGGAGCCAGTCGGCCGGCCTTGATGGTCAGCATAGACCTGCAGCAGGCAGGCAGGGTGGAAGGGCCAGTGGACTCCTGTCCTGTCCCTGCAACAGAGGCCCAGCGCTGGCCAGAAGATGGTTCTGAATCCACCGGGGTCTTGCGGCTTAAATCAAAGACAGATGGAGAGGTGCAGAGGACTGTAGATTGTCGTCCAGAAGTCATCAAGCAACGGGTGGAAACTACGCCACAGAAAACTGCTTCAGATGGACGACCAGAGACTCCCAAACACAAGCACGAGAACCGCCGGGAGATCTCCAACAAAGTCAGTTCAGAAAAGAAATCGGATCCCTCCAAGCACAGACATGACGGTAAACCTGACAAAGTGAGGCCTGAGGGAAAAGGTCATGAAACTCCCAGAAAACAGGAAGGACGGTTGGAGTCGACTCGAGAGAGCAAAGAGGAGAGGCAAAAAGATCGGGACAGTGAAGGCTCTAAAGTCCGACGATCAGACACATCTAAGTCCAGCCGGGTAGAGCACAACAGGGACATAGATCGGGACCAGGAACAGGAAAAAGAAGGGGAAAATCGGAACATGGAGCAAGAGAAAGATCGAGACAAGGTGCAGGACAAGGAGCAGGAGAAAGATCGGGACAAGCTGCGGGAGAAAGATAGGGATAAGGTGCGAGAAAAAGATCGGGACAAGGTGCGAGGAAAAGATCGGGACAAAGAGCGGGAGAAAGATCGAGACAAGGAGCGTGTTAAAAATCGGGACAAGGAGCGGGAAAAAGATCGGGACAAGGAGCGGGTAAAAGATCGGGACAAGGAGCGGGTAAAAGATCGGGACAGGGAACGAGAAAAAGATCAGGGCAAGGAACGGGAGAGGGTCCGGGACAAAGATCGGGACAAGGATCGAGACCAAGAAAAGAAACGCCATACAGAATCCATAGAGGCCCGGGACAAGCGGTCTCCTGAGCAGCGCTCCCGTCCTGACAGTCCACGGGTGAAGCAGGAACCTCGTAGTGGAGCAGAATTCCGAACAAAACCTGAACGGTCAGTCCAAAAAACTCCCAACAACAAAGACGAGAAACGGAGTGGAGACAAGAACCGACTAGATGGACACAAGCCTCCATCCTCGGACAGTAAAACGGCAGAATTTCCCAACTACCTACTGGGGGGCAAATCGAGTGCATTAAAGAACTTTGTCATTCCCAAGTTGAAACGGGACAAAGATGGTAACGTAATGCAGGAAATGCGACGAGAGCTGTTTTCCGAGCCACTTGTGAAATTAGAAAAACTGGACCTGGTGGAGGACCTCAATAAGGGCGCCAAACCTGTTGTTGTTCTGAAGAAACTTTCCATTGACGAGGTCCAGAAGTTGATCAGTAATTCACGCAGCAAGTCAAGCAAGAGCAGGTCGTCTTATGGAAAATTTGGAGGTAAGTCCCCTGTTTTCATGACCAGTGAGTTTTTTAGTTCATTGTAATGAACTGTCACAAATTTGACAGACTATCTGAATATGCATTTGAAGAGTTTGAGTAGCCCTCTCTGTAGGGGGCTTCAATGATTCAGTGTTAACGGAACTTCCTCATCATGTGCTTGCAGAGATGGATTCCCGTATGCCACTGTGTGAGAGGGTGAAAATGAATAAACGCAGACGCAGCTCCACTAATGAGAAGCCCAAGTATGCTGAAGTCGGCTCAGATGATGAAAATAGCTCTGTAGAACGTAAGTAAATATACTGAATCTAATGTTGTTTTCACACTTAATGTGCCTGCTTGAACCGAATCAGGTTTTCATTATCAATCTTATTTCAAAAATTAAAATGGAAAGCAATGCTTTGGTTTAGTTAGTGTTTCTAATAAAATATTGGCAAAATATTCCTACATAATACAGTTAGTTCACATCCATTTTGCATTCACATTAACTGCAAACCGTATTGTGGTTTACTTTTAGCCTTTCCATTTCTAATGGCTTTAAAGGGATAGTTCACCCAAAAATAAAAATTCTGTCATTAATTACTCACCATCATGTCGTTCCAAACCCGTAAGACCTTCGTTCATCTTCGGAACACAAATTAAGATATTTTTGATGCATTCCGAGAGCTCTCTGACCCTCCCATAGACAGCAAGTGTCCTAACACGATCAAGGCTCAGAAACGTAGCAAGGACATCGTTAAAATAATCTATGTGACATCAGTGGTTCAACCGTAATTTTACGAAGCTACGAGAATACAAGAACAAAAATAACGACTTTATTCAACAAGTCACATACGTCAACAACATATGCAATGTATGTACGCAGATACATTGTTTACGCTTTGATCTGAACGCAAACAAACGTATCCATGTACATATACTCCCCTCCAAAAGTATTGGAACAGTGAGGCCAATAACTTTATTTTTGCTGTAGACTGAAAACATTTGGGTTTGACATCAAAAGATGAATATGAGATGAGAGATTAACATTTCAGCTTTTATTTACAGGTATTTTCATCTGGATCTGATACACAACTTAGAGGATAGCACCTTTTGTTTTAACCCACCCATTGCTCATGTTACCAAAAGTATTGGAACATGTGACTGACAGGTGTGTTTTGTTGCCCTGGTGTTTCCTATTAATTGATTATTCAAACAATAAATAGCACTGAATGTCTGCGCTCAGTTTCAGATCCGTGCAGACTGCATTAGCAAGTCTGCATTGGCAATAGCAAGTACAACCATTTGGAATCTCCTGAGGAAGAAAGAAACTACTGGTGTACTAAGTAACACACCTCGAACAGGTAGATCAAGGAAAACATCAGCAGTTGACGACAGAAACATTGTGACAGCTGTAAAGAAAGACCCTAAAACAACTGTTAGTGACATCAGCAACAACCTCCAGAGGGCAGGAGTGAAGGTATCACAATCTACTGTTCGCAGAAGACTTCATGAACAAAAGTACAGAGGCTACACCAGAATATGCAAACCACTCATTAGCAAGAAGAATAGGAGACGAGCCTCAAAAATTCTGGGACAAGGTTTTATGGACTGATTTTATGGACCAAAGTGATGGAAAGGCTAAAGTTTGGAGAAAAAAGGATCCGCTGTGATCCCAAACATACAAGCTAATCTGAAACACAGTGTACACAGGTGTACATTATAGTACACATTACACAGGTAATGTAATGGCTTGGGCTTTCATCGCTTCTTCTGGGACAGGCTCATTAATCTTCATTAATGATGTAACGCATGACGGCAGCAGCAAAATTAACTCAGAAGTCTACAGAAATATTTTGTCTGACAATTTACAGAAAGATGCAACCAAACTGATTGGGAGATCCTTCATCATGCAGCAAGATAATGACCCAAAACATAGTGTCAAACCAACAAAGGAGTTCATCAGGGCAAGAAGTGGAAGGTTTTAGTCTGGCCAAGTCAATCTCCACACTTAAACCCTATAGAGTATGCCTTTTACCTGCTAAAGAAGAGACTGAAGGGAGTAACCCCCCAAAACTGAAAGAGGCTGCGGTGAAAGCATCACAAAAGAAGAATGCAAAAGTTTGGTGATGTCAATGGGTCACAGGCTTGATGCAGTTATTGAAAGCAAAGGATTTGCAACTAAATATGAAGTCTTTTTCATTTTAATCTATGTTAATTCTATCTGTTCCAATACTTTTGCTCACATGAAAAATGGGTGGGTTCAAACAAAAGGTGTTATCTTCTAAGTTGTTTATCAGATCCAGATATGAATACCTGGAAATAAAAGCTGAAATGCTGATCTCTTGTCTCATATTCATCTTTTGATGTCAAACCCAAATGTTTTCAGTCTACAGCAAAAATAAAGCAATTGGCCTCACTGTTCCAATACTTTTGGAGGGGAGTGTATGTTGCATACGTTGTTTACGTATGTGATACTCTCCAAAATGGCGCTATAGGGTGATGTGGAGTAGACAAATTGTTGAATAAAGTCGTTATTTTTGTTTTCTTTGCGCACAAAAACTATTCTCGTAACTTCGTAAAATTACGGTTAAACCACTGATGTCACATGGATTATTTTAACGATGTCCTTGCTATGTTTCTGAGCCTTGATCATGTTAGGATCCTTGCTGTCAATGGGAGGGTCAGAGAGATCTCAGAATGCATCAAAAAGATCTTAATTTGTGTTCCGAAGATGAACGAATGTCTTACAGGTTTGGAACGACATGAGGTGAGTAATTAATGACAGAATTTTCATTTCTGGGTGAACTATTCCTTTAAGGACAGTTTTTACACTAGTACAAATTCAAACTGATCTTGATGAATAATCAAACCCATGTTTGCATGAAAACCTAAAGTGTTATTGATGTGTTATATTAGCAACATTCTCCTCTGCTTAATTACTTGGAGTTGAGATAGATTTAAGTTGCTTTTCCATTCAAATTTTTCATCTTCCTGGCTTTTAGTGCCCCCAAAGCGTTCGAAAAAGAACCGAGACAAAACATGGGAATATGAAGAAAAGGACCGAAGGGGTTCTGGAGATCATCGACGAAGTGGAGGTAACTACGACAGCCGGAGAAGTTCAGGCAGTCGATACAGAGAATGCAGTCCCGTGGACTCAGATGAAGATTCACCCCCTCCCAGCCTGAGTGATCGTAAGTGACCAGTTATACACGTTACCATTTGTTATGTTGGCAGTTGTTGCTCAAATGGGTTGAAGTGTGGAAATCAAATAACTGTGACCTTTGACATCCTTCAACAACAGTCGCCAGAAAGTTGAAGAAGAAGGAAAAGCAGAAAAAGAGGAAAGCCTACGAGCCCAAACTGACTGAAGATGGTATGTTTTCATTTTGTAATCGGCGTTGAGCAATCTGAAATGCTGGGATCTTTAGTAATCCAACTTGTGCTCCACAGAAATGATGGACTCCTCCACGTTCAAGAGATTTTCCACCAGTCTTGACAACATTCTTGAAAACCTTGAAGACGTGGACTTGACATCGTTAGGTAAATGTGCAAATGTGCAGAAATTATTACATTTGACATGTTCAAATTATTTCAGATTCTGCTGTACTGGAATGCTTCTGCACATTTGACAGTAATTGATTTAATGAATGCAGATGATGACGAGATTCCTCAGGAGCTGCTCCTCGGAAAACACCAGCTGTCGGAGTTGAGCAGTGAATCAGCCAAAATAAAGGCTATGGGTATCATGCATAAGGTGGGTACACCACTGTCAACAGGAGATATTGGGACCAGGCTCAAGAGACAGGACACATCAATACCTGATCTTTTAATGCTAACTGCTTTTATCCTCAGATTCCCACTGATAAGATGGTGAAGGTCCAGAGTATTTTGGAAAAAAATATTCAAGATGGTGCGAAGCTCTCCACCCTCATGAATCTTGTAAGCATCATTGTGGTTTCTATTGGCAGAATGGCTCTGCCGTTGACTCTCGCTGACAGGTTCCCTGTCCTTATGATTTCAGGACAACGACAGGGACGACGAGGAGCGTTTGTGGCGTGACCTCATCATGGAACGTGTCACCAAATCTGCTGATGCTTGTCTGACGGCTCTTAACATCATGACCTCAGCACGAATGTCGAAGGCCGTTTACATTGAGGATGTTATCGAGAGGGTCGTGCAGTACACCAAGTTCCATCTACAGAACACACTGTACCCACAGTACGACCCCGTCTACAGGGTGGGCCCTCATGGCGGTCAGTTTTGGACATTAAAACAGTGTCCTAACCTATAAGATCCTTTCCCTTCCATGCTAACTTGAGTTTTTATCCTTACCAGGTAGAGCCACAAAGTGTTGTACAACGGGATGTCTGTTTCTTGGTTTATATTTATATCCCGACCATGAGATCTCATTATTATCAAATATATTCTGATTGACTGTAATGTTATCATATTGCTTAAATTCTGGACAAAAAAAAATGCTTAATGCTGGAAACTTTATTGCTTTAGTGAAAAATAAATATACTAAAATGTATTTGAAATACATTTATTTCATGCTAAGTATACTACAAATACATTTGCATATTTATGTACTTATTAAAAATACCCTGCAGTTGTACTTTTAGTATACTAAACTGGTATAATTGAAGTCTATTAAATTGGAACAACTAATTTTGTGCTTAATGCACTTTAATATTGCGGAAGTAGTGCTGAAGTCCAACTAAAGATATACTGAAGTATATTTGATTGTGCTAAAGTGGAACTAGTGCAAGTATACTTCAGCTACACTTTAAATATCTTGCATTTAAAGATTGATATTATTCAAAGATTATACAGTCCTCATCAACAGTGACATTAAAACACGTTTTAGGCTTAATATTAAGAAATGTACATTGTACACAAGTAGTACATCAAATAAAGTTTAATTATAACTTTTAAATCAGAAAGTCTCAAGTGATACGTCAGTAAATATGTTAATAGATTTGAGCTATACTTAGAATGAAATAAATGTATTTTAAATGTTTACTTTTTTACTATAGTAGTTAGGACAAGGTGGATGTGTGGTATATGTCATTCAAGGATGTGATTTTTCCATATTTATACAGATTTCTTTATTTTCCGACCTGACCCGCATGAATCATGTACATTTTGGAGAAAAAATACTGCATTTTCAAATACATTTAAAATACATGTATTTAAATTTTAATGTTGTCCTATAAAATATTTTTTTCTAAAATTATTTATAAAATTATTATTAATAAATACTTGTTTATTTTACAGTACAATAGCATTACTGTAAAAGTAATATATTTTGTATAACGTTTTTGTAATTTGAATAATAAAAATATTTGTAATAATAGTAACTATTATTATTATTGTTGTGGTTATACTTGTTGTATAGTCATACCGAATGTGCAAAAAACAGATTTTTACAGATTTGTCCTTAGCTGATCACATGCCTGGTCATCACAACAATTGTCCAAATGATGTCTGTTCTTGCTCCATTTCAGGTGGAACGCTAAGCTCAAAATCCAGGAGAGCAAAGTGCTCAACGCACAAGCAGAGAGTTACTGTCATGCTCTACAACAAAGTTTGTGACATTATCAGTACCCTGTCTGAACTCTTGGAGATTCAGCTGTTGACTGACACGACCATCCTTCAGGTGAGAGTCTGACACCTGGCTGCTGCTGCATCTGAATAAAATTCTCTTGTTCTTTGCTGCAGTCAGCCCTTGCAGTTATGAAAAGGAAAGTTGTTTTAGAGGTGGAGCAAGTTATTACATTTTGGAAAAATATTATGAAGACAAACATTTTGTGCACCAATGAATAGAGCAGAATAAGACCAGAAACATGAATTTAGAATGTAAATGTAGTCAGTTTTCATTTTCATGTTTTATTTCCATTGGCCAAATTAATAAATCTGCACTTGTGTATCTGTCTCTCTCTCTCTCTCTCTCTCTCTCTCTCTCTCTCTCTCTCTACAGGTCTCGTCTCTAGGTATCACTCCATTCTTTGTTGAGAATGTGAGTGAGCTGCAGCTTTGTGCCATTAAACTAGTGACGGCTGTAAGTATCAGTGCAGTTCAGCTTTCTTGACGCTATGCATTGCTGTGCTAACTGCATCTAACATTGTTGTGTTATGCAATTTCCAGGTGTTTTCTAGATATGAGAAACACAGGCAGCTGATCCTGGAGGAGATCTTCACCTCTCTTGCCAGACTGCCAACCAGCAAGAGAAACTTGAGAAATTTCAGGTAAATGCTGCAGTCTGGTCTAGCAGCTGTTAAGGGCACAATGTGAGCATGTGTATTGACTATAATCTGTGTGCAGACTGAACAGCAGTGACGTGGATGGGGAGCCCATGCACATTCAGATGGTGACGGCGCTGGTTCTGCAGCTCATTCAGTGTGTGGTCCATCTGACTTCTGATAAAGACTGTGATGATGATAATGACAGAAAGGTAAGATTTGAGTTATATTTCTAGATTTGTTGGAACAGAGGATTTTCCTTGCTCTTGTGATCAACTAAGTAGACATGCCCTGATGTTCACTGAAAAGAAGAAAAAGGAAAACATACAACCTACACTACTGTTTAAAAGTTTGGGGTCTGTAAGATTTTTTTTATGTTTTTAAGTGTCTTATGTTCACCAAGGCTGCATTTATATGATCAAAAATATAGTAAAACAGTAATATTGTGAAATATTACAGTTTAAAATAGGTATTTTCTGTTTTAAAATGTAACTTTTTCTTGTGATGCAAAAGCTGAATTTTAAGCATCATTACTCCGGCCTTCAGTGTCACATGATCCTTCAGAAATCATTCTAATATGCTTATTTTCTGCTCAAGAAACATTTATTATTTTTATCAATGTTGAAAACTGCTGTGATGCAGATTTTTGTGGAAATGTGATGCATATATTTTCAGGATCCTTTGATTAAATAGAACATTCAAAAGAACAGCATTAAAAAAGTTGTTATTGTCACTTTTGATCAATTTCATGCTGAATAAAATTATTAAGTTCTTTAAATAAAATAAAAAATCTTGTTGACCCTAAACTTTTGAGGTATTTTACAAATTCCATGTTATCATTTTATATTGACAGAGGTCTCAAAGGTACAATAGCAAGAAGACCCTGTTTAAGGCCTTTTTTTGGCCTACTTTAGGTCTTGTTTAGCTAATAGCTACATTCTGAAATGACTGCAATGTCACATTACAATATGTGATTGTGAGTCTCTTCTGTAAAAAAGTGAACATTTCCAAGAATGTTTGATATATACATGTATATATTTTTTTAAGTTATGCTTTTTAGGCTTATTTTATAAAGTTATTACATTTTTTTGCAGGTTGATAAGGATGTATTAATCACAAACTCATATGAGACTGCAATGAGGACAGCACAAAACTTCCTCTCCGTTTTCCTCAAAAAGTAAGAAAAGCCCCTGACATTATTCCAACCTACACACTTCAACCCATTTATATTGGGGAAAAATGAACTTTAAAGTCATTTTATATTTTATGTTCTTCTGGGATCAGTAATGCATGTCTTATTTTCTACATACTGTATTTAAAGGGGTCATATGATGCTATTTTAAAGATCATTATTTTGTGTATTTGGTGTAACAGAATATGTTGACATGCTTTAATGTTCAAAAAACACATTATTTTTCAAATGTTGTATATTATTGTAGGTCCTCTATGCCCCGCCTCTCTCAAACGCGTTGTTTTCTACAAAGCCCCTCCTTCCAACAAGTGCAGTCTGCTCTGATTGGCCAACTGACCCAGTGCATTGTGATTGGCCGAACACCTCAAGCACGCGTCAGAAATGTAACGCCCCTTACCATAATCGCGAGCTTCAGCTTTCAAGTTAGTTTTATCAGTTCAAGCCCGAAAGGGGAACAAAGTCGCGTGACAGACACAGTGATGATGCTCGTATGTATTTGCAGTACACAAGCCGCGGTTAAGAGGATTTCTGATGGGCTGTACACTCCGCTTTCATGTGTCCCTGTTCCCCTCACACACACACGACGCGTTACGCACAGACCTCCGCATTTGAACAGTCAATAGCAAATACTTGAACTAATAACAAAACATACTTGCAGTCGCTGATTCAGAAGCACCAGATTGTCATAGCACAGTCGGAATTTACCCTTTTTTTTGTTGTTGTTCTTTTAAATAGCCTTCGTGCAGCCAGCCTTGTACTGTCCTAGGTTCACAAAACTGTCGTCCATAAAATGTGTTGCACAAATTCGAACATTTGGGTTGTGCTGTTCTGTTGTAAATAATCTTAAACTATGGTTCCTAATTGCATCTACTTTCGGAAGGCCAAATAAAGTGCTTTTGCTTTCGCATAGAAACACACAGCGTCTCCCTGACATGACTGGCTGCTTCAACACTACTTTGGTTACTGAAACCATGCCTTCTTTCTTTGCGTGAACATTTGGGCGGCGTTACGCAAACATTTCCACATCGTGGTGTAGACATGTGGGGGTGTGTTTGAATGAGCCGTTTTAGGGGGGCGTGGACAAGTCTTAACTTTTATATAGAATATCTCTTTGGGTTTGAGACTTTAGTCTTTGCAACTTCAGGGATCTTATCTATGCACGAACAGCTTGTAACACTCCAAAGAGAAAGGACAACTTGAAATCGCATCATATGACCCCTTTAAGCTAAGCATGTAAACTGTCTCAGGAAACACCTGTTTTACTCTCATCCGATGCTTTTCAAGAGGGCTTAACCATGCCATCTCAGGACAAACAACACCTGCATCTCTAAATTATTGTTGGAGTTTTACTTAGGCTGCCTATTTTTTGTTCTCTGTCTCTAAATGTTTGAATTTAAAAAAAATATATTATTTTTTTTATTTAATTTCCTTGTAAATTCTTCTGAGGGAGGGAATTTGTTTATTAGACAGGGACAATACTGAATAATATTACTGCAAAGGGTTGAGCAGCAAATGCTCTGCATATATGCTTTTAGATATCTGCTACATTTAATTTTTTTTCAAGAAAAATCTTGTCATTCTTGGAAATTAATTTGCACTTATGTTTATTTAATTTTTGTTTAAATTTCAGGTGTGGTAGTAAGCAAGGTGAGGATGATTACAGGCCGCTGTTTGAGAACTTTGTTCAGGATCTACTGTCCACAGTGAATAAACCTGATTGGCCGGCTGCAGAGCTGCTGCTGAGTCTTCTGGGAAGGCTGCTGGTGAGTTTCAGATTGAAATTTCACACGTAGAATGTGCACTGGTTACATTACTTGAAAACTCACATGATGTCCTGGCTTCTCTTGGTAGGTTCACCAATTCAGTAACAAGCAGACAGAGATGGCTTTGAGAGTGGCCTCTTTGGATTATCTGGGCACAGTGGCTGCACGTCTTCGCAAAGATGCTGTCACCAGCAAAATGGACCAGCATTCAATCAACCGCATCCTCGGAGAGGTAAAACGGCAGAGTCCGCCCCATCACAAGTATAAATCCCTTGTGGCCTGAAAGAAACTCATGCCAGTTTGTGTTTTACAGAGCTCAGGTGGTGATGAGATTCAGCAGCTGCAGAAGGCTCTGATGAATTACCTGGATGAGAACGTAGAGACTGACCCGTCACTATTGGTGAGAAAATTCAGACATTATTGTGACAAGCAAAAAAGGCCCAAGAATCTCTGGAGGTTTTAATGTTGTTGGGATGTCTTCATTTCCAAAAGTTTGCGCGGAAGTTCTACGTCGCGCAGTGGTTCAGGGACACCAGCACTGAGACGGAGAAAGCCATGAAATCGCAGAGTCAGAGAGACGACGACTCGTCCGATGGGCCGCACCATGCAAGGGACGTCGAGACCACTAGTGAGATCTTGCAGAAAGCCGAAGCGCGCAAGAAGTTCCTCCGGTCTGTTATCAAGACCTCGGCATCGAAATTCAGCTCACTGAGGTACAAACAGCAGCAATTTTTAACTTTGTTAAAGGGATAGTTCACCCAAAAAAATAAAAATGTGATATGTTTAGAAGCGTTTTGACACCGGCTATGTGTTTTCTCACAGAGTAAACTCGGATACTGTTGACTATGAGGACTCGTGTCTTATTGTGCGATATCTGGCCTCCATGAGGCCGTTTGCACAGAGCTTTGATATTTATCTCACGCAGGTTAGAGGTCATTTCATCTCTCAGCATATTTATTTGTATTTGCATATCAATAATACATCTCCCTGTTTGTATCTGTAGATTTTGAGAGTTCTTGGTGAAAGCGCCATCGCGGTGAGAACTAAAGCGATGAAATGTCTTTCTGAAGTGGTTGCGGTGGATCCGAGCATTCTGGCACGGGTGAGTGCAGTTCCCAAAAAAAACAAGCTTTTTAATGTCCTCATTTGCATATTTTTACCTCTCATTTGATTTTTCTGGTTTAGTCGGACATGCAGCGGGGAGTTCATGGCCGACTGATGGATAACTCCACCAGCGTGAGAGAAGCTGCGGTAGAGCTGCTGGGGCGCTTCGTACTGAGTCGACCACAGCTAACTGAACAGTATTATGACATGCTGATCGAGCGCATCCTGGTTTGTGCTTTTCTTTCCATATATACTTGTCTGTATTGTAGATATATTTTTTGTATTATGACTGCAAGAAAAAAAAATCCCTTGTCCTTAACAGATTTTCTTAATAGCTTGTTTGATGTCTTTAGTAGCAGTCAGTTTCTTTGTTCTCATTTAATAAAATTACTTAATGAATCTTTCTTTTTTTATTTCGATATTCTTTTTTTATTTAGAAGAATATTTATTTTTTATTTATTTTTCCTGTTATACAACATAAAGGAAATAATCACCAAGATTAAGTTTACAATAAAACAAAAACAATTGTTACAATGGTTACAAAATTGTTACCCTGTATGCATCAATCTTGAAAACATTTTTTTTTTTTTAATTTTCCAAGTGTTTTGTGTTTCTCAAGAACAACCATATGCAAATCAATAACTCATGTCCACCCATTAAATAAATAATGTATTTATTTGGTAAAACCCATGAAATAAACCACTTCGGTTTAAAACAAGACCCCTCTGCCTTAAGTTGATCACTCCATTTGGGTTTATGTAGCGATAATAATTGGCCATCTACAGTGAGGAAAAATATTTTTTTGATCCCTGCTGATTTTGTACGTTTGCCCACTGACAAAGAAATTATCAGTCTATAATTTTAATGGTAGGTTTATTTGAACAGTGAGAGACAGAATAACAACAACAAAAATCCAGAAAAACGCATTTGCATGCATTGATTTGCATTTTAATGAGTGAAATAAGTATTTGATCCCCTATCAATCAGCAAGATTTCTGTCTCCCTGGTGTCTTTTATACAGGTAAGGAGCTGAGATTAGGAGCACTCTCTTAAAGGGAGTCTCAGCTTGTTACCCGTATAAAAGACAACCTGTCCACAGAAGCAATCAATCAATCAGATTCCAAACTCTCCACCATAGCCAAGACCAAAGAGCTGTCCAAGGATGTCAGGGACAAGATTGTAGACCTACACAAGGCTGGAATGGGCTACAAGACCATCGCCAAGCAGCTTGGTGAGAAGGTGACAACAGTTGGTGCGATTATTGGCAAATGGAAGAAACACAAGATAACTGTCAATCTCCCTCGGTCTGGGGCTCCATGCAAGATCTCACCTCGTGGAGTTTCAATGATCATGTGAACGGTGAGGAATCAGCCCAGAACTACACGGGAGGATCTTGTCAATGATCTCAAGGCAGCTGGGACCATAGTCACCAAGAAAACAATTGGTAACACTACGCAGTGAAGGACTGAAATCCTGCAGGTCCCCCTGCTCAAGAAAGCACATGTACAGGCCTGTCTGAAGTTTGCCAATGATTCAGAGGAGAACTGGGTGAAAGTGTTGTGGTCAGATGAGACCAAAATCAAGCTCAACTCAACTCGCCGTGTTTGGAGAAGGAGGAATGCTGCCTATGACCCCAAGAACACGTCAAACATGGAGGTGGAAACATCATGCTTTGGGGGTGTTTTTCTGTTAAGGGGTCAGGACAACTGCACCGCACCAAAGGGACGATGGACGGGGCCATGTACCGCCAAATCTTGGGTGAGAACCTCCTTCCCTCAGTCAGGGCATTGAAAATGGGTCATGGGTATTCCAGCATGACAATGACCCAAAACACACGGCCAAGGCAACAAAGGAGTGACTCAAGAAGAAGCACATTAAGCTCCTGGAGTGGCCTAGCCAGTCTCCAGACCTTCATCCCATAGAAAATCTGTGGAGGGAGCTGAAGGTTCGATTTGCCAAACGTCAGCCTCGAAACCTTAATGACTTGGAGAGGATCTGCAAAGAGGAGTGGGACAAAATCCCTCCTGGGGATCAAATAATTTTTTCCCTCACTGTATACAGTTGTAACTATTATTGTAAATTCATCACGTGCTTTTACTTCCAGTTAGCAGTGAAAACTGATTGCTTTGAATGCATCATGTAGGCTGATTTGAGCTGGCAAATGTTTTCTGCAGGACACAGGCATCAGTGTGAGGAAGAGAGTTATTAAAATCCTGCGGGACATCTGTCTGGAGCAGCCCACCTTCAACAAGATCACAGAGATGTGTGTCAAGATGATCAGGAGGGTCAATGACGAAGAAGGCATCAAGGTTAGTTGCGTTTTTCTCTTTTCAAATCTGTAATCCATCTACTTCACATTTATGTACATGTTTTGTTTTCTGTGTTTTATTGGGAAAATACTAAATGAAATAATAAAACAAAATGTTTAAGTTGATTTACTTTATAAACTAGTAGTTAAAAAAAAAAAACTTATTTAGGGGTCTAAATTAATTTCTAGTCATGCAAAAACTGTTTTTAAAGTTTTTTTTTTTAATGTGCAGTCATGTTATAACAAGTTTATTTTTGCCATCTCTTATTCAGAAATTGGTAAATGAGACATTTCAGAAGCTCTGGTTCACCCCAACACCTAATCACGATAAAGAGGCCATGACTCGCAAGATTCTCAACATCACAGACGTGGTAAGGATCTGCAGAGTGGGCTAAAATCAGACCCTCTGGACATGTACTTTAATACACGTTTAAGGTCACATTATGTCCCTCTGACGTGAATCATTGTCTCTCAGGTCGCTGCATGCAGGGATTCCGGTTACGACTGGTTCGAACAGCTCCTTCAGAATGTAAGTTTCCCATCTGTGGTTCAAGGACAATTTGGATTTGCTTTTCCAATGCTTAGTAGTGCATTTAGGGGTTCTCGGAGATCTGGGATAGTACCTTGAAAGGTTGTAAGTTTGAAACCCAAAAGGGGTGATAGAAGAGCAAAATACTCATTCAAATCCATTCTGTTGCTCTTTTCTAAAGTAGGAAGTTGTACATTCTGACTTTCTGAGTTGAATTGAACATATCATTAGCCCCAGAGGAAATGTGAACTGGAATAAATGTACTTTTTCAGGTAAAATAAAAAAAGTAACCTAACCATTGATGTAATCTATGTTGTCACAGCTGCTAAAGTCAGAAGAGGATGCCTCGTACAAACCGGCCAGGAAGGCTTGTGCTCAGCTGGTTGACAGTCTCGTGGATCATATTCTGAAATACGAGGAGTCTCTTGTTGGTATGAGCTGTATTAAATTATGAAGCAAAGGATTTACCTTAATTGAACTTTTGGTGAGTTATTTTTTTTGTTTTGCAGACTGTGAGAATAAGGGGTTGACATCCAATCGCCTAGTGGCATGTATCACCACGCTGTACCTGTTTAGCAAGATCCGACCCCAGCTAATGGTGAAACATGCCATGACTATGCAGCCATACCTGACCACAAAGTGTAACGTGAGTATGCTATCTGGGAATGTATTGCAATAATTGGTCTTGTGCTGCCATCTAGAGGCCAGAGAGTGAAGGTGCTTGTGCTTATTGTGTTGCTACAGACTCAGAGTGATTTTATGGTGATCTGTAATGTGGCTAAAATCCTGGAGCTCGTTGTTCCTTTGATGGACCATCCGAGTGAAAACTTCCTCACCACCATCGAAGAAGACCTGATGAAACTCATCATCAAATACGGCATGACGGTCAGTTGGAGAGCGAGTATTAGCAGCTCTGGTGTCCAGCGGTTTGTGTGTCAACAGCTTCATGGTGCCATCTGCCTTGTTTCCTGCAGGTTGTGCAGCACAGCGTGAGTTGTCTTGGCGCGGTTGTCAATAAGGTCACCCATAACTACAAGTTTGTGTGGTCTTGTTTCAACCGATACTATGGTGAGTAAATTTCAACACCTGTCAGGAGTCTTTTGCTCATCTATGATCCTGAGAGCGTTAATCACTCTAAAATTCCTCTTCTTTCATGTGAAGGAGCGTTAAGCAAGCTGAAGCTGCAGCATCAGGAAGACCCGAACTGCACTGTACTGGTCTCTAATAAACCTGCACTGCTGCGTTCACTCTTCACTGTGGGTGCCCTGTGCCGACACTTCGACTTTGACCAAGAGGAGTTCAAAGGCAGTAATAAGGTGAGATCCTGATGATTTCTGGATTTTAAAAGGAAAAATTGGTATGCATTAATAAACTTAGACAAGTGTTAAGTAGAGCAATTTATTATGGACTATAATGGACTGTAATAGACCAGTCACATTCATATATATATATATATATATATATATATATATATATATATATATTAGGGGTGGGAATCGTTAGTCACCTCCGATCCCGATTCTGGGAGTCACGATCCGATTCCAGAACGATTCTTGATCTACTTTTTTCCCCCTTATTAATTAATTAGTTTACAGACTTGAGAATCTTAAAATCCTTACATTTACATATCCTTACATAAGTAATTAAGTACTTTTTAAAATAAACAGTTGTATGTTAAGAATTTTAAACTAATATAACTTCAAAACATACAAGCAAGTAGCAAATAATAAAGAGGAGCATAGAAACATACAAACAACAAACAAAGAGTGCTTTCAGTATTTAAGATTATCTGAACGTTTTCCATTCAAAAACTGAGTGATTTTTCTTCAACTATACTGTTGTTTTTTACTATGACATCATTGACCACGGGAGATCTATTAAGCTGCATTCACGCACGGATCTCTTTTGAAATATAAGAAGTAATGTGGATTGTCCTGTCGGTTTAATCCCTTAAAACATAACTGGCTGTGTTTACATTAATTTTGCGTCATTTTGAGACGCAAGTACATTAAACCAGGGGTTCCCAATCTTTTTTACTCCGGGGCCCCCCTCCTTCTCCGGTCAATTTTGCAAGGCCCCCCTGACATTTCCTCTTATACTGTACTTCTGCAGCAGAGAGAAAAGTATACATTTACAGGATACATTTACCCAACTATTATCAAAAGTATTTCTAAATAAATACAACAAAACATTTTCTTGGGACCTTGCGTTAACGTTGACACCCCTAATACATATATATATATATATATATATACATATACATATACATATACATATATATATTCTCAGAAAACTTGTTTCTGTTATTATGAAAAAGCTGATACATTTACATTTTGTTTATACATCATTGCTGCTTTTAATGCTGATTTAAATCATTTTAAAAACTAATAAAAATTATTGTACTACAGCAATTACAATCTAATGAGAATTGACAGTAATGAGAATATTTTTTTTACCAAAACAAAATACAAAAATGAAACATCCGGACACATTGAGAATGAGAATTCTGAGGAAAATTTGCTTAATTGACATGAAATGTCATTTTAGCATAAATGTCATAATATGATGTCACAATATGAAAATATCTTAATAGCCCTATAATACGTTTCATTTCCTTTATCAAATGTAACCTTGAAATGTTTTCGTAAAATTCACTCCTTTACCTGTCTGGTTAATGGTCTTCTTCTCTTTCAGGTGGTCATAAAGGACAAAGTGCTGGAGCTGCTGCTGCATTTCACTAAAAATGAGG
Organism: Schizothorax lantsangensis; assembly: GCA_027422415.1. Taxonomy (NCBI): domain Eukaryota; kingdom Metazoa; phylum Chordata; class Actinopteri; order Cypriniformes; family Cyprinidae; genus Schizothorax; species Schizothorax lantsangensis. Next base: position 21,181,711 of record CM049856.1, on the reverse strand, counting down.
ATGAGGAGGTACAGACCAAGGCCATCATTGGTTTAGGTAAATATTTGCTCTCCATAATCACTACATTTCTTGTTTTCATCTTTTCACTTCACTCACGGTAAACAAAACCATGATCTGTTGGTTCTCCAGGCTTCCTGTTCATCCAGCACCCAGGGCTAATGTTTGTTTCAGATGTTAAAAATCTCTACAACTTCCTCCTGGCTGACACGACAACGTCAGTGAATCTGAAGATCCAGGTGCTAAAGAACCTGCAGACATACCTGCAGGAGGAAGACTCACGCATGCAGGAAGCTGACAGGGAGTGTGAGTGTCATTTATAAAGGATGTTCTTGTCTGTGTTCAATGCATCTGTCACTTGGTAAGTAGCTAGCCAGTCAGCTATTTTTATTTTCATTCTTTGTCTTTGGTCTTTTCAGGGAAGAAGATGTCTAAGCAGGAGGACCTGAAGGAGATGGGTGACATCTCATCTGGCATGAGCAGTTCTATCATGCAGCTCTACCTCAAGCAGGTGCTGGAGAGCTTTTTCCACACGCAATCCAGCGTAAGGCACTTTGCCCTCAATGTAATCGCCCTGACGCTCAGCCAAGGCCTCGTTCATCCCGTACAGGTACGTATCCACTGCACAAACTCTCCTAAAGCTGGACTGAAAGAGCCTTTATTTTAACTGGCTTGTTTTCTCCTCCATCAGTGCGTTCCGTATCTTATCGCAATGGGAACCGACTTGGAACCCACAATGAGGAATAAAGCTGATCAACAGCTGGTGGAGATTGATAAGAAATACACAGGATTCATTCACGTAAGTGGATTTGAACAACTAACATGCATTTGTCATGTATGATGCTGCAATAAATTAATACATTAGGTGCATTAGGCTTAAACCATTAAAAAGTGTTACCTGAAATAAGTTAATGAAATTATATATATACAATTTTTATTATTTTTATTGAACCCCTTTATTTTTTAAACCCAAACTGTTTACATATAATAATATTATTAATAATAATAATAATAATAATAATAATAAACTGAAAAAAATACAGAAAACAAATTAACAATTAGAAATGAAAAATTCGTACAGCTGTTGCTAGTAGTTAAAATTAACAACTGATTCTAAAATTACTTAGTTACTTTTTATTTAGTTTTATTTAGTTAAATTGACTAACAATAACTAAAACCAAAAGTAAAATTAATAAAAACTGTAGACACATTTTTAAAAATACCTAAAAATTATATAATATATACTGTTTGTGTGTGTGTCTCTCTCTCTCTCTCTCTATATATATATACACATATACTGTATACACACACACACACACATATATATAAATATATAACCACACATCAGAGTAATAAACTTTAACTAAAATGAAAACTGAAAATATAAAAATATAAATATATATATATATATATATATATATATATATATATATATACATATATATATATATATTAGTGCTGTCAATCGATTAAAAAACAACAACTAATTAATCGCATGTTTTTCTGAAATTAATCGAGATTAATCCCACCTAACATTAAAGTTTTTAAATATACTTTTATATTGCAATCATTTCACATTTAATCTTCAAATTAATGTAGAAACCACATAAAGACTATTTTTAATATTTGTTTAATGGCATCTTTTTTATGACTGAAGCCCAGCATCACTGATATCAATACTACTGATGCCTATACATTTGTTTTATTTTTTTCCTAATATTTAACCATTGACTGTAGCCATTCAACATTACAGTATAATTGAGAGCTATTAATTTTAATATTTATTAGACTTTAATAAAATAACTTCTAATTTAAGTGACAAATGTCATATTTAGCTACCTGTGCCCTTCAGCAAGTTGGACATATACAGAAATTTAATAAAGTTATCAAACACTAAATTCTAAATTAAATATAGATGAATCCTTAAAGCTATAAAAGTTATTGATTTCCTGTTTTTTTTGTTCTTTGATGAACAGACATCACAGCAGCTGGTTATTAGGTTGTTTTGTCTGTTATTTCTTTAAGAGCTGCCGCTGCTGAACATGACGCGGATCTCACGCATCATATTTTCTCTCAACTCTCTTTCCCTATCCCTTTTCTGACCCACTTCAGGTCTTAAAGTCTCTATTAATGAGCTGACGAGTTGAATCGAGTGTGTTAGATGAGGAGACAGTGCTGGGCTGCTCCAGGACAGTTTTGAAAACCCTTTCAGAGACATGTTCTTAAATGGGACTCATATATAACATATAATGCATGCATGCACAGTTTTAAGGCAGCTTTAATCGCCTTCATGACTTAACTGACCACGACATTGCATGCACATCGTTTATTTCGTGCTTTGATATGAAATGATAAAGGCTACAGCGCGCCTGCGCCTTTGTGCGTGCAATTGAAGAGAACCGTTTTTCCGCGCTCGTTTAACTCGCGCCTGGCGCTGAATTGAAGTGGAGTGCGCGTCTGAAACGTCTCCTGTTTGATGTGCTCGTAAAGACTTTCTGTGACAAAATAAATGCACTTCTTAGCAAGAAAAAAGAGACAGAGGTAGCAGTTGTGAGTGGGGTGGCCAACACTAGCCCCGCCCCTGCGTTAACGGCATGAAAAAATTAATCGCCTGCGTTAACGCGCTAATTTTGACAGCACTAACACTTTACAGTAAGGTGTCATTTGTTAACAGTTAATGTATTAGGTAACATAAACAATGAACAGTGCATTTATTACACTATTTATTAATCTTTATTAATGGTAATAAAAATACACTCATTCATTGTTGTTTCATGTTAGTTCACAGTGCATTAACTAATGTTAACAAACACAAATTTTTAATGCATTAGTAAATGCTGAAAATAACATTAAGATTAATATATGCTGTAGACGTATTGTTCATTCTTAGTTCATGTTAACTAATGAACCTTATTGTAAAGTGTTACCAGATTAATTCCAAATATTAATAAAAACTATTAAATGTCAGTTATACTAAAATAACCCTGGCCATATATACCATTCAAACAGATGAAGGCTGTAGCAGGGATGAAGATGTCCTATCAGGTGCAGCAAGCCATCGTGGATTCAAAGCACACAGTAATCAGGGGTTTCCGCCATGATGAGACAAACGTGGCTCTTTGCTCTCACCTCTACACCATGGTGCGCGGAAACAGACAACACCGCAGGGCTTTCCTCATCTCGCTGCTCAACCTGTTTGATGACAACACGGTCAGTGTTTTTTAATGTTTTGCATTATATGTCACTCTGTTGATTTACTATCTTTTGTATTATCTTCTGTAGCTACAGTTTATGCTTCTCTATAGCTGTCAGCATTTTGAGTGGCCCGTGTTTCTTGAATAATGCCGTTTTGTTTTCTTCCCATGCAGAAGTCAGACGTGAACTTGCTGCTGTATGTCGCAGACAATCTCGCCTGCTTCCCATATCAGAGTCAGGAAGAGCCGCTGTTCATCATGCACCATGTAGACATCACACTATCAGTGTCCGGCAGCAACCTGCTGCAGTCCTTCAGAGAGGTGTGCTGCTTTCAACCACTCACTGTGTTGAATTGCTATCCTTTTACTTCTATTATATATGATAGAAATTAATGTGGCATGAAAAGGGGTAGTATTAAACCTCTTTGCCCTTAAAATGGGCATTTTTGCCACATTCTACCTATTGATTAAATCTAGTAATTAAAATTCATGCAGAAATGTTACAATGTTGAATTATTAAATCCATAGTTAAATCAAGTTTTTTTTGTTTAAATTTTAAAACCAATAACAAGAATTTGTAAAATTTTGCATGCAGCCATGTTGAATGATTTGTTTTCTTTTTCATTTATGGTAGATCATTTGAATAAGTTGATCAGTATCTACAAACCAGACTTCAATTGCAAACTAGCTACCCCTTTACTTATTTTTTTATTTTTCATTTATATATATATATATATATATATATATATATATATATGTTGTTGTTTTTTTCTGGAAAAAAGTACTGTTAAGAAAATTGGTTTAGACATTTCTGAACAGTGTTATTTAAGTGTTATTTATTTACATAGTATTATATAATATTTTGAATTTGAATAGCTTTTATTTTTCACTTTAGTTTTATTTTCTGTCATTTTGGTATGTGCATTTGTCATTGTTATTATTTTTAGTTTTATTCATTTTATTGAAATTTTATATTTATAGTATACATATATATGTGTTGATATTTGAATAGCTTTTATTTTTCACCTTTTTTTTTCAGTCATTTTGGTATGTGCATTTGTCATCGTTATTATTTTTTGTTTTATTCATTTTAGTTTAATATATCTCAATATATTTAATATATTTAAAAAAAAAATATATATATATGTATATATACATACACATATATATTTCTATTTGGCTTAAATTTTGTTTGTTTTAGTTTTATTCGTTTTGTTACTTCAGCTTAAGTTAAAGTTTTTCATCCAATATTTAGCTTTATTTCATTTAACAAATATGATTTTTTTGTACTTTTAATTTTATTGTTAAAATTAGTAGTTATTTTATTAATTAATAATAACGGCTTTTAAAATTAGTACATTTTGATAATAGGGTTGGCACCCCCCCCTGATTTTTTTTTATTTTTTTTTTGAGAGCTGACATTCAGTTTTCTTACAATCATGCCTTGTATTACAGTCTTTGCTAAAAGAGCCTAGACCACGGGAAAAGAAGAAAAAAAGAGGGAAAAAATATGGCTCTGAGGAAGAGGATGAGAATAGCAGAGGAAGCAGCAGTGATAGTGATAGCAGCGATGATGTCATCCGTCGGCCCAAGAAACCCAGACGATCCGCTGCAGTGAACTCTGACTCCGATTCAGACCTCGACTTGGAGGACGTGGACAAGATCATGCAGCTTCTACCTGACAACCCCGAGCCCTTATTGGATTTTGCCAATGCCTCTCAGGGCATCTTGCTGCTCCTGATGCTCAAGCAGCACCTTAAGAACCTCTACGGCTTCTCTGACAGGTCAGCTTTAACCACTGGTCCAAACGCATTCTGGTCTGACATAACCAATGAAATGTGTTAATGGTCACTGGCTCCATAACAAACGCCTCTTTGTCTCTTCCTGCAGTAAAATTCAGAAGTACTCTCCTACGGAATCTGCAAAGGTTTATGAAAAGTCTGTAAACAGGAAGGCCAATGTGCATTTCAACCCACGGCAGACACTGGACTACCTGACGAACAACCTGTCCAATGCAGATCTTACTTACGATGTCAAGAGGAGAGTCGTCAGACAGTATTTAGATGTATACATTCTGATTTTCTTTTTTTTTTGTTTTAATTCATAATAATGTGCTTTTTAGAAAGGCAAAGTGAGGTTTAGATTACATTTTTTAATAATAATAAATAAATAAATACATTTAATTAAATATAAATTTATATTAGTGCTGTCAAACGATTAATTGCATCCAAAATAAACGTTTTTGTTTACATAGTATATGCGTGTGTATTGTGTATATTTATTATGTATATATAAATACACACCCATGCATGTGTATATATAAGAAAAATATGTTACGTTTATATATTAAATATATGTATATATAATATAAATGATAAATATAATGTAAATATTTTCAAAATATATACTGTATGTGTGTATTTATATATACATAATAAATATACACCGTACACAGATATATTATGCAAATACAAACTTTTATTTTGAATGTGATTAATCGCTTGACAGCACTAACATATATATATATAAATTAAAATATATATTTATTTATTCATTTTTTCAGTCTTTTTATCTGTTTATTTTTCAATTTATTTATTTGCTCTAACATAACTTGAAAATTGCTTAAGGCTGTAATTTCTCTTTTTCTTTTTAAGTTTTTTGGGGTTTTTTCAGGCAAATAATCATGGCATGTTATTTTTTAATGATTAATATCATAGTTTTCAAGCATTAATAATCATTAATGTTTTTATTTATTTATTAAAAGACAAAGTAGAGTGATTTTTAATATATGAATTTAATATATGCATAATATGAAAATATGAATTGTTTTAAATGCTTTATAACAATTTAAAATAAAAGGAAAAGTCAGTATTGATATTGTTAACTAAAACAATTTATTAAAAATAATATAAAGCTTGAATAAAATAAATACTTTTTCTTTTTTAGGTTAAAAAATTTGGCTAAATAGATTTTTTTTTTATTTAAAATGAAAACTGAATTTATAAAAATAAAAGATAGTTCAACATTAATTATTATAATACTATATAAGTAATACTAAAATAACAATTGAAGACATTTTAATATATGAAGAAAAAAAACTTTTTTAATATTGACACAAACAGCTCATTTATTTGTCTTGAATTGATTTATTAAAATGGACAGTTTGAACTGATTCACAAAAAAGAATCAAACTGACCATTTCCAAATGTTTTATTCCACAGTTTAAGGTACTAATGGAGCACTTGGACCCAGATGAGGAAGATGAGGAAGGGGACGCTTCAGCTAATATCCACGCCAGAAATAAAGCCATCACTGCTCTACTGGGAGGCTCCAGCCCCAAGAATAATGCTGCGGACTCGTACGACGACGACAGTGATGTGGACGAAAAGGCTCCTGGGGTAAGAAAGCCCCAGTGCTGATGTTTTCATTCAACTCTCGATGTCTAACGTTACGTCACTTTAAAACGCCATGTTTTTGTTCCCTTCTAGTCGTCACGGAGATCCAGAAGAGGTGGAGATTCCGCAGAGGCATCAGGTCACATGAACGAAACGGTAGAAGCCAAGGACGTCATCGCTATCTGCTGCCCCAAGTACAAGGACCGGCCACAGATAGCACGTGTTATTCAGAAGATAAGCACAGGCTACAGCATTCGCTGGATGGCCGGATCATACTCCGGCACCTGGGCAGAGGCCAAGAAACGCGTCGGACGTAAACTGGTGCCTTGGGTGGACACTATAAAGGAGTCTGACATTATTTACAAGAAAATTGCCTTGACAAGCGCACACAAACTGTCCAACAAAGTAGTGCAGACTTTACGTTCACTGTACGCAGCCAAGGAAGGAACTTCCAGCTAATTAAATCTGTAATAACTCTGGAACTGTTACACCCAACAGACTCTCAGCAGCCAAACTTCATCAGGATTTAACGTTTTGTAAACTTAAGTCGGAGAGAAAAGAGTACTACAGACTCGCAGGTTTTAAGATTCAAGACAGGAACTGATCAAACTAAAGAACGACGATTTTAAAGTGTGGTCTGTTTGGAAATGTAGATGTGATTCCTGTACATCTTTTAAGTTAAACGGAAAAGAAAGAAACGGAGCTCCTTCGCTGTTGTGCAGCAACTTGGTTGTTTGAATTTTTTTCCCCTCCACTGTATCATAGTTTAACACAAAACAGAAACAAAAAATGTTTATATCTCTGACGAAAAAAATCTGTTTAAAGAAATAAACCTAAAGTGAATGTTGGAAATTAGTCTGTTGATGTTCTTAATAAAGTGACCTTGGAGTTTAACCTAGCGCCGGATGGATTTCTTTAGCTTAGCTCAGTTTCCAGGGAAATAAACTTTGAAACATCTCCTCTGCTTTATGTTCTACTTCTTTTGTGCTGTAAAATGGAGTCTCCTGGACATAATTTATTTAGTTGAAAGCAGAGCATGCAGTATCTGTCGACCTACATGGACGGGAGGGTTTTTTGTAAATGTAGATTTTGATGTATTGGGTCAGGGTTTGGGTCTCTACACCCCACAGCGGGACGAGGGACCCCCAGCATGTGTGGAGGAGCAAATACTGCAATAAATTTTTTACTTCTCTTTGTTACTTGTCTGGTTTGCGTTTGACTTTGATTTTTGATGTTCACATTCATGCATCGTTTTTGAAAGTGTTGTGTCAGCTGGAGATTTTATTTTAGGAGTGAATGTTAAGATTTATCATAGATGTCTGCGTATGTATACAATACCATTCAAGAGTTTGCCGTCGGCAAGGTTCAATATTTTTGAAAGAAGTCTCATGCTCACAGGGCTGCATTTATTTGATCAAATATAGAGTAATATTGTGAAATACTATTACAACAACTGTTTTCTATTTTAATTTTAAAATGTAATTTATTTCTGTGATGGCAAAGCTTGTTTTTTTTTACATAATCTTTCAGAAATGTTTCCAGTATGTTGATTTATTGCTCAAGTATTCATTTGCTGCTGAAGACACATTTCATATTATTATTATCAATGTTGAAAACATTTGTGCTGCTTCATATATTTGTGAAAACTGTGATCCATTATTTTCCCAGATTCTTTGATGAATAGGAAGGTTTAGGGTAGGTTAAAAATGTGTTAACCACTTTAATACTTGATTTAGATGTCTTAATCTGGCTAACTGGAACCAGGATAAGTCATATTAAAAAAATAAAAACGGAAAAGAACAAAACATTACCATAACATTACTGCAGCAACTTTTTTATACTTCACTGGAAAGCCTAGACTAAGTCATACTACAGTCTAAAATGTTGTCAATCAGTTCAAGATGTGTTGTGGTTAACCAGGTCACAACCCACATGGCTGTCTGTTTAACCACTTAAACCAGTTTTGGATTTGGAACGGCTTGAAGTTGCAAAACCAGCTACCTAACCTTGCCTAACCCTGAGAAAGCAGAAACTAATTCTGAGGAAACAGAAAAATATGGGGATTTTTTATGGCTAATGTAAAACTGACTCGATCAATTTAAAAGTATTAAACAAGCCTATTCTAGCCTAAAAATCACCCAAACCTATCTAAAACCATCCATAGATCACCCTGTTAGTCTGTAAACCATCTTGGACTAGTTTAAGTATTTTTTTCCGACACAGTAGCGATTGAAAATTCTTGCAGTAACAGTTCCCTCAGGAAAAGGCTATTTCACTACTGGAGGTTAAATGACCTACTTTTAATGTGACTAATAGGAAAGATGTCTGTGTGAGTGTGTTTAAAATGAGGACGCCTGGGTCACAGGTGATAAAACTCAAACTTCCCGTCACACTACTGCTCTGTACTGGATTATTACAGTATGACTCACTCAGTTGGCTGTGATGCACAGATTTATAAACCACGCCCACCAAACCAAAGCGACGGGCGACTCGCGCGCTGGACGAACACTCGGATTTGTCCTCGAGAAGTTACAAAAGAAAGAAAATGCGGAGAAACGTGAATTCGGGTTTTGTTATGGACGTTATCGAGCTGGAGTCGTTTGTGAACAGCCCTCCTGATGGATTCAGTGTCGAGAGTCGCGCGGGCTGCAGAGTCGTGAAGTGGGATCCGGAGAACAGCTGCGTGTTCATCGATGAGATTCAGTCTAGCAAGGGGGAAGTGATTTTCTGTAATTCTCCAGGAAGGTAAATGGTTTTTAATAACGTCATATGGTAGTATGCAGGTTTAGATTTAGATATAACTCTTCTTGGCCATTTCAGGAAAGTCATAGTACGTACTTTGAGGGAGTACACAGATTTGAGACGACAGCTAAGCTCAAAAACAATATACATCCTGGTGTCTGCACACACCAAAACAAAGGCTGAAGAAAAGAGAAACAGAGATGTTCCAGGTAGGATTTTATTATTATTATTAATATTTCACACATGTGAAAGTCTTTGACCTGCTTCTGTAAATTAACGTGTTTACGTACAAACAGAGGAGAGTGGTGTGTTGTGTGTATAAAATAATATATTAATGTATATTAAAATGACAAAATTATCTTTTAAATACAGTGTTCTGAAAAAGGGATCTTTCTTGAATTGTATATGCAACATGGTCCAACTTAAATTACATGAATTTCACATGGGAGCACATGGGTCCAACTTAAATATGTACATGATATGTTTCAGGATATGGTACATCTTTGGGAATATTCACTTTGGATCTAAAATAAAACACTTTCAAAATATGGCTTTCCAAAAAAAAAAAAGTGGTCTCTTGGCTCAACTTGAATTGAGCCTAGAGAGAGGGTAAGTTGAGCCACATGAAGTTAAACTGTGCCATTGATTATGCCAATATATGTTCATTAAAACTGAACATTTTCACCTCTCATTTTTACCTTTGCTATATCAAAGGAAGAGAAATTCAATAAAAATGATTCTTAAAATCTATGTGTGAGCCTTGTGATGGACTGGCCATCCATCCAGGTTTTTTCTCCACCTGTGGGTTAAGATGCTGGTTTAGGATCCAATAATAATGGCATAGAGGTTTGGATATTAAGATGGATGGATGACTTCTTAATAGTTTTATTAAAAGATGCAGTTCACAAGTCATTTTAATTATTTAAAAAAAATTCAGAACAGAAAGTAAAAAAAAAAAAAAAACCGGACTGCAATTTCAGTGGCCAATTTTCATAAACAAGGCCTGTTTAAAATTTTCAGAACAAAATCAAGTTCAAAACAAAGAACAAAATCAAAAATATTTGGTCTAAAATTAATGAAAAATAATGTAGAATTACAGTAAAATAATACTTGGTAATCTTTTTAAATAAAATTATTAAAAAAAAAAAAAAAATTAATATTTTTTTTTATTTTATCGGCATAACTACTTGACTGAAATGTAAATAAATAATTTAATATAGTGTTTAATATGGACTCGAACTGATATTTATGGTGATTATTTGTAATGTTACTAATATCAGTGATATATTAGTAAGCACTACAGTTGTAAAAATTAATCAAAACAGGAAATGCAATGTAGCTGTGTGTCACAATGTCAACAGGGCAGGTATCATTAAACTTTGACACCACTGTATACTGTATTTGTAAAGTCAAATGCCTCACCCTTCTTATTATTGTCCATAGTTCTTGGGTATTATGTGGTGGCGATCAACGGCAGTCATCCAATGATCAGATGGGAGATGGAGAGAGGCTTAGACATGACTATATCATCTGTTGCTGGAGAAAGTTATACAGTTGATGTGAGTTCAGTGGAGACTTTGTTTTTTAACGATGTATGATGTACAAATTTAGTGTCCTTTTTCTGGCAATGTAAAAAATGAATTCAAATAAATATATTTATATATATTTTTTAAGGTTGATGTTAGTGCTGCACTACAGGGATGGGTCGGTGAGAGCTTTCAAATCCTTGTCGATGTAGAAAAGGTAAAACCCATCTGGAAAGACACACATTTCACCATCAAGTACCGTTCTGATGCGCTTTTTGACTTTCCCTACTGGTTCGGCTGCAGCAAACGACAGTTCAAGGTGTGTTTTAATAAATAAGCAGACCTCTCTGATGATTTCTAGTATTGAGATTATGACTGGAAATCTGATCTTGCAGGTCTCTTACCATGGAAGATGAGATCAACACCCAAAATGTTGTATGAAACAGCAAATATCTACTGAAAACAGGCTTCAGTCTGTGGAAAATGAAGCCCTGCACAGATGAGGAGACCATTAATACACCTTAAAGAACAATTTTACTGTAAATAAAACTTTATTTTGCTCATGTCAGCAGTAATACAAAAAATCATAATGAAATGGAGATCACTGGAACTTAATCTTAATTATAATTCTGTTGAAGCATAAAGGTCAATTTCATAAATCCTCACATTGTAAACTAGCAAACTCAAGATAGTTGTAATACTTTTTTAAATGGGTCACTATGCAAAAGTGCCCGAATGTGTTCCATTCATTGTTTTAATAGGTCATATCATGATGAGGAATAAAAAATTTCTTTATCTTTTAGGATAACTGAAATCAAGCCAAATAAATAGATACATTATCTAACGTCAGATTACACTCTAAAGTTTACACATTTCTTGTGCTTTATCTGGCTGTGTGTAGCACCTACTGCTCTGCATATACTTCCAGAGAATTCATAGAAACGTGCAGAGTTACTGTAGTAACACTAACTGCACCGTGGTATTGTGGCAGAAATGTGGGGTATTCATAAGAAATTTTATGATATTATTAATATAGACATTAATAAATTGATTAAGCTATAGCATTTGTGTATATATACTAAATGTAGTTAGACTACTGTTTTTTATACAAATACCTAGAAACAATATAGATACATTTATACCATGGTATTAAGGTGCTAAATTTGTGGTTTTAACTGTAGTTATCATGATCTAAATGTATGCTACTATGGAAGACCAGTGGTTAATTTGAATAAAACTCAAACAGTCAGAATAATTACATTTCACCTTATAAAAATGAGGTAATAAAAGTTTTTAAATTTAGCGTGATAATTATCGTTATCGAATGGTATGAAAATTTTATTGTGATAATGTTTTGGCCATATCGTGCAAGTTATACCCTGATAATTTGAGTCTGACATTTCATCACTGATTATTTTGATACCCTGTCATGTAATGCAGACTTTGCAAAGATTCTGAGGATTTTGCTGAACTATATTTCACACAACAGGAAACCTGAAATCCGGTGCCTGAGCAGAACTTGGCATTTTTAAAGGCACAGTAACAAAAAACTGACCATTTAAATCTAAAGCTCAGAGAGAGGTGCGAAATGAAATATTTTTTGACAAATCCTTCCTAACCTTACATGTTGACCTCAATGAAAAAAACTAAAGCATGATATGACCCATTTAAAACATTTCTTCAAATACCGTATACTGGGATAGTTACAGTAAAAACAGACTTTTTCATCTTTTGTTGTTTTGTAAAACTTTGTAATATTTACATATCATATTGCAAATTAAATGCCTCTGTGACCATCACTGAACGCTTCACACTGTTCTTGCCACATCCTCTCACTAACTGACAAACCATTAACCGAAAGAGTTTATCTGCACTGATGTGTTTGCACTACTGTTTCAGCTGCAGTTAAATCTGCCTGGCACAGTTCAGGGCAAGAGCAGAAGTGTTGACGCTGCTTTGGTGATGGTCTGGATGTACTCTTTGTAGTCACTGGCACCATAGGTGAGCATCAGGTGATTTATGATTCCCACGACACACATGAGTGACAGGAAGAAGAGAATGCGTTTCCCGAACAAGAAGCCAGGAATGCTGTCAGGCATACAAGCAGAATATCTGTTAACAAATCTGGTGTGTGTAAAATACGGTTGGGTTACAACACATGGTTGATGTGTCTGTAAAAAGCAATATCCAGGGTTGAAACCTCAAAGTGATCTTATCACGTAAGTTCTGCCCATATCATAAATTTGCAACGGTTCAATGATTAATAGCATATTTGTATTGAGATTAACATTAGGCAACATCTAGCTGCTGGAATGCAGAACAACCCACATTTGTCTGTATCATGTAGTTTTAAGGTCAAGAACCTCAGAAGATGTTTCAGTTGACTCTAATGCAACTTTAGCACAAGAAAACATTTTTTTGATGTTTAAAAGTGCTTATTTATTCACAGTTATGGATTTGTACGTTTAAAAATCTTACCTCTGGCAAGTCTGCCCCAAATAGCCAACAAAGTACTTCTGCCGGACCACAAGGTAGATAATGCCAGCAAACGCAGCTGGAGCTGTAACAAAAAGGGTTTTCTTATTTAAATTATATCAGAATTTCCAATAAAGTTATTGCACAGGTAATTTTCTCACTCAGGGGTATTTTATTAGGGTTGACTCTAATACATGCGTCGGTTCCTTAGCAACTCAATTACTATTTCAGTGGTATTCAAAAATAGAGCAAAATTATGTAGACAAATATTTGCACATGGGTCGTCACAGAAATGATTAGCCAGGAAATGCAAAGCATTTCTATTACATTACAAAGGGGTTTTCTTTGGTCTGATCCTACCACTATATTGTAGTAAACGTTAAAAATAACACAGGCACTTTTACTTCTCAAATCTTGATTCAGTGTTCAAACACTTAAAGGACGTTTTTATGATGATTGTGTTGAATTGAATTGTACCTTGGCTGAGGCAGATTCCAGCGCACCACAGTACTGCCAGAAATGTGGAGTATGTGTCCATGCAGTTTCGACTGAGAAAACAGTAAATACATAAACCATTACGAAGCAGATCATTGTATTAATATCTTTATACAGTTTCAGAAACTAACTCTGGTATTTCATTTAACCAAACTGAAGATGTGCTGTCAGTTCTTCTTGCAGTACTTCCATGTATATTTTAGAAATATTGTGAAAGAGCTGTTACTTCCTCTTTGGTGGTGGTTAATGACACTTTATGATTGCATCTAAATTGAGATAAACTACCAAACCTGAATCCAACAGTCTAGATATGCAACTGATAATAATGCTGTCAGTTTGGTTGATTTTGCATATTTGAAAAAATAATAAAAATAAATGCATATTTAAAATACAGGTCTCATCCACCTGATCAGAATTTTACTTGGGAAAATCATATAATTTACTATGTAATACATAAGGATACTGGAAGTAGATATAAGCTATTTACACCACATTTTTGAACGTTAAAAAAATAATATAGTTTTTTCTACCTTTTTTCACCTAATCCACATTCATAACTAACTTAAAATTAGCCCGTTTACATTAATGTAGACTTCATTAAGAACTTTAAATAAGTGAACAGATATAGGCTTTGAATATGCAGGCAGACCAGCACAACCCGTTTGCAACATTACGATTATGTAAATAAAACAGGAAGGAACATTTCGATCAGTTATGCAAAAGAAGCTATACCAACGCTATTTCATAAACAGATTATTTATCTCTCTAGAAAAAGCTCTTTAAGATAAGTCAAGTTTTCAGTCAGATTGTAGAGTGGAGAAGCTCGAGTCTATTTTACTCACTTCGCACAGGACAAACGCTCAAACGCTGCAGAATGAGGTTTAGAATGTTGACCGGTGCACTCTTTCTCAACCTTTAAGGCGAAGAACACTAGAGGAGAAGTTCATATATTAAAGACACGACATATCACATTATGGACTAATTCCTGGTAGTTGTATAAACACAGTACAATGTGTTCAAAGATAATTTGCATACACATTCTACACAAACATTTTTCAATTATACAAAATAATAATAATAAAGTCTAAATATCATACCATTCTGAACGACGCTGAGAAGAGTGACCAGCACAAGTAAGAAAATGTTGTCCATCACTGTAACATACATGTTCTCAAACGTGCACAGCTGCGGGTCTGCCTCAGAGTGCTGTCTGCTCATCCTTAGCATCACACTAACCTGATGCGTTTCCTGAACACCATCACTTCTGCTTCATGGTGAAATGGCACATTTTGTGCTTTTAGAAACTAAATATCTGAGTGTGGAAAACTTGTTTCTGGTATAGCTGCATTTTCCGTTTCACAGCTCATTCTATCAACTGGTATTTTTGGACAAAATAGAGTTTCATCTGAATCTGAAGTTGAGACCGACGGTGTGTTGACGGTCTCGCTGTTAAACACTGCCCTCTGCTGGCTGAAACGGTTTTGCAGGTCTTTGTCAAATTATGGTATTATCTATACATACAAGTACAAAAATAAAAAAAAATGTTTTCGAAAATTTGTCATAATACATCAAAAAGTTGATCCTGAGTTTGTGGAGCACTGTGCATATGAATGTGTGACATCACTGGCGAACAGCCAATCACGAGCCTTGGTTAAAAGTTAAAGGTTTTGCTAAAGGTTAAGAGATTGAAGAATATGATGAATTTAAATGCATTTACAATGAAAAAAGTACTTGTTCATGAAAGAGGACAAATAAAAGAAATGATCTTGCTTTATCAGTGTAGTCACAAGTGAAACTTAAGTTAGTTTATATAGTTGTAAATATACAGCGATAGATTTGAAGGTCACGTAAGGTCACGTAGTCATTTTTAAAACGTTATCTATTGATTCTACAGCTTATTTATATTACATATGATCTGTATATATTAAAATAAATGATTTATAATAACTGTTAAACTAAAATTGCTTGTGTGTAATGGATTAATAATAATATAAATCATATAAAATAACAAAATTTTTGGTTTTGGCCAGACAATTTTTTTAGTAATAGTGACCTTTAATTTGGAGCAAGATAAACTGGGGGAGTGACTTTTTTGTGTCAGATGTGTCACTTTGCTCACATCTCATTGGTCCAATTTCAGTTTGAGATCTCTTCTCAGAACATAACCTGCCCTGGAGCAGGTCAGCCGTGGAGTGTAAGTTACTATAGCAATGAACGCAGCTAAAAGCCAAGCCACTTTCATAGTACCTAAAACCCAGGATTGGCGCAAACTAAACTGAAATGTACCTGGCTAGCCAGCTAATCCGGCTTCATGGTACAGGCCCCTGGTTCTGGATGTCACCAAACACTGCATATTTTAGGTGTCTCTTTAATCTGACACACCTGAATCAACTCAACAGCTCATTAACAGTGTCTCAATCTACTGAAATGGTTGTCAAATAAGGGAAACAACTAAAAATGTGCATTTTCAGGAGGCTGCCTTATCCAGGACTGATGACATCTGCTCTGAACCAGCCAACAGACCAAATGGTATTGTCACTTTTTTATTTAAACACTAAATATAAAGAGCAAACTTAATGTAGTTAACCAAGCCTGGGAAGTTCAGTTTTTGTATAGGCCTATAACTTGTTGTAGTAACTCAGTTCATATATCGTTGCTGTGCTGTTTCAGGTTTGAAACTAAATGAATGTTGGTCAAAATGACTGATATAACAAACAGAAAAGATGACAAAGCAAGACAACTGAACTTCACCTGATATTTCAGCTGTCAATATATTATATGTTGAATAAATTAGCAGACAGTAAGTTGACTCCTACTTTAAGCAACACTGATTTTATTGCATTAGATAAAAATGTGACATCAAACAAATTATGATTAAGCTTTTTTCACAACTTAATTTTGAGATACTTATATTTAACCAACTGCTCTGTCATTTTTTTGTGGATCTATGAGGCAAGTTTTCCTCCGATGTCCCAACAGAATAACCATCTGTGTTGTTCCTCATCTTAATAAACATGCAACATTTCTGCAAAGTTTGACAACCAGAAGGTAACCAAGACATTTGTCTTAGTTTTAACAATTTATGTTTAATTCGAGACCCAACAAATTTAATTTTGTAAGGTTTTAATTTATCAGTGTGCTTATGCTAGTATTTCTTTAAAACAAATGGTATTTGTTTTGATACTTTGTTACAACGATAATACATTTTTAATTGAGGCTTAAGTGTCTAAATACTTTTTTGGGCACTGCTTGTTTTCACATTCTTTAAAATAACCAAACTCAGACCTTTTCAAGTGGACCAAAAAATGAACAAAGTGACGCTCTTTGCATTCACATTTTCCATGCTCAATTAAAAATGGACTCTTTTGGTTTCATTTTAGTTGTGACATGGTCACTTGAATATTGTACTAATGATCATAATGTTTATTCTAATATTTTATTTTTAATGAGGCAATAGATGCTCTTGGTCCGACAGTATTAATATTTTGCAGCAAATGCTCAACCGTAAGCAAAAAGCACTACTGCACCAAAGATGTTCAATTAAAATATGAACACTTATTTCCAGTATTGGCATACTCCATTTGAATGTAATGTGATCATGAAATTAAGTGCAAAATGACAGCACGTAGTTGTTTACAATATACAGATCATGGAAAACTGGGGAAATGTCCAGAAATAATAATAATAAAGAATAATGGAAATGTCTTTGTAATTGCTGGTAAATATATTTTTTCCATTTATCCTACTGTTAAAACATTTGGGTCATTATTATTGTTTTAAACTTTATTCAGTAAGGATGCATTAAATTGATCAAAAGTGATAGTTAATGTTTAAGATTTATTTTACAAAAATGCTGTTCAAATAGTATATTTCACAATATTATTGAATTTACTATATACTTGATCAAATAAATTTAGCCTTTAATACTCTTATAATTCATAATCGTTCCAACCAAAAACTGCAGGTCATCCAAATATTTTATTGGTTAGAAACTATTTCTATCCAAGAAAAAGAGTAGGAACCCCATATACATCAGTGTGAAAGTGAGGCTTTTACTCTTCACTTACACGCAAAATTAAAAGTCAATAACCACAACATATTCAATTTTCAGGACCATTTAATATGAACTGCTTTAAATAAAGTGAGAACCATAAAAAAACAACAAAAATTATTAAACAACTGTACAATGCTGTACAAACCTTTACAAATGCATTGCGCATAATTTGATCTTCAAACATTGCGTACTCTGCACCATTTAATGTTCTTTAAGTATATCAGACAAAATATGAAAATGATTTATTTAACTGATGGTGCACCACAGGCTTTCCTAACAAAAGTCTTGCATTCCCAATATGAAACTACAAAGAAGAGGAGTTCTTAGGAACAAATTGTTCTGACACCGGACCAAACTCGTGGTTTGTAAAATCTAAAAGCTTTTCTTGATCAGAAAAATATATCTAAGCCATTAAAATCAGTGTTGTCAATTGCAGTCTGGCCCATCCCTGATTGTATGTATTCATCAAGATTCAATACGGAGTCATTAGTAGAAGAAGTGTACGTTAAAGTTGCTTCTGGAACCACAGTTGCTACAGAAGGATTTTGCTGCGTCTTCTCCGCATTCTGGCCATTGTTCAACATCTCAAGGAGCCCTGTGCTGTCAGGTGAGAGGTTAGTGACGGTCGTCGCAGGAGACAAAAGCTCAGCGAAGAACTGGTCATACGCTGGGCTGTCGTACGCTGCCGTACTCGAGGTGACCGAGTAGGGTGACGAGAGGGCCGTGCTGTCTGGTTTTGGTGCAGATTCTCCTGCACTTCCCAAAAGCTGGTTTAGTTTGGCCAGTTTCTTCTTCTTAGCCTTAAGCTTTTTCAGTAGCTTCAGCCTGAGGGCTTCTGTAGTGCTAATGGGCTGCTGGTTTGCCAAAAGGCTGGGATCCTTCTTAGATGCACCACATATGCCAGCAGGAAGGGTGACTTGTTTGTGCTGAGGTGCTACCGCAGGATTTGCAGTTTGCAGTGAATTTGGCAGTTTCTCGCTTAAGAAGCCACCGAACATGTCAGCTGGCTTTGCTGGCAGTGCTTCGTTGTCACATTTCAGAATGGGTTTTGGAGCAGGTGGAGGAAGACTTATTGGTGTCGACTGGAAGGAAGGATGGCGTTGAAGTAATGAGAATGCAAGCGGTGAAGGTGCATGTACTTGTGTAGCCACTGACGGTCTCACCACAACTGGATTAGAAACCGAAGAACATTCCTTCAAACCAGAGCTTTGGGGTTTTGAAGGTTGACAAACGGACTTAGAGATACAAGATGAACTAGATGTTACAGGAAGAGTGGGGAGAGCGGCCGGCACGACGGCTGGACTCTGAGGAATCTGAAGAGCCTCAGTGGCTTTGTTCTCATCAACCAGAGTGAGGGTCACGATGTCTGTATGTGACAGACCCTCAAAGGTGTCCAGTAATGTGGCGCTGCCGATGGATGTATCCAGAGCACCAACAGCAGTCGAGTCTCCCACGGTGAGCGCGCTGATGACACACGTGTCATTGACCACAGAGTCTGACAATTTGTGCGGGTGTTTATCTTCGACATTTGAGAGCGCCGAGGGAGCTGTCAGTGAGCAAACCTCTGAAGCTTGCTCTTTAGTTGAGTCTGATTCCCAGAAAACAACGTGAATTTCATTGGCAGGAAATGAAAACCTCTTGTGGATGATGCTGTGAGGGTGTTTCAAATCATCGAGTTCCAGCCATGACCCTAAAAGACAGAACATAAACATGAAAATGAACCACTTAAGTTTAAATTTGAAGCTAATTTTAATAGTTATTTAATAACAGCTGATCATTTTTAGTCGATAATTCATGGTGTCTTTGCTTATTTTTGGTAACATGCAAGTATAACTCAAGTGGAAAAAATCTTGTTTTTAGCAACAACAAAATAAATTCAAATTAATCATTGGCTAATGGGATTCAGAAGAACAACTACATACACTACCATTCAAAAGCTTAAATAAGAATTCAAAGTAAGAATTTTATGTTTCTGAAAGAAGTCACTTATGCTCACCAAGACTACATTTATTTGAGCAAAAATATATATATATTTTTTAAACTTAAATTTTATATATAAAACTTAAATTAAATACATTTCAAAATTTAAATCTATATTTAAAATGCAATATTTCAAAATGCAATTTATTCCTTTGGCAAAGCTGAATTTTCCACATCATTACTCCAGTCTTCAGTGCCACATGACAATGACTTCAGAAATCATTCTAATATGCCGAATTGGTGCTCAAGAAACATTTCCTCATTATTATTGTTTTGCTGCTTAATAATTTTGTGGAAACTGTGCTTAATGTTTTAACAGAACAGCATTTAATTAACATTATAAATGTCTTTACTGTCACTTTTGATCAATTTAATGTATCCTTGCTAAAAGTAAGGGGGAAAAACTCTAAACTTTCGAATGGTAGTGTGAATAGATCAGCTAATGAACTCACGAAATAAGACTCACCATTGCTCTGACGGATCCAAGTGGCAAAGTGCTTTAGATGCTTATTGTACTGGATAACAGTGCTAACATTGTAGTGTGCACCCTGGAACTCAAACGAGTATTTAGAGAGGTCTTTCCTGGGCAAGCCCTCCACAAAGTGCAGTGCAAACACAGAGGACAGCCTGCAAAAAAATGAACAAAGATAATAATCAACCAACCCCAAAGACCAACAGGTTAAATTGTGATGAAACAATGGTGATTTATAGCTATTCCAATACTTACTTTTCAAGCACCATTTTCCTCCTCTGGTTTTTACGGTTGCAATTACTGCACTGAGTGCGGTGGATGGCTTTTAATGGGTGCCAGTCATTCAGAATCTGCGTGAATGTTGTAAGAGTCTTCTCAACACTGCAAGACAAGAGGAAGGTTGTGTTACATACAATTACCTACTAAATTACCATGTATTTCATTTAATTATCAAATACAAATGATTTAAAATTACATGGCTAAAGCCTTTACCTGTTATTTAGAGTATAACTACAAGAAATGCACTTAAATTCCCAACGGACTGTGTGCTGGAAAAGCTCTTGAGCCCACTTGTCTGAGCGCAGAAGGAGAGGGAGAGCAAACACGGGTGTTTCCTCCTGACCTGTATGACAGACAAGATGTTCACTCAACACAAATGACAAGCAACAGATTGATATCAAATGGTTTTATGATTAGCTGTTGAACCATTTTACCAATTTCACACTTGAGTGTAGGCTGAAGGAGTTTGAAGATTGACAGACGGAGCGCAGACAGCTGCCGCTCTGCCTCACACAGGACACCAGCGGGGACTCTGGTTACCTCATCTGCAGAACAAAAAACAGGTGAGCTCTCCAGCATGTGAATGCAGACCTCTTCAGAAGTATTTTTTGGGCGAGGTAAATTTATAAAAAATGTTAACATACTGCATCAGTCTATGTTTAAAAGAGTGTTTTAACATATGTATACATGCATAATTAATTTAAATACCTTCAACTTAGGGCTGGGTGATATGGCCAAAAAATATTCACAATAATTTTTTTCATATCAGTCGATATCGATAATTATCACGATAAATGTCAAATCTTTATTTCTTTCAAGTTTAAAGCCAGAATTTTGCTCCAAAGTGAAAGTTGTAGAAACCAGACCATTAATTTTCCTTAAAATAAATTCTTATTTATTATTCTTATCTTAAAACAACTAATTTCTTAGTTGCTGCATGTTCTAATGAGTGATATTGTTTCAAATCAAGAAACAGGTTCTGGTTGCCTCATAATAATAATAATAATATTAGGGATGGGCGATATGGGCTTAAAAGTATATCACGATATTTCTGGTATTTTATTGCGATAACGATATCAATGACGATAATTCAGGGAATCCTGTTTCTTTAGAGAAAAGTATTATGTTTCCTATTTTTACTCAAAATAGGGTGTTGTGAACATTACTGAGTACATGTATTGACTGTTTAATTCATACTGGAAGCCGGAGGGCACCCTTGCGCAGAAACTCCACATATGTTTATCTGTGTTCTTCAATCTTGGGTATTTTTTTTATAAGGAAATTATATGTATAATGCAATGCTAATCGACATAGCCTTTATCACTGTATATAATACTATCATTCTGTAATATGAAACCATGTCTGGTCACAAAAAGAAGTTAATTCAAACACTCAACTATGTTATTAAGTTCATTTGGACAAAAAGCATGTCAATAAATTATATCTTTGTTGGACAACATGTTTGTAAACAGGCTCATACACATGCAAAACTGTATCACACACATGCTACTGTAGTACATTTATTCAGAACGATTTTTTGTGTGTGCACAGTACAGCCCTAACCAAACCAGTTCCAGACTGTAGAAGGAGCTCCTCATCAAGGTTATTATAGTTTTAATTTTTTTTAATTCGTTTTATTTTAATATCGTTTTCAAATTTGCTATGAAATTCAGTTTAGTTTTTATTTGTTTCATTAATATTTTTGTTAGTTTAGTTTTTTTTTTGTGCGCACATTTTTATTTAGTTTTATATAGTTAGTTTCAGTTTTAATTATAGTTTAGCAGAATCAACAGATCACTTCCAGAGTGAAGGCCAAAGAAAGACTTAGCATAATTTAACCTTAGTGAGGCAAACGTTTATAGCGACAAAATTAACCCATGCTGAGATTGATAGATGGTAAAAGAAGCCTATACAAATATACACCAAAGGATGCAAGCCTTTTTACTAAATAAATCTACACAAGTTGCACTTAATGTCATATCTAAATGGTGTGTTGAGATATTTAATATGAAAATAAACGTAGCCTAATTTGGTTATAGCCTATGTCTTTTTTCTTATTTAACCATATTGTAACTGTCGTGCCCTGCGCACTTTTCCGTGAACATCCGCGCATAAATCATAACTGGGACTAATGAAATTCAATAATAACGGCAATCGTAGGCCTATTTAAAGGCTCACATTTGAATATGTTATTTTCTTTATTTATGAAGAATTATAAGCGTGTGTATGATGTGATTTAGCCTTTGTATATTTATTTGTTCAAAAGTTTGGCAGAGATCACAAGGTAAGGTGCTATGGCAAGTTTTGTATTGTTTACAGAAAGGTGCGTTCTCATTTTTTTTCTTCTGTTAATTATCATGTTGCATATCTGTTTTTCTTCAAAACACCAACTTGCCTAATGATGGTTTGATTGCTTGTGTTATATGAGAAAATTAATAAGTTTGCCTACCTGATGTTGTAGATTAATGCGGGTGCGGTTCGGCTCGCGACTCGGGGTCTATATGTCAAACGGTTCTGGTCTGGTACAGAAATAAATTAGTGCTGCTGTGGGATAACGGGTCAGGTGTTCTGTTAAGTACTGCTGGTGCACGTTTACCAAACAGGACCCGTGCAGGACTGTGCTTTAAACCGCTTTGCGTCTCTCCGTCAGAGATGCGCCATTTACAGGTATTTCCCTACACCGCCACACAGCTCATACATTTTTCAGCCAAGGGGTGAGAACGTAATGATTACGAAAACGATAATTTATTTTTGTTAATTATTATTTTATTTCAGTTAGTTAATCAATAACTGTTGTTAGTTTCGTTTCGTTTTCATTTATCAAATATTTTGACATTTTTATTTTATTTCAGTTTATGAAATTGTTTTTTCATCAATCGTTTTTGTCTTAGTTTTATTTTTAGTTTACGAAAATAACCTTGCTCCTCATTTAGGATAAACTCCTCAATTGCACGTCCACCTTCAACAACTATATGTCAACAACTAGACTTTATCGTTATTATCGCGGGAAGACAAATTTTTATCGTGGGGAGAATTTTTAACGGTATATCGCAAACGATAAGATATCGCCCATCCCTAAATAATATCACTTTTTTTTGTCTCTTAGAAATGCACATTTGATAGTAGCTTGAGTAAGATGCAGAGGTACATTTTTGTTCATTATCAAAATCAGTAACATCTGTAAAAATTGTAGCAACCTCAGTTTTATATGGTTAAATTTATTCTGACCAAGTTTTTTTTGTTTTTTTTTATCAAGCATTGGTCTCCCATTGTAGCATACATTTAAATCATGATAAACAGTTAAAACCACACATATAACACCTCAATACCATGGTAAAAACCGTAGTCTAAAAACATTCAGTATAAATGCACATGCTATAGCTTAATCACAAATACATATTGTGAATATCCCACATTTCTGCCACAATACCATGGTGCAGTGAATGTTACTACAGTAAATCCATGGTAAATGATGGCGATGTGTAGATTGAAAAGCCTTATGACTGTCTTGTTGCACACAGTGTTTCTCCTGTTTGGCTCTAAACTAGTTTAAATCATGAATGCAAGCGCTTCATACTGAATCTCACAGCGCTGTTTAGTGCTCGCGTGACCGTCTCATCCGCGAGTAAATGCATCTGCTCTAGTGAGCTCGAGGGAAAAAAAAAAACAAAGCGGCACGAAACAGCGTGACTCATTTGAAATCGCGCCACACGGACCTTTTATCCGCTCGGATCAAAGTCAAACTGCCGCGCGGCGCAATTCAAATGAGTCAAGCTGTTTCGTTCCGCTTTTGGCACATAAACATTATATCGAACATTTATCGAGCTCTTCATATCGTTTTATCGAGGAAAATTATATTGCGATAATTATCGTTATCGAATTATCGCCCAGCCCTACTTCAACTATGTAATAAGTTTAAATACCTTTTATACTACACTAGTTAACATTTGAAGTGGATAAAAACCTTTCAAAGTTGTCCTAGAACCTAAAACCAAAATGTGTTCTTGTCTTAGGACAACTTTGAACTTTTTTGATCCACTTCAAATATTGACTACTGTATATTATGAAAAATAAATTATCAATTAATAATGTTATAAAATGTAATTTATAGTGCGCTGATATATAAATAAATACATTTAAGTTAATTAGTTTACAATTAACTTTTATATGTATTAAATGCAAAACGGTCACATGCTCAAAAAAATCAACAATCACTTCACGGACAGGAGAGACACACAGAGCCTGTGGCAAGCCATTCAGACCATCACTGACTACAAGTCCCCGCCTCAGGCCTGTGATGATGATCCATCCCTCCCCGATACACTCAACCACTTTTATTCACGGTTTGAAATGCAGAAAGACACACCTGCACAAAAACTGCCCACACCTCCCAACGACCAGGCGCTCTGTCTGTCTGCAGCCAACGTAAGAAATACCCTATCCAGGATTAACCCACGAAAGGCTGCGGGTCCTGACAACATACCTGGCCGTGTACTGAAAGACTGTGCTGCACAGCTGACGGATGTCTTAACAGATATCTTCAACACCTCGCTGAGCCAGGCAGTCGTCCCCACATGTCTAAAATCCACAACAATCATACCGGTACCAAATAAATCACCTGTTTCCCATTTAAACGACTACCGTCCCATAGCACTGACTCCAATCATGATGAAGTGCTTTGAGAGGTTAGTCATGCAAAAAATCAAAAACAGCCTCCCCAACACACTCGATCCGCTCCAGTTTGCATACCGTCCAAACCGCTCTACGGACGATGCAATATCCTCCACCCTCCACCTGGCTCTTACCCACCTAGAAAACAAAGACTCCTATGTTAGAATGCTGTTCATTGACTTCAGCTTGGCATTCAACACAATAATCCCACAACAGCTCATAAATAAACTAAACCTGCTGGGCCTTAACAATTCCCTCTGTAATTGGATCCTGGACTTTTTAACCGGAAGAACTCAGTCAGTCCGTGTCGGCCACAACACCTCGAGCACTACCACACTGAGCACAGGTGCCCCACAAGGCTGTGTGCTCAGCCCGCTGCTCTTCACGCTGCTGACCCACGACTGCACTGCCAAGTTCAGCTCCAACCACATCATCAAGTTTGCTGATGACACAACAGTGGTAGGTCTCATCAGCAACAACGATGAAACGCACTACAGAGAGGAAGTGGCACATGCTGGCTGAATGGTGTGTCGCTAACAATCTGTCCCTCAATGTGGAGAAGACAAAGGAGGTTGTGTTGGACTTCAGGAGGAGGAACTCCACTGACCACCCCCCACTGACCATCGACAGCTCGACTGTGGAGCGAGTCAGCAGCACTAAATTCCTGGGGGTGCACATCACGGAGGATCTCACCTGGACCACCAA
This sequence comes from Schizothorax lantsangensis, assembly GCA_027422415.1. NCBI lineage: Eukaryota > Metazoa > Chordata > Actinopteri > Cypriniformes > Cyprinidae > Schizothorax > Schizothorax lantsangensis. The sequence goes on along the minus strand of CM049856.1, from coordinate 21,155,726 downwards.
CACCATGTCACTCTCCAAGAAGGCACAACAGCGCCTACACTTTCTCCGCCGGCTGAAAAGAGCAAGTCTCCCACCACCCATCCTCACCACATTCTACAGGGGCACCATTGAGAGTGTGCTGACCAGCTGCATCACTGTCTGGTACGGGAACTGCAGTGCTGCTGACCGCAAGACCCTCCAGCGGACAGTGAACACGGCTGCAAAGATCATCGGTGCCCCTCTCCCATCCATCCTGGACATTTTCCTTGCACGATGCTCCAGCAAAACCAACAGCATCGTGAAGGACCCCACCCACCCCTCCCACAGTCTCTTCCAGCTCCTACCATCAGGAAGACGGTACCGGAGCATCAGAGCCCGCTCTGCCAGACTGCTCAACAGCTTTTTCCCCCAGGCTGTGAGAGCCCTGAACTCTGATCACCCCGCCCCCCTCTGAAACCCCATGCAAACCCCTACCTCCTGAAACATGGACCCCCCCCCTCTCCAAACACCCCCCAACCTTACCACACCAAAGAAAAAACTGAACTTTTTTTGTGCAATTCAAGTGTGCTACACACAGGTGAGTGGGCCTGTACAAACCACCTGTAGTAACACACTCTCCTCTATGCACTAGACACTTTTCCTAACACTGCTGTGTGTACACAATCCCACAAAAGACTCAGCAATATATGTATGTTTACATGCTCATGCACTACAAATCATCTTGTACTGTTCCCCAGCCAGCTGCTGACTCACAATGTTTCTCTCTGCACATGTACAGTATTTATGTGAAGCATTCGCATAGTTTGTATTTTTTATCTTTATCTTTAATTGTATAGGGTAAACATTTATATATAGTATACTTAGTCAAAATCTGTCAGTAGGTTAGTTGTGTATAGGTTTATAGTGTTTTACTTCATTGTTGTATGTCTGTATTTATGTAGCACCGTGGACCTGTGAGGCACGACATTTCATTCCACTGTATGTCCCCACATGTAGCGGAATGACAAAGCTCAACTTGACTTGTATTAAATAATTTTTTTTAATTTTTTTTTACATTAGATCTTTTTTTGCGTGTTAATATATGAATACAAATAAAGTTAAATAACTTAGAAATCACATATGAATTCATAATTACAAAATTTTAATTTATAAATGATTTTCAATTTACTTCAATATGCACACAGTATAAAGGTATATATTATGTAAAGGTATATATTAAATATTATAATGTTTAATTTAAGAGTTTTTTTTGTACATTTAAGCTTAAATCAATGTTAACAAAAAATATATAATTATCATTTAAAATTACACTTAAACATGAATACATAATAATAATTAATTTATAAATTACTTTTATAATACATTATTCTAAAGAATAATACATTTTCAACATTTGAATGTTTAATTCTGTATTAATATTAAAACTACATTTATAATTATGGTGTTAATGTTAGTAAATAATATAAATTTACTTTGTAAATGACTTACAATTAAACAAGCATAAATAAATAATGCTAATAAAATAAACACTAATAAAAAATGTAGAGCCCTGGAAGGGTTTGCTTTCTCTTACCTTCACACTGTTGCTCCTTGGATTTCAGATAGGAACATGTCTTATCATACGTGGAGCAAAGGTTCCAGACAGCAGAGCTGCAGGAAGGCACTGATGTCAACTTGTCAGTCAGCTTTACATTCTGACACGGAGTCTCTCTGATGGTCCTGCAGTTCACAAGCATTGCCAACAACGAATCCAACCAACACAAGTTGTCCTCATTTTTCCAGAAGAGATGAAGTTTCACAGGAACCAGCTCTGATGATTCCACATCTACATCCATTCCAATGATCTCCTCGACCTCATCTTGAGTACTAGAAACACTATCATCCTTGTCACACAAATCTAAATCCTCATGGGTGGCAGCAGCAGGTAGATCTTCAGGATGTTGTTCCTCAGTGCCATTAATAGAGTCAGTGTTTCCAAGTATTGATTGTTCATCGGTAAACATTTGTGTTTCGACAGTGTCATCTGGAAGAGTGCCGTCATTGACATCAGCACCACATGGCTCAGGAACATCAGACAAAACGCCCAGTTTCTCCTCTCTTGATCGCTTTGAAGGGGAGGAAGCGTCATCCACATCGGACAGGGAAGAAATGTTCCTCTTACATCCATCTTTAGACAAGCCAGCACGCACATCTTCCAGTGATCTACTAACCAATGGGTAAAGGCACTGCAAAGCAACAGAAAAACACGACAATCTCAATGGCCAATCAGTCTTCTTTACAAAGAGTCACAAGCATTTAATACTACGACAAATATCATTTTATCAATATTGATAGCTTAAAAACAATTGAGTGAATCTCACAAACATGTTCAGCTTGTATCTCACCCCAAAATCAAAAGGACAAACTATGTTTTGCAGTAAGAAAATAAAGCCTAATTTTAGGATGGATTTTTTTTTTTGCAAACATTTGCAACTTCCTCCTGAAAAGGTAATTAATGTAATAGTCAAATTATTTTCATGACAAATTAAGCACATTTGCCCTCAAATTTCTCTTTTTTTTTTTTTTATTACATTTTAACTGGAATGTGCACAGGCGTTTTACCTTTGATTTTATTAATTCATTATTATTTTCAATGGTGATTCTTATTAGATACTAGGGCTGGGCGACATATCTCATGCGATATGCATGCGCATCTCATCAGTAAAGCCAGTTCCTTGATTAGCGCTAAATCTCCATCACCTGTTTTCAAATGGAGCAGCATTTAATACACAGAGCCATAGATCACTGACAAGCTACGCAATATCACATTCATATCGAAGGCGATTCAACTGCGATAATGAACGCGATATTGCGTAGCTTGTCAGTGATCTACGGCTCTGTGTATTAAATGCCGCTCCATTTGAAAACAGGTGATGGAGATTAACCGTGAATTAGTTATAATTGATAATACATGGTTAAAAAACCTACAGAGTAATAATTCAAATAAAAATGAATGTGTTCATCAGTAGTTGATGCTATGTTGAAACCCTTCTTAAACCTGAAATGATTTTTTCAGTGGTCAAATGCTGTCGCCACCTGACTAATGACTGCACTTTGTGTGAATGTCCACAAAATTGGACTATATATACATATATAATACGTATATAATTGGTAGGCTATTTTAGAAATGAAAATTTAAAAGGTGAAAAAGAGAAATTGGGGAGAATCAATGAATTGTGAATTTATTGCTATTGTGTGAATAATATGTAATCAAGTAATCCATAAAAAAGTAACTGTAGTCTGATTAAGAGTATTTTAAAATGTAATTTACTCTAATTACAAGTACTTAATTTTTGGAATCAGATTACATGTAATCAGTTACTACCCAGGTCTGTTGACAGGTTGTGAAATTCATTGGGCTAATCATTGAAGTGTCAGCATTTCCTGACAAACAAGGAAAAAACAACAGACTACTCACCACTGGATTTGTACAGAGCATAACAGTCTCCTCCAGGTTAACAGCATAAAAGCGGAGGGCATTTTTCTGACCTTTTGCAAAGCACCAAGGACAGTTCCCTGGTGAGGCATTTCTGTCTTCACACTGTAAACAAACAAAACCATATATGAGAAATCACAACTACTCAACACAGAAAATGTAAGACCCATAACACAATTATAAACAATTAGTGTACAGTACACAACTGAAGTGCTTTTATGAGTATTCTTTCGCCTTTTACACAGATTTCCGTGGTTTTTTCTCGTTTGAGGTGGGGATTCAATTCCATACAATACAAACTAAATTTGAGCGGAGCTTTGCACGAGTGACAGAGGGAGAGAACTGAGCATAACTGACTTTTCCCAAATACCCCACCACCGCTGGGGTCGGAGCCCCTATACCAGTGCCTTCGCCGTTCATTCTCATGCCACTGAGGTTTCCGTTCTTTGTTGAGTCCTGCTGCCATAAACTTGACATAACCGTGACACCTGGCTCACCGCCTGAACGCGCTGCAGTGAGAAAGAAGAACTCATTTCTGAGACATCAACTGACCCATTCCGGGCTGATACACATAAAACAAACATCTCAAACTAGATTCGCGTTCCCATACTAGTGCTTGGAAGTCAGTAAGAGAACAGTTCTGGCTTAGTTTAGATACAGTATACAAATATAGGTGAGACAGCAGACCAACCCAATTTAGTATGCAAATGCACTATTGCTTACGGTTAGGTCTTGAATGCTAAACATCCCATAAACCTAAGTAAACATCACATAATATTAAACATTATCTATAATTTCTTAAAGTTGAATAACGTTACACACAAAAATCAGAAATATGGAAAATGTGAATGGAGTCTCTGTTAAACTCTTTAAAACAATGGCAGAAGTAAAGCATACCTTAACCTGAATGCTAAAGGAATAACAACATTTACTGCTTCGCAAATACGGTAATAATTACTGACATGCAAATTAATTAATTTGTTTGCAATTAATAACGTTACTGTTTTCTTACTGACAACTGAGTTTTGTATAAACGTAACGTTAGCTGTAATGTTAAATATACAAGACGTTGAAAGTGACCCGTTATGTAAAAAATACATATAAAGCAGTTAGATATTTAGATATATCTTTGTTGACCACGATCAGGCGCGAACAACCAGTGAGCGGACCAGAAGACAAGCGCCCAAAACCTTAAAAATTGCATTCACAACCGATTTCCCAGGTGCACATCATCTGCACCAACACATACCTCGAAACCGGATCGAATGTGGAGAAACTCCAAACTGGATTTTACACACGCATTAGGTAATTCCAGCACGCCGGTAGGAGACATTTCCATGTGCATGTGCATGCTCTCCGTCGTACTCTCAACGTACTACTTCCGGTTTCGTTGGCGCAAGCAATAAAGTTTTTACAAAGATTCACTTACAGCACAAGAGCGCCATCACCCGGATTGTCTGCGTGCATTGAACATACTGTCTGAAATTAAATTAGCATCAACACCATCAAAACACTCAAATCTAAACTATAATTAACAGTAGATACACAGACAGGCAGAAACGTGTTAAATGAGATAGAAATTATTTAGAATCCTAAATGTGTATAGCCTACATAATGGTCTAAATAACGCGATTTAGATTTTAAAACTCATTTAATAATTTAATATATTGCTACCCACAATCTCTCTCTAACTCTGTATTTACACGAACGCACGGAGAGAGTAAATACAATATAAAATACATTTCCCAAATAGGGAAAATAGCCTAGATACGAAAATGTATAAATTAATTTTCATAAGCTTTAGCAGTTCAGTTTTCATATTTGAAATAAAGATGGAGTTTCAAATCAAAGTAAGGTCATATGGATATCTGATCATACAGCATAGTTGTTCTGTTCAATTTAAAGTCGAAACGAGGCTTAATAAAGTTAACGGTTTCTATCTGGGGTGTTACAGAACCCACTTTTATCATAAATGGCATATAAGTATCTGTTAGTGCTTCCATTTCCTTGATGATACCTATGAAATATTTGGTAATTTTTTTATTTATTATTATTTTATTTAAAATAGGCTACTTTATGTATGGTGATAGTTATTGTCACGTCGATTGAATTAAACCGACCAGGAGTCATTAGATGTATTTACTGTGGTCTGACAGCACGCACTTTTTTTCTGTTACACTTTTTTAAATTGTGATATTTGAACAAACGTAGCCTATAAATTCCACATAAATACCGATATGAAAAATAAAAAAACTGTACCCAAAAAAGTAAATATAATAAACATGTCCGTATAAAGCATATCTAATCGATAATACCTTTTCAAGTACTGAAGTGTGTGCTCAGTGTGACACGTGCTCGAGCGGCGAAGCGCCTGTATTGAGCTACAGCTGCTCTCTTATGAAACAATAGAAGGCTATATGAGCATCAATTTCCCATCAGGCTCCCTCGGCGGTGTATCTGCTGCCCCCAGTCCCACACAATACGAATTTGCATAATTTTTCCAAGATTTAGTCATTAACATGCATAGGCTCCTGTTCTTGCGTGTGTTTATGTATGAAAATAATTTGGTTTCTAATTATGGTCTAAATAGTAATGCATATGTTAAAATATTGCTGCCTTTATTTTCAGAGCAACAATAACTACAATGTTGTGGCACTTTTTTATTTCTAAGATAGATAGATAGATAGATAGATAGATAGATAGATAGATAGATAGATATTGAAAAAATATCAAGAGCAAATTAATAAGAATTATTGTGCACCATCATTGCTTTTCTTTAATTCCAGTCCACACTATCTATATTTTATCTGCTAAAATTACTACTGTAATTATAAAATTTAAGTAAATATATCAGTGTTCGGACTAATCTAAATGCTATGATATCGAGATTAATGTTTTGAGAGTGTTAATTTAACACCCAGAATACAAAAAACCTTTAGTTGTCCGGAGGTCCTGCCATTTAATTATTCAAATCAAGGACTCACTAACAATCTGCAGAACAGCTCCTTTGACGTTGTCACATCAAATCATCTCGAAACTTTGTCATTAATCAACATTTAATACTCAAAAACGAATCCCACCGATTAAGCCACTTTAATAAATATTGCTCATAATTGCATATTTTGGTTAAAATCTGACTTGGATGTTCATAGTGTTTGATCTCAGCGGGGCATCAGTCGGACCCAGCACTCTTTCATTCAGCGTTTCGCACCTCACAGAAACGCGGACACTCCACATTGATTCAGTACTCCGCGTGGAACACATAAAACACAGTACTACTACAGCCAACACAGTACACACAGCCTTTGCTTTAAGCGGAGACAAGAAACACACACATACACTCCGTATTTTGTATTAACCCGCCATTTAAAACACTCGTGACGTTTCACAAAAGGCAGCCAATCGCAGGGCGACTGTTATTAGGACAATGGAAAGCGCTCAGCCAATCGCAGGAGTGTTTGCCGTGGTGGCAGCCAATGGCATGGAAGCCCTATTGAGAGTAATGCTAGAGGGTTGAGAGAGCAGACTACTGCGTAGGGCTATTACATCCACATACAGCCATTGCAGTACATTCACTATCCAGACAAGACAGTGGAAAGTGTCAGCTTGTAGACATTTCAAAGTGTGGGGTAAGTACAAAAATTTAGAGAAAAGGACAGGAAACCATACGGAATTAAAATTTAGCTTGTAAAAGAGCTATTTTAATGGCGGGGGGATTTTTGTGAAACGTTAAAAATGAGGGTATTATCCCTTCATAATGAAAATGAGAATAACCTTAGCTTTTTAATTTCATTTGTCTTGATGTACGCCTTAAAATTCCACGGAAAATAGTCGGTTTTATTCGAGTGGTTGAAAGACTGAAAATGTGAAGAAAAAAAAATATTCAGTCTATTCGAAATGTAACGTTAAGCGGACTAGGTGACAGAATTGCGTACAAACAAGGTCTATGGACGGTGATAGTGCCAGCAAACAGCCATTGCAGCGCTCTACAAGGGATGTCTGTCAGAAGAACTATGAGAAATTATAAGAAAGAAAAAAAGCAGACTAACGAAAAAATTAAAGCACAACGCCATTGTTATGTGTGTGGATTTATACGCTCGGTGATATTGAAATGACAGAGATACGGGCGAAAAGAAATCACCTCAGGAGCTGCGCTTTACTGTAATGGCTGACTGTACTCGCATAGGAAACAAGGCAAATCCTCAGAGCCATAGACAGGCGCAGTTCGCTTCAACTTTTTCAAATCGTGTTTTCTACCCCGCCGAGCTCAAAGTACGCGTTTTTCGAGGCGGAAAATAAAAATTCAATCTTTCGTCGTTCCAACTCGCGTATTTTGACATTTTTCCGTGCATGAGAAGGGTGTTAAATTAAGAGTTGAAGTGAGGTAGGTAATGCGGTCGCGCGGCTCCCCCTTATTGCAAAGCAGTGTAATGGCTGAGCGCTGACACAAAGAGAAGGAGCCATATTCTCAGTGTTAGTGCATGAAGACAAGCGGCCATTGCGAGCCCAGCAGCCCACAGCAAACTCTGCACAGCACAGACCCAATGTATTACTATACACCAGGCAAATGCACTGGGCTTTTTGCGAAGGAAACAATTTTCGATCAGGAAAACCGACCGCGCCGTTTGTTTGTCGTGTCCAAAAGCGAGCAGGAAGGCGGATGGAGACATTTTAGGGGGACTTTCTTTCATGAGGAAGGCTTTCTCACAAAATGGAAGAAGAAATATTGCTGTCGTTGTTGACCTCCTTTCCTTCAGCGAGACAAGAGTGTGCGCCATTGCTATTTGAACGGTAACTTACATAGAGAGAAATGGCTCTTTTCAACGCAGAATACGGCGAAAGTGAACTCGATTATTAAGACATTTTATAAGTTTTGCGATATCGCGCGTACTTTGGCACATAGAAGAACTTTAATTAACCAACTTATTTACACAGTTTTAAACCTTTTTAACTTTGAAAAAATACGGTTTTGGAAAGTTTGAGAATTTAGAACAACATTTTAAGGTTTCAAAAGTGAACAAGACTTTTTATTTTTAAAAGCACTATTATGGAAAGTCTTTTCTCGTGTTATGTTTACATAATAAAACGTAATTTTCGTCGCGAAGATAAACAACGCGCCTTGTAAATATTAACGTTAAATATTTGTCAAATTAAATAGTTAAAAGATAGTGTTGGTGTTCATGTTATCATGCCAAAAGAAAAAAATTGCCGGTCGAGTTAATTCTAAATAGTATAGAGCAACAAATTTAAATATTATATTTGGGAAGTAGAATTTAATGATAATTAATTTAATGATTAAATTTCTTAATACATTTCAGGATATTCAGGCAAAGATGGGGAAGGATCCAACAAAACCAAGAGGCAAAATGTCCTCTTACGCATACTTTGTCCAGACCTGCCGAGAGGAGCATAAGAAGAAACACCCTGAGGCGTCGGTCAACTTCTCTGAGTTTTCCAAAAAGTGCTCCGAGCGATGGAAGGTCAGTCACACCTTTCGTTTACATTGTGTCAATGCCCTTTCACTCTTTTCCCAACAATGATTTTTTTTCTTCCCTTCCTCAGACTATGTCAGCCAAGGAAAAAGGGAAGTTTGAAGATATGGCCAAACAAGACAAGGTCCGTTACGAGAGGGAGATGAAAAACTACATTCCACCCAAAGGCGAGAAGAAAAAGAGGTTTAAGGACCCCAATGCTCCTAAGAGACCCCCGTAAGCATCTCACTTGTTCATGAAGATGCGTTGGCATTTGTGATGTAAAGTTTATATATATTTTTTTATACTCTGTTCCACCAAAGGTCTGCCTTCTTCGTTTTCTGCGCCGATTTCCGACCCAAGGTGAAGGAAGAGACCCCGGGTCTGTCCATTGGAGATGTGGCCAAGAAACTGGGTGAGAGGTGGAACAAAATATCAGCTGAGGAGAAGCAGCCATATGAGAAGAAGGCAGCCAAGCTGAAGGAGAAGTACGAGAAGGTGAGAAAGGATGCCATGACTAATTAGCATCATGATGATTATGAATATACTGAAAAACAACCATAATAGCATTTGATGTATTGAAGAAGTTTCCTGTCTAAAAAAAAAAAATTAAATAATAATTTTCCTTTTAGGACATCGCCGCCTATCGCTCTAAAGGCAAAGTGGGAGGAGGTGCAGCCAAAGCCCCTTCCAAGCCAGAGAAGGCTAACGATGAAGATGACGAAGACGATGATGATGAGGAGGATGACGATGATGAGGAAGAGGATGACGACGAGTAGATAAATAAAATTTAGAGCTTAGTTTGTTGTCTATAAAGCATTTAACCCCCCTGTACACTTTACTGAGGCCATAAAATGGGTAAAAGAAATAAACAAACAAAACAAAAAACCTGCAAGAAAAAAAATTCAAAAAGGCTGTGTATATGATATGTTTTTAAGCTGTACAGTTTCTTTTTTTTCCTTTTTTTGTATAGTTAACACTACAGAAGTGTCATCTGTGTTTGTCTGGATGCCCCAACCCTTAATTTAGTTCTTAGTTTAATTTCTTAAAGATGGTTCCAACACCACTATCCTTGCCCGGTACAGTTAAAAACAATTGGGGTTGTAAAATTGTCTTTGGGTCAATGGAGTTTTAGACGTGTGCAGCACACAACCTAGTTTCATGTGAGGTTGTAGTTCATATCTTAATGTACTTTTGTTTGTTTACTCTTTTTCCAGATCAAATATTATCATCATTAGCACATCGCCGTATCAAAGTTATTTGACTGTATTTTGAATACCACTGTAATTGCAGAAATTATTAAAAATGTAATTGTTTTGTTCTCGTTTGCTTCTGACGTCAATAAACTTTTTTTTTTTAAATGAAGTTGCTTTCACTTTTTTCATAGCAGTAGATTTAATTGTGAAAACTCAAAGGAACTCATTGGATTAAACTTAAAATGTAAGTGAATTTATCTAAAATATTTTTTTTAGTAACGATTAGATAAATACATTTTGTATATAACACAACTCTTCTAATACTGAAGGTAGTGTTGTACTTGAGACCGGTCTTAAGACCATTTTTTGATGGTCTTGTCTTGGTCTCAGACTAAAGCCCAATTTATACTTCTGTGTCAGAGAGGACTCAGGATTTTGTTTCTAGACCGGTCAAGACCACAACTGCGGGGATATCACTAAATTGTCTGATTTATTTACAACCATCATTAATGTGATTGGATGAAAAACTTCCTGCTTCAAATGCAATCAATAACTAATTAAATAACAAAAATAAATCATTTGATTTATACCACTGGATCTCAAACTGTTTGACTTCACTGCCCCCCTATTGTCCACAACATTATTTGAAGGCCCCCTTCCACTCACCCAAAATATTTAGAGTTTAGCATGACTAGACAGATGTATATTCATTATAAAAATAACCAAATACTAAGAGATTTTTACCTGTTTTAGTTAATTTTAATGCTTGTTTTGTTTTATTTAAAAAAATTAAGTCATCTTGAGGGCCCCTTGGAAGTGTTGAGGCCCATAGTGGGCCCCGGCCCCTGGCTGAGAACAAATGATTTATACTGTTATGCCAGGTCAGAAATTATTGAGGCACTGTGTCAAAAATGTCACCAAATTGAATACATACACCCACAAAATTCAAGATATTGTTGCAAAAACTTGAGAGTATAAGTGCTTGACTGTATGAGATGTGGATTTTTATATTATAATATGATATAATTAAGCAATATCACAAGAGCAAGAGAACTGTTTTAAAAATATATATATTTATTTTATAAAAAGTATGCAGTAAACAATTTTTAACATTATTCTCAACATTATTTATGCATTTGTAATTGTACCAATTCAGATGCAGCTTCTGTGCCACCACTGCAGTGCAAAGATGAGTTTTGTTTCTTGACTCGGTCTCGACCTGTCTTGGTCTTGGTCTTGGTCTTGGTCTTGTCTTGGTCTCAACACACAATTGTCTTGGTCTCGGATTAGGTGGTCTTGGCTTCAACACTAACTGAAGGTGAATGGAAGGATTTATGGGTTTGTCATGTCTACTCTTGTTCATGTCAAAGATCACATTATAAATTATTTAGGTAAACACATTAACAGAAGAGCTTCATGTACCAACATTAACATTTTTATTACTAATTTAAAGCTATTTTTATTACCCAAGACAACGTGATTTCAAGCTCAATTATTTTTATGGCTATATTGATTTTCTTTTCAAAATCATCAGCACCATTTTATTATATTGATTGATTATGTTTTTATTCGGGCAGTAGATTTGAATGTATGGTTTCAGTTCACCAACCAGTGAGTCGGTTTTAGGCCTTCGTGTTTTTCTAAAATAATGACATGAATGTGTCATCAGATGAAAATCTCGATTAATCTGAGCCACCTGCTGTTCATCTGGTTAAACTGCATATATTACAGCTGTTTACAGCGCCATCGTATGGTCATTCTGTGTACTGTCATATGTTTATACAGGCCATGACGCTTCAGATTATTATAGATCAGCAACTCTCCATCCATGGCATTATGTTCATGCCCTAATTTTTAGCTTTGAGCATTTTCAGTGGTTAATATACTGCCGTCCTTCTGCTACTGCGGACGGAATGGACTTTATTTAGTTTTTAACTGTATTCTTAAGTAAAGAAAGATGTTTTAATTACAAATTAAATACAAAAAAATAAATAAAATAATTAAGTATATTTTGGTATAATGATAAAGGCCAAATATGCAGACCACTAAACGACTTTCCAATAGCCCCGTTCGTCATCATGAATTGTTCATTCTTTTAACTGGTATTTCATAGAAGAAACCGGGGCTAGTTGTCAAATTTTTCCTGCAGTGAATATTTATCAATAACGTTACTTATTTTTCTGTATAGTCGTGGCTACAAAGACAATAACATAAAAATTACACATTTATGGAATTAACTATTAATATATAGTTCATTTGAAATTTTGAATCAAACCCTTAAAGTTACCTTATCCTTACAGATAGATATAACTCGTGTGACAACTAGCCCCGGTCAGTTTATAATAAAGCAGGTTGAGTTGTATTTGTCCAGACCCCGCCCACAACACATGCATTCATTCATTAGTCAGTCAGCGTCTTTTCGCGGCCATGGCAACATCAGTGGGTAACGGACTGTGGGCCAGTCGAACCTAAAAGTGCCTCGCATAAAGGTAAGACATTTACCTATTTCCATGAAAACGTAGAATTAAATGCAGAACACATCTATCATATCACATGTTCTTAGTTAGATTCATAAACTAACAAGTGAACTTCATATTTTGTTTCCTTGCAAATCCTTTTTGTTATCGCTGGCCTAAATCTTAAGCGTCTTGCACTGTTGCCTTATGGGTAATGTAGTTTCTTAGTGCAATGTTCAGTATTTGTCTGTACTTAAAAGCAAATGGAGAAAAACTACAAATCCCGTGTAAAGGAAAAATCAAGAGCGTTGACGTTTGGGCTGTTTTTACATACAAACGCGACATCATTTTGTAGATATAAATGATTGTATGCTATTTGAATGATGGATTTTCAGGTAGGTTAGTTTTTGTTAAAAGAAAAGAAGAAAGACATGGGATGCAAACAATTTGAGGCATCTTGAACGGTATTTACTATGTGCTTCACGTCAAGTGTCCGACAAACGAAATGGTCTTATTTTTGGCAGCCCCTCTGTGGTCAGGGCAAAGGTTAATGAACCAAAGTTTAGTATTGCAGTAACAGAAACTACAGCTTTGTATCCAAACCCGTAGAGAAATCCTCTCATTGTGTTTGTTATCAGTGAATCCACACACAGTGATTCTATCAGTTAAAATAGACCCGATAAGCATGGAGTGTTTTAGTTATTTAATATTCTGTCACTGAATTTGAAACAATTCCCATAATTAGGGCAGGAGAGAGAGAGAAAACATTTCACAGAGGCCTGATTGGGAAAAAAACGTATGAATGCTACCTTTAATTTAACTTATGAACATCGAAACCTTTAATTTAAAATTTGTATAATAAGAACTATTATCTTTATGGTCTCTATAATAAAAATATTTATTTAAAATAACATAATTGTAAGAAAAGGCCTATTTCGTCTTGGCCCATTTTATCTACTTCCATCAGTTTAAATACATCATATCCTCCTGAGACACAGAAAAAAAAGCTTTGTGGATTTAGTATTTTCTCATGTTATTACATTGTTTAGAGCATAGTAAAAAAAAAAGGTAAAATAACATTTTTGAAAAATATTTTATTCATATGTTATGCAATGCCATCTGTAGAGGACACCAGGACTCAGTTTTTCTAAAGAATAAAACGACATGAAAAGGCAAAAAATAAATAAAAAAAATCACCAATCAATTTTTAGGATTCAGGATTTTTATGCCAAACTTTGTATAAGGATGATTCTCAACTGTTATAAAAGACATAACAGAATGATTTGATTTACCATTTTGCTTTATGCAATATGTGTGTAAAATTTCCATAAACTGGTTTTCCCATTAAACACAGTCTATACACTGTATCTAATTTGCATATTAATGTGCTGTTGGGACAGCATGTTAAAAAAAGAAGTATAATAATTGGCCAGATTTTCATAATAATATCTCATATTTCATAAGAATGTTGATTATATAATTTATTTTGCTATTCAATTGTTATAAAACCTCCCAAAATGTGTAATAAACATGCTTTTAGTCCTGGTGTCCTCTACAGTGGACATGTATGAAATGATGTCCTGTTTTATAACAGAAAGTCATATTTTGATTTGAAACCCCATAACATTTTCCTGAGATGTTGATTTATGACAAACAATTAGAAAAGGAATCAAATTTAAATGATAATTACAAATATTTCCATAAGGATGTACAATTGTATCACTAAATTAATGTCAGCCATCTTTAAAGACCAAGGAGAGGGAGTGGTCATGGTGAAACTTCCAAACATGTGACATGTAAGATCTTAGAGAAATTCACTAAAATATAATGTCCACTACAGAGAAAAAACTCCATAGATGGGTCTCAGGAGGATATTTATGTTGTTTGAATGCCCATACACACACTTTCAACTTCCATACACTCATGCCAACTTTATTGTTATCTATTATCAGTAAAAAAAGTAATACAGTTACACACAAAACTTCTATTTAAAATTTTTAATGAATAATTAAACCTCTGAATACATTTTAAATAGAAATCTTCACTTATTCTACATACATGGTTCACACAGAATACTAACAATGAATTGAATGAGCTTTAGTAAAGGGAGTTGTTTTTTAATGTTATAAATATTTCTCTTTCTAACACCCACAAACACAACTCATTCTTTCTGAAGGTTTCGCTGTACAGGTTCCCTGGAGCATTTTACTTGGAAAAAAATGGTTCTGACACAGAGGGGGATTTCTGAAAGAATAGCTCTTTAAATAGCTCCTGGGTTTTATTTTGTTACATATTTTAAACAAAACTGTAGAAGAGATCTGGTAATGCGCAGAGACATTTTAATGCAGCTCTGTATGATTTGTCAGAAAGTCATTCGCTGTACCCGACTTCACCCCTCTTCTGTTACTATCTCTATAAATGTTTGATTTAGCTCTGCATCATCTTATCAGCCTCTCTGTTCTTTGACATGTTTAGGACTCATGGCCTTCAATCACCAGCATCTCTGATGACTCTGTGAACTCAGATCACACTGAAGCGCTGAAGCAACGTTCCGTTTGATTTCTTCCTCATCATGAATCTGACTGAGATTTGCGACAACGCTAAGAAAGGAAGAGAATATGCACTACTGGGGAATTATGACTCATCTATGGTGTATTATCAAGGTGTTATACAACAGATCCATAAGCACTGTCAGTCCCTCAGAGATCCTGCTCTGAAAGTCAAATGGCAACAAGTAAGGCGCTCATATACTGTAGGATTCAATCTGATATGTACTTATTTATAGTGCTGTGAATTATATATGCTTGTACAGGTATTAGCCAAAGAGTATAGTGGTGTTGGTACAGTATATGTACTCTCAAACCAGTGCTGGTTTTTTCCCTTCTCTGAGCCCAGGTTCGGCAGGAACTGGCAGAGGAATATGAGCAGGTGAAAAGCCTCGTAAACACCCTGGAGAGTTTCAAGGTGGACAAACCCGTTGATTTCCCCAACCCTCTGCCTGAAGAGAGCCCAAGGGACCCTGCTGTCTGGCCTCCCCCAACCCCAGCGGAGCACAGGTAGAATAGGCAGCTGATTACATAAAGCCCTGAGGAGTTCTGTCAGCTGCAGAGCATGTCACACGTCTCCCATCTTCATGCTGTCACTGCTGTGTTCACTCATGCGTCGTCATACAGCACAAAATGGAATTAGCTCAGTGAAAACACATTCACACATTTTGCTGTGTTTTATATTTTTATTTTATTTAAAAAATTGTCTGCTATTGAAATGTTATTTTAATAATTTAGATATACAGTACTGGTCTGGTTTTCACAAATATACTGAGCAGCAATTTTTTTTTAAATGTTTTTGGAAAGAAGTCTTGTATGCGCACCATGTTTCATATAGTATTATCAATGCTGAAAACAGTTGTGCTGCTGCTGCTTATTTTTTTTCAGGATTCTTTGATGAAAGTTCTAAAGAACAGCATTTATTTAACCCGAATAACGCATTCAGGTCTGTTTTGACCTGGAAGAGATACATAAAAATGCATATTTTTTTGTAAGTGAACAAAAATTTACAAATGCTCTCTTATAATACACATAATTTATTTATTTACTTTTTGATTTTTTTACAATTTGTGTCATGTTGGACCTTGGTATGTATTGAGTAGGTACTCTTGACAAAATTATCTATGAAGTTATATTAGTGTCAAATGTCTTTTTTTCTGAATTTTGTTGATAAACATCAATAAGTACGCTAATTGACTAGCCATTGCAGCATGATAACGGATTTCTTTTTCATCTGAAAGTGAAGGTTTATGTAAGTAAAATGAATTTATTTAGTTTAAAAACCTTTCAGAGTATTATTTATGTTGTTTTGATGTTGTTTTGTTAGAAATAAATGTAGGATTCGTAAATTAGTTTCAAGCAATCATGAGTTTAAGCTATTTAATTAAAGGTATTGAATTAAATTACATTCATTCCAATGGGGTTAATACTGGTAATGTGTAATTTAAATTTTCAAAGAATTTCTCAATTTTGTTTTGTTAATAAAAAAAGCAGTAAATGCAGGAATAACATTCATTTTCACTCTTTAAGAAGTTGTTGCTGGTCTAATATAATGTTGTTTTAGTTGTAAAAAAAATATTAAGCTAAGACTGTTTTATAAAATATCGATTCTTCAAATGCAAAAATAGTATATAGGTTTTTAATGCATTATGAGATTTAAAACTGAAATATTTTGTAAAGTTATAAATATCTGTGCTGTCACTTTTGACCAATTTAATGCATCCTTGCATCCTATGTATTATATAGATACTATATAAATCTATAAATTACTAATTGGTTTACAAGTCACCAAAAAAAGCCAGTCAGAATATGTGCATATGTGGTCACATGGTCCAGATGCCCCATGATATCACTCTTGTCTGGTCATAGGGGACCTGTCCAGGTGAAGAAGCCAATCCCTGTATCAAAGCCCCAGAGAAAGGAGTCACCTGGAATGCAGCATCGTGGCCTTGTGGGCAGAGGTCAGCCGAACGTCAAATCAGAGAGACCGAACACCCGTGACGGCCGTGGAAATAAAGCTAAGGATGAAAAAGTAAGTTATTTAAACTATTAGGCTGAATGTACAAGCTGACAAAACTTAGTCCAAATTGGAATTATGGTTGATTTAATTTCAGTTTAGACAATTTAGGATTTGTAAGTACCTATTATCATGTGTTGTAGCAATGTGTCCTGCCTGTCTGTGTTTTCAGAGTAAGAAGAATGCCCAGGAGGGTGCTGCTGATGTGGAACACAGGAAGTTTGATGGCACAGGCTATGACAGCGATCTGGTGGATGCACTGGAGAGGGACATTGTGTCCCGGAATCCCAATGTCCACTGGTATTGTGCCACTTTAGCACTAGTTTTACTGTTCAAATACTTACGAGTATGTAGTATACAAAATAAGAGTATATATACAATTGTATTGCTCATTTGCTATAATTAAATTGAATAGAATTATATTGTGATATTCCATGACTTTGCACTGTAGATGTTGTTATCGATTATTGAAAAACCTGGATTGAACCTGAATGAATTTTGTGCTGACGATTACTTGTCAAACAAATAATTGCGATTAACGGTATACTTGTCTGTTCTGCTCATGTCTCTTAAAATATAAGCCTGATACATAATTTGTTTTACTTGTATTTAAATATGCCCATAAGTTTTTTTTAATGCTGTGAAAATATATTTTAAAATTAAAAATGTATTTTTAACTTTAATTTTGGTCCACTTCACATTCGCACAAGAGCCTACTGACAATGGCTGAATTTTAATTTTTGGGTTTAAGCAAATAAATTAGCTTTTTTTAATGGTTAAAATGCAATTAAAATGTAAACTGCTCAATTATCGTGATTCTCTCAAATTTTTGATTATATCAAATAATAACTACTGTAAAACACTACATACTAAAGTACAAAATGTGCCAAGGCACTTTTCTTACTCCTAAATGTTTATTCATAAATAGATGGCTAGTTTGATCCTGTAAGAGTTAGAACTTTAAATTCAAATCCAAAAATCTTTTTCTATGAAAATCAGCCCAGAAAATGTGAAAAGGTCCCTTTGGGCCTAGGCATTGGCTGTATAAATTGCAATGCAATAAGTTTAGTTTTCATACTTGACCAGAGACAAATAAGTAACGTGTTGAGTCAGCGACAGCTGTCAGTCACAGTGGCAGTTAGTGATTCAGTGCTGGACGGTGATTCAAGCAAGCTGTCATGTGTTACTGTTCCTGCAGGGATGACATAGCAGATCTGGAAGATGCCAAAAAGCTGCTGAGAGAGGCAGTGGTCCTGCCTATGTGGATGCCAGACTTCTTCAAGGGGATCCGCCGCCCGTGGAAGGTTAATATGTTAGATGACACCTGATGCCAGAGTTTGACATCTGAACATACACACATATGGCTGCATAGTCTGTCAATACTATGTATTTGCCAACATTTATGTGCCCATTTATTTCCATTTTTGTGTTCATAATTGTTTAGCCCAGCAGGGGGCGCTGTTATACTAGTTAATCATGTAGGACAGAATTCACATTCTTCAACACAGGCTCTCATTAGTGCTGTATCATTCGTCACAGATTGAGTATGGCTGATATATTTCGCCTTCAGTTTGTTTTCCACATGCCATCTGTTTTATTGAAGTGTTTTTTCCTCAAACCATCAGCTGCACCTGTGTGTTTCAAATATATGCCCATGCGAAGTCGTGTTGTTTTTAAACTCTCAGGGGGTGCTGATGGTGGGCCCTCCAGGCACAGGGAAGACCATGTTGGCTAAAGCGGTTGCAACCGAATGTGGCACAACATTTATCAATGTTTCGTCCTCCACGCTGACCTCAAAGTACAGGGGAGAGTCTGAGAAACTCGTGCGGCTCCTTTTTGAAATGGTGAGTGATCTCAGAGGAAGTAATGTAGGCACTGTGATAGCGTGTCCATTGATTTGTTTAGTTTTTTTGCTGAAGGCGTAATTTTATAGTGATTAGGATCAGGAGTTAAGTAGGCATCAGGGCACAAATGATCGAAAGTGATAAAAATGTCCTAGATATTTAAAATGCCTCAATTAAAGACCCCATAGTAAAGCTCCTTTCTTGACCATTTCTGGATGATAAAAATCAGCATAGAAAACAATGAGTATAGTTAAGTAGTTAGTTAGACGACATAAAAGTAAAAATACCCCTCAAAATAAATGTTGATTTAACATTAATTGGCAAAAAATGCTCTGTAAAATCAGGTAAAAAATACTGAAAATTAGTGTTGATTTGACAAATTGGCTATAACTTGTGTTTTTATAGGGAAAGTTAGGTTGTTAGTCAGTTAGGTAATAAGTTAGTTAGCAAGGTAGTTATTTAATTAGAGAAAAAAAGGTAAAAATACCTTTGATAAGCAATGTTAAATTGACACAGCTGGATGACACTGAGTGTTTATATAGGGGAGATATTATTTATTTAGTTAGTTAGTTGGTTAGTCAGTTAGACAACATTATGCCCTCATGAAAACCAACAAACAAAAAACACTGAAAATAAATGATGATTTTACATTAATGGCAAACACACTGTGTGTGTTTTTAGGGACAAAAATGAGTTAGTTAGTTTGATAGTTGGTCAGTTAGAAGACAAATTAGAGAAAACATATGCCCTCATAAAAGGTAAAAGTACTCCTAAAA
This sequence comes from Schizothorax lantsangensis, assembly GCA_027422415.1. Taxonomy (NCBI): domain Eukaryota; kingdom Metazoa; phylum Chordata; class Actinopteri; order Cypriniformes; family Cyprinidae; genus Schizothorax; species Schizothorax lantsangensis. Next base: position 21,135,966 of record CM049856.1, on the reverse strand, counting down.
GTAAAATGCTATGTTTTTATAGGGAAAAGGTTAGTTAGATACGTAGATAGTCAGTTAATTAGTTAGATAGTTATGCCCTAATAAAAGCAAAAAACCTCCTGAAACTCAGTGTTGATTTTACATAAATGGGCATTACCCTGTTACCCTAGGGATTTTTTTTTATTAGTTAATCAGTTAGTTAGCTAGCCAGGTCGTTAGAGAAAAAATACACCCTCATAAAATGTGAAAAAAAACTGTAATGGGTCAAAATTATTGATTTTTCTTTTATGCCAAAATCATTAAGATATTAAGTAAAGATCATGTTCCATGAAGATATTTTGTAAATTTCCTACCGTAAATATATCAAAACTTAATCTTTGATTAGTAATATGCATTGCTAAGAACACCGTCAGATTCCAGATTTTCAAATAGTTGTATCTCGGTCAAATATTGCCCTATCCTAACAAACCATACATCAATGGAGCTTATTTATTCAGCTTTCAGATGAATTTCAATTTAAAAAAATTGGATGTGTTTGGGGTCCAGGGTCACATATAAGAAAAAAAAGCTAGTTAGTTAGCTAGTTAGTTAAATAAAATATAAAATAAAAACAGCCCTGACTCTGATGGTGTTAAAATGAAGTAATATAATTTATGATAGCATGATAACATAATATATAATAAACTAAAAATGTTGGTCATGTCATAGTCTATATCGTCTATACTGGATATTTGCACTTCTATAGGTTTTGGTCATTTTTTTTTTACTTTTTGCTGTAACAGGCTCGTTTTTACGCCCCTACAACAATTTTTATTGATGAGATTGACTCGATTTGCGGGAGACGGGGCACATCAGACGAACATGAGGCCAGTCGCAGAGTGAAGTCAGAATTACTCGTGCAGATGGATGGTGAGTTTTGTGTAGTAGGCGACTCTGTTATGATAGTACAATGAATGATGCAGCCTCATTTTAACACCCACCCGTGTAATGGCATCAGGTGTAGGAGGTGCTCAAGAGAGTGACGATCCCTCTAAAATGGTAATGGTCCTGGCTGCCACTAACTTCCCCTGGGACATTGATGAGGCTCTAAGGAGAAGACTGGAGAAGAGGATCTACATTGCACTACCCACTGGTAATCTAACACCCCCACACACAAACGCCCATCAACAGGAAAACATTCTCCAGGCAGTCACGGCTCCTCTGATTTCTCCATGCACGTCACCCACTCATAAATGAACCATCCTGACTAATTCCTCTCCATTCACACTGTGCTGTATAGATAAGTTCGTTAGTCATTACTCACGAGCTTTCATTGTCTGATGCAACTCCTTTGTTATAGTTACAGGGCCTGGATTTTAGAATTTCAAATTGGACGGGAGACAAAAATAAGTACATTTTTTTAAAAGGTCAAATTTCTCCCCAAAAACAAAAGGGGAAAAATGGAAATTATTGACACAAATAAAAGGAAGCTTATTTTTAGAACCATGAAGATGTTTCTAATTGTGGCATTTATTCCTGACACTTAAGCACATTTTGAAATATGAGTAATAGTAAAATTAAACCAGCATTAATTAAAATAAAAATATCAAAGTGATTTACAAATACTTCATAATAAAATTATAATTTGCTTGTTGAGAGAAAAAAACCCCCAGATAAAATGCATATTATTCTTATTTTTGATATTATATTCAGAAATAATGAAAAATACCCAGAAAATAAAGTGAAATGAAAAAAACAAACACTATATTAATACTTTAAACATGTAGTTTAGTTCCCCCTCACTCCACAACAAATAACAACTACATTTAATGGTATTCAGAACAGAACAGGAATGAAAAATATATGTATTAAAAGAACATAAATTATAGTAGCATTCATTATGCACAACATTTATTTTAAACGCCATGCTTGAACAAATTTATTTAAAGTAAAACTGAAAATATGATGTTTTAGATGGAAAAAAAAGACTTACTTTTTTTAAATTATAAAAAAAGAGAAATACAGTGGTCAAAGTAGCATCATGATAATCAAATAGCTGTCTATTTAAAAAAAAATCAAAACAGGAAAAACATGGTTTTCATAATGTTCATATGATTACTGAACTCCACAGCTCAAGGTCGAGCGGAACTCTTAAAGATCAACCTAAGGGAAGTTGAAGTGGCATCTGATGTGGATCTCATCCTCATCGCTGAGAAAATTGAGGGTTATTCAGGAGCTGACATCACTAACGTCTGCAGGTACAGTGTGTTTTCAGGATTACAGATAACACCTTGTCCTAACTGAACTTGATGTGACAGGTTTCAAGCATCAAGTCATTTTTCTGCTCTTGCTAGAAACCTAATGTGGCGCATAGTGACAAAATCACAGCCAATAAGAACAGACTCAAGCTCAACAGTGGTTTCCTGGTGCTCGTTAGTATATTTTCCATTCATTTTCCTCTTCAGCGTTGCAGAAAATACCTGAATAGAAGAGTGATCTTGAACCAAACCAACCAGCTCTAGCTGTTTCATGGACCTATTCATCCCAAGAAGCACGCTGCATATTGCCCATAATTTAAAATTATTTAATCAGTTCAGTATGGGTTTATATGTTTTGTCTCTGCATAATAAGCAGGGAGGGGAGAAAGTAATTCAATATCTTTCACTTTAATGCCTAAAGGAATAGTTCACCCAAAAATGAAAATTTGCTAAAAAATACTGTCCCTGATAGATAGATGATTAGTCACCAGAAGAGAAGGACGGCAGCTCGCGTAAGTGTTGTAATACTTTTTCGCAGTTCTGTTGTTTAAATTATATACTTGCTGCTAGGAAGGAATACTTCGTTTCCTACCTATTTCTATTGTGCATTTTCGTTGAGGTTTATATTTTTGATTGCACTTGCTGGCAATTAGAATAATTTGCACCTCAGCTAAGAACGAGCCTGTGTGATTGTGCGAAGTGTTTAGTTTCGTATACAGCAATTAGCAGTCCTTTAAGGTTATTGGCTGTGCTGAGCAGAAGCCGGCCTCAGCTGTTTTCACTCTGGTCTCCTAGACCGTATTTATTTGATGTCAGAGCGCTGACGCGGAAGCGTCTGCGGAAGCGTTCAGCCATCGTGCTCAGCCTCCTCGTGTGAAGACCAACGAGTGTAAAGACAGACGACTTTTCCTGCGCGACTTCAACCGAGCAACGACACCGAGCACACACTTAAGTATCATTTCTATCTTCCCTCACACACTCTCCTTCCCTATCCTCTATCTCTCCACCTCTATCATGTGTTTCCAAACCATTCCGGTTCTCTCTCAACCACGCTCTAAAAACACACGCAGACGGCAACGCAATCCTGCTAACCTGCGCCCGATCGCTACATCTTCTACTACACCTCTTTCTTTCTCTGTGGGTCTTTGGAATTGCCAGTCAGCGGTCAACAAAGCTGACTTCATTTCTGCTTTTTCCTTACAATCCACTCTCAGCATCTTGGGCTTGACTGAGACCTGGATTCGTCCAGAAGACTCCGCTACCCCGGCTGCTCTCTCTCACAATTTCTCTTTCTCTCACACCCCAAGGCAAGTTGGCCGGGGTGGGGGCACTGGTCTGCTCATTTCAAACAATTGGAAATACTCAACCCACTCTCCCCGAGGCAATCACAACTCATTTGAATCTCATGCGATTACTGTAACGGCTCCTATAAAACTCCAGATAGTAATAATCTACCGTCCCCCTGGCCAAATTCTAGCCACCTTCCTAGAGGAGCTGGACGGCCTGCTGTCCTCTTTCATGTAGGATGGCACTCCACTCTTAGTCTTTGGCGATTTCAACATTCACCTAGACAGGCCTTATGCTACAGACTTCCATTCACTCCTAGCTTCATTTGATCTCAAACGCCTTACCACTACTAGCACGCACAAATCAGGCAACCGACTTGATTTAATTTACACACGCAACTGTACTACAGATAACATTCTGGTACAACCACTACATATCTCTGACCATTTCTTCATTACATTTACCTTACATTTTACTACCCAGGTGCCACCAGCTCCCTTACCGGTTACTTTCAGACGTAACCTACGCTCCCTTTCCCCCACCCATCTTTCTTCTGTAGTATCCTCCTCTCTTCCCTCACCTACCCATTTCACATCTCTGGATGTGAATGCAGCTACTGACACTTTATGCTCTACCTTAACCTCTTGTCTAGACGACATTTGTCCTCTCTCCTCCAGGCCAGCACGGGCTGCCCCTTCTAACCCCTGGTTATCCGATGTTCTTCGTGAGCATCGGACCAAACTCAGAGCGGCAGAGAGAAAATGGCGCAAATCAAACGATCCGTCGGACCTGACTAGGTATCAGTCTTTGCTTTCGTCTTTCTCTACTGAAGTCCACACTGCCAAATCCTCACACTTCCACAACAAGATCAACAGCGCTCCAGACATGCGTGATCTCTTCAGAACATTTAATTCTCTCCTTTGTCCCCCTCCACCACCGCCCACCACTTCTATAACAGCTGACGACTTTGCCACTTTTTTCACCGACAAAACTAGAACAATCGGTAACCAGTTCTCAACTCCACACACACAGGACCTCCAACCAACCACATCCACTGCTCAAACTCCCATTTTCTCCTTCTGTCCCCTCACCGAGGCGGAAGTATCCAAACTTCTCCTCTCCAGCCATCCTACAACATGTCCTCTTGACCCAATCCCCTCTCACCTTCTCCAAGCAATCTCTCCCACACTCTTACCGGCACTCACACACATTATCAACACATCTCTCCGCACTGGCATCTTCCCCACAGCGTTCAAGCAGGCCCGGGTAACCCCACTGCTCAAAAAACCTACATTAAACACTTCTCTTTTAGAAAACTACAGACCTGTCTCTCTCCTTCCATTCGTAGCGAAAACACTCGAACGAGTTGTCTTCAACCAGCTCTCACTGTTTCTTTCACAGTACAACAAACTGGATGCTAAACAGTCAGGTTTCAGGAGTGGCCATTCAACAGAGACTGCGCTACTCTGTCACTGAAGCCCTGCGAGTCGCAAAGGCCGATTCCAAATCATCAGTCCTCATTCTGCTCGATCTTTCTGCTGCTTTTGACACTGTCAATCATCAGATCCTCCTGTCCACCCTCTCATCGCTGGGCATCACTGGGATTCCACTTCGCTGGTTTGAATCCTATCTCACCGGCAGGTCCTTCAGGGTGGCCTGGGGTGGGGAGGTATCCAAAGCACATCAACTGGTCACTGGGGTTCCTCAGGGATCGGTTCTTGGACCCCTCCTCTTCTCCACATACACTACATCACTGGGACCCATCATACAGGCACATGGCTTCTCCTACCATTGCTACGCCGATGACACACAGCTCTATCTCTCTTTTCAACCAGATGATCCAACGGTAGCTGCACGGATCTCAGGCTGCCTGGCGGACATCTCGGCATGGATGAAAGAACATCACCTACAGCTCAACCTGGCAAAGACTGAGCTTCTTGTCGTCCCTGCCACTCCGACCCTACAGCATGACTTCTCGATTCAATTAGGCACATCAATAATTACCCCATCAACTTCGGTCAGAAATCTTGGTGTAATCTTTGATGACCAGCTGACCTTCAAAGAGCACATTGCAAAGACTGCTCGATCTTGCAGGTTTGCGCTACACAACATCAGAAAAATCAGGCCCTTCCTGACAGAGCATGCTGCGCAACTTCTTGTCCAGGCCCTTGTCATTTCTAGGCTGGACTACTGCAATGCTCTTCTGGCTGGTCTTCCATCAAACACAATCAAACCTCTACAAATGATTCAGAATGCAGAGGCACGACTGGTCTTCAATGAGCCCAAAAGAACCCATGTTACACCTCTCTTCATCTCACTGCACTGGCTACCAGTGGCAGCTCGCATCAAGTTCAAGACACTGATGCTTGCATACAGAACGACCACAGGCTCAGCACCCTCCTACTTCCACTCACTATTACAAATCTACATCCCCTCCAGAAGTCTGAGATCTGCTAGTGAGCGACGCCTTGTGGTACCATCACAGAGAGGCTCAAAATCACTCTCCAGAACATTCTCATTCACCATTTCTGGATGGTGGAATAATCTTCCCACCCCTATCCGGAATGCTGGATCCCTGTCAATCTTCAAGCAACAACTGAAAACTCATCTCTTTCGGCACTACTTGACTTCATCCTAAACTTGTTCTTAAAAAAAAAAAAAAAAAAAAAAAAAAAAAAAACTTTCCCTTTATCTTTCTCTCCTTCCCTTGCTAGCTTGTACTTATTTGAACAATGACTGAGACTTGGTGTTACGAGCACTTCCTCTGTCTGATTGCCTCTTCAAGATGAATCGCTTTATGTACTCCCCAATTGTAAGTCACTTACATTTACATTTACATTTAGTCATTTGGCAGACGCTTTTATCCAAAGCGACTTACAATTGGGGAGTACATAAAGCGATTCATCATGAAGAGGCAATCAGACAGAGGAAGTGCTCGTAACACCAAGTCTCAGTCATTGTTCAAATAAGTACAAGCTAGCAAGGGAAGGAGAGAAAGATAAAGGGAAAGTTTTTTTTTTTTTTTTTTTTTTTTTTTAAAGTTTAGGATGAAGTCAAGTAGTACCGAAAGAGATGAGTCTTCAGTTGTTGCTTGAAGATTGACAGGGATCCAGCATTCCGGATAGGGGTGGGAAGATTATTCCACCATCCAGGAATGGTGAATGAGAATGTTCTGGAGAGTGATTTTGAGCCTCTCTGTGATGGTACCACAAGGCGTCGCTCACTAGCAGATCTCAGACTTCTGGAGGGGATGTAGATTTGTAATAGTGCGTGGAAGTAGGAGGGTGCTGAGCCTGTGGTCGTTCTGTATGCAAGCATCAGTGTCTTGAACTTGATGCGAGCTGCCACTGGTAGCCAGTGCAGTGAGATGAAGAGAGGTGTAACATGGGTTCTTTTGGGCTCATTGAAGACCAGTCGTGCCGCTGCATTCTGAATCATTTGTAGAGGTTTGATTGTGTTTGATGGAAGACCAGCCAGAAGGGCATTGCAGTAGTCCAGCCTAGAAATGACAAGGGCCTGGACAAGAAGTTGCGCAGCATGCTCTGTCAGGAAGGGCCTGATTTTTCTGATGTTGTGTAGCGCAAACCTGCAAGATCGAGCAGTCTTTGCAATGTGCTCTTTGAAGGTCAGCTGGTCATCAAAGATTACACCAAGATTTCTGACCGAAGTTGATGGGGTAATTATTGATGTGCCTAATTGAATCGAGAAGTCATGCTGTAGAGTCGGAGTGGCAGGGACGACAAGTAGCTCAGTCTTTGCCAGGTTGAGCTGTAGGTGATGTTCTTTCATCCATGCCGAGATGTCCGCCAGGCAGCCTGAGATCCATGCAGCTACCGTTGTATCATCTGGTTGAAAAGAGAGATAGAGCTGTGTGTCATCGGCGTAGCAATGGTAGGAGAAGCCATGTGCCTGTATGATGGGTCCCAGTGATGTAGTGTATGTTGAGAAGAGGAGGGGTCCAAGAACCGATCCCTGAGGAACCCCAGTGACCAGTTGATGTGCTTTGGATACCTCCCCACCCCAGGCCACCCTGAAGGACCTACCGGTGAGATAGGATTCAAACCAGCGAAGTGGAATCCCAGTGATGCCCAGCGATGAGAGGGTGGACAGGAGGATCTGATGATTAACAGTGTCAAAAGCAGCAGAAAGATCGAGCAGAATGAGGACTGATGATTTGGAATTGGCCTTTGCGACTCTTAGGGCTTCAGTGACTGAGAGTAGCGCAGTCTCTGTTGAATGGCCACTCCTGAAACCTGACTGTTTATCATCCAGTTTGTTGTACTGTGAAAGGAACAGTGAGAGCTGGTTGAAGACAACTCGTTCGAGTGTTTTCGCTACGAATGGAAGGAGAGAGACAGGTCTGTAGTTTTCTAAAAGAGAAGTGTTTAATGTAGGTTTTTTGAGCAGTGGGGTTACCCGGGCCTGCTTGTACGCTGTGGGGAAGATGCCAGTGCGGAGAGATGTGTTGATAATGTGTGTGAGTGCCGGTAAGAGTGTGGGAGAGATTGCTTGGAGAAGGTGAGAGGGGATTGGGTCAAGAGGACATGTTGTAGGATGGCAGGAGAGGAGAAGTTTGGATACTTCCACCTCGGTGAGGGGACAGAAGGAGAAGATGGGAGTTTGAGCAGTGGATGTGGTTGGTTGGAGGTCCTGTGTGTGTGGAGTTGAGAACTGGTTACCGATTGTTCTAGTTTTGTCGGTGAAAAAAGTGGCAGAGTCGTCAGCTGTTATAGAAGTGGTGGGCGGTGGTGGAGGGGGACAGAGGAGAGAATTAAATGTTCTGAAGAGATCACGCATGTCTGGAGCACTGTTGATCTTGTTGTGGAAGTGTGAGGATTTGGCAGTGTGGACTTCAGTAGAGAAAGACGAAAGCAAAGACTGATACCTAGTCAGGTCCGACGGATCGTTTGATTTGCGCCATTTTCTCTCTGCCGTTCTGAGTGTGGTCCGATGCTCACGAAGAACATCGGATAACCAGGGGTTAGAAGGGGCAGCCCGTGCTGGCCTGGAGGAGAGAGGACAAATGTCGTCTAGACAAGAGGTTAAGGTAGAGCATAAAGTGTCAGTAGCTGCATTCACATCCAGAGATGTGAAATGGATAGGTGAGGGAAGAGAGGAGGATACTACAGAGGAAAGAAGGGTGGGGGAAAGGGAGCCTAGATTACGTCTGAAAGTAACCGGTAAGGGAGCTGGTGGCACCTGGGTAGAAAAATGTAAGGTAAATGTAATGAAGAAATGGTCAGAGATATGTAGTGGTTGTACCAGAATGTTATCTGTAGTACAGTTGCGTGTGTAAATTAAATCAAGTTGGCTGCCTGATTTGTGCGTGCTAGTAGTGGTAAGGCGTTTGAGATCAAATGAAGCTAGGAGTGAATGGAAGTCTGTAGCATAAGTCCTGTCTAGGTGAATGTTGAAATCGCCAAAGACTAGGAGTGGAGTGCCATCCTCCATGAAAGAGGACAGCATGCCGTCCAGCTCCTCTAGGAAGGTAGCTAGAGTTTGGCCAGGGGGACGGTAGATTAGTACTATCTGGAGTTTTATAGGAGCCGTTACAGTAATCGCATGAGATTCAAATGAGTTGTGATTGCCTAGGGGAGAATGGGTTGAGTATTTCCATTTGTTTGAAATGAGCAGACCAGTGCCCCCACCCCGGCCAACCTGCCTTGGGGTGTGAGAGAAAGAGAAATTTTGAGAGAGAGCAGCCGGGGTAGCGGAGTCTTCTGGACGAATCCAGGTCTCAGTCAAGCCCAAGATGCTGATAGTGGATTGTAAGGAAAAAGCAGAAATGAAGTCAGCTTTGTTGACAGCTGACTGGCAATTCCAAAGACCCACAGAGAAAGAAAGAGGTGCAGTAGAAGATGTTGCGATCGGGCGCAGGTTAGCAGGATTGCGTTGCCGTCTGCGTGTGATTTTGGAGCGTGGTTGGGAGAGAACCGGAATGGTTTCGAAACACATGATAGAGGTGGAGGGATAGAGGATAGGGAAGGAGAGTGTGTGAGGGAAGATAGAAATGATACTTAAGTGTGTGCTCGGTGTCGTTGCTCGGTTGAAGTCGCGCAGGAGAAGTCGTCTGTCTTTACACTCGTTGGTCTTCACACGAGGAGGCTGAGCACGATGGCTGAACGCTTCCGCAGACGCTTCCGCGTCAGCGCACAGACGTCAAATAAATACGGTCTAGGAGACTAGAGTGAAAAAAGCTGAGGCCGGCTTCTGCTCAGCACAGCCAATAACCTTAAAGGAGTGCTAATTGCTGGATACGAAACTAAACACTTCGCACAATCACACACGCTCGTTCTTAGCTGAGGTGCAAATTATTCAAATTGCCAGCAAGTGCAATCAAACATATAAACCTCAACGAAAATGCACAATAGAAATAGGTAGGAAACGAAGTATTCCTTCCTAGCAGCAAGTAAATAATTTAAACAACAGAACTGCGAAAAAGTTCTGTTGGATAAAAGCGTCTGCCAAATGACTAAATGTAAATGTTTCTTCATCAGAACATATTTGGAGAAATTTAGCATTGCATCACTAGCTCTCCAATGGATCCTCTTCAGTGAATGGGTGCCGTCAGAATTAGTGAAACAGCTGATAAAAACATCACAATAGTCCACAATTAATCCACACAACTCCAGTCCATCAAATTACATCTTGTGAAGTAAAAAGCTGCATGTTTGTAGTAAATCCATCATTGAGACCATTTTAAATTCAAATCGTTGCTTCCAGCTAAAATAAGAGTCCTCCATCCATAATAAAAAATATGTTGGTGGATTTTGATGTGAGCGGATAACAGGGAATAGATTTGGATGGATAATGGACTGGTATTTTGTCCAGAAGCAAAATTTTAAAGTTAAAACACGTTAATGATGGACTTTTTTATTACAAACACACAGCTTTTTGCTTCACAAGATGTTAAGTGATGGACTGGAGTTGTGTGGATTACTTGTGGATTATTGTAATGTCTTTATGAGCTGTTTGGATTCTGATGGCACCCATTCACTGCAGAGGATCCATTAGTGAGAAAGTGATGTAATGCTAAATTTCTCAGAATCTGTTCTGATGAAGAAACAAATTCATCTATATGTTGGATGGATTGAGGGTGAGTACATTTTCAGCAAATTTTCATTTGTGGGTGAACTATTCCTTTAAATGAAGCCGCATGCTCCAAATATGTAAATTGATGGTGTTGATTTGACTGATGAACTTTGTACTTTTGTGCTCTCAGAGATGCATCAATGATGGCGATGCGAAGGAGGATCCAGGGTCTGAGTCCAGAGGAGATCCGTGCTCTTTCTAAAGATGAGCTGCAGATGCCAGTCACCATGGAGGACTTTGAGCTTGCACTCAAAAAGATCTCAAAATCTGTCTCAGCTGCAGACCTGGAGAAATACGAGTCCTGGATGTCTGAGTTTGGGTCTGTGTAAAAAGAAACGACAGCCACAAGATAAGTGGGAGAACACAATGTGGACCAACACTTGAAAAAAGGCATGGTTTTATGTTTCAAGACATTTTAATATGCAAAGATGATACTGAAACTAGTCAAACCAGTGTTCAGATGCATTTGGATATGTTTGGACTGAGAAAAGTCGCACCTTCAATTGTCAGAAATGCACTACCGGTCTGTGTATGACACTGAACAACGTTTATTTTTTTCTATCATCTCAGTTTCAAGTATTTCTAACTTCATTCTCTCTTCATTGCTAATGACCTGTCTTAAGTTCAAAACTGAAACGTCTGTGAAAATGATACTTGACAAGGGAGACCAGCATAGTCCTGGTGCTGTGCTGGATGTTTTTTTTAATGTTTATTAGTGTGTAGACATTCATATGTGCTGTGTTCTTTTATTTGTTTTACTTGATAGTTATAATAAAATTAACATTTGTTCTCTACCTATTTAATGTCAAAATGTACTTATTTTCTCAATACACTAAAAAAAACAGTTGTAGGATTTACTTTGAAACAATTTTCAGTCAGATATTGCTGGTAAATTATTACAAATAATTACAAAGAACCTGCAATTAACACATTGAATTAAACATGAAAGCACACAGTTCAAGCCCGCGAGGGGAACAGAGTCGCGTGAGAGACACAGTGATGATGCTCGTATGTGTTTGCAGTACACAAGCCGTGGTTAAGACAGCTGACTCCATTGTGATGTGACCCTGTCTCTCTCTCTCTCTCTCACATGCGTGCACACACACATACACTCACACACACACACACACACGACGCTCAAAACTCCACATTTGAACAGTCAATAGCAAATACTTAAACTAATAACAAAACATACTTACAGTCGCTGATTCAGAAGCACCAGATTGTCATAGCACAGTCATAACGGTCGTCCATAAAATGCATTGCTGTTCTGTTGTAAGTAATCTTAATGATTCCTAAATGCATCTACTTTCAGAAGGCCAAATAAAGTGCTTTTGCTTTCGCCTAGAAACACACAGCATCTCCCTGACATGGCTGCATCAACACTACTGCGGTTACTGAAACCACGCCTTCTTTCCTCACGTGAACTTTTGGGCGACGTTACGCAAATATTTCCACATCGTGACGTAGACATGTGGGGGCGTGTTTAAATTAGCCGTTTTAGGGGGGCGTGGCAGAGTCTTAACTTTGATAAAGAATATCTCTTTGGTTTTGAGACTTTAGTCTTTGCAACTTCAGGGATCTTATCTATGCACGAACAGCTTGTAACACTCCAAAGAGAAAGCAAAACTTGAAATCTGTCCGCCTTCATGCAAAATTCCAAATCGCTTGAATTCCTGTTGAAATGAATGGATTTCGCCTTCAAAAATTCGCAAAACAATAATAAATGTGACCATGTATTTACATGTTACAGAAATTTCTGTACAATTTCACTAACAAAAAAGGACCATTGTCAATAGTGAAGTACAGCTCGCAACTCACTTTCCAGCCAAGCAGCTTTCTGTTGGCAAATCGACATGAATCTGTTGCGAAATTTGTCCGCCTTCATGCAAAATTCCCAAATGCTTGGATTTCTGTTGAAATCAATGGATTTCGCCTGTGAAAAATCGGCAAACAATTAAAAATGTGACCGTATATTTACGTTACAAATTTTCAAACATTCTCAAAAATGTCTAAAAAACAAATCCTTGATCATTACTCATTAATTATTGTATTATATTAGTGACAGAGGTACAATTTGACAATTGTAACCAGGGATTATCACATCTGATGTTCAAGCGTTTACAGTTTGTATAACAGCTTGATAGTAACCAGATCTGGATGCACGATGGGCGATGAAGTTGTTGTGTCCTACAGCAGCAGAAGGGTGTGACTCAGTCGTCAGGAGGGAGGACAGTGGGGGAAGAGGATGACTGTGTTGTTGTGGGCCGTGCTGTGTGAGTGTGGGCTGTGTGTGGAGTTTATTGTTTTCTGACTACTTCAGAGTCAATGCGATAACGTCATGATGTGTTGTCAGCCCCAAGCGTAGTTTCCTGATTGTTATGAAATTATTTATCCGTCCTGCTTTTTATTTTTTCTCCATCACCCAGTTATGGCCAGCATAATGTAAACTGGCATGATGCAGCATTATACCAGCATAGATAGCATCCGGTTAAATTGGTTACCGAGTTGTTGGTGAAAAAGATGCAGGTTTTGAGTTTGTGTGGACACAGATGGACGTGGCAGCTAGTGTATATTCAAAGAGAGTGTGAATGAATCATAAGTATGGACAACAGTCCGACCGGCTGACGAGAGGACCGGTGATGGCATGACGTGGCATTTGTGCGGTAGAAATCGAGGATAATAGTCAATACTTGTCCTGAAGCGTGGCTCTTTAAAGGCCACTACACAAGGCTACGACACAGACCAGCTGCTCTTATTTTTTTTGGATGATTTGTCTCCACTGAACAGTTTGTGCGAGCAGGAAAAAGTGTCATTTATATAAAAACGCTATACAAATTATTCCATACATGTGCTTTATCTGTGTATTTAATATTAGGTTATTATAGTGAAAATGCTTCTAATTTTAATTTTTTCTAATTTTTTTTTTCAGCACAGCAATTTGAGTGAAAATTTTTACAAAAATAGTAACATGAATTTCTGAAATTCTTAGTATTAGTTTGTTGCCCTTTGAACACCTGAATTGAATGATCTGAGTTGACCTAATAATGCAGAATTGTAATAATTTTTATTCATTTTAGAAACTGACAGAATATTTTTACATAAGTTTAAACTTTTCTATTAATTTCTAGGTTTAAATGAAATTAAAATCCTATATTTTTGATATGGTATCAAATATTTTAAATTATATATGTATATAAATATTACATACATACAGTGCTGCTTGAAAGTTTGTGAACCCCTTGCTGAAAATGTGAGTAATTTTAACAAAATAAGAGAGATCATACAAAATGCATGTTATTTTTTATTTAGTAGTGTTCTGAGTAAGATATTTTACATAAGATGTTTTCACCCCCGGCTCTTAATGCATCGGGTTTCCTTCTGGAGCATCAGTGAATGTTTGAACCTTTTTTAATAGTTGTGTTTGAGTCCCTCAGTTGTCCTCAGTGTGAAAAGATGGATCTCAAAATCATACAGTCACTGCTGGAAAGGGTTCAAATATGCAAAAGATGCTGGAAAACTGAAGATTCCGCAGGACATGGAGGATTTTTCTGAAGAACAGTGCTCAGTTTAACTGTTCAGAGCAAACAAGGGACTCATGAACAACCATCACAAAACACAAAACAGTCGCGGATCATCCAGGTAACCAAACACAGTATTAAGAACCAAGGGTTCCCAAACTTTTGAATGGGGTTATTTTAATAATTTCAGCTATTTTTTTGTCTTGTGGACTAAATGTAAACATCTTTTATGTAAAATATCTTACTCAGGACAGTACTAAATAAAAAATAACATGCATTTTGTATGATCTCTCTTATTTAGTTAAAAATTACTCACATTTTCACAGATTCTGCAAGGGGTTCACAAACTTTCAAGCAGCACTGTGTATGTATATGTGTATATATATATATATATATATATATATATATATATATATATATATATATATATATATATATATATATACATACATAATTCAAAAAAAAAAAATCAAATTCAAAATTGCTTTATTGGCATGACTGCAAAGATACAATATTCATTCATATATATATATATATAAAACACCTATAAAAATATCTGATGACAGTATTGCATGCTTGGTGTGTGTGGGGTGTTGGATTAAAGGCAGATGTTCCAGACGGCGTCAAATGCATCTATTTTTACCCATCCGTAACTGTTCCTAATCACCAAGTGCATTCTGGGAATATATCTTTAGTTTAGTGGTGTAGATTCTATAGTATGTAACTTGAGGATTTAGTGGTACAGACTCTGATCAGTTACTCCTCCACAGCATCTGGCCCCAGACAGATGTAGATGCTTTAATGGATTTTATCTACTAGAAAAAACACGCCACAGTCGATACATCTGTTGCATTTAGATAGAATGATGTGTACATTACATAACTCTACATAAATTTGTATTAGTTAATGGCACCATATCCACACGAAAGCATTTGATGATGTTTGCTGTAGCACAGACACATGTAAACTCTGAAGATATAAATGGCTTTTATGTGAATATTTGTGGTTTCTGTAGAATGTGTTTGAGAATTTAGTTTTATGTACTGTATTCTGAGAAACTCACATGACCTTCAGCAGATTTTACGCTCTTCTGAAAGTAGTTTTGAGAGGAAGGAGAGTTTGAAGAAGTCTACTGTGCTACATTTGATACTTATTTGCATTGTGTGCTTCTGCTCTCGGTTTCAGACCTCAGCTGTGTTGCAGTTTCTAATATGTCCCATGAGATGATGCTTTTGTTGGTTGTTGCTCTTCATCACCAAATTTCCTGTTTTACACATGTGACCCCCAGTGCCTTAGAGAGAGCAGAGTTTCCTGAAATGAATACATGCTGTAACATGACCAGTTTGAAAGCCTGTGGGACGGTCTCAGATAGGCCTACGTGGGTAATAACATTCAATCTTTGTTGAATTTTATTGAAATTAAGGGCAATTACTGTGTAAATGTAGTTGCACAGCCTTTTTTTTTTTTTTTTATACCTATCTCGGATGATAATCATCTCTACTATCT
The DNA here is from genome assembly GCA_027422415.1 of Schizothorax lantsangensis. Classification (NCBI taxonomy): domain Eukaryota; kingdom Metazoa; phylum Chordata; class Actinopteri; order Cypriniformes; family Cyprinidae; genus Schizothorax; species Schizothorax lantsangensis. Next base: position 21,120,344 of record CM049856.1, on the reverse strand, counting down.
GCCATAACAACTATATACAATACAACAATTCTATAATGTTTATTTTCCCCATATATATATATATATAATCTATATTAAATATTATATTTTATATGTATGTAATTATGAATATAGGTAAAATATAAGAAAATATGAAAATATATTTTAGTCATAGAATAATTGTATGTACATTGTGTGCTACTGTTACTAACATTAATAAGTATTATTTAATAATGGAATATCAGTAATATGTACAATTTATATTTAATGTGTGACATTTAATTTAATGTCTATAAATATTACGTAAAATATTACATATTTATTATTAATATATGTTAAAGGTGGGGTAAGTGATTTCTGGTAGCCAATGTTGACATTTGAAATCACCAAAACAAACACGCCCCTACCCCAAAAGGGTCTCGCCCCTATTTTGATAACTCCGCCCCACACATACGTACGGCAACGATTAGTTCTGTGAAACAAAGCAAAACCAATGTTACTCACCTATTGAGAAGAAACAAAGCAACCTCTGCGTCCGATCGCAGGCCTTCCCGCTCCTTGAGTTCTGTCCAGCGCTGAAAAGCTGATCCGATATTTACACGGGTCCTACTTCTTGCCTTATCGTAACACCTTGTCTACACCGGACGCGAGCGGCACGGCGTGACAAAATACTATAGAACTCATTATAATCAGTGATGCTGTCTACACTGGATGCCGCACCGCGACACGACAAATACCCGACAGTAAACTGCTGCTGCGTTCTATTTATGACATATTGACACAAATTTCAAATGATTTTCAACGGTTGCTTTGTCGAGTCCGGTGTTGACACGGTGTAAGCCTTCTTTTGTTCCGCAGATGTTTTCCTCTTTTGTTTTTTATCCGCCATCTCTATCTTTCTGTCGTCGCTTGGCTCGGCTAATGTCCGTCCTGTGCACTGAGCGCTCTCTCCCCTGCATCATGAGTAGACACGCCCCTTACTGCTGATTGGCTACAAGTTTGTTTTGGTACTCGGCCCCGACTCGTTTTCTAAAGCATTTTGGAAAAAATGCATACCCCACCTTTAATATTAAAAATTAATATGTTACAATTATATATTTATTATAATTATGTATATGCTCACTAGGTTTTCTTGCTGTTCTTTTTCTGCATCACCGGATGGAACTGTCGTCTTGGGCTGCCGGCCATAATCAGTGACAGAGCCAAAATTCAAGTCACTAGGGTCTCCCTCTCATCAGACGAGCCCAGCATGTTCAGCTCTGCCGGACTGCTGTCCTCCGACCTTGTTAGTGAGATACAGGATATCCCTGAAGGGGGAGACAGCTAAACCATATCAGACCTAATCAACATTGTTTGTTAACAAAGAGTAAGCCAGACATCCTTCTCCATGATATAACACCCCACACCCAACAGACATAAACAGTACACTGTGAGCTCCAGGGCAACATTTCAACCCCTAAATATGGATGCAGAGTACTCAGAACACGTGCTTGAATCACATAGTAATATTAAACGCTTCAAGTAAACTTACTGAAATGCAAAGTTCAGAGGCAAACTTTCAGTCATGCAACTATTAATGAAATAAAAGTACATAAAAAATGTTAAACTGCTGTTCAAATAAATCTTATAATCATAAAATATTATTAAACAGCAGGTGGAGGCCTTATTTCTATCAGTATCACCCTAGCGAAAATGAACCATGGTTTTATTGTAGTAAATAATGTTTTTTTTGGCATATTGATTACCATTTGTATAACCACAGTTTTACTATAAATACCATGGTTAAACTATGGTTAGTGTAGCAAAGCCATGGTTAATTTGTGGTTACCATGATTTAATTATAGTAGCATGTTTTTTGGGGGGTTTTATGTGTAGTAAAACCATGGTTAATTTTCGTAAGGTCATGGACAGCAGTTATTTTAGTATCATTGAGATATAATATATTCAGTCTTGAATTAGTTTTTATTTTTGTATATTCCATTTTCATTTTAATGAAAAAAGAAAAGTGAATAAAATACTATATAGACATATACAAAAAAATAATAATAAAATGGACAAAAACACACAACAACTACAAAAATGTTGTGTCCTGGTTTTTAAAAATACATCTGTATAGTTTATTTATTTATATATATTTTTTTCAGTTTCAGTTTAAGTCATGTTAGTACATCAAGTTAAACTAAATGAAAAGAAGAAATGCTGCTTTGGTAACTAGCTGAAATAAAATATATATTTTTTATTTTTATTTTTATTAATCAATGTTTTTAGTTCCAGCCCTATTATAACCCTAAAGCCTCCAGGCCTGTCTTTGTGTTGAATGCATGAGGTCCGTCTGCCATCTGCATGATTAATGTTCCCAGTAATAACTGCTATTTGATTTAGTGTTATTCTTTCAATAGGAACTGCTTCTCATCCTGCATCCTAATCCTGTTTCTCAGGTCAACTTACAAGAAGAACTTCATCCCCTTGTTGAAATCTAGAAAATCCTCCTCGCTTGTTTGTGGCCACACGTGACTAGAGGCCTCATTAAGATAATGGTTGATATTAGACCTGTGAGAGGATTCGCATTACGCCAATGCTAATTGAGGTCCTGCGAGGTGGTCTGGCTATTTGTAGCTTCCTGTCATCATCACTAATCTCGAAGCAACACAGAATGGGATGTCAAGGTGCTCTGTCACACCAACCCCTACAGCTGTACAGGATGAATTGAGATTTTTTTTCCACTAATGAGGTGGGTTTAAGCGGTATTAGACAGGGCTGCCCACATGATTCCACATGAACTCAACATCTGTTGAGTTGAGGAATATTTCTGGTTAAAGGTAAAAGGTTAATCGCTTGTGAGGGGAGATCGTTTTCAAGGCATTAAAGCCATTGAGGATTCCATGGAAAATTGTAAACATGAGCCCTCAAGTAAGGCTATGTTTCAAACAGATGAAACATACACTGTGTGTCTCCACCCTTTATAATACAGTGTATTTATCGCTGTTGTTGTGTTGAGGTAATACTGTTATTATGGCCACACCCAGCCTGGTATACACTAATCTTGTGTCTGGCTGGACTTTACACAGGCTTTACAGTAAAAGCCATGTTATATGAGGCCTAAAATGAGTTCAGGAATGGTTAAAAACCAAGATTCTGCGAAGCAGAAAAGCTCCTTGTCTCACAGACACTTTTAAAAGGCAATGTAGTATATGTACAGAACTGAAATGCCAAAATAGTGCAAAATGAAACTCATTATTAGTAATTTTGTTTGTGTTTGTCATCATTTAGTCACCCTCATGTCAGTCATATAATGTTTTTTTCTTCTGTGGCACACAAACGTTCAGCAGAATTTCTGAGCTGTTGTTTCTCTTGGGATAATTGGTTGTGAATGGGCTCTTAAAAAAGACAAAAACACACTATAAAAGTTGTCTATATGATTCTTATTCTGTATTTCAAGTCTTTTGAAGACATATGGTAGCTTTTTGTGTTGTTATGCTGTTGTTATGGTACCTTGACAGAATGCATCCACATTTACTTTCATATATGGAGCAGCATGAACATTCTTCTAAACTTCTCTTTTTGTGTTCCACAGAAGAAAGTAAGTCATACAGGTCTGGAATGATTTGAGAGTGAGTAAATGATGATAGAAGCTGGATTTTCAGATGAATTATTCCTTTAAGGAGCATTATGAATGGCCAGTTTCAAAGCTGCGACTGAAACAGTGGAAATGTTTAGGGAGTATCCCAGAAGGTTTTGCTCTGAGTTGGAAAGAAAAACAGAAAATGGTGGCTGCCGTGGCAATTTGGGCAATAGTCACACACAGTATAAATTGTGGTACCTGTGCTTCAAATGATCATTCAGACACAGAGCAAACTGGCTGAGCCAAAAGCTTCATGGAAAGGTTCAGACACGTGATGAGAGAGGCATTAACAGGTTTATGTTTAGATATAATGTAATGCGAGACTAACCACAGTTTCACACACGCATAAGCACACACATAACCTAGATCTAAATTAGTTCCTCACTACTTATTGTAAATCTCAGATGTTAGAAGAAACTGTTTACATGATTATCATGTTTTCATCATTACAAATATTGAGACAAGGATCAATGTTCAAGGCAGTTTAAAAGCCAACTTTTACAGTGTTAATTATCAACCAGAAACACGAGTGCAAATACAATGTTTAGGAATTTTTCCTGTTCAACTCTTGACATGCTTTCTGATTTCTGATGGATCATGTGACACTTAAGACATGAGTAATGGTTGCTGAAAATTCAGCTTTGTCATCACTGGAGTAAATAAAATTTCATAATATATTAAAATATAAAACAGTAATTTTAAGTTGTAATATTATTGATTTTACTGTGTTTTTGATCATAATGTCATGCGAGCATCAAGTCAAGAGTATGTCTTCCTGTAAGAAACAAAAATCACACATTATGTGAGTTACACTATCAGCATTAATCTTATATCTCTCATACTGTATATAATTAATTAGTAGAAACACCTGAGACAGAGCTTCTATTTAAAGCATAAGTGAGATCTCCTGAGCTTTAACGTTTGCACCCCTGAGCAATAATGTTTTCCTCAGGGTTACGTCTCTATCTGAGATGGCATTCTCTGTTTGTGACTAATGCACTACTCTGTTTCTCAAAGCTGTGAGAATGTCATAAATTGCAAATACACAAAACAACAAACACCAGAAGGACCAAGCAGCCTGTCGATAATGCGTTCAGAGCGCTCTTTTTGTACTTTGAGGAATGCGTGTAACTCTAACAGTAGTTTGGAAAGTCTTTGTTTATCAAAGGCAGTCATGTAAAACCCTCCGGTCTGGTCCCACAGCACTAAGCTGCCACTCAGAGCATCTGTGCTTATTCTGGACCTAATCTCACTTTAGCTCTACCTATACGCTCTTATGTCTGCAATGGAGAAGGCTGCCTATGTCATTCAATCCTTGGACCTTGACACATATAATCCACAGTAATTGATTTCCTTGTGTGTGTTGTGTGTCCGTGTGTGTGTGTGTGTGTGTGTGTGTCAGTTTGTACTCAATGGCTTCTATGTAAACACACTATTACAGAGATTAACATTCGCAATCAAACAAAGGAAGTAGTTACATGTTTGTCTGAACGTCAACACAGTCGGAAACAGATTATGATCTCGGTCTACCCGACAACCCTATACACACACACACACACACACACACACACACACACAAACACCTGTTTAAATGCGTATTTATTCACAGTTGTGTGGTTTTGATGGCATTTGTGGCTGTATTTTTTTTCTGACAGGAGACTGAAATGGCACACAGGAGAACAAAAGTGTTTTTGGAGGCAGCACAGAAGAATCAGTCACAGATTAAAGAGTTAATCCTCTTGAGTATCTGTAGGTCTGACACCCCACGTCAGTATTAATTCCTCTCAACACTGCACAAGACAATAGAAGTAGAGGCAACAGCACAGATATAGACCTCATGCTTTTCAAGACAGGGCCACACATGCAGACATGCACACACAGCGTTTAACTTTCTATGTAAATTTATTCATGGAATAGCTATAAGCACATACAAAAGTGCCTGTCAAATTACATTAGAATATTGTGAAGATGAGACCGAAGATAAAAATGTACTTGCTTGTTTTGCTTATGTCAGTGACAAAAACAAAATATCTGACATTGGTTTTACTTAAATACCTGTTTTGTATTATTTCTAATAGTTTTCAGGAATATGTGCTTCTGATCTCAATTTATATCCATTTATAATTTTTTCCCCTTGCTTTATTTCGATTTTCTCCACAGGAACAGATTTATCATAAAATTACAGATATAATTAACATCATTAAGTGTGTGTGTGTATATTTTATTATATCTTTTCATGTGACAACACTGAAGAAATGACACTTTGCTACAATGTAAAGTACTGAGTGTTCAGCTTGTATAACAGTGTAAATTTATGTCCCCTCAAAATAACTCAACACACAGCCATTAATGTCTAAACCGCTGGCCACAAAAGTGAGTACACCCCTAAGTGAAAATGCCATTGGGCCCAGTGTCAAATTTTGTGTGGCCACCATTATTTTCCAGAGCCTTACCCTCTTGGGCATGGAGTTCCCAGAGCTAAGTGTCACTGGAGTCCTCTTCCACTCCTCCATGACGACATCCAAGCTGGTGGATTAGAGACCTTGGCTCCTCCACCCCGTTTGAGGATGCCCCAAGTGTCAATAGGGTTTAGGTTGGAGACATGTGCCAGTCCATCACCTTTACCCTCCTTTTTTACAAGGCAGTGGTCGTCTTAGGTGTGTTTGGGGTCGTTATCATGTTGGAATACTGCCCTGCGGCAGTCTGCCAGTATTCACAGTACATGTTGGCATTCATGGTTCTCAATGAACTGTAGCTCCCCAGTGCTGGAGCACTCATGCAGCCCCAGACCAGACACTCCCACCAACAGCTTGACTGTAGGCAGACACACTTGTCTTTGTACTCCTCACTGGTTGCCGCCACACACACTTGATACCATCTGAACCAAATAAGTTTATCTTGGTCTTCAGACCACAGGACATGGTTCCAGTAATCCATGTCCAGTCTGCTTGTCTTCAGCAAACTGTTTGCTGGCTTTCTTGTGCATCACTTTAGAAGAGGCTTCCTTCTGGGACGACAGCCAGAGCAATTTGATGCAGGTGCGGGATGTTAGCACTTACAGGCTGACCCCCACCCCTTCAACCTCTGCAGCTTGGCAGCACTCATACGTCTATTTCCCAAACACAACCTCTGGATATGACGCTGAGCATGTGCACCACCTTTGGTCGACCATGGCGAGGCCTGTTCTGATTGGAACCTTCCTGTTAAACCGCTGTATGGTCTTGCCACCATGCTGCCAGTTTCAGGGTCTTGGCAAACTTCTTATGCTCACCATCTTTAGTAGGCAACAATTCTTTTTTTCAGATTCAGAGGTTCTTTCTGAGGGATGTTGACTTCCATGCAGTATGAGAGAGTGAGAGGATAACACCAAATTTAACCACCTGCTCCCCATTCCACCTGAGACCTTGTAACCTACCGAGTCACATGACACCGGGGAGAGAAAATGGCTAATTGGGCCCATTTTGACATTTTCACTTAGGGGTGTTCTTTTTGGCCAGCGGTTTAGACATTAAGGCTGTGTGTTGAGTTATTTTGAGGGGACAGCAAATTTACACTGTTATACAAGCGTACACTCACTACTTTCATTTGCAAAGTTGAGGAATGGATGAAACGTATTCGTCCGTGTTACACTGTCTCAATCGCGCTCGCGGAAGGCGCTCGAGAAACAGTATCTCTTGATAAGCTTTCAACTCGTTTTTTTTTTTTTTTTTACAAGAGCTGTATGACATTCACGACAGATTTTTACATTGACAGCGCACCCATTAAAAGAAATGATCATTCTGTTTTCACAACATGCCAAATTCAAAAGAAACTAAAATTAAAAATCTTTAAAAGAAGCCTGCGTATTCTGGTATAGAATCGGCTCTGATTTAAATAATAACAGGAGTACATGCAGTGTAAGCAAAAACAGCAGCCATAAAAATAAATATATAATAACAATAATGATATAATAAGTGAATACATTATTTATTTGTTAAGTTATTTATTCTTTAGGAACAATAAAGTTGTACAAGCCATCTATGCTGTTCGTAACAAATTTGTGAACAAATTGCTGAAAAAGAGATAGCTTAAACCATTTTACGATGGTTTGCTGGTCTGTCGGCTCGTTTTATAAGGATTTTGAGAGCTTTTCAACTGGTTAGGATGGGGTACCAGCTTGCCAGCTTAAACAGCTTGGCAAGGCTAGTGAGACAAGCTTAGACCAGCTTAAACCAGCAAACCATGTTAGGCTTTTCTTTCCAGCAGGGTATAAACCACACTTACATTGATCTAACAAATGAAGAGCTGTCCATGATTTTACTTGTGGTCACTATGGTCTTAGTACAAATGCCACAGGTAAATTATTGGTGAGAACTAGCCTATGTGGTAAATAACTGAATAATAACATAATACAACTGAACACAAAACAACATTAGGCTGATTATGTTTTTTGTGTTTGTGTGTGTTTAGCAGCATTATATACTCTGAAAAAAGAATAGGAATAAAACATTTTGATAAAAGTTCCCAAATCCTTCCCACTAATTCGTTTATACGGGCGCGCATGGATTTGTGGGCTCTCTCTCTCTCTCCGCCTCTTCCTTTAACTGCTGGGGGGCGTATTCATCCGCGCGCACACATACTGATCGACACCGCGCCGTTTTTATCTGCCTCACCAGCTCCGGTTTCCCCACGTTCAGCCTTTCCCCCCGTCAACTGCCGCCATGTTTTTTTGAGGCAGGATGACAGCAGAGAGCGAGCGCAGACGAAGACGGATATAATACTGAAAAACCGTCGAATTGCAGCATTTTTTTCGACAGGCGCCGGTCTATTTTTTATTGCGGACTCGCGAGGAACTCATTTATCGGTATATTTGCAAATACCAAGGGCCGACTTGTAGTATATATATTTTTTCCTATGGCGTAGGCACATTTGTCCTAATATATATCTTTTTTTTAATTTCAGGATGGGAGGGGGTCCTCCCACATAAATATAAAATCCACAAATTATTATTTTCTCCGTTTTGAAGTTTATGCCATAAAAAAGCAAGAAGTCAGAAGCCAGTCTGAAGAACAACCTATTCCTGCCTGCGCTTAACTAACCTAACCTACCTCTACCAGCGAACATACAGGAATAACCAGACGAGTGATCTGTGCATGAGCAACTGCTTTACCACAAGTCACCTGCTGTCAAAACTTTGTTTCTTAAGCAAACTGAAGGAAGAAAAACAACTTTTAATCTAAAGTGAAGATCCGACAGAACATATTTCAAAGATGACGGGCAACATCCCAGTTGACATGGTAAGAATTTACGTTAAGGTTACTCGTTCTGCAAAAGGTTTAGTGGTGTTTACGATAAAACGTAATGTTCTTTGAAACGAAATAGTATCTATTTTTATGTTTCTAGTAGTTTTTGCTATTACTAAAACGTAACCAAAAAAGAAAAAAAAAGTTTTTAATATGACTGGCAACTATTATTGAGATGATCGTTCTTTAAATACATAAAGTAGTACTCAGTAGTACTTATTCCTTTGTTACTAGCCACTATACTGACAGATAACTATTCCATTGTTACTGGTAACTGATTGCAATATTCTAGATACTAGGAACAGTTTGAATAGCTACAAAAAACAAAATAATACTTCCCAGTACCTAATGTTTCTTTGGTAGTAAACTAGAATACTTACCAGCAACAATTGAAATACACACTAGTCTGAAGTGAATAGTTAATAAATGAACCACAGATCCCCATATAATTCAATAAAAAGTGTTGTTTGTTGCTAGAATCAATTTAATAGCTACTTGTCTCTATTGAGATCCTGACTAGTAGCAAAGGAAAGTACTGAATCTAATGAATAGTGAATTACTAGTCATTTTTTGGTCTCTTAATAGTAAAGTTCTTAAAAACAAGTACTAGTAACATAATAATTGAAACTAATTAGTTTCATAACAAATGTGATGTGTTATATAACAAATATGTTCGTGTTTGTCAGAGATCAATGAAGGTCAATTGATTTCATAGTTGCTTTTTGCAAATAGACCAACCCAAGAAAATCCAGAAGGACAGTGTTATTAAATGTCTTGGATCACTTTTTGCTCTTCTGCCAATAACCCCATCAAAATTCCACCTCAATCAGGAAGGGCAGTAGTGTAAAGATATCCTATCTGATGGCCTACACAGTGCTGTTCAGACTGATAAAGAGGAAGTAAGATCAGGGAGACTCGAAAACAGTCACTGCCCTGTTTGCACAACCAAAACCATCTCGAAATGTGAATCTAAACGAATGCTCAAACCGAAACTCCAACATTAGAAACTTGCTGTCCAGAGGTATGATGTCATAGATTCTTTTTAATCCTCGTTGCATGCTTTTAGAATAACATTTCAAGATTTGCATTATGATGTAAGGCTATAATAGATTGGGACTTCTAAACCCCGTGGGTGGTGGTAGTACTGCCAGTACTCGCCAGTATCCAGAAGGTCAGTGGTGTAAATCGAAGGACGTGAGAAATCAGCTTATCAACAATAAACCACAGCCCTGATTGTGTATTATTAAGATATTGATATTAATATCAAAACAAATAAGAACTCCTGCTATTGATGCCAAACTGTAACATTGTGTCGCAGCGTGTTAGTCAAGCATGCTTTGGATATGCCAAACAGCTGATCTGGCTGTCAAACTCAAGAGATGCCGACGCTTTGACATTGCAGGGAGTCCGTTTGATGTAATGTACGCTGAGGGCTGATGTGATCGGCCCTTACAGTGCACATTCAGCTGTCCTTCTGTTTCTGCCATTGAGTAGCACCTAAATGTAAACCTGTCTCTCAGAAAGGCTTTCTTGGCAACTAAAAGAGCAATGCCACATATTGTTGATTTTAAGGCCAGAAACTGATGATGATGACGATGCATCTCTTGACATCTCTACAGGAAGAAAGGTTTTTCTCACACTACGCAAACAGGGAACAAAGTGTTATGTTATAGCCCAAAGTCAGGTATTGATTATCTTAGCTAGCATTAGAAGGTTAAGGTCAGCTTGAAGAACTTTAAACACCCAAACCTCTCAGGAAATGATTTTATATGGATTTACTAGCTTTCAAATCCATTACTAGCTTTAAAATTAATGCTGAAGCTGCATGATGTTTTCTACTTTGGGTTTAGGTGTCTATTTTTGGTCTCCTGGAACAGCATGTTCAGTTTTTGGATGAAATGTCCACGAGGTGAAACTTTGAATCATTGTGTGGTCTCCAGCTGAGGGGCATTTATTTGGGGGGTAGGGTTGTCAAACAATGGGAGTGTTTGTGTATGTGTGTGTGTGTGCATACATCTTGTGGGTGGGCATTTTAATGAATGGGCTTTTTTTGTGGAGAGCTCTCACCGTTTCAAAGCAACAAAATGTTGCGGAAGCCTTTCGCCTATAGGTGCTACATCAGATATACTCCTTTAAAAGAGTTCGCTTTGATCAGTTGTGAGACTGAGTTGTGAAGGAGAACTCAATACTCCCTGACAGGACTGTGTCACTTTGTGTGGTGTCATGTATCGTGTCCTCTCTGCATAGGGGTGAATTAGTACGGGAGGAATGTCAAGGAGAGACCTCCCCAGTGGCTGTTGTTCACACACTTGAGTAGCATTGCTCAGCACTTTCAAAAGTTTAAATTGTTATGTAAAAAACAATTGAAGTGCTTGATAAACCTACATGTTGAATGAAATTAGGCTAAGAGCTAATCTTGTTATGAGGGATAGTTATATTGTTTTGATATGTCCTGTAGACATGAAATGGCTTTTGAAACCCATTTTATGTCTATAATGTGACATTTTTGAGTGAAACAGGATATTCGATGTAAAAAAATGTTGGGTAGCTCTTTATTATGTCTATTGGGATTGTTATGATTGTGAAAAGTGGCTTTTTGCACAGAATATAATTTTTTTGTAACATGTTTTTCTTTCAAATAACATGCACTGATGAATGAACAATAAGTCTAGGAACGTGTATTAAGGAAGTAAATACAGTCAGTTTTGATTTTATGTTTCATACAAGATGGAGAATGAAGGTACACTGAACAAAAGTTAGTGTAGAAACATTTTTCACTTTGAAATTGTAAATTTCATAATTGATTTGCAAGAAACGGCAAGTAACATTAAATTTGTGTTAAAAAGTGAATTAAATGTGAAATGTTGAAGTGAAAGACTTTGAAAAATCATTTTTAAGGTGTAATTAAGACAAATTGCTAAAGTAGCATGCTGTTTGCAGAATCAAACCAGCTTTGTCATTGAGACTTTTGCAAAATTATGTAACCAAGCTCAAATCAATAGATCTCATCAGAGAACCAGACAACAGAAGGATGTGGCTATACAAATCTGTCCCTTTGAGGGTTTATTAGGTCATTATAACATCTGTTTAATGACAGACCCTCTTCTGACCCCAAACAGCCTACCTGCAACGAACAGCCAGTGTTTGAACTCAGAGGTGGCCATTTTATATAATAAGAGCTTAGAACGACAGGAAAAAGGTACAGGGTAGGTAATGATAAGTGTTTGCGCATAAGAGATGGAAAAGTTGTAGAAAGTGTTATGAAATACAACACAGTATGCGCCACGATTCAAAACATTGCGAATGAATCTGCATCAACAGCGTGAGATAAAGACTCAGCATTTTGGTGAGGTATCAGTTTAATTCTCTCTCACACGCTTAGAAACGTCATTTTCAGAGTTAAAGCTTACTTTGGACAAACTACTTGAAACGGAATCGTAAAATTCTGGAAAAGGTAATGAATGAAAATGATATGGAATTGATGCAAAGTATTGCATCAGCATAAAACAGAGATGAATCAAACAACAATTTAGTATCTGTTGTATCTATATGTGTTTGTGTGAATAAATGCAACAAGTATGACATAAAGAGTACGATTTGCATAAAATGAATGACTCCAGAGAGTGTTTATGGATCAGTAAGGGTTAAAGGCTAAAGAGGGAGCGAGAGAGAAGCAGGGGGAGGAAGTAGCTCAGACTCACTCAATAAAGGATCCTTTCAGTAGAGTGAGGAACAATTTACAACAGCTCTGTGAGAGAGGTGCCTGCTCGCGCGCGCGCACACACACACACGCACGCACACACAAACACACACTGTCATGGAAAGTTAGAGTGATTCAACATCAGTTTGTGTAAATAGTTCTCAGTGCTTTATTATACGTTGTTTTAACTTCTCTGTGGTATTTCTACATATTCATTACTGGACTTGAGTCAACATATATCTGTTTTTACATGTTTCCAGAGGTGGTTCTATTCAAGCTTTGTGTGAGTTGGGTAGTGACTGACTGTAGAGGGTTGTTCCACTGTAAACAGTGGCTCTCGCTCGCCTTTATGACATCATTGCACAAGCATTCTCTTGTAGTTCAGTGAAGTCACAGATTGAAGTCTCATGCCAGACTTCCCTTCTCCTATAGAGGCCTCTCCATCTCCTACCCTCCTCCTATTTGATCGACGATCTGTCTTTGTTTTTAAAAATGGTCACTTCTAAAGTGATTGATATGAACTATAGTTAAAAAACAGGCTGATATTTAATATACAAATCATCAGAGCCATTTAAGAAAATTCAGCATTTTTGAGTAATAAACCAACCAAATTGTGGAATCAGAGTTTTGAATTTATTGGCCAAAAAAGGACAGTTGGATCTGTCAGCATGTTTTGTTTCATCTTAAAGTCAGCATCTTCTAAATGCTATTATTGTGAATGATTCATCCATGCATATGTTTTTTTTTTTTTGGACCTTTTCTGAATTTTTTATCAAAATGTCTTAACCCAATCTTCTGTGAAACAACAGACTTCTCATTGATAATGTTGGTCTTCTCCAAACATTTTTCTTACAATTGACTGCAGGTTCACATTTAGATTTGCTTCCATTCAATCAACAACCGATGGACAGAACCAAGTCCCTCCCATACATTTTTTCTTTTCAATATTCAGTTTCACTTAGATGTCACAATTCATACACAATACCATTACATTGTGAATGTATATGACACAGGGAAGGAGCGTGTCCATGAAATAGTTTTATGAGCACTTTTTTTAAATGACTTGGTTTATCATTATTAGGGGCAAGAATGCGATACAATTCCAAAATGATTCTTGGCCTACTTTTTTTCCTTTTTAATTATTCTGCTGTGCATTGAACTGTAGAACATGATAGGATTGGAAAAATTACTACAAGACACAAGGATTTAAAGTATCAACACAGATTTGTGAGAAAAAAATATCACACTATAATGAAATATGATTGTATTGCCACATAGCATGCATGATGTGTCTTATAACTGGTGCTTATTTAATACCATTTTGCAGTCTGTTTGACAGAAATAACAAGAAAAAGCCTTAGGACAGACCAGAGTTATGACTTTTAATGAAATATCTTCTCTGGGATCGCCTGAAAGAAAAGATAAAAAAAAAAAAGATTTTCAGTCATGAAGTTGAAGTCAGTCAGCGCGTGGCACTTTGTCTCCGGTGCTGTAATATTCTGTTTGAGAACATGTGCATGATAGTAATAAGAAATGAGGAGGGTGTTTTGCAGGTATGTAATACATGGCTGTAATACAGTAGGCTACTATCAAAAGGCCATTTCTATCAGCCGGCCGTCTCACTGATGGGGAGATAAGTGAATGGGTCCCCTCCCCCCTACTCTCTCTCTTTCTGCAGATGTCTGCCCTTTTTCAGCAGTAGGCTCGTTGGCAGGGCCTGCAGGGCAGGAGGCTGCCTGCCTTCCCTTCATCTGGCAACAGGAGATTAGATATTATTCTCTCATGCTCTCTTTCTTTTTATCTTCTGTGGTTTTTTTCCCAATATTCCCCATTGCTCCATTAGAAAATTTAATATAATTTTGTCAATAGAAATTTTGTATATTAAATTAATAATGTTATTGAAAGTTTTATGAAATGTGTGTGTGTCTATATCTATCTATCTATCTATATCTATATATCTATCTATATCTATCTATCTATATCTATATATATCTATATATATATATATATATCTATATATATCTATCTATATATCTATCTATCTATATATATATGTATTTATATAGACATAGTCTGGAATAACATTAATTTATAATTAATTTTTATAGATTAAATTAACATTATTTACATATTTCATTTTTTCTTACATTTCTAAATTACTACTGTATATACACACACATATATACATACATGTGTGTGTATATATATATATATATATATATGAGTATGTAGAATAGGCCAAGCCATAATTGCATAATTATTCTCATGAAGCAGAAATCTTGTCATATTTTCTGACTATGCTGCGTTCTCTATTGTAGCATGTGTCTAACTTGCAGAGATCATCTAGCATTGCGACTTTCAAGATGTGTGACATTATCCTTAAAGCACCTGAAAGGAATCTTGTTTCAGTACTAGAAAGGTCAGAGTTCTAGGTTTGTGTTTATTTAACCATACTAAATGCACATTGCTAATGTGTTTATTGAAGGTGTGTAATTAGCCTCAAGAGCAGGAAAGTTTGTACAAAGATGAATCATTCACAGACTCAGCATTTATTACCACCTGTGTGAAGCCATGTCCACTTCTGTGATTGTAATTGTTACGTCATCAGACGGGCCTGTATTGATTTCAGTGATATTATCACCCAAGCCCTTGTTTTCCCATCCGGTGAGATTCATCGTTTGGGCCGGATGAGCGCATGTGAGTATGTCTGTGTGAGTGATTGTCCTTCAGGACTGCTGATAGGGCATCCAGACAGGCTGAGACTGCAGCTGCTGGGGTGCTGTGGTTGTGATTAAGTACGGAAGCTAAAATGGTGCTAATGGCCACCTTGCGATGCGCTCAAGTGAGTCAGGGAGAAGACCAAGAGCGAGATAATGAGACTAAAGGACGTTCTAGACATCTTGAGGAAATTATTGCAAAATGATCACTCTTAACGTAGCGATTGAGACTGGTCTATCATGGAAAAAATCCATCAAGGAAGTGTGGAAAGTTTTTGGCACTTTGTGGTGGTGCGTCATATGTGTTTTTATATGTTTTGAATAACAGACAGCCGTAACCAGAGCTTTCGTGCTTGTCTGTTCAGATAAATGGCAATGATTATTAAGGAACATTATGTACAATAAAGCATTATAAGCATTAAGAGAAAGTAAAGCCACAATAGCCTTTAGCAGGGAGAGCAAAGGCAAGCCTCATTAAAAATATCTCATATAAAAAATATCACATATTAAAGTCAACATGACATCACCCTTTACCTTCTTAAAGGGATAGGGTGAGTAAATGATCTCTTAATACATGTTCCTTGTCTTATTGTTAACAATTTACCATTGCATGTTATTCAAACACAAAGAAAATGTTTGTTCGGTATTTTATCAAAATGTAATAAATCTGTTCCACCTCAACTTTACTTTTCTGCTGATGAACTTTCTTTCACAATCTATCTATCTATTCATTCGGTCATCCAGTTATGTTTATCCATCCATCCATCCATCCATCCATCCAGTTATGTCTATATCTATCCACCCAGTTATGTCTATATCTTGCCACCTGGTTATGTCTGCTCATCCATCCATCCATCCAGTTATGTCTACCATCCATCCATCCAGTTATGTCTACCATCCATCCATCCAGTTATGTCTACCATCCATCCATCCAGTTATGTCTACCATCCATCCATACAGTTATGTCTACCATCCATCCATACAGTTATGTCTACCATCCATCCATCCAGTTATGTCTACCATCCATCCATCCAGTTATGTCTACCATTCATCCATACAGTTATGTCTACCATCCATCCATACAGTTATGTCCGTCTGTCTGTCCATGTCTTACATATTCTGGTAAATACTTCCCATGCTCTTTTCCTCCATTCCTCGCTTTGTTATGAGCATGACGAGGCAAATGTAGCTGAGAGCAAAATCAATCACTTTATGTTCAACCTACCACACATCAACCCATGCAGAGAACATCCAGCCTCTTTTTGTGTTGCTTGTATATGGCAGATTTGCCCATGTGTGTGCGCACGCCCATGACTGCAAGTCTCAAATTCCTGCATAAAATCGTGGCATCCGCAGAGGTCTTTGAGATAGACAGGGAGTTTTACAATTCCTCTATAGCCCCTCTCGCAGTTTAATTTCCCATGTCTAAATGTGCCATCTAATTCTCAGATCTCATGTCTTTTAATGCTGTTATCTCTTTCTCCTGTGCTGCGCTCTTCATAATGAGAATTTAAGAGTCTGACACACATCTGAAAGATATCACATAATAATGAATGGCCGGGTCTCAGATTTTTGCTCCCGAAACAATCTGCCCAATATCATGAAGGCACTTTTATATGAAACCGAAATCATTTTGTGGACTGGAATCTATTCATTTAGCAGCTCTGCCTAGAGACTAGTGGCTGAATGAGCTAGCTATTATCAAACATGTGATTGTGCTTTTGGCTCTGGCTGAAGTGAGACATTTATCCTTCCATTCCCATGCATTTCAATCTGTCATTTTGGACATGTTCATTGCTTTAACCCCTGCTAATGCAAACAGGCTAGACCATTTCATTTTCTGTTCAGAAAAAGGTCAAGGTGACCTGTAATGTTGAATATCTATGCAAATCCCCCACGCAAACAATGGGTGGTTTACCGTATTCAGCGGTTTTAACTTTCTCACCAGAGAAAGAATCGGATCGCTATTGCAAAGTGGACCAACCTGTTCTGTCTCATGTTGAGAAATAAAAAACTGGATTGTACAGGCTGTACCTTGCCTGACGGAACCTGAAATCGATGCTTTGTTTTCCTGTATTTGTCCTCTTGGAAAAAATTAAATAAATATAAAGATTTGAAACGTTGTAAAAATGGCTCGTAAAAGAAACTCGTATAAGTTACACCCAAGTATTTTCATACCAAAATTATTTTATGGATAAATTTCTGGCTTTCTCAATTACGTAATTAAAGTAGAAAGGAAATGGCATTCAGAATCCCTTTTACTTCTACAGTGTGACATATTTCTAAGTGAAGCATGATATGCAGTAGGGTGGGACTTCATTTCATTGGGAATTGATTGGATTGTGATTGGGTTAAAAAGTAAGGTTTTACTCATGTCATCTGAAAAGAAAAATGTTTCAGAGGTGGAACAAGCTACACTACTATTCAAAAGCTACTATTTTTTATTTTTTTGGAAAGTCTTATCCTCACTAAGGCTGCATTTATTTGATTAAAGAAACATTACAATCAGTAATATTGTAAAATATTATTAAAATTTAAAATAATATATTTTAAAATGTAAATTATTTCTGTGAAATCATTTGGTGCTCAAGAAATATTTCAATAATATCAATAATAATATTTTACTTAATATTTTGTGGAAACCATGCTACCTTTTTTAGGATTCTTGAATAGAATAGAAAATAGAAAATAATAGTATTTACTTGAAATAGAAACCTTTTGTAACATCATAAATGTCTGTTAATTTTGATACATTTTTTTTTGGATACTTTTGATCAATTTAATGTCCTTGCTGAATAAACATACTCATTTCTTTTAAAAAACTTACTGATCCCAAATTTTACTAACATCAAACCTTTGCATATTACATTATAGTAGAAGAAAGACTATAAAGACATTTTTTTTCTTTGGAACGACATGCACAATATAATTCTTTGACAATAACACTGGGAACATGCATTAAGGAAGTAAATGGGGTTAGTTGTGATTCGTTGACTGTTGGTTTAAAGCATCCAGTTTAGTCAGTTGGTATGGTATACCCGAATTTCAAACTGAGGAAAGAAACAACACATCCATTTCTGGAATGAGATCCTCTAAAAAGCTCAGGCTTCACACTTCCTCAAGATATGCGGGCAAAGTCCCGCTCACGCCCTGACTGATGAAGGAGAGATGAGTGAGTGTGATCACAGTCCTCAAAACCACCACTGTCTGAACTATATCACAGACTCCTGGAGACGGAGACAGAGATGACACCGTTTGAACCAACACTGTGCTGTCAGGAGGAAGATGGAAGGCTTCCTTTTTCTGTCTCCTCTGTTTATGACTGAGGTTGAATTCACACGCTGAAGCAGACTCTGAATCCATCGAGTAGAATGAATTAGTTTTTTGCCTGACTGAGATGGATTTTCAGGACACAGAAAGAGAAAATTATCATCTTTTGTTGAGCAGTGTGGTCATATTTTCTCAATTCTGTGTGGATTCTTCATTTATTTGTTGTTCTGACTGATTACGTCATGTTTAAATCAGTTTTTCGAAAGATCTTTCAAGATTACAGCTTTTGTTCAGAGCCCTTTTCTAAATGTCATGTTATTTATATGATTAGTTTGTCTGGGTGACGCTTTGAGTAAAACAAATTATTTTTATCCGTCGCATTAGCAGGACTCCGCAATTAGGATGTTCTGAAATTGTGCATTCATTCTCATGTTTTTTTAGACTTGCAAACATAAACACTGGTTTTCTGTGATGCATTGAACACTGTTACAGATTCTTCTCATTTAAATATGCCACTTTGGTACAGTAATCTACAATAGCTGGCTAAGAAAGGTGAGATTAGTCAAAACTGATGAATGTTTTCCAAAAAAGTGTTATGAATTTATATATATCAAGTAAAATTACAGCTGCATAATTTATGGCTATTATTTCAGTTTAAAAACTTACACCTTAGAAATAAATTATTTGCCATATCCTTTTGTAAAATGTTTTTAGGTTTAATGAAACCTGAAAAATTAAAATAATAATTATTTTTGTTACTATTATACCCACTACTAAGATATAAGTAATATATATATATATATATGTGTGTGTGTGTGTGTGTGTTTCTAACGCATAAAATATAATAGGCTAGTAGTGGGTCTAATAGTGGGGTCTGTAATAATATCAGCTAAGCAAATTCTGTATTATTAAGCTTAGCTGATTTGTCAAATGTGCTATTAGAATACTCTACAGTTTTTTTTATGTCTTCACAATAAATGCTAATTTTACAGTATAATAAGGCCATAATGATATTTTAAGCCAGCATGGAACATCATTGGTATTTTTGCTAATAAACACTATAATGTTATTATTCCTGGGCTACATGGTATTCTCCTTGTGTTTTTTCCTCTAGATTTTTCTTTGTCATGTCTAACCCTAGTCTTTTTCCTATTGCTGTGGCCCTACATATAGCTATAAATAAATAGAATTTTGAAGAAATTTCGTGATTCAGTGGCTTAAAGAATTTTGTAGTGTGAACTAGAATAAGTCCTGGGTTTGTT
Source organism: Schizothorax lantsangensis (assembly GCA_027422415.1). Classification (NCBI taxonomy): domain Eukaryota; kingdom Metazoa; phylum Chordata; class Actinopteri; order Cypriniformes; family Cyprinidae; genus Schizothorax; species Schizothorax lantsangensis. Next base: position 21,100,512 of record CM049856.1, on the reverse strand, counting down.
GATAAGACGGAGCCTAATGTTGAACTTGGAATCAAGCGTGCATTAGGCTTGTGTGGTTGCAATCCTAATGGCTCTTTCTGTCAGTCGGATGTGTTTTAGGTGACTTTTTTTTGTTTTAGAACGTCATGTCAGTGTTGTTTAACCAGCTTATGCAGACAGCCAATCCCACCATAGAACTCACTAATTTCCTCTCTGTCCAAAATGGACAAATCCCTGCTGGAGGCGTATCTAATATTGTTTTCATTGATGTGCAGTTGCGTAAGTGCTGTGAGTGTGTGTCTGTCCCCTATTGCATAAATGTCATTCCCAGAACAATCTGGCAGACCTCTATTCTGAGATGGGCAAAGCCGGTCGACATGTCACATCCACTGTGGTCAGCATTTGTTGTGGCTGCTTTTAGTTCAGACGTCCGGTCTAATACACTCATTACTGTCAGCATCGCTCTCTCTCTCTCTCTCTCTCTCTCTCTCTCTCACACACACACACACATACTCCATGTTTCTTGGCAGAACTGCCGGGTTGTTTATCCCTCTCAAGCAGAGAATCTCCTGCTCAACTTGTGATACCCAAAAACTGCCAGAAAAATCTCTAGTATTTCATGCTCTGTCTTTAACTGAAGCAAACCTGAAACACCTGCTCTGGGTGACATATCTGTTTTCAACAAGTCAGCTATGGACTACTGCAGGTGTTATTTAGCATTGATAAGCACCTTCCAGTGCTAGTATGATGCAAAAGCCTCTAAATGACATTTGAAATGTTCTTCTAAAATTAGATTATTATATATTTTTTTTAATCAGGCTTCTGTGCTTATGTTCAGTTATTTCACTTTAATGGCAATGAAAAGAGCCTGTTCATTGCCATTAAAGTGAAATTACTAAAGCTACACATAGGAGCCTGATAAAAAATGCTCATTTTAGAAGAACATTTCAAACGCCACTTAGAGACTTTTGCATCTTGAACTTTTTTTTTTTTTTTGCTATTTTTAATTATATTTTTCTATATTTTATTTAAAGTTGTTTTATATATAAATACCACTAAAAAGTTGCCACTAATTTATATATATTTTAAATTTATGCATTTAATTATAGTATACATCATAGTGTATATATATATATATATATATATATATATATATATATATATATATATAATAGAGAGACAGAGAGTATAAAATAAGTGGTGGAATTTTTTTGTATATATTTATTTATGTATATATATATATATATTTATGTTAAAATTATTATTATTATTTTTTAAAATTCTGTAAAGTCATGGCTTTTTTCATTCAATCGAAGACATTTTTCAGTTTTTTTTCTTAATCATGCTTTGAACACTAAAAATAAGGTTGCAAGTATGAATATGATATATTCAGTCACATTTCTACATGGAATGACTGTATTGGCAGAACCTTTGTTGTGCTTTATGTGTTTCTCTGGTATGAATCCAGTTTTCACATATGCAAATCTTTCCATAACAGCGGAGATCCCATCGCTCACGAGTGAAGTGTTACGTGTCGTCCGTGCCCCTAGGAAAGTGTGTTTGTGTGTGCAGGAGAGCACTGGGGGGTGATTACATCAAACGTTCCCCCTGAAGGGTTGGTTGCGGGGATCCGGGCTTCCTGGGCTGGGATTGGTGAAAGTATTTTGCAGGCATGCAGTAGCAGAAGATGGCTGTTGAGTAGTGTAATAATGTTTGGCATAGCAACTACAGAGAAGGAAGCACCTGCCACTGGGTATAACCAGTGCCAACGTCACCCTCGCCTATGTAATCATTCCCCAGTGGATGTTTTCTGCTGAGGTTGTTGTTGTTGAAGTTCCTTGGAGGCATCTCTGCATGCCGTATTACATCATAGTGAGATTTCATCTGCTTATCAAGGAGATGGAATGTTTCGATCAGACGTATCCCAGCATAACACATACTTCTGCTGTTAGAGCTTTTCCTCCTTTCTGCATACGTCTGGAAACATCATATAAATCAGCATCTGCTCGGCATTCACCAGGTGAAGATGATATGCCATCATTACACAAAGATGGAGCGACATAATGAAAGATGAGCTGTGGCGAGAGAGGAAGAGACAGATGAAGAAAGACTCTGCCTGCAGGTGATTCAGGTCAGCGCTCTCACAGAGGAGCCGCTGCCACGGTTACCATCTCTATGGAAACTAGGAGGTGTTCCGTTGCATTAGAACTGCCATCCTGATGTTTTTGATGAACCGCTAGCTGCTGATTGCCAGCTCGTTGAGTGAGTCCTTGCAGGAGAATGACACACAATGCCTTTTTAGTTTTGAGGGAAATATTGTATCTTCATAACCAGGGGTGGGGAGATGGGTCAATATGAAACAACAATCCATTTTACTTCCAAATGCGATGCATTTTAAGTGAACTAGACATTTGTGAATGAAAACATGCAGGGTCATAATGTTTACAACAGTTTTGAATTAAAAAGGTTTTCATTTAATTTTCACTAATTTCATTTGCTATTGGTAGTATATAATATAATTTAAATGGGTAATTAGCAAATATAGGGCCCTATGAAATCCATTTTATTTTTTCCCACATTCCGTTTTAACTTTTTTTTTTTTTTTTTTTTTTTTTAAATCTAGACTCTGTTTTAATGGTTAAATTATATTTTAATCAAAAAGCATGTCAAATTAATTGAAATCATGAAACTAACACTATTAAATAGCAATTTATTAAAAGTTTTACAAAAATGAAATTTTTAAGGCCCTATGAAAAATGTTTTATATTTCTGCTAAATAAATTCTGGTAAATAATTTTTCTGGTAAATATACCTTTAAAAATAATGTTTTAATAATAATTTTATTATTAATACTACTAGTACTATCATTACATTAAGTAATATTTCTTTAGATGCATCCATCCAAAATTTGGCAAATTCTGTGACATTCCGTGTTGTAAATTCCATTTTTATGACTGGATTCCACGTTTTCTGCATTGCGGAAAACATAGAGCCCTATAAATATACTAAATTGCTGCAAGTAATTGAACACTTATTTAATACAGTATGTCTGTGAAATATATTAAAAATATTTGAAAATGGAAAATGTACATTTATTAATTGTCAAAGCTGTTGTTGAATATAATCAATGTTTCATCAATCGATGCATTAATCAATTTTGGTCTGTTAATCAATGCCAACAATGTCAAACATAGCCAATAGATCCAGTAGAAAAAATAAAATAAAGTAATAATAAGTTCATACATTATAGTTGAAGTCTCTTATGCTCACCAAGGCTGCATTTACTTGATTCAAAATTAGTGCTGTCAAATGATTAATCGCAATTAATCGCATCCAAAATAAAAGTTTTTCTTTACATAATATGAGTGTAAATACACACACATACAGTATATATTTTGAAAATATTTACATGTGTATATATTTATATTCATATAATTTATATTATATATAAATATATTTAATATATAAACACAACATATTTTTGTTAAATATATACATGCATGTGTGTGTATTTATATAAACATAATAAATATACACAGTCCACACACATATATTATGTAAACAAAAACTTTTATTTTGGATGCGATTAATCACGATTATTCATTTGACTATTTTTTAAAAAGCACTAATTTAATATAACCGTTTTCTATTTCGGTATATTATAATGCATTGTAATTTATTCCAGTATTCATAGTCTCATAACCCTTCAAAAAAATCATTCTAATATGATGATTTGGTGATGAAGAAACATTTATTCTCATTATCAATGTTGAAAATAGTTCTGCTGATGAATATTTATTGTGGAAATATTTTGTAACATTATAAATTTCCTTGCTGTCATTCCTCAAATGAATGTGTCTTTGCTGAATAAAAGTATTGATTTTATGAAACCCCAAACTTTTGAATGGTAGTGTATATTTGACTTATTTCCAAAAATATCTCCAGAATGTTTGTTGTCTTTTCTTTACATTTGGAGGATATGAATACTAATTTGAAGAAATGAGCCTTCTGTTGCACTTTGCATTCATTTCCTGTTTTCCGACATATATAAATCAGCCTATATCTGTTAAAAACTCTGGAAATAGAGGAGTGAATTGGCAAAAATGTGTCCAGAAATACTGTTATAAGTAGATTTTCTCTGGTATTTCCTTCCTGTGCAGTGGCTTCATAAAATAGCCACATACTAATCCGAGCCTAAATTAGATTTGCATGTGTATGTCTGCGTGTTCACCAACCATTATTTGGGCAAGTGCATGCTTGTGTGTGGCTGTTTGTTGACTGATACTCTATGCTTAGATGGAGTCTTAAGATTGTGTGTGTTTTGTGATCTCTGGATGAGGGGTTTGAGCGAGCAGGCTTGCTTCTGGCTCTAATCTGATTCTATAAGGTGCTTAGGAGGATCTTTGTTTCCATCTGGTGGTTTTCACTCTGTTACATCACTGCAGCTGGCAGTGTGTGCGTGTGTATAGAGGGAGGAGCTTAATACTGGATCCTTTGATGTCAGAGACTCTAATAACACACGTGCATTGGACATGCATTGCCCTGGGCCCTGTCTCTCAGCTTGATGCCTCTTACTCTTTTGTTTTAAATGGGCGAAACTCTGCGATGTGAATGAATATGATAATGGTTTTAAATGCAATTTATATTGCTTGGGTACTTGTACAAACAGCATAATTGGTTCACAGTCATCAAAGGAAGGACACAGCAAGAACATGAACAATTTATGAAACAATTTCTCAACCGTGCAATAAATCACCCCATACTGAAAGCTGATGTGTTCTGTGACAGATGGATTTGGCTTAGCTATGCCTAGATTCAGAGAAAATGGAGTGTGATACTGATATCAAATCAATCAGAATTCCATCAAAAGCATAACCTTTTTTGTTTTAGACTAACATATACCATGGTAATTAAGTTTATTTTTACCAACATATGTTTATGTTTCAGAAATATATATATCCATACAATATTGATATACATATTTTAAATGATAAACATTAGCATTTTAATGTTATATAACATTGTTTATTTATTTTACAAAAATAGCAACTTATTTTTAATAACATATGGTCTTAATTTAAAATCATTGCTGGAATTGAATATGCAAGGGTCATCATGAGATTGCGAAGCTTTGTGACTGAGTCTTTTTAATTCTGTAAAAATGTGCAGATCTTTCTCTCTTATGTCTGCACAGCTTTCCAGTAGTATAATAGCTATTTATGCATTGTTTTAATAAACTAACATTCAGTTCTGGCTCTATTCTGGTATGAAACTCGGAAATACGTCACACTACAGAGTTAAAACGGGCTGTGAATGCCATTTCGTGTCGATGTTGAGGAAGTGTGGGGTGGATACTGACCGAGCTTCTAATGGCTCTATTGTTTGTGTTTGTGTTTCAGATCAACTTGAGGCTCATTTTGGTGAGTGGAAAAACAAAAGAGTTCCTGTTCTCACCTAACGACTCCGCGGCCGACATCGCCAAGCACGTGTACGACAACTGGCCAATGGGTGCGTGATGATTCACATCTTAAAACACATTTTTTTGAATGCATCCATCAGTAGACTAAAACCATTGGCTCGTGTGAAGGATTTTCAGGCTATTGTTTCCTAGTGTTGAGTAGATTCCTCTTTACAACCTTTTTCTGTGTTCAGATAATCTATGCCGCAGACAAATCTGAGTCTGACTGAGTGGTAATCCTGCGCAGAGCTAGATTCCACTCACTGCGCTGACCTAAAAGTCAATGACAGTACTGAAGGGTAAAAACAGAGTGTCTGAGTTTGTGTTTATACATCTGTCTGGCCGTCTCTCCGCATGTGTCTGAGGTCTGTGAAGTGCGGTTTTCATTCAGATATTCCACAGATACTGTTCTAGCTGAATCTTTAGGTTATTATACATTTTTAGGGAAGAGCAGATGGTATCCAGACTCCTCTTTCATCTGTTTCTTCACTGTGCCTTGGCAGCCTATCTGAAACTTTTAGGGATGTGGCCACAAGCTCAAGTTTAGCATTTTTCCATTTTATTGACCTTTTTAAACATACTGTGGTGGTACTATGGTGCAGTGATGGTAATACCATGGTGTTTTGATGTATACACTACCGTTAAAAAGTTTGGGATCGGTAAGATTTTTGAAAATGTTTTTGAAAATCTCTTACCAAGGGTGCATTTATTTGATCAAAAATAGAGTTAAAACAGTAACGTTTCTATTTTAATGTGTTTAAAATTCAGCAGCCATTACTACAGATTTTATGATCCTTCAGAAATCATTCTAGCATGCTGACGTGGTGTTCAAGAATAATCTATGTTGGAAAGCCTGGCAGGAATAATATTTGAGTAATGTTGAAACAGTGATGCAGATTTTCCAGGATTCTTTTATGAATAGAAAGTTATTCCTCTAATCTTCTTTAGTGTCACTTTTGGTCATTTTGATGCATCATTGCTGAATGAAAATATTAATTTCTTTCTTTGTTTCAAAAAAAGAAAAAGATAGGCCTAGTTCTGTTTTGCTGGTATTAGAGGAGTTGGAGACCAGCAAACCAAATTAGGCTGGTTTAGTTTTTTAGTTTTTTTTTTAGCAGGAATCATATTTTTTTATTGCTGTTTCTTGTCCTTATTTGTCCTCTAAAGAAATCCAGGGTTTAGTTAAGTTGAAGTTTATTTTAATTTTATTTTAATTTCTTTCTTTGAATAGCTCTTGTGAAAGTCATCAGCCTTTAATTATGTCAAAAAGAATATTGAGGAAAAAGAAAGGCCTTCTTTGTTGTACAGTTCGTAAACTCCATCGGGGTGGTCTGGGATTGAATCAGAGTTTTATTCATAGCAGACGAACACAGCGGAGCTCGACCTCATGAGGACACAGAATGACCCTCACTTGAGTCTTGTGACTGATTGAGTCAAGAGTGAGAAAGAGACGGGTGGGTCGTATGAATAAATGAATGAAGAGAGAAAAGAGTCAAAAACTTACTTAAAGTAACATGGAAAAGTGCAGACTAGTAGAAAAGTGTTTTTCTAGGGAACAGTTCACCCAAAAAGAAAAATACTGTCATCATTTCCTCACCCTCATGTCATTCCTAACTTGGATGACTGTCTATCTTCTGTGTAAGATTTACATTTTTGTCTCTTTCTTACGATTTTTATAGAAAGTTCTCCTTTTGTGTTTCTCTTTGTGATGACACTGTAATCACAAAATGTGTATATTTTGTGTACAACACAAAAATGATTTTTTCTAATTTGTTCTGTCTTTAACAGACTGGGAAGAGGAGCAGGTAAGCAGTCCGAACATCCTGCGCCTCATCTACCAAGGCCGATTCCTACACGGCAATGTGACGCTAGGAGGTGAGCCGCCCTCCCACACTCCTCATTACCATTATTAATATCAAATCACACATGCTCCGTTTCTCTTGATTTTTTATTGAATCATTCCTCTCAGTCCAGAATCATGGGTCTGACAGATAAGAAGTTGCTTGGCTTTTTTTTTTCTGCCAGGTAAATCCGCTGTGTCCCAGTGGACTCATAACGGCACAGATATTTATTTTGGCTTTGTCTTGGTTTATTTCTGGCCAGGGTGCAGTGCGGTTCAGTTCTATCATTGTTCAGCTGATTATAAGGACATCCAAAAATTCAGCTCTCAGTCACAATACACCTAAATGTTACTATTCTCAAGTCGTGAATAGAGTTCACTGACTTAAAATATTCCCAGAATGCGGCAGAGAGTTTTTCAGCGAGCAGTCTATGAATGTAGGAAAGCACTGGCCGGCAGACCTGTCATCAGGGACAGAAAACAGGGAGGAGAGGAAATTCTTTGGGCGTGAACAGGAAGCATTTTTTTATTTGTTTGGCCATCCCTCAAGCAACAATAAAAGATGGAGTGGGTTTGTGAATGCGTTTATAAGAAAGTATACGAGTATATGTATGTCAGTCTGTCTGTCTGTGTCTATCTATCTATCTATCTATCTATCTATCTATCTATCTATCTATCTATCTATCTATCAAATGTTTTTTTTGTCATATTACACAAATAAATCCTTGTTAAGTCCTAGATTCTCTATAAATTTGACAGGGTCTTTTATATGTGACCTGTGAAAAACTTGACTATGATATACTTTCTTATAACCAGGGGTTTTGTCAGTATATTTTGTCTGGGCAAACTGTTCCCATGGCTGAATAACTGTGAGTAAGTGAAACCTCACAACCAGCTCCAATTCCTGAACTGTTCGCCCGATGACGTGATGGAACGCAGGCAGGTTTTGCCAAAAAAGTGTCACTTTGATAATACATGCTGACACCTTCTTGATTCAAGAGCACCAAGGCATGAAGACCGAGTGTGTCTGTGGGGCAGAAGGCAGCAGCAGTGCTCTCAGAGTCAGTGACGGCTCTCAATAAGGCACAGGCTTACGTTTACATGTTATCCTGGTCCTCTGTTCTATGATTTCTTTCCCTTGAAAAGTGACTTTGGTGTCATAGATGTACAGCTGCATTAGTCTCTAGTGTCCATTCGGTCCAACACTCTTTTTTTCTTATGTCTTGCAGCTTTAAAACTGCCTCTCGGAAAAACCACAGTGATGCATTTAGTTGCCAGAGAGACGCTGCCCGAGCCAAATTCCCAAGGTAACCATTCTGCCCTCTCTCTTTTCTGTACACTCCTCCTTCACTGTTTCACACGCTCCCTGTCTCACTGCAGCCTTCACTTTGTTCAAAAATGTTCAGTTTATATGTGGATCATTCTCACCCTCTGGCACTATTTCAGTTTTAGGAATTTTTAAAGTAGTGTTTATCCAAAATATAAAAGACCTGGTCACATGACAGTTTTGGGGGAAACTATAGGAAGATACATTTAATGCTTGTTGAGCTTATTCTGATATATTAGCAGAAGTTAAAGGTCTTAACTTTTTATAAGGTTAAAACAAAAATGCTAAACTGAAGGCACATTTTCATGAAAATTGAAACGGATGATGTGAAATTGATTTATGTTTTAGCATAGAAAAAATTATGTATGTATACTATCTATTTGTAGTTATTAATTTGAGTATGAGGGGCACAATGGTTACTGACAAACAGGTACTGGTTTCTAATAATTTTCAGGTTAATTCTGATAATAATTAACGTTATTTAAATAGTGGACTTTTTAATTAACTATTAATATTATAATTTTTTTTTAAATTTTATTTTATTTAAGGATTACCCATATATAAACCTTACTTTTACATAGGCCCTAGTTAAAATAATAATATTTCAGTTTACAATAAAATAAAAAATACATACATAATATAACAGAGTAAACTACACATAAAATAAAATATAATAAAATAATTACTATAAAATTACAATACACATCTGGGATTGTCACTTATAATGTGCTTTAAATATATATTTTTCATTTTTAATCCTTTTGTGTATGAGATAATATTCTCAGTTGTGTTTGCATTTCTATTTTAAATAAAATGTCTTTTATATCATTATTTATGTATGCTGAAGCACTTTGTGACAGAATCTCTGCTAGGACCTGCTGTCTTATCAGTACTGAAGACCATGGCTCTGTTCCAAACCCTAGTGAGCTTCCATGCTGTTTGCTGCCTACATGGGTAGCTGCCTATTAAGTCACTGAAATAGAACCTCATATGTGATCGATTTGGAGAGTTTTACACGCTTCTTACACAAAAATGCAAAGAAAACCGATTTAGTTAATTCTGTAAGCATAAAAATACAGTACATGACACATGATTATTTGCTAATAGAGCCCTTTAACAGTGCTGTTTTATATCTTATGAGATTTATTTGCTTTGTCGAGGATTAATTCTGAGTAAAGAATATATATGCAGAATGAAATATGCATCTTAGAAAGAAACATAATTATGTTGCCTACCTCTTAAAGAACAGAATTTCTGTGATGCCTTAAAATGCTGTCTATGTAGGCAGGAAGTTTTGGAACAAAACCATTGTTTGTTTTTGTGCAATAGTATTAAGTTTCTGTGTGTTTGTTACAGGTCAGAGGAACCGGGAAAAGACTGGAGAGAGCAACTGTTGTGTGATCCTGTAAATACATCCCATCATCCCTCAGAACGAGTGTGTCCTATCACCCTTCGCCCATGCTGCTTAAACACAACTAATCACACCTGACTCCCACGAGCACCTGACCACGACAAGATCTTCGCTTCTCCTGGAAAGGAAAAAAATCACCGAGACACGGATATGAGAGCATTTCGGCTTCGCACAGTCCGTATTTATGCCAAAAGATGTAAAAAAATTAGATAAAAAGCATCCCTCCTTCACACACACACACACACATTTCCACCCTTTCTAACATCTTCACACACACCCATGAACTTATTCAAACACACACACACACGCACGCACACACGCACACACACCTCCCCTTCTGCCAGTTTGCACACGGAGGAGGCCCTCGTTTCTGTTTTTTATTGCACATAGTAACATGAATGATTCAGTGAGGAAAAAAAGACTCGTTCGCCTCAGCCGAGGCCCTTGATTCTTCCTCTCAGGAGGGAGACGTGTGAGGGGGAAATTAATTTACACAGGGTCTGACGAACTTTTCACATTTATCGATGCGATGGCTTGGATCCGGTGTGGAGGTGGAAAGGCATGCCGTCACCTACATCTGAAATAAGAGCACACGCTTCACCGACGGGATTAATCTCCGCTTCAGTCACCCTCCCGGACTGTTTCCGTCAAATGCTAATCGCCACACGCAGTCTGATTTCAGTGCAGGAGAACAAGTATTGATGTGCCTGATGAATGTTTTAGAAATGTTTCTTATACATTTCCGTGCGTTTTAAATGCCCCATTAAGGCCCTGGAGATCCAGCGTCCTGCTCTATCGAGTTCCTGTACGCCGGAAGTGTTTCAAGCACAGTCGGGAGTCAGGAAGGTAGATCTCCAGAAGTTGGTTGGATTGACTCGTGGGAAAGTCTACAATACACATAATGAGTAACAGTAACATTTGCGACTGTGTTTTGACAGTCAACCAGTGTTGCGTCTGCCCTCTTTAGATAGATCTGAGCTGCTCTCTTTCAGGAAGGGTAATAAGATTTATTCCTTTATTTTCTAAGTGTAGTGGTGTAAATTAATGCTTGCGTTTGGAGCCAGAAGATAACTATGGAATGAAGTTTGGCTTGGTTTCTATTTCCCCTTCCTTGTTAGATATAAAATTTGTTTGCACAACACAGAATCATGAGCTGTTTCATTTCTAAATCTGTGTATTTTTTTCTTTCCCCTCCTCCCTTTTTAATATTTTTCCAAATGGGAATTGTATTCGAAGGTTACATATGTGTAGAGTATATTTAATATGAATCTTATAGAGAACATAACTATAGATTGTTGATATATTGGTGTCTAGTGTATGATAGTCTAAAAACAGTTAGCACATTAGCATTTGGAACAGTGAGACGCTGACAATTTCATGTACTTTAACAGCAGCAAATCCCTCTGTAATGGCTGAAGAAATTACTGTTTTCTTCTCTCTCGCTGTCTTTTTGTTTATCAAATGTTCATAATTTGATGTTTTATTTTTAACTTCCTTTTTCTTTTTATGTGGTCTTTGCTTTCTGCTTTTTAACACCGCACTAGGTCTGAAAAATATTGGTCCTTATCAGGGTTCAAATCTGTACAGAGCTGAAGTTTTTAAAAAGATAATTGTAAATAAACTAATGCTTCTCATTCTCTAAACTACAAATGGAAATACATCTATAAACTGAATAAAGAATCCAGAGTATTGAAGTGAAATGGTTATTGCTTGCTGTGTTCACCTTCAGATTGTTTATAGTGAGTTTGAGAGGGCGAAATTTATATTCAATATTTATATTTTTACTTTTTACGACACTTGAGAAAACACATGTATATAATGTGTATTTTGCATATTTTATATTTCACAGTATTAGTGTTTTACTGTATTTTCATAAATTCAGCATATAAATAATATGCAGCTTAGGTGAACATAAGAGACTTATTTAAAAATCATTTAAATCGTGTATTTATTACTAGTATTTTAGTACTAGTCATGAGTGATCAGCCTTTCCAAAGTCTCCGTTATCATGTATGGAAGCATATGGGTGAACGTCAAATACTTCTCTAATTATGATCTTTTTGCTCCATCTTGTGGGTAAACTGATAATTACACACGTCTCCTATTTGCACAACTCACATCAGTTTTATTGGTTTATATTATATTTATTTATTAGTATTTATTATTGCTAAAATTGCTCATTTTCATTTTTTTGAAGATAATAAAAATAAAAATATAACTAAATTTAGATTTGACTTGTTTAGTCGCCAAGTACCAAGAAAACAAGTTTTGAAAACAAGACCTAGTCGAAAACAAGTTTTGATCTAATTTGAAAAACACTTTTTAAGGACTTTATTTTAACTTAATGCCGGGAAAAATACAAGATGCACGATTTTTAGTAATATAAAACATGGATTTAATAATGTATTTAAATGGCTAACAATAAACCTGAAGATCACCTGAAGAGTAGTGTTTCTCAAACTACACGAGGTAAGAATCAGCAGAACACTGTCTTGTGCATCAGTTAATATTAACTTACTTTATTGTAATAAAGTGGCCACTCCTTGGAATTTACCAGTTTGATAAGATTTTGATAATTCTATATACTTTAAGCGAAAAAAAAGCACCAGATATATGCTTTTAATTTATTTGAAACACTGATGAAACCACCACCCTAAACTAAATAACCATAATAACAGCATATTAATATCAATCTGTTAAATTACGGTCATTTTAAGCTTTTTAATATCAATCGATGGTCGACACTTGAGGGGATTTATGATTTATTTCTACTTAAAATATATAATAGGTGTATATAATAGTGTAACAAATAAAATTAGAAATATTTCATATAGTCTTTTAATTATTGATGTCATAAACTTCATGAATAATAAATATTAAAAAAAATAGTTTTACTGTACAGCATGTCAAACCACAGGACATGTCAACTTTTCATGTTTTGTTCTTTTTTTTTAAATTAACATTGAGGTCTAATCATATACTGCAATTTATATCTTGCCTATTGATCCATTCAGTGAGTAATAAATCGCCTTCCACATTTTTATAATACATATTATTATTATTATTATCATTATTATGCAAAAGAAAATAACTATAATATCAACAAATATTGTAAATGCATAACAACAGCACATAACTGCATAACAATAACAGTTTCATGTAATAAGGTGCATAAGAACAACTTAACAGGCAAATCATCTTATTTAGAAATAGTTATTAACCTACTGATGATCCTGTTTCTGTGGACACACCATTTGAGAAAGAACTGTCTGATTTCTTTGATCCTGATGCAGTAGATGAAGGGGTTCACTACAGGTGGAAGCAGACTGTAGAACATGACCAGGCCGATCCTCTGACTGCTGTTAATCTGGGCGTTTGGGATGTTAGAAGTGGTAAGAACCACGAAACGGGGCACGTAATAGATGGTAATGACAGTCAGCTGTGTGGCACAGGTAGAAAAGGCTTTCATTCGGCCCTGTGCATTTGCTATTCGAAGCACAGACACCAGGATACTTGAATAGGAAAATATGATGAAAGAGAATGGAACGAGAAGCACAAACATTGCTACAGCATATGCATTGAGCTTTGTGAGGGTGGCATCAGCACAGGCCAGCTGGTTTATAGATAGAGAATCACAGAAACAATGAGCGATCATGTTTGGCCCACAGAATGGCAGCTTCACTGTCTGCATTATGCTAATGGTTGGAGCAATCATTGCAGTAACCCAGGAAAACCCTATTAGAAGCCCCATAGTGCGGTTAGTCATTAAAACAGGGTATCTTAGCGGGTAACAGATCGCCAAGTACCGATCAAGTGCCATGATCATCATCATAAGAGAGTTCAAGGTAACAAAATAGTGAATCATCTGCCTTTGAAACAGACAAACATAGAAGCCAATATAACCATCATTAAACCAATAGCGAGAAATAACTTTTGGCAGAGCAGCTGTACAGAAACCAATATCAGACAAGGACAAACTCAGCATGATAATATACATGGGCTTATGGAGGCTGCGTTCAATCACAAACAGGATCACAATGAGAGAGTTTCCAGTGATTACAGCGATGTAGATGATGAATAAAAGCGCTCCTATCAGGCTGTAGTATTTGGGCTGGAGTCCAGGGAAACCCACGATGAAAAACTCAGTTACAACAGAAGCTGTGGTTTCATTTGCCTGCAACATACTAAAACATGCAGTGAACAAATGTTTACAAAAGGATAACTGCATCTGCCTGTTACACTGACAAATTTCTTAGACTGATTAGATTTGCCTAAAAATATTGAAATATTTACTTGAAGTGAAAATTTGTTCTAAAATAAAATGATATAAAAAACAATAATCAATTATCCAATTATTATTAAATGGTTTAAATGACATTTACTTACAAAATTATAAATTAAAATTAATTATCCAATATATAATTTATAAATATAATTTCATAAAGTTATATTAATAATGCAAATAAATAATATTAAATTAAATGAATTACCCATTGTTAAAGATTTAAAATCATATTTCATTGTGAAAATTAAAATGGCATTTTGGCTTGTATTACCTTGATTATTACTGTCTGTTATGTGATATCGGCTGGAATATATTCCTGGCTCAGAGTTTCACTTCTCTCAGTGTTCAGTGCTGATGTCAATGTTCTGCTTGTGGTTTCATTATTTTATAGCTGTAGAATCAGTGTTAAAGCCTGTAGAGTCCAACACGTCATAGAGGATCATGTTTTTAATTATTTGGTGTCATAAAACTGGGCTGACCTTTGGGGTTTGGGAAATGTGTTTTGTTATCTTCATTTTAAGATAACTATGGAATTAAGTTTGGCTTGGTTCGTCTCCCATGTTAAGTAGGCTATAACATGTATTTGCACAACACAGAAACACAAGTTATTTATTTTCTAAATCTGTGTTGTATTTTTTCCTCCAACACAATTCTAAACTGGATCATCTGGAGCCAGTTGTTCAAAATCTGGATCAGAATGATCTGGATTTGGAAATCCCACGTTTCGCTACCCAGGGTCAAGTAATCCATCTTACTTTTCTGCTGGTTTTTCAAAGAAAAATAGGATTGGATGCAGATACACACTTTTTCAGATTACCAAATCTGAATTACTGGTGCTATACGGAGCCCCTAAAGGGACATGGTGATGGAAAAAAATATGAGATGGAAAAAAATGCCACTTTTGGATTCTCTCAGAAAAGATTTGCATTGCATTTACACAAATAATTACTTCTGAATGGTTCATGTCTGGTGATTGTTCCATTGTAGTTTACAAACAGTAATTAAAAAAGCACTTTAAATTAAATAGGCCTACAATATTTTTGTTTGATGTATTGACAGCTGTTTGGAAATTTAGGGATATATTAGATCATATTTTTGGTCCAGTTTTAAAGTTTTATTACAATTTTGTTCCTGAAATCCATACTTCTGCTGGGATCAGTATAATCCTGATTTGTTTTTGGATCAAAGGTATCCCAATGTAACTGAGTTATTTGGGACTGTATTGCACTGGTTTAGGGTAGTTGCATTCGCACTGGTGCGTCGGTCAGAACACAGGAGGCATAAATAAGAATCAACAGTCTTTAGTTAAAGTTCAGAGAATGATCAGCACGAAACAGCACAGCCAGACCACAGGGCATTTCTTGGTATAATCTTCACAGTAGTGATATGTGAGGTAACTGTAGGCATGTGTGTGGTATGTTGTCATTACAAGCAAAGTTAAATTCAGGAGACCCTGTGCGGTACCTCGTGCAGTCGGCTCAACCGGAACCGAAAGTTACTGACGTACGCAGTAACCCATGACCTGATTGGTCATTCCTTCTCAACACCCGATCTTACTAAAAAGTTTTGAACAACACAAACTGACTGTTTGATCCAGATCAACAACCCATTTTCAAGATTTCAAGATCCAATCCAATAGCTGAAATCCGATCAGATTACTTTTGATCAACTGGCCTCTGGTGTCCTTTTACATACATACTTATTTGTAAAAGTGATTGTATATAAGGAGCTTTACAATGACTCATCAATGTTTGGTCCTCTCTTTTACTTTATGACTAAAAAAATCTAAACAAAGCAAACAGCTCCTTTAAGCCATGAATATGTTTCATTGGGTCTTATTGTGAGTTTTTGCACCACCTTGTGGGTATAATGATATATCGTAATTTCTGTCAAATCTCTTCACTCTCACATAGATTATAATAAGAAAATATGCTCTGGTTACTAACGTTACATTAGGTTCCCTGAGATAACAGGAAGAATGTTGCATATAGACACTATAGGGGGGATATTCCTGTTTACTCTGAATACTGAAGCCTGATTTGTAAATGTTCATGTAGCAGCACAAACAAATGGCATTTCAGTCAGCCAAAATGGGCATGGCCGATTGCCTATATAAGTCAGCACTGAATGCCATTTCATCAGAATTTTTCGACTGAGAGTGACAGTCATTGACTCGTGTATAGCTTTATAGCATGGCTGTGTACGTGACGCTAGTTGCCGTTATCTCAGGGAGCTGAGGTTACATTAGTAACCAGAGCATTCCCTTTTGAATCAATCTTTGAACATGCACGTTTGCACACGGAGGAGGCCCTTGTTTCTGTTTTTTTATTGCACATAGTAACATGAATGATTCAGTGAGGAAAAAGAGACTCATTCGCCTCAGCCGAGGCCCTTGATTCTTCCTCTCAGGAGGGAGACGTGTGAGGGGGAAATTCATTTACACAGGGTCTGACGAACTTTTCACATTTATCGATGCGATGGCTTGGATCCGGTGTGGAGGTGGAAAGGCATGCCGTCACCTACATCTGAAATAAGAGCACACGCTTCACCGACGGGATTAATCTCCGCTTCAGTCACCCTCCCGGACTGTTTCCGTCAAATGCTAATCGCCACATGCATTCTGATTTCAGTGCAGGAGAACAAGTATTGATGTGCCTGATGAATGTTTTAGAAATGTTTCTTATACATTTCCATGCGTTTTAAATGCCCCATTAAGGTCCTGGAGATCCAGCGTCCTGCTCTATCGAGTTCCTGTACACCGGAAGTGTTTCAAGCACAGTCGGGAGTCAGGAAGGTAGATCTCCAGAAGTTGGTTGGATTGACTCGTGGGAAAGTCTATAATACACATAATGAGTAACAGTAACATTTGCGACTGTGTTTTGACAGTCAACCAGTGTTGCGTCTGCCCTCTTTAGATAGATCTGAGCTGCTCTCTTTCAGGAAGGGTAATAAGATTTATTCCTTTATTTTCTAAGTGTAGTGGTGTAAATTAATGCTTGCATTTGGAGCCAGAAGATAACTATGGAATGAAGTTTGGCTTGGTTTCTATTTCCCCTTCCTTGTTAGATATAAAATTTGTTTGCACAACACAGAATCATAAGCCGTTTCATTTCTAAATCTGTGTATTTTTTCTTTCCCCTCCTCCCTTTTTAATATTTTTCCAAATGGGAATTGTATTCGAAGGTTACATACTGTCACACTCTCTCAGGGAGCACGGAAACACGGAACGAGGAGATGAGGAATTCACAAATAGAGTCTTTAATTATCCAAACGGTAGACAGGGTCACAGGCAGGGAAGACATTCAAGGACTGACAAACACAAACTGCAAGGACTGGGGCTTTTAAAGACAGGATAACGAGGGAACTAAGGAGACACACCTGGAATCAAATTAACAATTAATGAGGGAGAACCTGGGTCACGGAACACACGAGGAGCAAAAAACACAACAAAAAACAGTCCATGATCCTGACACATATGTGAAGAGTATATTTAATATTAATCTTATAGAGAACATAACTATAGATTGTTGATATATATTGGTGTCTAGTGTATGATAGTCTAAAAACAGTTAGCACATTAGCATTTGGAACAGTGAGACGCTGACAATTTCATGTACTTTAACAGCAGCAAATCCCTCTGTAATGGCTGAAGAAATTACTGTTTTTTCTCTCTCTCTCTCTCTCTCTCTCTCTCTCGCTCTCTCTTTTTAAATCTAATTTTCATAATTTGATGTTTTATTTTTTACTTCCTTTTTCTTTTTATGTGGTCTTTGCTTTCTGCTTTTTAACACCGCACTAGGTCTGAAAAATATTGGTCCTTATCAGGGTTCAAATCTGTACAGAGCTGAAGTTTTTAAAAAGATAATTGTAAATAAACTAATGCTTCCAATTCTCTAAACTACAAATGGAAATACATCTATAAACTGAATAAAGAATCCAGAGTATTGAAGTGAAATGGTTATTGCTTGCTGTGTTCACCTTCAGATTGTTTATAGTGAGTTTGAGAGGGTGAAATTTATATTCTATATTTATATTCTTACTTTTTACAACACTTGAGAAAACACACATGTATATAATGTGTATATGCAGCCTTCTTCAAGACGTCCCAGCTGACGACAAGATTGTCATCCTTGGCGACTTCAACGCCAGAGTGGGCAGAGATTCAGAAAGCTGGAAAGGCGTACTTGGAAGGCATGGTGTGGGCAGCTGCAACGATAATGGACGCTTGTTACTCGAACTCTGCGCTGAACAGCAGCTTTCCATTACCAACACCATCTTCCAGCAGAAAGACAGTCGGAAGACAACCTGGATGCACCCTCGGTCAAAACACTGGCATCTCATAGATTACATCCTAGTGCGCCAGCGTGACCTAAAAGATGTCTTTCACACTAGAGTAATGCCAAGCGCCGAGTGTCACACAGACCATCGCCTTGTCCGCTGCAAAATTACATTCCACTTTAAGCCCAAACCAAGGAAAGGTTTTCCAGGAGAGCCTTCGGTCTAGGCTGGGGGAACCCATCTGCCTAGCCGACTCGCCTCCGGACCCAGAAGTGCCGTGGGACCGTATCAAAACCGCTGTCCTGCAAACATCTGAAGATACCCTTGGATTCACCACGAAGCAAAACAGGGATTGGTTCAATTAAAACAATTTAGAAATTCAGGAGCTGCTGTCAAGGAAGAGATTAGAACACAAGGCTCACCTGGCCCAACCATCCTGCCCGCATAAAAAAGCAGCATTCCGCTTGGAATGCAGGACCCTCCAACGTAAGCTTTGAGAGATTCAGAACGAGTGGTGGACAAACCTCGCAGTAAGAACTCAGCTTTGCGCCGCTACTGGTGACTACAGGGGTTTCTATGAAGCTCTAAAAGCGGTTTATGGTCCCTCGTACCAAATCCTGAGCCCCCTGCGGAGTGCAGAGGGAAAAGAACTGCTCACCAAAAAGGACTCTATTCTGAACCGCTGGTCTGAACACTTCTACACCCTCTTCAATGCTAGCCGCTCAGTCCAAGAACCAGCGATTGACCGCATCCTACAACAGCCAGTGATAACTGAACTGGATGTGGCACCAACATTACAAGAGACTGAGGAAGCCATTAAACAGTTGAAGAGTGGAAAAGCTGCAGGAGTTGATACCATCCCCCCCCCGAGGTATGGTAGAACGGAGGCACACTGCACACCAAACTCCATGAATTCTTCGTCTGCTGCTGGGAGCAAGGAAAACTCCCTCAAGACCTCCGTGATGCAGTCATTATCACTCTGTACAAGAACAAAGGGGAGAAGTCAGACTGTTCCAATTATCGTGGCATAACACTTCTGTCCGTCGCCGGCAAAATCCTCGCAAGGGTACTACTAAATCGACTGGTACCCGCGATAGCAGAAGCTCACCTTCCAGAGACACAGTGTGGCTTCAGAGCCAACCGGGGAACCACAGACATGGTATTTGTCCTGAGGCAGATTCAGGAGAAGTGCCGGGAACAAAACAAAGCGCTGTACATTACCTTCGTGGATCTGACAAAGGCATTCGATACCGTGAGCAGGCAGGGACTTTGGAAAATTTGGGAAAAGCTAGGCTGCCCACCAAAGCTCCTCACTATGATCATCCAGCTTCACGAAGGCCAGCTTGGACAAGTCAGACATAGCAACAACCTCTCGCAGCCCTTCCCTATTGCAAACGGTGTGAAACAGGGCTGTGTTCTTGCACCCACACTGTTCACCATCTTGTTCAGCATGATGCTCCAGCAGACCACAGAGGACCTCGACACCGCTGATGGAGTATACATCCGTTTTCGTCTCGACAGGAGCGTGTTTAACCTGAGGCGTCTGCAGGCCCATACAAAGACCATGGAACTACTGATTCGGGAGCTGCTATTTGCCGACGATGCCGCCCTCCTTGCTCACACAGAGGCAGCTATGCAGCGAATCACGTCCTGTTTTGCAAAATCTGCTCAGATCTTTGGCCTTGAAGTCAGCTTGAAGAAGACGGAAGTTCTGCATCAGCCCGCACCACAAAAAGAGTACCATCCACCAAGCATTTCCATCGAACAAACTGAACTAAAGGTTGTCCACCATTTCAGCTACTTGGGGTGCGTGATCTCGTCTGATGCCAATATTGACAAAGAAGTTGATAACAGGCTGGCCAAGGCAAACAGTGCATTCAGCAGACTATATGGATGTGTCTGGAACAATAACAACCTCAAAAAAGACACGAAGGTCAGTGTATACAAAGCTGTTGTGCTGACCACTCTCCTGTATGGCGCTGAGTCCTGGGTCACGTACCGTCATCACCTGAGACTCCTCGAGCGTTTCCATCAGCGCTGCCTCCGCACAATCCTCAGCATTCGTTGGAGTGACTTCGTTGCCAATACTGAAGTCCTCGAGTTAGCGGAGGCTATTAGTATCGAGGCCATGGTCCTCAAGGTACAACTTCGATGGGCAGGGCACGTATCCAGAATGGAGAAATACCGTCTACCTAAGATCGTGCTGTATGGGGAATTGTCCTCTGGATACCGAAACATTGGGGCACCACGAAAGCGGTACAAAGACTCCTTGAAGAAGTCCCTTACTGCATTGATCACCGTCAGTGGGTAACGTAAGCAGCTGATCGTGACTCCTGGCAGCGCACAGTCCATCAGGCCATCTCACTCTTTGAAGATACCCGCAGGGCCAGTATAGAGGACATAAGGAGAAGAAGGAAAAAACGTGTCCCCCCAGCACTCATCCTGGACCAGACCTTTACCTGCAGCCACTGTGGCAGGACCTGCCTGTCCCGTATAGGCCTCGTCAGCCACCAGCGTGCCTGTAGAAGACGTGGATGTCCTTCCTAAATCTTCGTTTGCGAAGCCAAGCCATGATGATGATGACACACATCTATTTGCACAAATCACATCAGTTTTATTGGTTTATATTATATTTATTTATTAGTATTTATTATTGTTAAAATTGCTTATTTAAATTTTTTGTGCATAAATGAAGATAAGAAAAATAAAAATATAACTAAATTTAGATTTGACTAGTTTAGTCGCCAAGTACCAAGCAACACCTAGTCGAAAACAAGTTTTGATCTAATTTGAAAAACACTTTTTAAGGACTTTATTTTAATTTAATGCTGGGAAAAATACAAGACGCACGATTTTTTGTAATATAAAACATGGATTTAATAATGTATTTAAATGGCTAACAATAAACCTGAAGATCACAGCACACATCATGGCCTTTGACACAAAGCAACTTCCTGCGCGTGTTTCTCAAACTACACGAGGTAAGAATCAGCAGAACACAGTCTTGTGCATCAGTTAATATTAACTTACTTTATTGTAATAAAGTGGCCACTCCTTGGAATTTACCAGTTTGATAAGATTTTGATAATTCTATATACTTTAAGCGGAAAAAAAGCACCAGATTTATGCTTTTAATTTATTTGAAACACTGATGAAACCACCACCCTAAACTAAATAACCATAATAACAGCATATTAATATCAATCTGTTAAATTACGGTCATTTTAAGCTTTTTCCCCCATTAAATAACAATCGATGGTGGACACTTGAGGGGATTTATGATTTATTTCTAATTAAAATGTATAATAGGCAATACATTATGCATTATCCTGGCAGTGTAACAAATTCATTTTAAAAATTAGAAATATTTAATGTAGACTTTTAATTATTGATGTCATAAACAAACTTCATGAATAATAAGTATTTAAAAAAATAGTTTTACTGTACAGCATGTCAAACCACAGGACATGTCAACTTTCCATATATATGTTTTTTTTTAATAAACATTGAGGTCTAATCATATACTGTAATTTATATCTTGCCTATTGATCCATTCAGTGAGTAATAAATCGCCTTCCACATTTTTATAATATATATTATTATTATTATTATGCAAAAGAAAATAACTATAATATCAACAAATATTGTAAATGCATAACAACAGCACATAACTGCATAACAATAGCAGTTTCATGTAATAAGGTGCATAAGAACAACTTAACAGGCAAATCATCTTATTTAGAAATAGTTAATAACCTACTGATGATCCTGTTTCTGTGGACACACCATTTGAGAAAGACCTGTCTGATTTCTTTGATCCTGATGCAGTAGATGAAGGGGTTCACTACAGGTGGAAGCAGACTGTAGACCATGACCAGGACGATTTTCTGACTGCTGTCCATCTGAGCGTTTGGGATATTAGAAGTGGTAAGAACCACGAAACGGGGCACGTAATAGGTGATAATGATAGTCAGCTGTGTGGCACAGGTAGAAAAGGCTTTCATTCGGCCCTGTGCATTTGCTATTCGAAGCACAGACACCAGGATACTTAAATAGGAAAATATGATGAAAGAGAATGGAACGAGAAGCACAAACATTGCTACAGCATATGCATTGAGCTTTGTGAGGGTGGCATCAGCACAGGCCAGCTGGTTTATAGCTATACCATCACAATAGCAATGCGCGATCATGTTTGGCCCACAGAATGGCAGCTTCAATGTCTGCATTAAGCTATTGGTTGGAACAATCATTGCAGTAACCCATGAAAACCCTATTAGAAGCCCCATAGTGCGGTTAGTCATTAAAACAGGGTATCTTAGCGGGTAACAGATCGCCAAGTACCGATCAAGTGCCATGATCATCATCATAAAAGAGTTCAAGGTAACAAAATAGTGAATCATCTGCCTTTGAAACAGACAAACATAGAAGCCAATATAACCATCATTAAACCAATAGCGAGAAATAACTTTTGGCAGAGCAGCTGTACAGAAACCAATATCAGACAAGGACAAACTCAGCATGATAATATACATGGGCTTATGGAGGCTGCGTTCAATCACAAACAGGATCACAATGAGAGAGTTTCCAGTGATTACAGCGATGTAGATGATGAATAAAAGCGCTCCTATCAGGCTGTAGTATTTGGGCTGGAGTCCAGGGAAACCCACGATGAAAAACTCAGTTACAACAGAAGCTGTGGTTTCATTTGCCTGCAACATACTAAAACATGCAGTGAACAAATGTTTACAAAAGGATAACTGCATCTGCCTGTTACACTGACAAATTTCTTAGACTGATTAGATTTGCCTAAAAATATTGAAATATTTACTTGAAGTGAAAATTTGCTCTAAAATAAAATTATGTAATAAACAATAATCATTTATCCAATTATTATTAAATGGTTAAAATGACATTTACTTACAAAATTATAAATTAAAATTAATTATCCAATATGTAATTTATAAATATAATTTCATAAAGTTATATTAATAATACAAATAAATAATATTAAATTAAATTAATTACCCATTGTTAAAGATTTAAAATCATATTTCATTGTGAAAATTAAAATGGCATTTTGGCTTGTATTACCTTGATTATTACTGTCTGTTATGTGATATCGGCTGGAATATATTCCTGGCTCAGAGTTTCACTTCTCTCAGTGTTCAGTGCTGATGTCAATGTTCTGCTTGTGGTTTCATTATTTTATAGCTGTAGAATCAGTGTTAAAGCCTGTAGGGTCCAACACGTCATAGAGGATCATGTTTTTAATTATTTGGTGTCATAAAACTGGGCTGACCTTTGGGGTTTGGGAAATGTGTTTTGTTATCTTCATTTTAAGATAACTATGGAATTAAGTTTGGCTTGGTTCGTCTCCCATGTTAAGTAGGCTATAACATGTATTTGCACAACACAGAAACACGAGTTATTTATTTTCTAAATCTGTGTTGTATTTTTTCCTCCAACACAATTCTAAACTGGATCATCTGGAGCCAGTTGTTCAAAATCTGGATCAGAATGATCTGGATTTGGAAATCCCACGTTTCGCTACCCAGGGTCAAGTAATCCATCTTACTTTTCTGCTGGTTTTTCAAAGAAAAATAGGATTGGATGCAGATACACACTTTTTCAGATTACCAAATCTGAATTACTGGTGCTATACGGAGCCCCTAAAGGGACATGGTGATGGAAAAAAATATGAGATGGAAAAAAATGCCACTTTTGGATTTTCTCAGAAAAGTTTTGCATTGCATTTACACAAATAATTACTTCTGAATGGTTCATGTCTGGTGATTGTTCCATTGTAGTTTACAAACAGTAATAAAAAAAACACTTTAAATTTAATAGGCCTACAATATTTTTGTTTGATACAGTATATTGACAGATGTTTGGGAATTTAGGGATATATTAGATGTTACAAATGTCGTATTTTTGGACCAGTTTTAAAGTTTTATTACATTTTTGTTCCTGAAATCCACACTTCTGCTGGGATCAGTATAATCCAGATTTTTTTTGGATCAAAGGTATCCCAATCTTACTAAAAAGTTTTGAACAACATAAACTGACTGTTTGATCCAGATCAAAACCAAGATTGGAATTTGTGATCTAAATTGATTTTAGACTCCTTTTTTTCTTTTCAACAACCCATTTTCAAGATTTCAAGATCCAATCCAATAGCTGAAATCCGATCAGATTACTTTTGAACAACTGGCCTCTGGTGTCATTTTAAATCTACATATAGATACTTATTTTTAAAAGTGATTGTATATAAGGAGCTTTACTATGAGTCATCAATGTTTGGTCCGCTCTACCTAATCTAAACAAAGCAAACAGCTCCTTTAAGCCATGAATATGTTTCATTGGGTCTTATTTTGAGTTTTTGCACCACCTTCTGGGTATAATGATATATCGTAATTTCTGTCAAATCTCTTCACTCTCACATAGATTATAATAAGAAAATATGCTCTGGTTACTAACGTAACCTTGGTTCCCTATCTGTCGGTCACTACGAGTTATGTCGTGACGACATAGGGGATTTACTTGGAAGCCCCAATCATCTCTGACTTAAGGGAAAACACCAATGAATATTGGCTAGTGGATTTTGCATACCTGAGCCACTCCCCGTGCATACGGGTATAAAGGGTGACAGGTGCATCCACTCATCAGATTTTTGCTTCGGAGCCGAGTGGATGAGAAGTGTGCTGATCTCCACAAAAGCCTTTCATCTTTTATTTGTTCCTGGTTGGCGTCACGGTGCAGACAGCGGAGTCCCTCTCACCAGCGATTCCCCTGGGCACTTCAACTGAAAGAGCAAATTCTAAAAGAGCAAATCACGGACGGTTGTGTCTTTTTCAAGATGCCGTTCCGTCCGTGTCCTCTTGGTTGCGGTCGTTTTCTGTCTGTGAATGACGGACACGATCGTTGTCTTCAGTGTCTGGGCCTCTAGCATGCTGAAGATGCGTTCGTGGATGACTCATGCGCCTGTTGTGGGCGTATGAGCATCACGTCGCTGCGGTCTCGCCTTTCCTTTCTGAAAGGATTGGCACCCTCTGCCGCCACCCGTCCCGGTCTATCTGGCTCGAGCAGAGGACCTCTGGCTGGCACTCTGGGAGATCTGAGGATCACAGTAAGAGCCTCTCCACCGGGCACGTCCCCACGGACCTCTTACTCCTCACGCAGCGAACGTCCCGTCCGGCTCCCGGGTGATCTCAGGGTGATCTCAGGGTGGCTAGCATTTCATTCGGTGCTCCGCCCAAAGATAGGATGTCGATCACAGCATCGGGGGATGGGCTTACGTTCTCTGAGGATGAAGGTTCGGCAGGGCTGCCCCCCTCGGGTGTTGTCGCCACCGCTGCACCGGACCCAGAGCTGACGGCCATGCTTGCCCGGGCAGCCGTGAGTATCAGGCTGGAGGTCAAAAGTCCGCCCAGTCCCGAGCCCTCGCAGCTGGATGATTGGTTTCTTGGAGCGGGGCGCGGCTCACAACCGCATTCTGCTCCGGTGCCTTTTTTCCCAGAGGTGCATGAGGAGCTGACTAAGTCGTGGATGGCCCCATTCACGGCCAGAAGCCGCTCGTCTGTCTCCTCCGTCCTCACTACCCTCGATGGCGGGGCGGACAGGGGGTACACGGGTATTCCCCAGGTGGAGAGAGCGGTCGCGGTGCACTTGTGCCCGTGAAACGCCGCCACTTGGAGGAATCGTCTGCGTCTCCCGTCCAAAGCCTGTAAGCGGACAGCTGCTCTCGCGGCCAAAGCATATAGTGCTGCGGGCCAGGCAGCCTCTGCCCTGCATGCCATGGCTATCCTGCTGGTACACCAAGCCAAGGCGCTCAAACAAATGCATGAGGGTAGTTCCGACCCGGGGTTGATGCAGGAGCTGCGCACGACGACTGACTTCGCGCTACGGGCGACGAAATTGTGATTAATAGAAGGGTTTGGTAAATAATTATTATTTATCCCTTTATTTTCTAAGTATAGTGGTGTAAATTAATGCTTGCGTTTGGAGCCAGAAGATAACTATGGAATGAAGTTTGGCTTGGTTTCTATTTCCCCTTCCTTGTTAGATATAAAATTGGTTTGCACAACACAGAATCATGAGCTGTTTCGTTTCTAAATCTGTGTAATTTTTTCTTTCCCCTCCTCCCTTTTTAATATTTTTCCAAATGGGAATTGTATTCGAAGGTTACATACGTGTAGAGTATATTTAATATGAATCTTATACAGAACATAACTATAGATTGTTGATATATATTGGTGTCTAGTGTATGATAGTCTAAAAAGAGTTAGCACATTAGCATTTGGAGCAGTGAGACGCTGACAATTTCATGTACTTTAACAGCAGCAAATCCCTCTCTAATGGCTGAAGAAATTACTGTTTTCTTCTCTCTCTCTCTCTCTCTCTCTTTTTTTTAATCAAATTTTCATAATTTGATGTTTTATTTTTTACTTCCTTTTTCTTTTTATGTGGTCTTTGCTTTCTGCTTTTTATAGGGGTGTCCCCGACTAAGGATTTTCATAGTCGAATCGGAATTTTCGAATCTTGTCGATATTCATCGATAGTCGAATCATATGTTTGGGGGCGTGGTTAAAATACATTACCAAGAGTCAAGTCAGACACAGTCATAATTACTGATGTTAACAAACAGGGAAAATGTGTAATGGACGACTCGCAGATACAAACAGGGTAAATAATGTTTCATGTTTTGATTAAAATATAGTTGATATAAAATGTCAGCCAAACCCTAAGAATTCACAAAAAATTTTTTTACAATAGTGCTCTCATTATAACATTATGTAAATGACAGTTATTAATGTTCTGCATTTCCCCAATTGGCTGAGGTGCCGTAGCACCAGATCCCTGTGATCGCACAACTGTTCTCGGGACTGGGCCAGGATGAGCCAGTCGTCGAGATAGTTGAGGATCCTGACACCCACTTCCCGTAACGGGGCAAGGGCGCACTCTATGACCTTCGTGAAGACACGGGGAGACAGGGAGAGCCCGAAGGGGAGGACCCTGTACTGCCATTCCCGACCTTCGAATGCAAACCGTAGGAACGGTCTGTGTCGCGGAAGGATCGAAACATGAAAGTAAGCATCCTTCAGGTCGATCGCTACAAACCAATCCCGGGGCTGGATGCATTTGATCATGCGCCTGTGCGTCAGCATCTTGAGTGGGAGCTTGTGCAGGGCCCGGTTCAGGAGTCGCAAATCCAGGATTGGTCAAAGACCACCGCCTTTCTTGGGTACGATGAAGTAAGGGCTGTAAAACCCCTGCCTCGTCTCGGCTGGAGGGACCGGCTCGATTGCATCCTTTTCCAGGAGGACAGCAATCTCCTTGCGCAAGACAGGAGCGTTCCGAGCTGCCACCGAAGTCTCGAGAACGCCGCTGAACTTGGGAGGATGCCTGGCGAACTGAATCGCGTAGCCGAGTTGAATTGTGCACGTGAGCCAACGAGACGGGCTGGGCAGCGCAAGCCACGCTTCCAGACGCCACGCAAGTGGCTCCAATGGCACAATCGACGTACCTGCATTGGTGCAGTGAAGGGGAGTAGAGCTGGATGGTACAGAAGGCAACGCGTTCTGAAGCATCCTCGCAGAACTCCCTGGGTCCCAAAGGGGACTGGCTAGAGGTGCGTGGGGAGGCACTGCATCCCCGAACCACGCTCTCTTGGCCGCTGGCAAGATGGGTCGCGGGAGAGAGTGAGGAGGCAATGCGTCGCACACTGTCGGCCCACGGACCTGAAAACCCGGAGGAAAAGGAAATTGCTCTTTCTTTGAATATGTGGAACAGAAACAAAACGGAACATAGGATTCTCCACCCGGCCCTCCACCGGGGGAAGGAGCGACGCTGTCCTCGTCGTCTCCTGAGAAAGAGCAAACTCCAATATATCCAGGTTGCCCACGTCAGGGCCGTTGCGTCGATTTCCTGGACGATTTGGGGCCCGGCTGGGACGCGGGGAACGAGAGGCTCGATGCGCTGGCCTAGGTGTCGATTCAGCATGGGGCGGAGCTGCTCTGGAGGACGCAGGAGGGCGCCCACGGCGATGAGCAGATGGAGGCCTGGTCCCAGGGGCAGCGGTAGCTGCCGGAGCATCCCGCCGTGGCAGGATGTGCTGGATCGCCTCTGTCTGCTTCTGCACTGCCGAGAACTGCTGGGCAAAGCCCTTGACAGTGTCGCCAAACAGCCCAGCCTGGGAGATGGGGGCATCAAGAAAGCATGCTTTGTCGACGTCCTTCATCTCTGCCAGGTTGAGCCAGAGATGGCGCTCTTGGACCACCATGGTGGACATCGACTTCCCGAGGGACCGCGAAGTCAGTCACCGTGCGCAGCTCCTGCATCAACCCCGGGTCGGAGCTACCCTCGTGCATTTCTTTGAGTGCCTTGGCTTGGTGAATGCAGGATTGCCATGGCATGCAGGGTAGAGGCTGCCTGGCCCGCAGCACTATAAGCTTTGGCTGCGAGAGCAGCCGTCAGCTTACAGGCTTTGGACGGGAGACACGGACGATTCCTCCAAGTGGTGGCTTGACCACTCTCTCCACCTGGGGAATGCCCGCGTACACCCTGGCAGCCCCGCCATCGAGGGTAGTGAGGCGGAGGAGGCAGACGTGCGGCTTCAGGCCGTGAAAGGGGCCATCCACGACTTCGTCAGCTCCTCATGCACCTCCGGGAAAAAAGGCACCGGAGTAGAACGCGGACGTGAGCTGCGCCCCGCTCCGAGAAACCAATCATCCAGCCGCAAGGGCTCGGGACTGGGCGGTCTGTTGACCTCCAGCCCGATACTCACGGCTGCCCGGGCAAGCATGGCCGTCAGCTCTGGGTCCGGTGCGGCGGTGGTGACAACACCTGACGGGGGAAGCCCCGCCGAACCTTCATCCTCAGAGGACGTAAGCCCATCCCCCGATGCTGCGATTGACATCCTGTCTTCGGGCGGCGCACCGAATGAAATGCTGGCCGCCCCGTGGGACGAACCAGCGCAATCACCCGGGAGCCAGACGGGACGCTCGCTGCGTGAGGAGTAAGAGGTCCGTGGGGACGTGCCCGGTGGAGAGGCTCTTACTGTGATCCTCAGATCTCCCAGAGCTCCAGCCGGCGGTCCTCTGCTCGAGCCAGAGAGAACGGGGTGGGTGGTGGCAGAGGGTGCCAATCCTTTCAGAAAGGAATGGTGAGATCGCTGTGATGTCATGCTCATATGCCCACAACAGGTGCATGAGTAATCCACGAAGCTTCAGCATGCTGGAGGCCCAGACACTGAAGACAACGATCGTGTCCGTCATCCGCAGATAGAAAACGACCGCAACCAAGAGGACACGGACGAAACGGCATCTTGAAAAAGACGTGATCGTCCGTGATTTGCTCTTTTAGAATTTGCTCTTTCAGTTGAAGTGCCCAGGGGAATCGCTGGTGAGAGGGACTCCGCTGACTGCACCGTGACGCCAACCAGGAACAAATAAAAGATGAAAGGCTTTGTGGAGATCAGCAAACTTCTCATCCACTCGGCTCCGAAGCAAAAATCTAATGAGTGGATGCACCTGTCGCCCTTTTATACCCGTATGCACGGGGAGTGGCTCAGGTATGCAAAATCCACTAGCCAATATTCATTGGCGTTTTCTCTTAAAGTCAGATGATTGGGGCTTCCATGTAAATCCCCTATGTCATCACAACATAACTCGGAGTGACCGACAGATAGGGAACTCAAATGCATCTTATACGAGATAAATAATATATACACATTATACACATAAACCAGCTGAAATGTTTTGAAATCGGTCAATTGTACCCTACCTGATCGGTGACTTTAACGAGCGGTCTGTATGCAGGCATTAACATGACAGTGATGTGGTCTGAGGCTCCAAGGTGGGGGAGGGGTAGGGCCTTGTATGCTCCTCTCTGGGTGGTGTAAACAAAGTCCAGAGTGTTGTTTCCCTTTGTTGGAAAGTATATGTGTTGGTGTATTTTTGGGAACACACTCTTTAAGTCTGCGTGGTTGAAACTCACTGATGTCTTCACAGACATTTTCAACATCTCACTAAGTCAGGCTGTTGTCCCCACATGCTTCAAAGCTACCACCATCATTCCAGTCCCGAAGAAGTAATCTCCATCCTGCTTCAATGACTACCGTCCAGTAGCACTCACTCCTATTCTCATGAAGTGCTTTGAACGGCTAGTCATGCACCATATCAAGTCTGTCCTCCCCCCCCTCCCCGGACCCCTTCCAGTTTGCATATAGGTCCAACCGCTCGACCAATGATGCCATCGCCACTGCCCTCCACCCAGCCCTCACACATCTGGACAAAAAAGTCTTGTATGTCAGAATGCTGTTCATAGACTTCAGTTCAGCATTCAACACAATCATCCCTCAACAGCTCATTCATAAATTGGTCCAGCTGAGGCTTAAATACATCACTGTGCAACTGGCTGTTGGCTGTTGGCTGTTTAGACCTCAGGCAGTACGGGTCGGCAGTAACACATCCAGCACCATCACACTGAACACAGAGGCCCCCCGAGGATGTGTGCTGAGCCCCCTCCTCTTCGCTCTGCTGACCCATGACTGCACACCGTCATACAACTCCAACCTCTTCATTAAATTTACGGATGACACGACTGTGGTGGGTCTCATCAGCAACAGAGATGAGACAAACTACAGGAGCGAGGTGAGCCGCCTGGCCGGGTGGTGCAGTGACAACAATCTCTCTCTGAATGTGGAGAAGACGAAGGAGATTGTTGTTGACTTCAGGAGAGTGCACACTCAGCATGCTCCTCTGACCATCAATGGTGCGACTGTGGAGAGAGTGAGCAGCACCAAGTTCCTGGGTGTACACATCACAGAGGACCTCTCCTGGACCAACAACACTGCAGCACTGGCCAAGAAAGCACAGCAGCGTCTCTACTTCCTCCGAAAACTCAGAAGAGCCAGAGCTCCGGCCCCTATCATGTGCACCTTCTACAGAGGCACCATGGAGAGCATCCTGACTAGCTGCATCACTGTGTGGTACGGCACCTGCAACGCGTCCTGCCGCAAGTCACTTCAACGGATAGTGAGAGCAGCTGAGAAGATTGTTGGTGTCTCTCTCCACTACCTCCAGGACATCTACAGCACCCGTCTCACCCGCAAAGCCCTCTGCATTGCAGGTGATCCCACCCACCCGACACACAGCTTCTTCAGTCTGCTGCCATCAGGGAGGAGACCAGAGCCGGCGCCAGCACAGCACTGATGAGGGGGCGGCTGAGGTAACGAAAGGGGGCGATGACATAGCACAAAGTAAAAAAAAACAAAAAACATATGTGGCCATTCACGTATTTGTCAGACCGTAAACAAACCTGCCCGCGTTACTACTACAACTATTCGAATACACACACAGATAGTGTTTTGGTCGCGAGACAGGTCAGTGGAAGAGTTTTTATTTTTTTATTTTTTTTCAGTGCCTGTTTAGAATGATGTATTATGCGCGGAGAAGCTGCTATAAAAGACGAGCGCAGCATTCAAATTCAAAGACAAATCCGTAGCGCATTTACTTTGAAATACAATGGAAAATACCGCAGTGGAATGAAAAATGCGTTCTGAGTGAATGACCCTACTAAAAGGTAGCCTACTTAGCAAATACAGATGGCAGAGTATAATAAAACAACATCGCATCAAATTCGAAAATCTGACATCCAGGAAATAACATGTCTTAGGGCAGCAGTTTTACCACAAATACCACCACAACCACCAGAAATACTCAATTGTGTCTGTTTTACAATGAAACACAAGCTTATTGCAACCGATTCCCTGACATAACACATTCATTGTGGCCCATTTAACAGATGCATCATTTTAAATTTAACAAATTGAATAGCATCAAACAATACAGCAAAATAATCAACTAACTACGATAATCTAGCCCTCTATTAAACATAAAAAAATTATTTCATCATACCTTTAGCTTAGTCAGTAGTGCTGCATAATGCCTGCATTTAGTTGAACCGCTTGCACGGGAAGTTTGTGTCAGATGTAATTAAAATGCGACTTTGTGAAACAGACTGTCCTAAATGTTTGCTATAGTAGCATCATATTAATGATAGAAAGCAGGGACATGCAGAGAGTTCCTCAGGGGCAGGGGCTCAAATGTAAAAAAAAATCTAATAAAAAAATAATATATATATAGGTCAAAAGTTTGGATACATTACTATTTTATATTTTTGCAAGAAGTCACTTATGGTCATCAAGACTGCATTTATTTGATCAAAATTTTAATATACTTTAAAATGCATTTTATGCAATGCTGATTTATTATCAATGTTGGAAACCTGTGATACTTTTTTCAGGATTCTTTGATGAATAAAAAGGTAAAAAAGAACAGCATTTATTTAAAATATAACTTTTGTAATATACACTACCGTTCAAAAGCTTGAGGTCAGTATTTATTTTAATTTTTTCGAAATAAATTAGTTTTTATTCAACAAGGATTTGTTAAATTGATAAAAACAGTGATAGTAAAGATTGATATTGTTAGAAAAATTGTTGAATAAATGCTGTTCTTTTTAACTTTTTATTTATCAATGAACTCCCAAAAAGTACCTATTACAGGTTCCAATAAAATAAAATAAATAAAAATAAAATAAAAATAAGCAGCACAACTGTTTCCAACATTGATAATAAATCATCATATTAGAATGATTTCTGAAAGATCATGTCACACTGAAGACTGGAGTAATGATGCTGAAAATACAGCTTTGATCACAGAAATAAATTATATTTTAAAGTATATTAAAATAGAAAAACATTCTTTTAAATTGTAATAATATTTCCCAATATTAGTTTTTTTCTGTATTTATGATCAGATAAATGCAGGCTTGATGAGCATAAGACTTAATGCTGCATAATTATCAATAATGGAAAAATAAAAATGTATAAATGTAAATTGATTTATAAAATGAGACAAACCGCAGATCCAGATCGCTCCACAAATAAGCTTGTCTGTCCCATGTCATTTCCAACCGATTTATGAATAAGAACGGAAAATGACCGCTCCACATTATTGTCCAATGAAATTTGAACTTGTGCCAGATCATGATTGGTTGGTGTATATAGGACATGACAAACGGGCATTGATGAATTATGTCATATTCTAAAATATGTAATATGGATTTTTAATTAAATCGACACACTAGCTTTGATTGATGAAAAAAGTTTAAAATATTGTTTGGTTTATTTTTCCTTCCGTCGATCTATTCACGAACAGACTGTGGAATATCAGTCAGTCGAGCAAAACCATGAGCACAATTTATTGACCACAATATCATTGCTATTTGTCTGAGAGGGGCACTTTTGAATAATTTTGAAAAAGGGCAGGGCAGTGGCGTAGCCAGAATTGTATTTTTGGGCGGGCCTGGGCAAAAGTGAGCGGGCACTAGGCTAACTAACGGACGGAGTCCAGTGACGTTGCGCAAATCCGCGGCCCCCAACAGCGAACTCAAGGGTGGGGGGCTCCGGGGCTGGTTACGTCGCAATAGCCTATAAATGTTTGTTTTAAACCAGGAAGGCGAGCCAATGGATATCACACAAGTAATGTGAAAACTGTGCGCAAGAGTTATGCGGTGAACCTCTTAATCTCAGTCGATTCACTAGAAATTAAAAGTAAAATCTGACGGCTTATTATTATGCAATAGAAAATAACTATAATATCAACAAATATTGTAAATGCATAACGACAGCACATAACTGCATAACAATAACAGTTTCATGTAATAAGGTGCATAAGAACAACATGCAAACCATCTTATTTAGAAATAGTTAATAACCTACTGATGATCCTGTTTCTGTGGACACACCATTTGAGAAAGAACTGTCTGATTTCTTTGATCCTGATGCAGTAGATGAAGGGGTTCACTACAGGTGGAAGCAGACTGTAGAACATGACCAGGCCGATCCTCTGACTGCTGTTAATCTGAGCGTTTGGGATATTAGAAGTGGTGTAAACCACAAAACGGGGCACGTAATAGATGATAATGACAGTCAGCTGTGTGGCACAGGTAGAAAAGGCTTTCATTCGGCCCTGTGCATTTGCTATTCGAAGCACAGACACCAGGATACTTGAATAGGAAAATATGATGAAAGACAATGGCACAAGAAGCACAAACATTGCTACAGCATATGCATTGAGCTTTGTGAGAGTAGCATCAGCACAGGCCAGCTGGTTTATAGATAGGTTCAAGGTTCTTGTTTATTTGTCACATACACAATCATACAGGGTATAATCAGTAGTGAAATGTAGGTCAGGACAGGTCCGCTCAATGGACAGTGCAAAAAAAATAAAAATAAAATATGATACATAACACAGGAGCATATATTTAAATATAGGTAGGAATAAGATAAAAAAAGAAAAAAAGATAATAAGTAAAAACAATAAAATAAAATAAGGAGTAAAATGTGCAATGAACTAGAATGTGCAAAACAGTCTACTGTGGATTTAATAAATATTAATATAACTAGGGATGTGCAAGAGGAATGTGCAAACAGGTTGTACCAGGTATGTATACATAGCAGTAATGCAGAAGATGGAGAATGATGGGTGTTACAGTTTATTAAATTGAGTCCTGTAGATGTTATGAGACTGAGTTTAGGAGCCTGATGGCCTGAGGATAGAAGCTCCTCCTCAGTCTCTCAGTTTTTGCCATCACGCTTCTGAAGTGCTTGCCAGATGGCAGTGTGATGAAAAGACGGTTACCGGGGTGATTTGAGTCCTTGATTATCTTTGCAGCTCTGCTTTTGCAGCGTTTGAGGTAGATGTCCTGCAGAGAGGGGAGGGCAGACCCAGAGATGCGCTCAGCTAAGCGCACGACTCTCTGCAGAGCTTTGTAGTCCTGTTTTGTGGCGTTACTGTACCACACTGAGAATCACAGTGTGGTACAGTGGGCGTTACTGTACGCCCAGATAGAGAATCACAGAAACAATGAGCGATTACTGTACGCCCAGATAGAGAATCACAGAAACAATGAGCGATCATGTTTGGCCCACAGAATGGCAGCTTCACTGTCTGCATTAAGCTATTGGTTGGAACAATCATTGCAGTAACCCATGAAAACCCTATTAGAAGCCTCATAGTGCGGTTAGTCATTAAAACAGGGTATCTTAGCGGGTAACAGATCGCCAAGTACCGATCAAGTGCCATGATCATCATAATAAAAGAGTTCAAGGTACCAAAATAGTGAATCATCTGCCTTTGAAACAGACAAACATAGAAGCCAATATAACCATCATTAAACCAATAGCGAGAAATAACTTTTGGCAGAGCAGCTGTACAGAAACCAATATCAGACAAGGACAAACTCAGCATGATAATATACATGGGCTTATGGAGGCTGCGTTCAATCACAAACAAGACCACAATGAGAGAGTTTCCAGTGATTACAGCGATGTAGATGATGAATAAAAGCGCTCCTATCAGGCTGTAGTGTTTGGGCTGGAGTCCAGGGAAACCCACGATGAAAAACTCAGTTACAACAGAAGCTGTGGTTTCATTTACCTGTAACATACTAAAACATGCAGTGAACAAATGTTTACAAAGGAAACAATGTATCTGTATTTTACACTGACAGTAACTGCTACTCACACTTGTAAAAATTTCCTTCACTGATTTGATTTGCCCAAAAATATTTAAATATTTACTTGAAGTAAAAATTAGATACATAAAAAATGCAGTATATATAATAATATAAATAAAACATTTAAAAAATATTTTTGCAATTAACATCAATGAAAGATTTAAATAAATATCATAAAATATTAATAATATGAATACATTATATAAAAAAAATCCTTAAATTAATCACCTATTAATTTAAAATGTGATTTAAATTATGCTAAAATGATGCTATTGTGAAAAGTCTTATTTTGGTTTGTATTTCAGATAATTACCTTGATTATTCCTAGGTTAAGTTATGTGACATCTGCTAAACAAAATGACTGTCTCAGTGTGTCACGTCTCTCAGTGCTGATGTCAATGTTCTGCTTGTGGTTTCATTATTTTATAGCTGTAGAATCAGTGGTAAAACCTGTAGGGTCTAACACGTCATAGAGGATCATGTTCACAAACCATTTGGTGTTGTGAAACTGGGCTGACCGTTGGGGTTTGGGAAATGTGTTTTGCCAGAAGATAACTATGGAATGAAGTTTAGCTCTTTCATGTTAGGTATAACACTTATTTTTACAACACAGATTCATGAGTTATTTCATTTTTATAAATCTGTGTTGTTTTTTTTACTCCAGCATAATTCTAAAATCGGATCATCTGGTGTCATTTTTGATCCACATACTTATTTGTAAAAGTCACTGTATGTAAAGAGCTGAGTCATCAATGTTTGGTTCTCTCTTTTATTTTATTTCTAAAATAATCAACTTAGCAAACAGCTCCTTTTAGCCATGAATGTGTCTCAATGAGTTACTGCCTGCGTCCCAATGTGCATACTATCCATCCTAAATTCTATGTGATATTAGTAATTTTCAATACTATATAGGGCAGATAGGGTGGATAGTATGCACATTGGGATGCAGGGATTGTGAGTTTTTTGCACCACCTTGTGGGTAACGTTAGGCCTATAATGATACATCGTCATTTCTGTCAAATCTAATTCACTCTCACATAGAATAAAATAAGACACTTATTTATATTATATATTTTATTTAATAGGCTACTGTTAACATAGTGCGTTATATTTGAAGGTACTTGTCTAAAAAATACGATAAACGTCAAAAAATATGTATCCGTCTGGAGGATTCTGCTTTTTGAGCCGCCAAGCGTCCCGTAGAGGGAAACTCAAGGCCTTCACAACACGCCGCTGTCGCCAAGTGCACGCGGTAAGAATACAATATTTTCTCCGCTCAGTAGGTCATGTACATCAGTTAATAACATAATTAATATAAAGTGGTGATCACCACGTGATATTTTTTTAAATTTACCAGTTTTATAGGTGATATTTGACCAAAGAGTGAGTAAATAACGACATAAATTTAATTGGCATGTACTTTTTTTAATATTTATTTTATCTCTTATCTCTGTGAAACAGTAATGAAAACAGGCAAAAAGTTCCGTAAGTAAAGCCTTAACGTTAGATGCATAAATAAAGTAATAACAAATATTATTAGTAGTGATGATACATAAAGCAAACAAAAAGCTAGACTCGTAATGCATGCTGGGAAATTTACACAAGCTGTGCCTGTCATCAAAATAATAACAAATATTGTTTAATTCAAGCTTTTCTAATAGAAATCTAGAGTGGGCACTTTTGGTGGGGACATGTTTCATTTATACTTAAGAAATGACATTCAATATTTTTGGGAAGATTACATTACCCATACAAATATTTTTAAATTATTCTAAGCATTTCTTCTTTTAAATCAACATTGAGGGCTAATTACCCACTGTAAGATGCACTCAGTCTACTGTGTACATTGGTGAAAGAGGGAAAAACATATTTTTATTTGTTCAGTGTCTGGATAAATGGCCTTTAAATTCTATTTAAAAAGCTATAATATATATAAAAAATATCACTGTTATTTATAGAAGCGTAAAAGGTCATAAAAACAGCACATAACATATGTAAGTTTTATAAAATGGGATACATCAGAACAGGGTTATGTACATCATTTCATTTTGGAATAGTTACATTTTTTACTTTTAAACTAATCCTGTTTCTGTGGACACACCATTTGAGAAAGAACTGTCTGATTTCTTTGATCCTGATGCAGTAGATGAAGGGGTTCACTACAGGTGGAAGCAGACTGTAGAACATGACCAGGCCGATCCTCTGACTGCTGTTAATCTGGGCGTTTGGGATGTTAGAAGTGGTAAGAACCACGAAACGGGGCACGTAATAGATGGTAATGACAGTCAGCTGTGTGGCACAGGTAGAAAAGGCTTTCATTCGGCCCTGTGCATTTGCTATTCGAAGCACAGACACCAGGATACTTAAATAGGAAAATATGATGAAAGAGAATGGAACGAGAAGCACAAACATTGCTCCAGCATATGCATTGAGCTTTGTGAGGGTGGCATCAGCACAGGCCAGCTGGTTTATAGATGTACCATCACAGAAACAATGAGCGATCATGTTTGGCCCACAGAATGGCAGCTTCACTGTCTGCATTAAGCTAATGGTTGGAACAATCATTGCTGTAACCCAGGAAAACCCTATTAGAAGCCTCATAGTGCGGTTAGTCATTAAAACAGGGTATCTTAGCGGGTAACAGATCGCCAAGTACCGATCAAGTGCCATGATCATCATCATAAGAGAGTTCAAGGTAACAAAATAGTGAATCAGCTGCCTTTGAAACAGACAAACATAGAAGCCAATATAACCATCATTAAACCAATAGCGAGAAATAACTTTTGGCAACGCGACTGTACAGAAACCAATATCAGACAAGGACAAACTCAGCATGATAATATACATGGGCTTATGGAGGCTGCGTTCAATCACAAACAGGATCACAATGAGAGAGTTTCCAGTGATTACAGCGATGTAGATGATGAATAAAAGCGCTCCTATCAGGCTGTAGTGTTTGGGCTGGAGTCCAGGGAAACCCACGATGAAAAACTCAGTTACAACAGAAGCTGTGGTTTCGTTTACCTGTGACATACTGAAACATGCAGTGAACACCTGTTTACAAAAGAAACAATATCTGGCTTTAGATAAATTATTGAATTATACATTATTGAATTATTATTAAATGGTTTAAATTACATTTAATTACAAATTTATGAATTCACATAAATTATTCAACAATTTCATAAAGTGATAATAATAATGTAATACATTTTTCTTTAAATTAATGGGGCATTGTTACCAAAAATATTTGTCATTGCAAAAATCTAGATGTTATTTTGGCTTGTATTTCTGCAAATTACCTTGATTATTCCTCTGTTAAGTTATGTGACATCTGCTAAAATGTATTCCTGGCTCAGTGTTCAGTGCTGATGTCAATGTTTTGTTTGTGGTTTCATTATTTTATAGCTGTAGAATCAGTGTTAAAGCCTGTAGGGTCCAACACGTCATAGAGGATCATGTTTTGAATTATTTGGTGTCATGAAACTGGGCTGACCTTTGGGGTTTACTTGTTGAGGTGCCTTATGTGTTTGTTTGCATGACACACATTTACACAGACGGGATTTGCTTTTCCCTAAAATGTATTATTTTTGAATTATTATATTTTTTTAAATTGAATTTATTTATTAAAAAATATTTTTTACTAATTTCATCAGCATCTGCAAAGGTCACCAAGCAGGTGGTGCAAAAACAAGGGAAAATAAATGAATGCAGATTCATGACAACTGTGGCATCTGTTTGTTTGTTACCCTTTCCATGGCAGAAAAGCCTACTACTTGAAATTTTTTATATATTTAATATTAAATAAAAATATTTGGTCACTTTATTTTAAAGTCCAATTCTCGCCATTAACAAACACTTTTGCCAAATTTTTACAAATTTACTGCTAATTAATAGTTAGTAGGTAGTTGTTAATTTTAGGTATTGGGTATGATTAGGGATATAGAATATGGTCATGCAGAATATGTGCCTTATAAGTACTAATAAATAGCCAAAATGTTATTAATAGGCTTGCTAATATGCAAATAGTTACTAGTGAGATTTGGTCCTTATACTAAGTTTTACCAAATATTTAAATATGAATATTTTCTTTGTTTAACTGCATATCTTGTGACCAGTAATGCATTGTTTAATTATTGAAATATAAAGTAAAATTCTCAGGGGGTACTTTCAAATATTTTTATCTTTTTTTTGGGGGGGGTGTAATCTTTGTCATATGCAGTGATTTACTGAACTAAGGCAAAATATTTACACTGTCCCTCCTGTCCTCACTGTTAAAAAGTTACAGGACAATCAAGAAAATTACAAAAGTTTATTCATTTAGTTTCATTGTCTTTAATTTAATGCACAGACAAGTATCCACAGACAACAGCTGATTTCATTGTAATGCAATATATTATGGCACTTCTGCACTCAAAAAATATTTAGGCCTAAATTTAAGATTTATCTATTTGAATGGTGCACAAAATTTCCATCCATATGGATTAGGCAGTTTCAACTTAAACTAATAAACATAGTGTAATGCATATGACTGTGTAAACGTAATATATTTCACAGCTAGCCATATTTTAACCATGTTCATATATTTTAATTGATTAAATGCAGTTATTTTCACAATTAACAGATTTATGCTGATTTTAAGCAATTTGTGCAATAAATGCATGAATGCATTGAAAATAATATTGTTTAAATAAAATAAAATACATTCAAATAATAATTATTTTAGATTGCAGAAATCTTACCTGATTCTTACCTAGCTGTTTCATTAATGTATGACTGATAAATATACATTTACATTTTTACATTTAACATTTAATCATTTAGCAGACACTTTTATCCAAAGCGACGTACAAATGAGGAGAACAATATAAGCAATCAGACCATCGAGAGAGCAACAGTATACAAGTGCCATGACAAGTCTCAGTTAGTCTAGCACAGTACACGTAGCTAGGAATTTTTTTTTTTTTTTAAATAGAATAGGTAAGTGTTAGTATTAGTTAGTCAGGTGCTGGCGAAAAAGATGTGTCTTTAGATGTTTTTTGAAAATGGCTAAAGACTCAGCTGTTCGAATTGAGATCGGGAGGTCATTCCACCAGCTGGGCACAGTCCAGGAAAAGGTCCGTGAGAGTGATTTGGTACCTCTTTGGGATGGCACCACAAGACGTCGTTCACTTGCAGAACGCAAGCTTCTGGAGGGCGCATAAGTTTGAACTAGCAAGTTTAGGTATATTGGTGCAGTGCCAGTTGTGGTCTTGTAGGCAAACATCAGTACCTTGAATTTGATGCGAGCGGCTATTGGTAGCCAGTGTAACCTGATGAAGAGAGGGGTAACATGAGCTTTTTTCGGCTCATTAAAGACCACTCTGGCTGCTGCATTCTGGATCAGTTGCAGAGGCTTGATAGTACATGCGGGAAGGCCCGCCAAGAGAGCATTACAATAGTCCAGTCTGGAGAGAACAAGAGCTTGGACAAGGAGTTGTGCGGCTTGCTCTGACAGGAAGGGCCTAATCTTCCTAATGTTGTATAAGGCAAATCTGCAGGACCGGGCCGTTGTAACAATATGGTCTGTGAAGCTTAACTGGTCATCGATCACAACTCCAAGGTTGCTGGCTGTCCTGGAAGGAGTTATGGTTGACGAACCCAGCTGTATAGAGAAGTTGTGGTGAAGTGATGGGTTGGCGGAGAACACGAGCAGTTCTGTCTTAGCAAGATTGAGCTGAAGGTGATGGTCCATCATCCAGCTAGAAATGTCACTCAGACAGGCTGCAATGCGAGCAGTTACCGTCGGATCATCTGGTTGGAATGAGAAGTAGAGTTGAGTGTCATCAGCATAGCAGTGGTAGGAAAAGCCATGCTTCTGAATAACCGATCCTAATGACGACATGTAGATGGAGAAGAGAAGTGGTCCAAGCTCTGAGCCTTGAGGAACTCCAGTAGCAAGAAGTTGTGACTTTTGAAACCTCACCCCTCCAAGACACCCTGAAGGACCTATCTGAGAGGTAAGACTCGAACCACAGGAGGGCGGTTCCTGAGATGCCCATCTTTCTGAGGATGGACGTGAGGATCTGGTGGTTAACTGTGTCAAAGGCAGCAGACAGATCCAGCAAGATAAGTACAGAGGATTTGGAAGCTGCTCTTGCCAGTCTTAGGGCCTCTGTAACCGAGAGTAGGGCAGTCTCAGTTGAGTGGCCACTTCTGAAGCCAGATTGGTTGTTGTCCAGAATGTTGTTCTGTGCAAGAAACAGAGAGAGTTGATTGAACACAACTTGCTCAAGTGACTTTGCAATGAATGGAAGAAGGGATACCGGTCTGTAGTTTTCTAAAAGTGCTGGATTTAGAGCAGGTTTTTTAAGCAGTGGGCTTACCCGAGCCTGCTTAAATGCTGTGGGAAATGTACCAGTGTGAAGCGAGGTGTTGATAATGTGAGTAAGCGCAGGTATGACCGAAGAAGAAATGGCTTGAAGGAGGTGAGTGGGGATAGGATCTAGCGGACAAGTAGTGGGATGATTGGAAAGGATGAGTTTGGAAACCTCCGTCTCCGAGAGAGGAGAAAAGGAGGTGAGAGATTGTGTATTTGTCGTTATGAAGTAATTATTAGTTTGTGGTGTGAGGAATTGGTCACTGATAGTTTTTGTTTTATTTGTGAAGAAAGTTGCAAAGTCATCAGCTGTAAGAGTTGATGAAGGAGGAGGGGGAGGAGGACAGAGAAGAGAAGAGAACGTTTTGAAGAGTGCGCGAGAGTCGGAACAGTTGTTAATTTTGTTGTGGTAGTATGTCATTTTAGCAGTGGAGACATTTGCAGAGAAGGAAGAGAGGTGTGACTGATACACACTAAGGTCGGTAGAGTTTTTGGATTTGTGCCATTTCCTCTCTGCAGCCCTTAGTTTAGCACGATGTTCACGGAGAACATCGGACAACCAGGGGGCAGAGGGGGTAGCGCGTTCTGGTCTGGATGAAAGGGGGCAAACGTTGTCTAAGCAAGATGTTAGAGTGAAGCAAAGAGTGTCAGTAGCACTGTTTGTGTCGAGTGCTGAAAACTGAGAGGGTGAAGGTAGTGCGGATGAAACCATTGAGGATAGGCGAGAGGGAGAGAGCGAGCGTAGGTTACGTCGAAAGGTGACCTGCGAAGGAGCGTGTGCTATTTCAGGAGTTAGTGTGAGGTTAGAAGTGATGAGGAAGTGGTCTGAGGTGTGCAGTGGAGTTACTAATGTGTTGTCAGTGGAGCAGTAGCGTGTGTAGATGATGTCCAGTCGGTTACCTGATTTGTGAGTAGCCGTAGTAGACACTCGTTTGAGGTCAAATGAAGTGAGAAGAGTGTTGAAGTCAGTAGCCTGGGGTTTTTCTAGGTGGATGTTGAAGTCACCGAGCAGTACCAGAGGAGTACCATCTTCAGGGAAGTTTGACAGTAACACATCCAACTCCTCCAAGAAGTCACCCAGTTGACCTGGGGGACGATACACAACTACAACGTGGATTTTAGCAGGGTGGGTAATAGTAATTGCATGAGATTCAAATGAACTGTTGCCTGTAGGAGATGGTAGAAGATCAAATTTCCATTCATTTAAAATAAGGAGACCAGTGCCTCCACCCCTCCCAATGGTGCGAGGGGTGTGGGGAAAAAGTGAAATTAGTGGAGAGGGCTGCAGGAGT
The DNA here is from genome assembly GCA_027422415.1 of Schizothorax lantsangensis. Taxonomy (NCBI): domain Eukaryota; kingdom Metazoa; phylum Chordata; class Actinopteri; order Cypriniformes; family Cyprinidae; genus Schizothorax; species Schizothorax lantsangensis. Next base: position 21,056,701 of record CM049856.1, on the reverse strand, counting down.
GGCAGTGTCCTCAGGTTTGATCCAAGTCTCACTTAGGGCCATGAGGTTGAGACCGGAATGAGTAGCAATAGAAGGAATAAAATCTGCTTTGTTTACAGCAGACTGGCAGTTCCAAAGACCAATTGGAACAGAGAGTAAAGTAGTAGAGGACAGAGGGACCGTTCATAGATTATTAGGATTGGCCTGCCTCCAACGTACAAGTGCATGCTCTCCGAGTGTTAGTAGTAATAGTACAGATTTGAAAGCACATAGTGAGTACAATTGACTAAACAAGTAGATGAGAACAAGTTAGACAAAAAGTAAAGAAAGGGGAGAAAGCAATACTCAAGTGTCTTGTCGGTGTCCTTGCTCGGTGGAGTCGTCCAAGGTAGAGTCGATCGTCTTTACACTCGTCGGTCTTCACATGAGGAGGGCTTCACACGAGGGCTGCCGCGACCGCTGCCGCGGTGTACAAACCAGTTTTATACTTGCCTAATTACTCGTCCCTGAAGTCAGCTGACCACGCCTTCCTACTTCGCAAACATAAACTGGGAACTCCCGCGATTGTAAAATATAAATATATATATATATAAAGCTTTTAAAGAATCTTTAAAGAAAGTAAAATGCCATAAAATAAAATAAAAAAATAAATAAAATGTACAGTATGTCAATAAATTCATTATCAATAAACAGCAAGATATTCAACATTAAGACAGTGAATGTGCACCTGTTATGTTGACTCTGTGCTCTAAATAAAGAAAAATGCATTATTGTGTATCGCTTATATAGTGTTTACTGTTATGTACAGTGTGGTTGGGACTTTTTTTTCCAGATGATGACAGGGTCAGGGTGGCTTTAGGGACTGGATGTCACTCTTAGCTCATGAACTTGCCTTAATCAAACAAGGTGGAAAAAAAGGCCTCAAATCAGGCCTAATACCACTTGAAGTTCTGCTGCCATTGAAGCATAACAATGCCATGTCAAATACTAAAAATTGCTAGATTTTTTTTCAGTCCTAATATTTTCACTTAATAATACTTTTCACTTGTTATCTCTGACATTAGGACTGTATATAGGCCGCCTGAAATTTGTATTTGTGTTTTTATTTTATTTGTGGTTTTAAATATTTTAATCACCATAGCTTTGTAGTTCAGTTAAACAGTGCTGAGCGTAGTGAATTATCAATAGAGACTAAACCAACTGAAATGTCATTGCTTAAACACACGTTTTTTTTAAAGCTGCTTATGAAATATAATATGAACTATGAAGTATATACGTAATTAGTAAATGTCAGTAAATCTTCTCTCTTAAAGTTTGTCATCAAACTTTTCCTGCCTGTCATCAGATCTCATGGGGTTGTCATTGTTTTTGAGTGTCAGTATCTACATTAATTGGTGTTGTCACTCATCTACTGGATTCCTCAGTGTAAATTAACTCATGTTTGTTTTCCCATCAGTCCATAATCTTCAGGGTCTGTCTAGTGTCTCTAGAAAGCAAATTAAGGGCATGTAGCAAATATGTTGACACTCTTCTGGCAAACAGCAGTGACAATGTTTACGGGATGTTACATGGAAACCCTTGACCTGAGATGTCTAATGTCTCCCTCAGTGAGCACCCTTTCACTCAAAAACATCAAAACATCCAACTGTATCAAATATTAAAATAAATAATAGATGATACATGTGAATAATGTTAGACTATAACCTGCTGTATCCACTAACATTTATGCATGCCAAGCATGTAATAGTGCTATATTTTTTATAACAGTAAAACAAAAATGGGCCCAAATATATCAGCTCATGCATGGGATATTGTTTTCTGATAAAAAAGACAATTTAGGCAATTAACTAGTCAATTTCAGTTTCGATTGAAAATGTCCATTTCAAGCTATTTTGCTTCTGTAACTTATATTATTTCAGACTAGTCATTTATTTGCATCTTTCAAATACAATGCATTTCTTCATTGTCTGTTTTCTCAAAATGATTTTTTCCCTCATGTACTGAGATAGAAATCTCCACTTCAGCAACACTTACATGCACTGAACTTTACAGTTTATGTATTTTATAGTATATGTTCTGAAGTTTTTTTTTTAGAGAAGCATTTGTTCATATCATTCACCTGATTTATATAACATTTTATTCCAAAAAAATCATCTTTGTGATTTATGGAGTGATGAAGAGATACAAAATTTGCTTTGTAAAATCCTTTAATATGTCAACAAAAATGAAAATTATGAACCTGGAATCCATTGTTCTATGGAAGTTCTAAGCGGCCATGCATTTATTTTTTTCTTTCTTGTTTTCTCGTGATCATGACTTAATTTTCTGGTGATCTCGACATAACAAAAGTTGTTTTCTCGTTATCACAACTTAATTTTCTCGTGATCTCGACATAACAAAAGTTGTTTTCTCGTTATCAAGACTTAATTTTCCAGTGATCTCGACATAACAAAAGTTGTTTTCTCATTATCACGACTTAATTTTCTCGTGATCTTGACATAACAAAAGTTATTTTCTCGTTATCACGACTTTATTTTCTCGTGATCTCTACATAACAAAAGTTGTTTTCTCGTGATCATGACTTAATTTTCTCGTGATCTCGACATAACAAAAGTTGTTTTCTCGTTATCACGACTTAATTTTCTCGTGATCTCGACATAACAAAAGTTGTTTTCTCGTTATCACGACTTTATTTTCTCGTGATCTCTACATAACAAAAGTTGTTTTCTCGTGATCATGACTTAATTTTCTCGTGATCTCGACATAACAAAAGTTGTTTTGTCGTTATCACGACTTATTTTTCTCATGATCTCGACATAACAAGAGTTGTTCTCTGAGTTACACAACTGCGCCAACAGGTGGCAGTATAGAACTACGATTGGGGAGTATACTGCCTACGTGTTTGGGACAGAGGACCTTCTTCATGATAGGTTATCTATAATTTGTGCCGTTCATTATTGACATTTAATTAACTTATAAATGTTAAAATCTTGAATAAATATGATAATTTTGCTTGAAATTTTATCTGTTATCGTTACTTACTGCTGCACGACTCATCTCTGTTTCTCATTTACAATGACGTGACCCATTTTGTCTTTCTTATTTTTAAACTTTATTGTTAATAAATGTATATTAATAAGATATTTACATATGTGTATAATTTATTTCAGTGATGTTATACAGTGTTGTAGCCTAATCTTTTGTATTTTCTACATTTCTTTGTAAACCACACACACACACATAGCAGCATCCAAGCTTGTAACGCACATGATATCACAGCCTATCCTATGACTAATAAAAATCACAAACAAATTATTATAATATATTATTATATATAATTTTATTTCAAACGAACGAGGAAAATGAAGTGAGTTTAATCCAAGCAGTTTAAGATTTTTAGAATAGGATAGTTTTTCTTATAGCCTAACTGTTTTCTATGGGTAAATGCTTAACGCGTTAAATGCATTGCATTCTTATTATGGGCTTATTTGTTTGTCTGTACATAGAATGCTTTATTAATGATGTGTTTACTGATTTTGGTCTTTAAAAAAAACTGCCTTAACGCATTATGCCACGTTACGTGTTGTCCGTAAGCCTATGGGAGGAAAACGCTTAAACGAACTGCGTTCTTATTATGGGCTCATCTTCTTGTCTGTACATATATGAATTACTAATAATGTGTATATACTGAGTTTTGTCTTTTAAAAACACTCTCAATTAATGCATTAAGCCAGGTTAAGTATTTTAGAATGTTCATGTCAAGGTTGCATAGCAACTGTAGACTCACGATGCATTGTGTTTTAAAAATCAAATGATCATTGTTAAAAGAACCATTTTTGTTATGTCAAAATCATGAGAAAATTAAGTTGTGATAACGAGAAAACAACTTATGTCGAGATCACGAGAAAACAACTCGTTATGTCGAGATCACGATAAAATTAAGTCGTGATCAAGAGAAAACAAGAAAGAAAAAAATTATAATAATGCATGGCCACTTAGAATTTCCGTATTGTTCAGATATCTGTTTTGGAAATGTATGTAAATGACTGAATATTTAATTAGACAATGCCCAATTTGCATATTTAAACATTTTACAAATCTTGTGATACTAATCAATTGTCTTAATGTACTGTGATCAATCTACTGGGACAGTATATGATATCAATCATATGTATATGACACAATGCACAATTAATCGAATTTCTAATCGCGATTATTATGGATGCCACGATTACATAATCGTTCAAAGCCGCGATTACAAAAATAAATAAACAATTAAAAATGCCCACTTAAATTATTCTGTGTGCTTAAGAGGTGTTTGCAGCGCGGGGTTTAACAAACTCAAACACACTGGATAAAAGACATGTTGTCTAACTGATAGTCGTCCTCACTCTGTTGTGCATGATAGATATGTTAAACGTCAAACGTGTCAAAAGTGGAACAAAATAGCGGAACTCGTTTGAACTGCGCGCCACACTGACCTTTTATCTGCGCGCCTCAAAAGAAAACAGAGCAGCGTGAGCTTAGAGCGTATTATTACAGTGACCCTACAGTCGCGATCACGCACTAAACAACGCTGTGAAATCCAGTAAGAAGCACTCGAGTTCAGCACAGAGTTCTCCAGTACAAATCACATCTCTTTAATTTAAACTAAAGTCAAATAAATCGGAGCTGTTATTCTCATCAACATGACGCAGCAAGCAGCAGAAACTGCAACGCAGTTAGAAGACGTTTCAATCCACAAATCATTTACCATAGCAGCTAACGTAACAAACAGAAAGTAGGATATTCAGCTAAAGGAGTAATGGAATATAATTACATTATTTTGTTAATTATTCTATCAGTTGATGTGGATTTGTAGTTAGAAATGACGTTTTTCAATGCAAACACCAACCAATAGGCTATACCACGGTAATGAGGTGCTGTACTTTTGGTTATATATAAAAGATGAGGCTGTTACAGTTTTCACAATGGTACTGTCATCCGGTACCAAATGGCAGTTATGTAACTGTTGAACGCACTCAAGCGATCTATTTATTTGTCCTTTGTTTCTGTAAGAAGCATCACAGGACAGTGTATATTTTAGTCAGAAAGCATGCGCAGGATATTCGCAAAGCATATTGAGAAATATTTATTATTAATATACTGTGAATTGTAAATATACATTAAGCGTCTCTGTCAGGAGTAATGGAATATAATTACATTATTTTGTTAATTATTCTATCAGTTGATGTGGATTTGTAATTGACTGAATGTCTTTAGGCTACTGTTTTTCAATGCAAACACCATAGTCCAAAACCAGTTAAATGAGTTAGGCTAGGCTTTTTTACCATGGTAATGAGGTGCTGTACTTTTGTATTTGTTTTATCATTATATATAAAAGATGAGGCTGTTACAGTTTTCACAATGGTTTAGGCACCGGCACGTTTTGTCAAATGTACTGTCAAATATACCTCTGCATCCCAACTCAAGCTTCTGCTACTCTGAACTCAAGCTCCTGTTCTAATGTGCATTTCTAAGAGACAAAACTTGTAATATTACATGTTCAGTGCTACCAAATCAGGTGCTGCTGCCACTGCTCTCCAATGTAATGATAATATAAATTATACTGTAAAATGTTACTGTAATTTGAAATTTTGTCTGTTTAATTGTAAATGAATATATAGCTTTAGTAAACCTTTTTTTTTTTTTTTAGTTTTGGTATAACATTATTATACCATGCATAATTTTACCTTTTTTTTGTTTAAAGAAGAAACCAAACCAATGTATAGTTGACATTTGATGCGCAATGCTATAGAAAAGCAATAAAAGTTCAAGAAGAGTGTTTTCAGCCTTTATTTAAATATATATTTTATATAAAAATATGGCATGCAGCTTCAAACAATGGCATAAATCTGTTCAAAATAATCGATATTAATAATCGCAATTACAATCTCAAGGAAATAATCGACAATTATGAATTTTGTCATAATCGTGCAGCCCTAATATCTAGTTACAATATTTAAGTAACACTTTTATTTTGGTGGTCCCTTTTGATCATTCTGTTGACAATAATTAACGTTGCACCTACATGTCAACTAACTCTCATTAAAATATTAGTAGACTGTCTGCTTAGTATCTGCTAACTCTTTATTGTGATGGTCTCCCAACAGACATTCTACTGACTATAAGTAACTTTGCAAGTACATGTCAACTTATTCTAATCCTAACCCTACCAGTCTAATACTCTACCAATACTCTAGTGAGGCTGGTGTTAGTATATATGTAGGTGCAACGTTACTTACAGACAACATAATGTGTTAAAGGGACAATCAAAATAAAATGAAACCAATATTTATGAAACCTGTAAGTTCTGTTAAGATGAAATCAGTAGTCCAAAGCATCATATAGTATCCTGTATTTATTGAATTATAATCCCCCTTCAGCCTCAAATGCTCAGTGGTGCCAAGCCACTTATACACTGATGATATAATTGAATAATAGATTATTAGCTCTGTTGGGAAAACAAAAATGTTTGTGTCCTGTTTATTAACACCCCTAATATATTCACATGAGATAACGCAGCAAATTGATGGTATTTCTACAGCATCAGTGCTCATTGTTTTGCTTTGCTATATGCTAAATAAATACAGCAGCACATGCGCTTATTTTTCAGACATAAGTGTTATTTTAATTCTTTTGTCTGCCTCTAAAAGATTTCCTTCTTAACAGCTGTTTAACGTTAATGCTATTAATGGATTTTTATAGTTTTTAGAGCATGGCACTGTAAATTGCCATCTACTTTTAATGTGAAAACACTTTTTTTCCGTATAAAAAGAGAGTCTGATTGCATTTAAAAAACATGATTACGTTTTTGCACAACTTTAAATCATATCATATTAATGTTTGACTGCAGTTTTCATGTGAAATGTCCACTGGGTGGCGCAAAAATATTTTAATTTCACCAAAAAAGTTCCATTCAGTTGTATTCTTTGTACCATATCTCTAATTCAGTGTTAAATTACATTTTAAATCCAGCCTTAAGCCGTAGTTATATTTTGACCTTTGTTTTCATTTTGATCTTAATAATTCATGAAGAAGGTTAAAGGTCACAGACATCTCAAAGAGAACTTAGTTTGAGTGTCATTATCTACATAAATGGGTGTTGTCACTTATTTACTACATCACTCAGTGGTAATTCTCTCAGGGTTGGTTCCCATCTGTACAATCTTCAGGGTGTCTAGTGTCTCCAGAGAGCAAATTAAGGGTATGTAGCAAGTATGTTGACACTCTCTGAGACGGGGATTATTGCAATGGTTACAACAGACATCTGACGTCTTGGAGCAGCAAATATTGAAACTCTTAAGCTGCAGACGTGAAAAACCCAGTGACGGGGATTATTGACATGAGTTCGTGAAAACCCATGATTTTCTGTCAACAACTGATGAGTCAATGAGCACTCCTAAGTAATCAAAACACTTGCAAACGTCAAGTCCGTTGCAGCCAGTAACGATGTACGAACGTAACCGTAAAATGTAATGCTAGCAGTTAAATAATGTGAAAAGCAGAGAAATGGGATTCACCCTAATCATGCATTTAGAAATATATTCAAATACATCAGCTTTTGCTAATGTTTTAGTGATTTGCTAGCTTTTGGCCTGACCATGACATGCCCATTTGTAATGAGGTTTTTAGGCCAAACTGAGCCACAGTATTGCTACCTTTTTGTTAGAAATGGGTTTTCAAATGTTATATGGAGACTGCACTAAGTGATAGATGGATAGATGGGTAGATAAATAGTATTTGTATGTAGATATTTTTATAAAAAGTGCATTTGTAATAAGTGTTATAAGTAATAAGTATAATCAATATAATATTATCAGAAGGAGTCTTCAAATCCCTTTTTGATGACATTGCGTGCTCAGGGGCCCAATGGTGCCAAGGGTTTAATACACTGATGATCTAAGTGAATACTAGATTGTCATTAATGTCTCTGTTGGGAAATGACTGAAGGAAAATAGTTAATTTATTGTTTAATAATACAGTGATCATCCTTTGTGCCCTATTGTATGTCCAGGTAAAACGGCTTATCATAAACAAACAAACAAGCAAACAAACAAACAAAAAAAGTCACGAGCAGTGGTTTCAAAATCTGGACAGTGTGCAACAGTGGGGTTCCAGAATTTTGTTGAAGTCATCAATCTGCGTTATTTTAACTTATTTTTTACATAATTATGTTTAACAATGATTTTTTTGGGAAAAAATACATTACCCATGATTCTACCAACAGTCTCCAATCAGGAAATTGAAATAAGCAAATTGCACCAGAAGAACTCTTTAGCGCCTGTCAATTTCCATGAAGCAGTGCAAATAATAAAAAAAATGTTCTGTTTATAACGGCCCACATGTAGGCTATTTTGCAGTATAAAAAATAAACTTTTAAAACTGAAATTATTAAAGCATTTCAAATGTATTTTTATTTGATTATTTTATATATCCCTTACATTACTGCATGTACTCTCTGTCTTTAGATATTTGTACTAATGTTACAAACTAACATTTATTATCATACATGACACAACAAATCTGACAAAGTGTGTATGAAGTTACAAAGAAAAAATATTTTGAACATGTTTGACAATTTTATTCTGTGGCAGTTACAGAGAGCTCTACTTTCTGCTGTACATTAACATTATTAATAAATACTGTCCACTTACACCACAAAATATTAACACATCTATGCATTAGCTTAATTTCTAACATGAGCAAGAGTGTCACAAAAGACATTAATAAATGCAACTACAACATCATCACAATCAGCTATGAGAATTAACAAAATAAACTATTATGATAACACCTTTAAATTATTTGGTGCAACTTTTATGCGCAAAAATACATCTGCTAATCGTTTCCTAATCTCTTTAGTTCTGGTGCAATAAACTGTGGGGTTTATTAAGGGAGGAATTAGAGAAGCGACAATCAATATTGCATTTCTCTCTGTTAAAGTTAGAACAACTCCTATTCGAGTTAGCATATTAGAGACCAGCTTTGGTACATAAAAACTAAGCAGGACAATGAGGTGACTCAAGCAAGTGTTGATCATTTGCTTTTTGCTTGAGTTATTGGAGAGTTTAGTTACACTATAGGCCAGGACACCATATGTGCACATAACAAAGGGAAAGAGTCCACAGAACCACCACAGATTAATCATTGCAGGCAAGAAAAAATATGGTTCAGGATTAACACAAGCAGCTCTGATCATAGAAGGATAATCACAGAACACATATCTGATGACAGGCTGACAGTACGGAACATTGTCTACCACAGATGTCAAAACACCCATTAAAGCGATAGTAATGAGCCAAGTCAGAAAAATGAACAGAAATGTTCGTGAATTGGTTACAATGCTGTGGTATCTCAATGGAAGTCTAATTGCAATAAGTCGGTCAATTGCCATTAACGTCAGAGCCATGCATACTGTGAAATCACCAAGATGATAGAAGAACATCCTTGAGATGCAAGAGTAGTATGAAACAGTTTTAATCTCAGCCAGCAGAACTGAGATCATGGTTGTGCAGCAGGTAGAGGAGAACATTATGTCAACAACAGCTAGATTACAGATTAATATGTACATTGGTTTGTGTAAATGTCTGTTAGTCGATATGATACAGAGATTAATGCCATTCCCAAACAATATGAGCATGTAGGTTATTAAGATGAGGAATCCGAGGAGCTTTTGGTTCTGCAGGTGATCAAATCCAGTGATTATAAAACTGTCTATATTGGTTACAGTGTAATTTGCCATCTTCAGTCCACTTCTAAAACAGACACAAGTACATTAAAATACACTATATACAGGTAACAAATCAAAATAAATTATATCCTTGATGTACTCATATAAGTAGAGAAAAAAAGCTCCTGTGAAAGAAAATGGCAGAAAGATGCAGACAGTGTCCGTAATGGCCAGGTAATGAAAACTGTAAAAGTTGAAGTATATTTTTATCAGAAATACAAAAAGAGTTTCAATCATTTTAAAGTATAATTATAAATGATATGTAAAACATTTTCTTGTCCCTTTGTTCTTTAGGCATTCCTCCTTAGAACCTTAAAAACATTGTTCTTCGAGAAAATAGAAATGTTTTTCTAATCCAGAAATGTTCTTCTCATCTAACAGATGTATGACTGATGTCCTGCCTTTTATATTTTATATGATGTGACAGATACGTCATGGTTTCTTAGTAGCCATGATTAAACTTGGGAGTTTGTTCAGAACACCATCATTCATAACAGTTCAAGTCTGGTAATACATAATGCATAAACCTGTGATTGACAAGTGCTCTAATCTATGCAAAAAAAAGCAATTTTTGTATGTTCACATACACTAATATAGTGTCTACACATGTTAATAATTTAGGCTACTAAAAGCATATTTAAAAAGGTTTACAAATGCCTGTAGGTTCATAAAATATTGATATCTTGGAACTTATAGGTTGATGTCATTGTATGTAGTTAATGAGATTATTAAATGCATTCAGTGCCATCACAATGATTGAATACATTTACCTAATTTCATATTATAACACCACTCCTGCATTCTAGGCCTTACCCACACTTCCCATCTGTCCAAAGTAAAAAACATTAAAGCCGTCCTTGACATTGCAAGGTGTACATTTTCCAAATTTTTAATGTAGCTAAATGAGCACTAGGCCATTTAAAATGCATTCAATCATACCGCACATTAAAAAAAGCAAACACCTATGGGATCTTTAGTTTGGGCTGGAGTTTGATATTGCTGATATCGGAAATGAGTCGTGTCTTATAAGTTAGCATAAACAGATGGGACAACAAAAATTGTATATGGTCAAAAATTTGGATCTGTGCATTAAGCCTTGCAGTTGTGCATCCAGTGTAGACAGTATCACTGATTGTAATGGGTTTTGTTTGTGTCATGTCTGGTGGGAACACAGTGTCACAGTGAAGTATTCGCAAAGAGCAAAGTTGCCATCTTCCTTCGTATCAGCTTGTAACAAGGTCTTGAACATTGGGGGAACCTTTTTTATTATTATTAAGTATAAAGGCTTTGTGGCCTTTTTTTTCGAGAAGATGGCAAAGTCAAGACCACAATCATCGGCAGCTCTTCATATTTTCCCTGAAATAACCAGGCGCTCTTCTACTTGGAACATGTTTAGTTTCATTTCCCTTCAAACCTGTAAAGACATTATAGATCATCTGAAACCTACTTTTTGTCCGTATGACAGTATTCCATCACACTTTTTTAAGCAAATTGTTGATACTATAGGGCCTGATCTCGTGTTTTTTTATCAATATGTGTCTGAGCACTGGCACGGTCCCTGACTGCCTAAAACATGCTTCCGTTACTCCTCTTTTGAAGAAACCAAATCTTGATGTGTCTGACTTGGATAATTTTAGACCAATTTCTAATCTCCCTTTTATCTCAAAAATCTTGGAAAAGGTTGTATTCACTCAACTACACTCTTTTCTGGATTCTAATTCATTATATGATACTTTTCAGTCTGGATTTAGAAAACTATACAGTACTGAATCTGCTTTACTGAAAGTTACTAATGACATTATGCTGGCTACAGATAATGGGAGTGCTGTTGCTCTGGTCCTTTTAGATCTCAGCTCAGCATTTGACATGGTTGATCATTCTATTCTTATCTCTCGTCTGGAAAATCTTTTAGGCTTTCAGGGTACCGTTCTGAATTGGTTCCAGTCTTTTTTTCTAATAGGATGTTCTCTGTCTGTATTGGAAAATACACTTCCTCAACCGCACATCTTTCTTGTGGTGTTCCGCAGGGTTCTATTCTGGCACCAACATTATTTTCTTTATACTTACTGCCATTGGGTTCCATCTTTTCCAAATATGGAGTATCATTCCACCTATACGCTGACGACACCCTATTATACATCCCTTTTAAACATAATGATTCAAGGTCCATAGAGTTTCTGCTAGCTTGTTTCCATGAAGTGAAAATTTGGCTTTCACACAATTATTTAGCCTTAAATGAGAATATAATTTATAATACCATCTTATTTAGGGGTGGGTGAGATGACCAAAATATTATATCACGATATGAGTAATTTTATTTCACGGTAACAATATATATCACAAAATAGTTATTTTTGCGTTAAATAAGGTCTTTATGATATCAACATTTTTGATACCTTAGAAATGTCATAATTCTTGTCACCAGTGTCAATAGGAACATTTGGTGGAAGATACACAGTTACAACTTCTGTGGGGCGTGAAGAAAAAGTAATGTAACTAGTAGTGTAACTAATTACTGTTGCCAGAAAGTAATAAGTAAAGTAACAATATTACTTTTGAAAGGAGTAACTAGTAATGAGTAATATATTACATTATTTGAGTAACTAGCCCAACACTGGTTACAACAGAAGCTGTGGTTTCATTTACCTGTAACATACTAAAACATGCAGTGAACAAATGTTTACAAAGGAAACAATGTATCTGTATTTTACACTGACAGTAACTGCTACTCACACTTGTAAAAATTTCCTTCACTGATTTGATTTGCCCAAAAATATTTAAATATTTACTTGAAGTAAAAATTAGATACATTAAAAATGCAGTATATATAATAATAGAAATAAAACATTAAAAAAATATTTATGCAATTAACATCAATAAAAGATTTAAATAAATATCATAAAATATTAATAATATGAATACATTATATATATAAAAAAATCCTTAAATGAATCACCTATTAATTTAAAATGTGATTTAAATTATGCTAAAATTATGCTATTGTGAAAAGTCTTATTTTGGTTTGTATTTCAGATAATTACCTTGATTATTCCTAGGTTAAGTTATGTGGCATCTGCTAAACAAAATGACTGTCTCAGTGTGTCACGTCTCTCAGTGCTGATGTCAATGTTCTGCTTGTGGTTTCATTATTTTATAGCTGTAGAATCAGTGGTAAAGCCTGTAGGGTCTAACACGTCATAGAGGATCATGTTCACAAACCATTTGGTGTTGTGAAACTGGGCTGACCGTTGGGGTTTGGGAAATGTGTTTTGCCAGAAGATAACTATGGAATGAAGTTTAGCTCTTTCATGTTAGGCATAACACTTATTTTTACAACACAGATTCATGAGTTATTTCATTTTTATAAATCTGTGTTGTTTTTTTTACTCCAGCATAATTCTAAAATCGGATCATCTGGTGTCATTTTTGATCTGCATACTTATTTGTAAAAGTCACTATGTAAAGAGCTGAGTCATCAATGTTTGGTTCTCTCTTTTATTTTATTTCTAAAATAATCAACTTAGCAAACAGCTCCTTTTAGCCATGAATGTGTCTCAATGAGTTACTGCCTGCGTCCCAATGTGCATACTATCCATCCTAAATTCTATGTGATATTAGTAATTTTCAATACTATTTAGGGCAGATAGGGTGGATAGTATGCACATTGGGATGCAGGGATTGTGAGTTTTTTGCACCACCTTGTGGGTAACGTTAGGCCTATAATGATACATCGTCATTTCTGTCAAATCTAATTCACTCTCACATAGAATAAAATAAGACACTTATTTATATTATATATTTTATTTAATAGGCTACTGTTAACATAGTGCGTTATATTTGAAGGTACTTGTCTAAAAAATACGATAAACGTCAAAAAATATCTATCCGTCTGGAGGATTCTGCTTTTTGAGCCGCCAAGCGTCCCGTAGTGGGAAACTCAAGGCCTTCACAACACGCCGCTGCCGCCAAGTGCACGCGGTAAGAATACAATATTTTCTCCGCTCAGTAGGTCATGTACATCAGTTAATAACATAATTAATATAAAGTGGTGATCACCACGTGATATTTTTTGAAATATACCAGTTTTATAGGTGATATTTGACCAAAGAGTGAGTAAATAACGACATAAATTTAATTGGCATGTACTTTTTTAATATATTTTTTTATCTCTTATCTCTGTGAAACAGTAATGAAAACAGGCAAAAGTTCCGTAAGTAAAGCCTTAACGTTAGATGCATAAATAAAGTAATAACAAATATTATTAGTAGTGATGATACATAAAGCAAACAAAAAGCTAGACTCGTAATGCATGCTGGGAAATTTACACAAGCTGTGCCTGTCATCAAAATAATAACAAATATTGTTTAATTCAAGCTTTTCTGAATAGGAATCTAGAGTGGGCACTTTTGGTGGGGACATGTTTCATTTATACTTAAGAAATGACATTAAATATTTTTGGGAAGATTACATTACCCATACAAATATTTTTAAATTATTCTAAGCATTTCTTCTTTTAAATCAACATTGAGGGCTAATTACCCACTGTAAGATGCACTCAGTCTACTGTGTACATTGGTGAATCTTTTTATTTGTTCAGTGTCTGGATAAATGGCCTTTAAATTCTATTTAAAAAGCTATAATATATATATAAAATATCACTGTTATTTATAGAAGCGTAAAAGGTCATAAAAACAGCACATAACATATGTAAGTTTTATCAAATGGGATACATCAGAACAGGGTTATGTACATCATTTCATTTTGGAATAGTTACATTTTTTACTTTTAAACTAATCCTGTTTCTGTGGACACACCATTTGAGAAAGACCTGTCTGATTTCTTTGATCCTGATGCAGTAGATGAAGGGGTTCACTACAGGTGGAAGCAGACTGTAGAACATGACCAGGCCGATCCTCTGACTGCTGTTAATCTGAGCGTTTGGGATGTTAGAAGTGGTAAGAACCACGAAACGGGGCACGTAATAGATGGTAATGACAGTCAGCTGTGTGGCACAGGTAGAAAAGGCTTTCATTCGGCCCTGTGCATTTGCTATTCGAAGCACAGACACCAGGATACTTAAATAGGAAAATATGATGAAAGAGAATGGAACGAGAAGCACAAACATTGCTCCAGCATATGCATTGAGCTTTGTGAGGGTGGCATCAGCACAGGCCAGCTGGTTTATAGATGTACCATCACAGAAACAATGAGCGATCATGTTTGGCCCACAGAATGGCAGCTTCACTGTCTGCATTAAGCTAATGGTTGGAACAATCATTGCAGTAACCCAGGAAAACCCTATTAGAAGCCTCATAGTGCGGTTAGTCATTAAAACAGGGTATCTTAGCGGGTAACAGATCGCCAAGTACCGATCAAGTGCCATGATCATCATCATAAGAGAGTTCAAGGTAACAAAATAGTGAATCAGCTGCCTTTGAAACAGACAAACATAGAAGCCAATATAACCATCATTAAACCAATAGCGAGAAATAACTTTTGGCAGCGCGACTGTACAGAAACCAATATCAGACAAGGACAAACTCAGCATGATAATATACATGGGCTTATGGAGGCTGCGTTCAATCACAAACAGGATCACAATGAGAGAGTTTCCAGTGATTACAGCGATGTAGATGATGAATAAAAGCGCTCCTATCAGGCTGTAATGTTTGGGCTGGAGTCCAGGGAAACCCACGATGAAAAACTCAGTTACAATAGAAGCTGTGGTTTCGTTTACTTGTAACATACTAAAACATGCAGTGAACACCTGTTTACAAAAGAAACAATATCTGGCTTTAGATAAATTATTGAATTATAAATTATTGAATTATTATTAAATGGTTTAAATTACATTTAATTACAAAATTATGAATTCACATAAATTATTCAACAATTTCATAAAGTGATAATAATAATGTAATAAATACATTTTTCTTTAAATTAATGGGGCATTGTTACCAAAAATATTTGTCATTGCAAAAGTCTAGATGTTATTTTGGCTTGTATTTCTGCAAATTACCTTGATTATTCCTCTGTTAAGTTATGTGACATCTGCTAAAATGTATTCCTGGCTCAGTGTTCAGTGCTGATGTCAATGTTTTGTTTGTGGTTTCATTATTTTATAGCTGTAGAATCAGTGTTAAAGCCTGTAGGGTCTAACACGTCATAGTGGATCATGTTTTGAATTATTTGGTGTCATGAAACTGGGCTGACCTTTGGGGTTTACTGGTTGAGGTGCCTTATGTGTTTGTTTGCATGACACACATTTACACAGACGGGATTTGCTTTTCCCTAAAATGTATTATTTTTGAATTATTATATTTTTTTAAATTGTATTTATTTATTAAAAAATATTTTTTACTAATTTCATCAGCATCTGCAAAGGTCACCAAGCAGGTGGTGCAAAAACAAGGGAAAATAAATGAATGCAGATTCATGACAACTGTGGCATCTGTTTGTTTGTTACCTTTTCCATGGCAGAAAAGCCTACTACTTGAAATTTTTTATATATTTAATATTAAATAAAAATATTTGGTCACTTTATTTTAAAGTCCAATTCTCGCCATTAACAAACACTTTTGCCTAAAAAAACCTACTAATTTACTGCTAATTAATAGTTAGTAGGTAGTTGTTAATTTTAGGTATTGGGTATGATTAGGGATATAGAATATGGTCATGCAGAATATGTGCCTTATAAGTACTAATAAATAGCCAAAATGTTATTAATAGGCTTGCTAATATGCAAATAGTTACTAGTGAGATTTGGTCCTTATACTAAGTTTTACCAAATATTTAAATATGAATATTTTCTTTGTTTAACTGCATATCTTGTGACCAGTAATGCATTGTTTAATTATTGAAATATAAAGTAAAATTCTCAGGGGGTACTTTCAAATATTTTTATCTTTTTTTTGGGGGGGGGTGTAATCTTTGTCATATGCAGTGATTTACTGAACTAAGGCAAAATATTTACACTGTCCCTCCTGTCCTCACTGTTAAAAAGTTACAGGACAATCAAGAAAATTACAAAAGTTTATTCATTTAGTTTCATTGTCTTTAATTTAATGCACAGACAAGTATCCACAGACAACAGCTGATTTCATTGTAATGCAATATATTATGGCACTTCTGCACTCAAAAAATATTTAGGCCTAAATTTAAGATTTATCTATTTGAATGGCGCACAAAATTTCCATCCATATGGATTAGGCAGTTTCAACTTAAACTAATAAACATAATGTAATGCATATGACTGTGTAAACGTAATATATTTCACAGCTAGCCATATTTTAACCATGTTCATATATTTTAATTGATTAAATGCAGTTATTTTCACAATTAACAGATTTATGCTGAGTTTAAGCAATTTGTGCAATAAATGCATGAAATGAAAGCATGAATGCATTGAAAATAATATTGTTTAAATAAAATACATTCAAATAATAATTATTTTAGATTGCAGAAATCTTACCTGATTCTTACCTAGCTGTTTCATTAATGTATGACTGATAAATATACATTTACATTTTTACATTTAACATTTAATCATTTAGCAGACGCTTTTATCCAAAGCGACGTACAAATGAGGAGAACAATAGAAGCAATCAGACCATCGAGAGAGCAACAGTATACAAGTGCCATGACAAGTCTCAGTTAGTCTAGCACAGTACACGTAGCTATTGGTGTCACATTTTTTTTTTTTTTTTTTTTTTTTTTTTTTTTAGAAATAGAATAGGTAAGTGTTAGTATTAGTTAGTCAGGTGCTGGCGAAAAAGATGTGTCATATGGGGAGTGTGAGTTTAGATGTTTTTTAAAATGGCTAAAGACTCAGCTGTTCGAATGCCCTTGAGATCGGGAGGTCATTCCATTGGCGGGGCCGAGCTGGGCACAGTCCAGGAAAAGGTCCGTGAGAGTGATTTGGTACCTCTTTGGGATGGCACCACAAGACGTCGTTCACTTGCAGAACGCAAGTTTTTTCCCCCTCTCTCTCTCTATCCCCCATTCTCCTTTTTTCTCTCTCTCTCTTCCCCTTCTGGAGGGCGCATAAGTTTGAACTAGCAAGTTTAGGTATATTGGTGCAGTGCCAGTTGTGGTCTTGTAGGCAAACATCAGTACCTTGAATTTGATGCGAGCGGCTATTGGTAGCCAGTGTAACCTGATGAAGAGAGGGGTAACGTGAGCTTTTTTCGGCTCATTAAAGACCACTCTGGCTGCTGCATTCTGGATCAGTTGCAGAGGCTTGATAGTACATGCGGGAAGGCCCGCCAAGAGAGCATTACAATAGTCCAGTCTGGAGAGAACAAGAGCTTGGACAAGGAGTTGTGCGGCTTGCTCTGACAGGAAGGGCCTAATCTTCCTAATGTTGTATAAGGCAAATCTGCAGGACCGGGCCGTTGTAGCAATATGGTCTGTGAAGCTTAACTGGTCATCGATCACAACTCCAAGGTTGCTGGCTGTCCTGGAAGGAGTTATGGTTGACGAACCCAGCTGTATAGAGAAGTTGTGGTGAAGTGATGGGTTGGCGGAGAACACGAGCAGTTCTGTCTTAGCAAGATTGAGCTGAAGGTGATGGTCCATCATCCAGCTAGAAATGTCACTCAGACAGGCTGCAATGCGAGCAGTTACCGTCGGATCATCTGGTTGGAATGAGAAGTAGAGTTGAGTGTCATCAGCATAGCAGTGGTAGGAAAAGCCATGCTTCTGAATAACCGATCCTAATGAAGACATGTAGATGGAGAAGAGAAGTGGTCCAAGCACTGAGCCTTGAGGAACTCCAGTAGCAAGAAGTTGTGACTTTGAAACCTCACCCCTCCAAGACACCTTGAAGGACCTATCTGAGAGGTAAGACTCGAACCACAGGAGGGCGGTTCCTGAGATGCCCATCTTTCTGAGGATGGACATGAGGATCTGGTGGTTAACTGTGTCAAAGGCAGCAGACAGATCCAGCAAGATGAGTACAGAGGATTTGGAAGCTGCTCTTGCCAGTCTTAGGGCCTCTGTAACCGAGAGTAGGGCAGTCTCAGTTGAGTGGCCACTTCTGAAGCCAGATTGGTTGTTGTCCAGAATGTTGTTCTGTGCAAGAAACAGAGAGAGTTGATTGAACACAACTCGCTCAAGTGACTTTGCAATGAATGGAAGAAGGGATACCGGTCTGTAGTTTTCTAAAAGTGCTGGATTTAGAGCAGGTTTTTTAAGCAGTGGGCTTACCCGAGCCTGCTTAAATGCTGTGGGAAATGTACCAGTGTGAAGCGAGGTGTTGATAATGTGAGTAAGCGCAGGTATGACCGAAGAAGAAATGGCTTGAAGGAGGTGAGTGGGGATAGGATCTAGCGGACAAGTAGTGGGATGATTGGAAAGGATGAGTTTGGAAACCGCCGTCTCCGAGAGAGGAGAAAAGGAGGTGAGAGATTGTGTATTTGTCGTTATGAAGTTATTATTAGTTTGTGGTGTGAGGAATTGGTCACTGATGGTTTTTGTTTTATTTGTGAAGAAAGTTGCAAAGTCATCAGCTGTAAGAGTTGATGAAGGAGGAGGGGGAGGAGGACAGAGAAGAGAAGAGAACGTTTTGAAGAGTGCGCGAGAGTCAGAACAGTTGTTAATTTTGTTGTGGTAGTATGTCATTTTAGCAGTGGAGACATTTGCAGAGAAGGAAGAGAGGTGTGACTGATACACACTAAGGTCGGTAGAGTTTTTGGATTTGTGCCATTTCCTCTCTGCAGCCCTTAGTTTAGCACGATGTTCACGGAGAACATCGGACAACCAGGGGGCAGAGGGGGTAGCGCGTGCTGGTCTGGATGACAGGGGGCAAACGTTGTCTAAGCAAGATGTTAGAGTGAAGCAAAGAGTGTCAGTAGCACTGTTTGTGTCGAGTGCTGAAAACTGAGAGGGTGAAGGTAGTGCGGATGAAACCATTGAGGATAGGCGAGAGGGAGAGAGCGAGCGTAGGTTACGTCGAAAGGTGACCTGCGAAGGAGCGTGTGCTATTTCAGGAGTTAGTGTGAGGTTAGAAGTGATGAGGAAGTGGTCTGAGGTGTGCAGTGGAGTTACTAATGTGTTGTCAGTGGAGCAGTAGCGTGTGTAGATGAGGTCCAGTCGGTTACCTGATTTGTGAGTAGCCGTAGTAGACACTCGTTTGAGGTCAAATGAAGTGAGAAGAGTGTTGAAGTCAGTAGCCTGGGGTTTTTCTAGGTGGATGTTGAAGTCACCGAGCAGTACCAGAGGAGTACCATCTTCAGGGAAGTTTGACAGTAACACATCCAACTCCTCCAAGAAGTCACCCAGTTGACCTGGGGGACGATACACAACTACAACGTGGATTTTAGCAGGGTGGGTAATAGTAATTGCATGAGATTCAAATGAACTGTTGCCTGTAGGAGATGGTAGAAGATCAAATTTCCATTCATTTGAAATAAGGAGACCAGTGCCTCCACCCCTCCCAATCGTGCGAGGGGTGTGGGAAAAAGTGAAATTAGTGGAGAGAGCTGCAGGAGTGGCAGTGTCCTCAGGTTTGATCCAAGTCTCAGTTAGGGCCATGAGGTTGAGACCGGAATGGGTAGCAATAGAAGGAATAAAATCTGCTTTGTTTACAGCAGACTGGCAGTTCCAAAGACCAATTGGAACAGAGAGTAAAGTAGTAGAGGACAGAGGGACCGTACGTAGATTATTAGGATTGGCCTGCTTCCAACGTACAGTGCGTGCTCTCCGAGTGTTAGTAGTAATAGTACAGATTTGAAAGCACATAGTGAGTACAATTGACTAAACAAGTAGATGAGAACAAGTTAGACAAAAAGTAAAGAAAGGGGAGAAAGCAATACTCAAGTGTCTTGTCGGTGTTCTTGCTCGGTGGAGTCGTGCAAGGTAGAGTCGATTGTCTTTACACTTGTCGGTCTTCACACGAGGGCTGCCGCGACCGCTGCCGCGGTGTACAAACCAGTTTTATACTTGCCTAATTACTAGTCCCTGAAGTCAGCTGACCACGCCTTCCTACTTAGCAAACCGAAACTGGGAACTCCCGCGATAAGCACGAGAACAAACGCGACTTGCGAACGCGTTTACCAGGTAAAACACAGGATGCAAAATAATGTTTCCTAGCAACGACACTGAGCTGAAATCTAATGAGAAAACAAGACAAAACACTTACAAACTGCTGTTCTCTTCTGCTGTTCGACTGCTTCTTCTAACAAGTGTCACTGAGTCAGGTAAATAAGTACTTTCTCTGGCTTAGACCACGCCTTCCTACTTAGCAAACCGAAACTGGGAACTCCCGCGATAAGCACGAGAACAAACGCAACTTGCGAACGCGTTTACCAGGTAAAACACAGGATGCAAAATAATGTTTCCTAGCAACGACACTGAGCTGAAATCTAATGAGAAAACAAGACAAAACACTTACAAACTGCTGTTCTCTTCTGCTGTTCGACTGCTTCTATACACCACATACCACATACACACAAGTCTAAAATCCAAATGGGTGGACACACTGTACTGTATTTATATGCACTGCAAATACATACATCCTAAATTTAGGCCTAAATATTTTTTGAGTGTGTCAAGACAAATAGATAACTTTATCAATAACATCTTTTCTGTCAACATGTCTGTTTTACCGTACATCCAAAAGGAGCTAATTTTATAAATGCTGTCGTTCATAACAAATCAGATGTTTTGGTTGTTTTTTCTTGTATTGGAACCACCAGATTTCACTGGAATACTTCACAATACATATTTAAACAAAACAGTTACAAATCACAAGAATTCATTCAGTTGCTTCACATACAGTAAATCATTGTATGTTTGTTTCTATTAAAACTCCACAGAACATGATATTTTACAGAGTGATCACATTAATTCTAGACATCTCTCTAGGCGTTTTGCCTGCTCGCCCACCGGCTCACAATCATTCGGATCTCCTGAGTACGTAAACAGTAGATGAAGGGGTTTATCAGTGGTGGAACGAGGCTGTAAAACAATATGAGAAGTATCTTGAAATCTCTACTGATTTGGATTTGCAGGAAATTGGCTATATACACGACACAGCGAGGCACATAAAACAGAGCAATGATGGACAGCTGCGTGCTGCAGGTGGCAAAACTTTTCCAGCGACTCTGAGAGCTTGACAGCCTCATCAAAGATGCTATGATGTGACAGTAAGAGTAAATGATGAAGGCCAGCGGGAGAAGGAGCACAAGTAGGGCCACGCACAGGGCCACCAATACCTGCTTGCTGTTTTCAGCACAGGCTAGGCTGGTAATAGAGATGTGGTCACAGTAGCATTGAATGATCAGTTTAGGGCCGCAGTAAGGAAGCTGTTGAGGTGTAGGGTGGCTATTGTGGGAGCGATGAAGGCAGTTACCCAAGCCGTTGCGTTTAGGATGTACATGATGCGGTTAATCATAACAGTCTGGTATCGCAGAGAATAACAAATAGCCACATAGCGATCGAGGGCCATGATCATCATTATCAGCGAGTTTAATGTCCCAAAATAGTGAATTAGCTCCATTTGGAAGAAGCAAGCATGGAAAGGGGTTGCTCCCGCATTAAACCAGTACCTGGCTATGATTTTAGGCAAGGCAACAGTGGAGAAACGCATATCAGACATTGCCAGGCTTGCTAGGATGATGTACATGGGCTTCCTGAGGCTCTCCGAAGTGATAAACAGCACCAGGAAAACGGTGTTACCGGCCACTGTGGTCGTGTAGACGATGAAGAAAATGGCAGAAACCAGGCCATAGTAGTCTGGATGGAGTCCAGGGAAGCCCACAATGATAAACTCAGTGATAGTAGTCCAGTTCTTTGGTAACATGTTGCCAGATCTGCAGAGATTATAGGACACAAGTGATTAAGATTGCCTAATATAATAATTACAATAAAATAATATTACATTTAAAATTTTAATATTAAATATTATTAAATGTCAATTTAAAATTCATTGTAAAAATTTGGTATTCCAAAAAAAAAAAAAAAAAAAAAAAAAAAAAAATATATATATATATATATATATATATATATATATAACAGTATATATATATATTTACGTTTACATTTAATCATTTAGCAGACGCTTTTATCCAAAGCGACGTACAAATGAGGAGAACAATAGAAGCAATCAGACCATCGAGCGAGCAACAGTATACAAGTGCCATGACAAGTCTCAGTTAGTCTAGCACAGTACACGTAGCTAGGAATTTTTTTTTTTTTTTTATTAAATAGAATAGGTAAGTGTTAGTATTAGTTAGTCAGGTGCTGGCGAAAAAGATGTGTCTTTAGATGTTTTTTGAAAATGGCTAAAGACTCAGCTGTTCGAATTGAGATCGGGAGGTCATTCCACCAGCTGGGCACAGTCCAGGAAAAGGTCCGTGAGAATGATTTGATACCTCTTTGGGATGGCACCACAAGGCGTCGTTCACTTGCAGAACGCAAGCTTCTGGAGGGCGCATAAGTTTGAACTAGCAAGTTTAGGTATATTGGTGCAGTGCCAGTTGTGGTCTTGTAGGCAAACATCAGTACCTTGAATTTGATGCGAGCGGCTATTGGTAGCCAGTGTAACCTGATGAAGAGAGGGGTAACGTGAGCTTTTTTCGGCTCATTAAAGACCACTCTGGCTGCTGCATTCTGGATCAGTTGCAGAGGCTTGATAGTACATGTGGGAAGGCCCGCCAAGAGAGCATTACAATAGTCCAGTCTGGAGAGAACAAGAGCTTGGACAAGGAGTTGTGCGGCTTGCTCTGACAAGAAGGGCCTAATCTTCCTAATGTTGTATAAGGCAAATCTGCAGGACCGGGCCGTTGTAGCAATATGGTCTGTGAAGCTTAACTGATCATCGATCCTGGAAGCCAGTGCAGTGAGATGAAGAGAGGTGTAACATGGGTTCTTTTGGGCTCATTGAAGACCAGTCGTGCCGCTGCATTCTGAATCATTTGTAGAGGTTTGATTGTGTTTGATGGAAGACCAGCCAGAAGAGCATTGCAGTAGTCCAGCCTAGAAACGACAAGGTCCTGGACAAGGTGCAGTGCAATTTGTGTTCACGGTGGGAACACCTAACTTGCATCCCTGGTATCGTGACTACAGAGGATCTTTCAACAAAATACAATTGCAACCATTGCAAATCATAGTCTAGTGTTGTTTAATTATTTTCAAGATGGCTATTTTTGTCTTTTGCTAGTGTGCCAGTAAAAAAAAAACATTTCCCAACAATCATTTTTCCATTTATTGTAATAATTATAATTACACTGGCACACTAAAGCAAAAGATAGAAATAGCCATCTTATAATAAACATTTCTTGTTCTAAATCAGGTGTAAAAAAAATCTAAAACTCAGTAGTACATATATATGTAGTGCATATTATTGTGTACAGATTTTAATTACATTTCTTTCCATAATATACTATGCTTACACTTTTCGAGCATTAAATGCTCAATTAAAACGAATTAATGAATTAATGCTGAATTAAAATGAGTTATCTTGTGACAATAAAAATGTATCTTTGTCTGACAAAATATTCTCCTCATTATTCTACCTTAAGGTACCATTAAGGTGGTAGTTCATTCTGATAGATGTTTATAGCTGACAAGGTTCAAGGTTCTTTATTATTTGTCACATACACAATCATACAGGGTATAATCAGTAGTGAAATGTAGGTCAGGATGGGTCCGCTCAATGGACAGTGCAAAAAAATAAAATAAAAGATGAAACATAACACTGGAGAGTATATATAAATATAGGTAAGAATAAGATAAAAAAATAAGTAAAAAATAAAATAAAATAAAATAAGGAGTAAAATGTGCAATGAAATAAAATGTGCAATACAGTCTACTGTGGATTTAATAAATATTAATATAAACAGGGATGTGCAAGAGGAATGTGCAAACAGGTTGTACCGGGTATGTACACATAGCAGCAATGCGGATGATGGAGAATAATGGGTGTTTTTTACAGTTTATTAAATTGAGTCCTGTTGATGTTATGAGACTGAGTTTAGGAGCCTGATGGCCTGAGGGTAGAAGCTCCTCCTCAGTCTCTCAGTTTTTGCCATCATGCTCCTGAAGCACTTGCCAGATGGCAGCAGAGTGAAAAGACAGTTACCGGGATGATTTGAGTCCTTGATTATTTTTGCAGCTCTGCTTTTGCAGCGTTTGAGGTAGATGTCCTGCAGAGAGGGGAGGGCAGACCCTGAGATGCGCTCAGCTAAGCGCACGACTCTAAGATGTGCTACTTCTGTTTCTCCATCATTTATTAAGGTGGTAGTTCATTCTGATAGGCGTTTATAGCTGACAAGATGTGCTACCTCTGTTTCTCCATCATTTATTAAGGTGGTAGTTCATTCTAAAAGATGTTTAAAGCTGACAAGATGTGCTACCTCTGTTTCTCCATCATTTATTAAGGTGGTAGTTCATTCTGATAGGCGTTTATAGCTGACAAGATGTGCTACCTCAAGATGTTTCTGTTTCTCCATCATTTATTAAGGTGTTTATAGTAGTTCATTCTGTTTCTCCATCATTTATTAGGTGGATAGTTCATTCGTTTATAGCTGACAAGATGTGCTACCTCTGTTTCTCCATCATTTATTAAGGTGGTAGTTCATTCTGTTTCTCCATCATTTATTAATAGTTCACTGATAGATGTTTATAGCTGACAAGATGTGCTACCTCTGTTTCTCCATCATTTATTAAGGTGGTAGTTCATTCTGATAGATGTTTATAGCTGACAAGATGTGCTACTTCTGTTTCTCCATCATTTATTAAGGTGGTAGTTCATTCTGATAGATGTTTATAGCTGACAAGATGTGCTACCTCTGTTTCTCCATCATTTATTAAGGTGGTAGTTCATTCTGATAGATGTTTATAGCTGACAAGATGTGCTACTTCTGTTTCTCCATCATTTATTAAAGGGATAGTTCACTTTGAAATTAAAATTTGGTATCTATCAGCTTACCCCAAGGGCATCCAAGATGTAGGTGTCTTTTTTTCTTCAGTAGATCCAATTTTGATGATTTTAGGTCAAACCGTTCTAGTCTGTCAGTCATATAATGGCAGGTATAGGTCACTGTCTCTATAAGAGGGAAAAAGAACATGCACAGAGAAATCCAAATTAAACAATTCCCCATCGTAACTACACATTGATGGCCTAAGACACGAAACGAGCGGTTTGTGTGAGAAAACGAACAGTATTTATATCGTTTTTTACCTCTTGTACACAACCATGTCCAAGTGATCTGAGTGCGCACACACATCCGGTGTGTGACGTGTGTGTGCGCGCGCTCTGGCTCACGCTGCATTCACACGGGGCGTCGGCGTCAACGCTTGACGGAGGGCGTGTCTGAAGCGTGGTGCTGACGCAACTTCGTGGTATTTTCTTGTTGGAAGACGCGCACTGTCATCGCTCGTGTCGTTTCTGAACTGTCTACTCTAGGATAATGATGACTTCTTTTAAGCAGACCAGCTTGCTGTCATGCATTGTATTTCTATACGAGCGCTCCATGTATCCGTTTCATTCATCTGTAACTAGCCAAACACACATGCCGCAACTCCACCCTCCTCACCCTGCGTCACTTCCACCTAACCATGTAAAAAATAACAGATCCAGGAACAGTTTATTGAGACATGACACCGGCGAGGGAAAAAAAGAGGAATCTTACTATGACGAAGGATTAGTCCATGAATAATATTTGTGCCATTCCGAAATTAAAGAGCCATCATTTTGTACCAAAAGGAATATACATAACCGTATATAATAATACTGTCAAACAATTCAAATAATTTTTTAAAGCACCACGCTTCAGACACGCCCTCCGTCAAGCGTTGACGCCGACGCCCTGTGTGAATGCAGCGTGAGCCAGAGCGCGCGCACACACACGTCACACACCGGATGCGTGTGCGCACTCAGATCACTTGAACATGGTTGTGTACAAGAGGTAAAAAACGATATAAATACTATTCGTTTTCTCACACAAACCGCTCGTTTCATGTCTTAGGCCATCAATGTGTAGTTACGATGGGGAATTGTTTAATTTGGATTTCTCTGTGCATGTTCTTTTTCCCTCTTATAGAGACAGTGACCTATACCTGCCATTATATGACTGACAGACTAGAACGGTTTGACCTAAAAACATCAAAATTGGATCTACTGAAGAAAAAAAGACACCTACATCTTGGATGCCCTTGGGGTAAGCTGATAGATACCAAATTTTAATTTCAAAGTGAACTATCCCTTTAAGGTGGTAGTTCATTCTGAGAAAGAAGCTCATGTCGTTAGAGTTGCACAACAGCTTGAACTACTGGTAGCACATCCTGAGCGGGTAGGACAGATCGTCAGAACACCGCCAAGCGTCCCGTAGTGGGAAACTATAGTATTTTGGCGGAAACCATGGAAACCTGACGAGCACACACATACACCAAGGCCTTCACAACACGCCGCTGCCGCCAAGTGCACGCGGTAAGAATACAATATTTTCTCCACTCAGTAGGTCATGTACATCAGTTAATAACATAATTAATATAAAGTGGTGATTACCACGTGATTTTTTTTTTTAAATATACCAGTTTTATAGGTGATATTTGACCAAAGAGTGAGTAAATAACGACATAAATTTAATTGGCATGTACTTTTTTTTTATTTATTTTTTTATCTCTTATCTCTGTGAAACAGTAATGAAAACAGGCAAAAAGTTCCGTAAGTAAAGCCTTAACGTTAGATGCATAAATAAAGTAATAACAAATATTATTAGTAGTGATGATACATAAAGCAAACAAAAAGCTAGACTCGTAATGCATGCTGGGAAATTTACACAAGCTGTGCCTGTCATCAAAATAATAACAAATATTGTTTAATTCAAGCTTTTCTGAATAGGAATCTAGAGTGGGCACTTTTGGTGGGGATTTGTTTCATTTATACTTAAGACATGACATTCAATATTTTTGGGAAGATTACATTACCCATACAAATATTTTTTAATTATTCTAAGCATTTCTTCTTTTAAATCAACGTTGAGGGCTAATTACCCACTGTAAGATGCACTCAGTCTACTGTGTACATTGGTGAAAGAGGGAAAACATCTCTTTTTATTTGTTCAGTGTCTGGATAAATGGCCTTTAAATTCTATTTAAAAAGCTATAATATATATTAAAAATATCACTGTTATTTATAGAAGCGTAAAAGGCCATAAAAACAGCACATAATAACATATGTAAGTTTTATAAAATGGGATACATCAGAACAGGGTTATGTACATAATTTCATTTTGGAATAGTTAATTTTTTTACTTTTAAACTAATCCTGTTTCTGTGGACACACCATTTGAGAAAGACCTGTCTGATTTTTTTGATCCTGATGCAGTAGATGAAGGGGTTCACTACAGGTGGAAGCAGACTGTAGAACATGACCAGGCCGATCCTCTGACTGCTGTCCATCTGAGCGTTTGGGATGTTAGAAGTGGTAAGAACCACGAAACGGGGCACGTAATAGATGGTAATGACAGTCAGCTGTGTGGCACAGGTAGAAAAGGCTTTCATTCGGCCCTGTGCATTTGCTAATCGAAGCACAGACACCAGGATACTTAAATAGGAAAATATGATGAAAGAGAATGGAACGAGAAGCACAAACATTGCTACAGCATATGCATTGAGATTTGTGAGAGTAGCATCAGCGCAGGCCAGCTGGTTTATAGATGTACCATCACAGAAACAATGAGCGATCATGTTTGGCCCACAGAATGGCAGCTTCACTGTCTGCATTAAGCTAATGGTTGGAGCAATCATTGCAGTAACCCATGAAAACCCTATTAGAAGCCCCATAGTGCGGTTAGTCATTAAAACAGGGTATCTTAGCGGGTAACAGATCGCCAAGTACCGATCAAGTGCCATGATCATCATAATAAGAGAGTTCAAGGTACCAAAATAGTGAATCAGCTGCCTTTGAAACAGACAAACATAGAAGCCAATATAACCATCATTAAACCAATAGCGAGAAATAACTTTTGGCAGAGCAACTGTGCAGAAACCAATATCAGACAAGGACAAACTCAGCATGATAATATACATGGGCTTATGGAGGCTGCGTTCAATCACAAACAGGATCACAATGAGAGAGTTTCCAGTGATTACAGCGATGTAGATGATGAATAAAAGCGCTCCTATCAGGCTGTAGTGTTTGGGCTGGAGTCCAGGGAAACCCACGATGAAAAACTCAGTTACAACAGAAGCTGTGGTTTCGTTTACCTGTGACATACTGAAACATGCAGTGAACACCTGTTTACAAAAGAAACAATATCTGGCTTTAGATAAATTATTGAATTATAAATTATTGAATTATTATTAAATGGTTTAAATTACATTTAATTACAAAATTATGAATTCACATAAATTATTCAACTTGTAATTTCATAAAGTGATAATAATAATGTAATAAATACATTTTTCTTTAAATTAATGGGGCATTGTTACCAAAAATATTTGTCATTGCAAAAATCTAGATGTTATTTTGGCTTGTATTTCTGCAAATTACCTTGATTATTCCTCTGTTAAGTTATGTGACATCTGCTAAAATGTATTCCTGGCTCAGTGTTCAGTGCTGATGTCAATGTTTTGTTTGTGGTTTCATTATTTTATAGCTGTAGAATCAGTGTTAAAGCCTGTAGGGTCCAACACGTCATAGTGGATCATGTTTTGAATTATTTGGTGTCATGAAACTGGGCTGACCTTTGGGGTTTACTGGTTGAGGTGCCTTATGTGTTTGTTTGCATGACACACATTCACACAGACGGGATTTGCTTTTCCCTAAAATGTATTATTTTTGAATTATTATATTTTTTAAAATTGTATTTATTTATTGAAAAATATTTTTTACTAATTTTATCAGCATCTGCAAAGGTCACCAGCAGGTGGTGCAAAAACGAGGGAAAATAAATGAATGCAGATTCATGACAACTGTGGCATCTGTTTGTTTGTTACCCTTTCCATGGCAGAAAAGCCTACTACTTGAATTTTTTTATATATTTAATATTAAATAAAAATATTTGGTCACTTTATTTTAAAGTCTAATTCTCACCATTAACAAACACTTTTGCCTCAATAAACTACTAATTTACTGCTAATTAATAGTTAGTAAGGTAGTTGTTAATTTTAGGTATAGGGATATAGAATATGGTCATGCAGAATATGTGCCTTATAAGTACTAATAAATAGCCAAAATTGTATTAATAGGCATGCTAATATGCAACTAGTTACTAGTGAGATTTGGTCCTTATACTAAGTTTTACCAAATATTTAAATATGAATATTTTCTTTGTTTAACTGCATATCTTGTGACCAGTAATGCATTGCTTAATTATTGAAATATAAATTTAAATTCTCAGGGGGTACTTTCAGCAAATATTTTTGTTATCTTTTTTTTTTGGGTGTAATCTTTGTCATATGCAGTGATTTACTGAACTAAGGCAAAAGATTTACACTGTCCCTCCTGTCCTCACTGTTAAAAAGTTACAGGACAATCAAGAAAATTACAAAAGTTTATTCATTTAGTTTATTGTCTTTAATTTAATGCACAGACAAGTATCCACAGACAACAGCTGTTTTCATTGTAATGCAATATATTATGGCACTTCTGCACTCAAAAAATATTTAGGCCTAAATTTAAGATTTATCTATTTGAATGGCGCACAAAATTTCCATCCATATGGATTAGACAGTTTCAGCTTAAACTAATAAACATAATGTAATGCATATGACTGTGTAAACGTAATATATTTCACAGCTAGCCATATTTTAACCATGTTCATATATTTTAATTGATTAAATGCAGTTATTTTCACAATTAACAGATTTATGCTGATGTTAAGCAATTTGTGCAATAAATGCATGAAATGAAAGCATGAATGCATCGAAAATAATATTGTTTAAATAAAATAAAATACATTCAAATAATAATTATTTTAGAGTGCAGAAACCTTACCTGATTCTTACCTGTTTCATTAATGTATGACTGATAAATATACACCACATACCACATACACACAAGTCTAAAATCCAAATGGGTGGACACACTGTACTGTATTTATATGCACTGCAAATACATACATCCTAAATTTAGGCCTAAATATTTTTTGAGTGTGTCAAGACAAATAGATAACTTTATCAATAACATCTTTTCTGTCAACATGTCTGTTTTACCGTACATCCAAAAGGAGCTAATTTTATAAATGCTGTCGTTCATAACAAATCAGATGTTTTGGTTGTTTTTTCTTGTATTGGAACCACCAGATTTCACTGGAATACTTCACAATACATATTTAAACAAAACAGTTACAAATCACAAGAATTCATTCAGTTGCTTCACATACAGTAAATCATTGTATGTTTGTTTCTATTAAAACTCCACAGAACATGATATTTTACAGAGTGATCACATTAATTCTAGACATCTCTCTAAAGGCCTTTTGCCTGCTCGCCCACCGGCTCACAATCATTCGGATCTCCTGAGTACGTAAACAGTAGATGAAGGGGTTTATCAGTGGTGGAACGAGGCTGTAAAACAATATGAGAAGTATCCTGAAATCTCTACTGATTTGGATTTGCAGGAAATTGGCTATATACACGACACAGCGGGGCACATAAAACAGAGCAATGATGGACAGCTGCGTGCTGCAGGTGGCAAAACTTTTCCAGCGACTCTGAGAGCTCGACAGCCTCATCAAAGACGCTATGATGTGACAGTAAGAGTAAATGATGAAGGCCAGAGGGAGAAGGAGCACAAGTAGGGCCACGCACAGGGCCACCAATACCTGCTTGCTGTTTTCAGCACAGGCTAGGCTGGTAATAGAGATGTGGTCACAGTAGCATTGAATGATTAGTTTAGGGCCGCAGTAAGGAAGCTGTTGAGCGTGTAGGGTGGCTATTGTGGGAGCGATGAAGGCAGTTACCCAAGCCATTGCGTTTAGGATGTAGATGATGCGGTTAGTCATAACAGTTTGGTATCGCAGAGAATAACAAATAGCCACATAGCGATCGAGGGCCATGATCATCATTATCAGCGAGTTTAATGTCCCAAAATAGTGAATTAGCTCCATTTGGAAGAAGCAAGCGTGGAAAGGGGTTGCTCCCGCATTAAACCAGTACCTGGCTATGATTTTAGGCAAGGCAACAGTGGAGAAACACATATCAGACATTGCCAGGCTTGCTAGGATGATGTACATGGGCTTCCTGAGGCTCTCCGAAGTGATAAACAGCACCAGGAAAACGGTGTTACCGGCCACTGTGGTCGTGTAGACGATGAAGAAAATGGCAGAAACCAGGCCATAGTAGTCTGGATGGAGTCCAGGGAAGCCCACAATGATAAACTCAGTGATAGTAGTCCAGTTCTTTGGTAACATGTTGCCAGATCTGCAGAGATTATAGGACACAAGTGATTAAGATTGCCTAATATAATAATTACAATAAAATAATATTACATTTAAAATTTTAATATTAAATATTATTAAATGTCAATTTAAAATTCATTGTAAAAATTTGGTATTCCAATAAAAATAAAATAATATATACAGTATATATAATAATATATATATATATATATAAAGCTTTTAAAGAATCTTTAAAGAAAGTAAAATGCCATGAAATAAAATAAAAAAATAAATAAAATGCACAGTATTATCAATAAATTCATTATCAATAAACAGCAAGACATTCAACATTAAGACAGTGAATATGCACCTGCTATGTTGACTCTGTGCTCTAAATAAAGAAAAATGCATTATTGTGTATCACTTATATAGTGTTTACTGTTATGTACAGTGTGGTTGGGACTTTTTTTTCCAGATGATGACAGGGTCAGGGTGGCTTTAGGGACTGGATGTCACTCTTAGCTCATGAACTTGCCTTAATCAAACAAGGTGGAAAAAAAGGCCTCAAATCAGGCCTAATACCACTTCAAGTTCTGCTGCCATTGAAGCATAACAATGACATGTCAAATACTAAAAATTGCTAGATTTTTTTTTCAATCATAATATTTTCACTTAATAATAATTTTCACTTGTCGTCTCTGACATAGGCCACCAGAAATTTGTATTTGTGTTTTTAATTATTTTAATCACCATAGCTTTGTAGTTCAGTTAAACAGTGCTGAGCGTAGTGAATTATCAATAGAGACTAAACCAACTGAAATGCCATTGCTTAAACACATGTTTTTTTAAAGCTGCTTATGAAATATAATATGAAGTATATACGTAATTAGTAAATGTCAGTAAATCTTCTCTCTTAAAGTTTGTCATCAAACTTTTCCTGCCTGTCATCAGATCTCATGGGGTTGTCATTGTTTTTGAGTGTAAGTATCTACATTAATTGGTGTTGTCACTCATCTACTGGATTCCTCAGTGTAAATTCTCTCATGTTTGTTTTCCCATCAGTCCATAATCTTCAGGGTCTGTCTAGTGTCTCTAGAAAGCAAATTAAGGGCATGTAGCAAATATGTTGACACTCTTCTGGCAAACAGCAGTGACAATGTTTACGGGATGTTACATGGAAACCCTTGACCTGAGATGTCTAATGTCTCCCTCAGTGAGCACCCTTTCACTCAAAAACATCAAAACATCCAACTGTATCAAATATTAAAATAAATAATAGCTAGATACAGTACATGTGAATAATGTTAGACTATAACCTGCTGTATACACTAACATTTATGCATGCCAAGCATGTAATAGTGCTATATTTTATAACAGTAAAACAAAAATGGGCCCAAATATATCAGCTCATGCGTATGGGATATAGTTTTCTGACATATAAGACAATTTAGGTAATTAACTAGTCAATTTCAGTTTTGATTGAAAATGTCCATTTCAAGCTATTTTGCTTCTGTAACTTGTATTCTTTCAGACTAGTAATTTATATGCATCTTTCAAATACAATGCATTTCTTCTTTGTCTGTCTTCTCAAAATGATTTTTTCCCTCATGTACTGAGATAGAAATCTCCACTTCAGCAACACTTACATGCACTGAACTTTACAGTTTATGTATTTTATAGTATATGTTCTGAAGTTTTTTTTAGAGAAGCATTTGTTCATATCATTCACCTGATTTATATAACATTTTATTCCAAAAAAATCATCTTTGTGATTTATGGAGTGATGAAGAGATACAAAATTCGCTTTGTAAAATCCTTTAATATGTCAACAAAAATGAAAATTATGAACCTGGAATCCATTATTCTACGGAAGTTCTAAGCGGCCATGTATTTATTTTTTTCTTTCTTGTTTTCTCGTGATCATGACTTAATTTTCTGGTGATCTCGACATAACAAAAGTTGTTTTCTCGTTATCACGACTTCATTTTCTCGTGATCTCAACATAACAAAAGTTATTTTCTCGTTATCACGACTTAATTTTCTCGTGATCTCGACATAACAAAAGTTGTTTTCTCGTTATCACGACTTAATTTTCTCGTGATCTTGACATAACAAAAGTTATTTTCTCGTTATCACGACTTAATTTTCTAGTGATCTCGACATAACAAAAGTTGTTTTCTCGTTATCACGACTTTATTTTCTCGTGATCTCGACATAACAAAAGTTGTTTTCTCGTTATCACGACTTAATTTTCTCGTGATCTCGACATAACAAAAGTTGTTTTCTCGTTATCACGACTTAATTTTCTCGTGATCTCGACATAACAAAAGTTGTTTTGTCATTATCACGACTTATTTTTCTCATGATCTCGACATAACAAGAGTTGTTCTCTGAGTTACACAACTGCGCCAACAGGTGGCAGTATAGAACTACGATTGGGGAGTATACTGTCTACGTGTTTGGGACAGAGGACCTTCTTCATGATAGGTTATCTATAATTTGTGCCGTTCATTATTGACATTTAATTAACTTATAAATGTTAAAAGCTTGAATAAATATGATCATTTTGCTTGAAATTTTATCTGTTATCGTTACGTTACTGCTGCACGACTCATCTCTGTTTCTCATTTACAATGACGTAACCCATTTGTAATGTGCGTCTTTCTTATTTTTTATCTTTATTGTTAATAAATGTATATTAATAAGATATTTACATATGTGTATAATTTATTTCAGTGATGTTATACAGTGTTGTAGCCTAATCTTTTGTATTTTCTACATTTCTTTGTAAACCACACACACACACATAGCAGCATCCAAACTTGTAACGCACATGATATCACAGCCTATTTTATGACTAATAAAATATCACAAACAAATTATTATAATATATTATTATATATAATTTTATTTCAAATGAATGAGGAAAATGAAGTGAGTTTAATCCAAGCAGTTTAAGATTTTTAGAATAGGATAGTTCTTCTCTGCATTCTTCTAAGGCGCTCCGCCTGCGCTTGCGGTGTTAAATGTTTTGTTGTTGAACCTTTTAAACATGTTAATTACACAAATAAAATGCTTAGCATAGCCTAACTCTGGACAAAATCAGCAGTGTTTGATTAGCCTTTTTATTTTATTGTAGACATCATTTCTATATCCACAAGATACAGTATAAGAGCGCACGGTTATCTGTCGATCATTTGCGCATCAAAGGGGGCATTCCAAAACGCTTAACGTTGCTTAACGTTGCTTAACTTCAGTTTCCCATGTCGATTTGAAAAGGCCAGATTGACACCCAGCACCCGCTCTGATCTGCACTTCACACATTCACCTACCCCCCCTGCAACCCCACTTCCTCCCTCCCCCACCACTCTACCTGCGTTTAAAGTCTGTGTAGAGGATGTGAACCGGGTCTTCAGAAAACAGAAATCTAGGAAAGCTTCAGGACCAGACGGTATTTCACCTGCCTGTCTAAAAGTCTGTGCTGACCAACTGGCCCCCATCTTTACACAGATCTTCAACAGATCTCTGGAGCTGTGTGAAGTTCCCTGCTGCTTCAAACGCTCCACCATCATTCCCGTCCCCAAAAAGCCCAAAATCACTGGACTTAATGACTACAGACCTGTTGCACTCACATCTGTGGTCATGAAGTCACTTGAGAGACTGGTCCTGGCCTACCTGAAGGACATCACTAGACCCTTGCTGGATCCTCTTCAGTTTGCCTACAGAGCAAACAGGTCTGTGGATTACGCTGTCAATATGGGACTGCATTACATCCTGCAACACCTCGACAAACCTGGGAATTACGCAAGGATCTTATTTGTGGACTTCAGCTCGGCCTTCAATACCATCATGCCTGACCTTCTCTCAGACAAACTGACACAGCTCTCTGTGCCCACCTCCATCTGTCAGTGGATCACCAGCTTCCTGACAGACAGGCAGCAGCTAGTGAGGCTGGGCAAACTCACATCCAGGACTCTCACCATCAGCACTGGCGCCCCTCAGGGTTGCGTTCTCTCCCCACTGCTCTTCTCCCTCTACACGAATGACTGCACGTCAAAGGACCCCTCTGTCAAGCTCCTGAAGTTTGCAGATGACACTACAGTCATCGGCCTCATCAAGGACGGTGACGAGTCTGCTTACAGACAGGAGGTTGAGCAGCTGGCTGTCTGGTGCAGTCTTAACAACCTGGAGCTAAACACTCTCAAAACTGTGGAGATGATAGTGGACTTCAGAAGGAACCCCCCTGCTCTCCCCCCACTCACCATCATGAACAGCACTGTGACTGCAGTGGAGTCATTCAGGTTCCTGGGAACCACCATCTCTCAGTACCTGAAGTGGGACAATCACATTGACTCTATCGTGAAAAGGCCCAGCAGAGGCTGTATTTCCTCCGCCAGCTAAGGAAGTTCAACCTGCCTCAGGAGCTGCTGATACAGTTCTACTCTGCCATCATCGAGTCTGTCCTATGTTCTTCTATAACTGTTTGGTTTGGTTCAGCTACCAAAACAGACATCAGAAGACTACAACGGACAGTCAGGACTGCTGAGAGGATTATCGGTGCCCCTCTGCCCAGCCTCCAAGAACTTTACACCTCCAGAGTGAGGAAAAGGGCTAAGAAAGTCACTCTGGACCCCTCACACCCAGCTCACTCTCTCTTTGTACTGTTGCCCTCTGGCCGGCGCTACAGATCACTGAGCACAAAAACAGCCAGACACAAGAATAGTTTTTTCCCCCAGGCCGTATCCCACCTGAACAACACATAACACACCCCGGTACTGTACATCTGTAAATAACTCATCAAACCTTAATCTGTACATAGGACACATGCACATTCACAGTTCTGTCTATGGACATTTTTCTTTCTGTATATTTTTTATTACTATTGTTATTCTTAATTATTGCCTATTCTCTTCATTATTAGTGTTCTTTATTACCTTAATTATATGTTGTCTCTGTTTGCACTGTTGTCTGTTTGTACTGTATTGTTTCTGTACTGGAAGCTCCTAACACCAAGACAAATTCCTTGTGTGTGCAAACACACTTGGCAATAAAGCTCTTTCTGATTCTGATTCTGATTAATGCGTTAAGAGAGTGTTTTTAAA
Organism: Schizothorax lantsangensis; assembly: GCA_027422415.1. Lineage (NCBI taxonomy): Eukaryota > Metazoa > Chordata > Actinopteri > Cypriniformes > Cyprinidae > Schizothorax > Schizothorax lantsangensis. The sequence goes on along the minus strand of CM049856.1, from coordinate 21,019,520 downwards.
AGACCAAACATGTTTTATAATAAATAAACAATAAATTATAATAGCCTATGTACAGACAAGCAGATGAGTCCAGGATGCGAACGTAACGCGTTTTTCTTATAGCCTAACTGTTTTCTATGGGTAAACGCTTAACGCGTTAAATGCATTGCATTCTTATTATGGGCTTATTTGTTTGTCTGTACATAGAATGCTTTAATAATGATGTGTTTACTGATTTTGGTCTTTTTAAAAAAACTGCCTTAACGCATTATGCCTCGTTACGTGTTGTCCGTAAGCCTATGGGAGGAAAACGCTTAAACGAACTGCGTTCTTATTATGGGCTCATCTTCTTGTCTGTACATATATGAATTACTAATAATGTGTATATACACTGAGTTTTGTCTTTTAAAAACACTCTCAATTAATGCATTAAGCCAGGTTAAGTATTTTAGAATGTTCCTGTCAAGGTTGCGTTCATTACTATAGCAACAGTAGACTCACGATGCATTGTGTTTTAAAAATCAAATGATCATTGTTAAAAGAACCATTTTTGTTATGTCGAAATCATGAGAAAATTAAGTCGTGATAACGAGAAAATAACTCGTTATGTCGAGATCACGAGAAAACAACTCGTTATGTTGAGATCACGCGAAAATTAAGTCGTGATCACGAGAAAACAACTCGTTATGTCGAGATCACGCGAAAATTAAGTCGTGATCACGAGAAAACAACTCGTTATGTCGAGATCACGATAAAATTAAGTCGTGATCAAGAGAAAACAAGAAAGAAAAAAATTATAATAATGCATGGCCACTTAGAATTTCCGTATTGTTCAGATATCTGTTTTGGAAATGTATGTAAATGACTGAATATTTAATTAGACAATGCCCAATTTGCATATTTAAACATTTTACAAATCTTGTGATGCTAATCAATTGTCTTAATGTACTGTGATCAATCTACTGGGACAGTATATGATATCTAGTTACAATATTTAAGTAACACTTTTATTTTGGTGGTCCCTTTTGATCATTCTGTTGACAATAATTAACGTTGCACCTACATGTCAACTAACTCTCATTAAAATATTAGTAGACTGTCTGCTTAGTATCTGCTAACTCTTTATTGTGATGGTCTCCCAACAGACATTCTACTGACTATAAGTAACTTTGCAAGTACATGTCAACTTATTCTAATCCTAACCCTACCAGTCTAATACTCTACCAATACTCTAGTGAGGCTGGTGTTAGTATATATGTAGGTGCAACGTTACTTACAGACAACATAATGTGTTAAAGGGACAATCAAAATAAAATGAAACCAATATTTACCCTGTAAATTCTGTTAAGATGAAATCAGTAGTCCAAAGCATCATATAGTATCCTGTATTTATTGAATTATAATCCCCCTTCAGCCTCAAATGCTCAGTGGTGCCAAGCCACTTATACACTGATGATATAATTGAATAATAGATTATTAGCTCTGTTGGGAAAACAAAACAATGTTTGTGTCCTGTTTATTAATTCAATTCAAGTTTATTTGTATAGCGCTTTTTACGATACAATCGTTGCAAAGCGCTTTACAGGAAATTAAGTTTCTACAATATATTTATACATTGTAGAAACTTAATATATTAACTTATGGCAAAATTTGTTAATTCTGCATGTTGTTGGGGGATCAGAGGTTGGCATCCTCTGAGGTCCTCCGAGGGGTCGGCATCATCTCTTCTCAGGTGTTTGGTCATCTCAGATCATTTAAGGGCTGGATCCAGACTGAAGCGCGTGTAATTCCTAGTAACATCCCGTGGCAGAAACAGAGAAACAGAGACATAATTAGCGTAGCTGTTGTTCCATTCAAGCAAAAATTATTTGTTCAGCCCAAGCTAAAGAATAATAATGTGCGTTTGATCAGATATAACTGCAGTACAAGATTATGAGATGCATTATATGAATGCATTATGTGAATGCTTGGCTAAAGAGATGTGTCTTTAATCTAGATTTAAACAGAGAGAGTGTGTCTGAACCCCGAACGTTATCAGGAAGGCTATTCCAGAGTTTGGGAGCCAAATATGAAAAAGCTCTACCTCCTTTAGTGGACTTTGCTATTCTAGGTACTACCAAGAGTCCAGAGTTTTGCGACCTTAGGGAGCATGATGGATTGTAGCGAGATAGAAGACTAGTTAGGTACGCAGGAGCTAAACCATTTAGGGCCTTATAGGTAAGTAATAATATTTTGTAACTGATACGGTACTTAATAGGTAGCCAGTGCAGAGACTGTAAAATTGGGGTAATATGATCATATTTTCTTGACCTGGTAAGGACTCTAGCCGCTGCATTTTGGACTACCTGTAGCTTGTTTATTGAAGATGCAGGACAACCACCTAGCAGTGCATTACAATAGTCCAGTCTAGAGGTCATGAATGCATGAACTAGCTTTTCTGCATCAGAAACAGGTAACATGTTCCTTAGCTTGGCAATGTTTCTAAGATGGAAGAATGCTGTTTTTGTAACATTGGAAATATGTTTTTCAAAAGACAAGTTGCTGTCTAATATAACACCCAGATTTTTGACTGTAGAGGAAGTAACAGGACATCCGTCTAGTTGCAAATTGTAATCCAAGAGATTCTGTGTACTGTTATTTGGTCCAATAAGTAATATCTCTGTCTTATCTGAATTTAATAGGAGAAAATTATTGGTCATCCAATCTTTTACATTTTTAACACACTCAGTTAACTTAGATAATTTAGAAGTTTCATCTGGTCTTGTTGAGATATATAGTTGAGTATCATCAGCATAGCAATGGAAACTAATCCCGTATTTTCTAATAATATTACCAAGGGGCAGCATGTATATTGAAAACAGCAGAGGACCTAGGACAGATCCTTGTGGTACTCCATACTTTACTGGTGATAATTGAGATGACTCCCCGTTTAAATAAACAAAGTGGTAGCGATCGGACAGGTAGGATCTAAACCATCTTAAAGCCTGCCCTTGAATACCTGTATAGTTTTGTAATCGATCTACGAGTATGTCATGATCTATAGTGTCGAACGCAGCACTAAGCACTAAGCACTAAGATCAAGTAAAACTAGCAATGAGACGCAGCCTTGGTCTGATGCAAGAAGCAAGTCATTTGTAATCTTAACAAGTGCAGTTTCTGTGCTATGGCGGGGCCTGAAACCTGGCATTAACACCCCTAATATATTCACATGAGATAACGCAGCAAATTGATGGTATTTCTACAGCATCAGTGCTCATTGTTTTGCTTTGCTATATGCTAAATAAATACAGCAGCACTTGCGGCTTATTTTTCAGACATAAGTGTTATTTTAATTCTTTTGTCTGCCTCTAAAAGATTTCCTTCTTAACAGCTGTTTAACGTTAATGCTATTAATGGATTTTTATAGTTTTTAGAGCATGGCACTGTAAATTGCCATCTACTTTTAATGTGAAAACACTTTTTTTCATATAAAAAGAGAGTCTGATTGCATTTAAAAAACATGACTATGTTTACGTTTTTGCACAACTTTAAATCATATCATATTAATGTTTGACTGCAGTTTTCATGTGAAATGTCCACTGGGTGGCGCAAAAATATTTTAATTTCACCAAAAAAGTTCCATTCAGTTGAATTCTTTGTACCATATCTCTTATTCAGTGTTAAATTACATTTTAAATCCAGCCTTTAGCCGTAGTTATATTTTGACCTTTGTTTTCATTTTGATCATTTAGAAGGTTAAAGGTCATAGACATCTCAAAGAGAACTTAGTTTGAGTGTCATTATCTACATAAATGAGTGTTGTCACTTATTTATTACATCACTCAGTGGTAATTCTCTTAGGGTTGGATCCCATCTGTACAATCTTCAGGGTGTCTAGTGTCTCCAGAGAGCAAATTAAGGGTATGTAGCAAATATGTTGACACTCTTCTGACAAACAACAGTGACGGGGATTATTGCACATGGTTACGTGAAAACCCATGACATCAAACCTCTGATGAGTGTCTTGATGAGCACTCTTTCTGTCAATGTCCGTTAAGTAAGAAAATAACATGTAGATGGTGTAAATAATGTAAAGCTATAAGCTGCAGTTTTCATAAACCTAATCAGGCATTTAGAAATATATTCAAATACATTAGGCCAAACTGAGCCACACTATTGCTACCTTTTTGTTAGAAATGGGTTTTCAAATGGTACCTTATATGGAGACTGCACTAGATTGGTAGATAAATAGTATTTGTATGTAGATATTTTTATAAAAAGTGCATTTGTAATAAGTGTTATAAGTAATAAGTATAATCAATATAATATTATCAGAAGGAGTCTTCAAATCCCTTTTTGATGACATTGCGTGCTCAGGGGCCCAATGGTGCCAAGGGTTTAATACACTGATGATCTAAGTGAATAATAGATTGTCATTAATGTCTCTGTTGGGAAATGACTGAAGGAAAATAGTTAATTTATTGTTTAATAATACAGTGATCATCTTTTGTGCCCTATTGTAAGTCCAGGTAAAACGGCTTATCATAAACAAACAAACAAAAAAAAGTCATGAGCGGTGGTTTCAAAATCTGGACAGTGTGCAACAGTGGGGTTCCGGAATGAAAAATTTATTTATGTATATGATTTTGTTGAAGTCATCAATCTGCGTTATTTTAACTTATTTTTTACACAATTGTGTTTAACAATGATTTTTTTGGGAAAAAGTACATTACCCATGATTCACGAGTTCACCCTTACATCTAATCTGATAGCAAATAGTAAGCATATTTTGGCTTGCTTCCTGGGGGAGGGCTCCGAGCTCGGAATATGGCCCGAACCCAGAGAGGGCTCCGACTGGCCCGAACCCACTCCCCAAAAGAAGCTTAAAGGCATGGGACAGCAGCCAGAGAGCAAAAATGTTAGTTGCCCCCCAAAATATGCATGCTGTGGAGAGATATGGATTAAAATTTGCAAATGAAAAGGAGGCAGGGCGACCGGTGAGCTCGTGCAGTGCTCAACGGGAGCTGCGGCTTGCAGCGTCGGACTGGCGAGCCCTACATGCCGCTAGAAGAGGAGCACGATGGCAGATATCAAATGAGGGACTCTCGCTGTGTCCGAAGGGAGCTGCGGCTCTGCTGCACCGGAAGGGAGAGTCCCTCTTGCAGCTGAAAACGAGGCGCGGTTTGACGTGTCGGATGGAGGGCTCCCACTGTGACTGAAGGGAGCCTGCAGCTCTGCTGCACCGGGAGGGAGAGCCTCGTCCGTCGCCGAGTACGCAGCATAACTCCAATGACAGACGGAGGGCTCACACTGCGACCGAAGGGAGCTGAGGCTCTGCCTCACCAGAAGGGAGAGCCCCGTCCGACACTGAATAGGCAAGGATATTCGAGGCGCGGTTTGACGCATCGGATGGAGGGCTCCCATGCAACCGAAGGGAGCCAGCGGCTCTGCTGCACCGGGAGGAAGAGCCTCGTCCGCCGCAGAGTACGCAGCGTAACTCAAACGACAGACGGAGGGCTCACCCTGCGACCGAAGGGAGCCGTGGGTCTGCTGCACCGGAAGGGGAGCCCCGTCCGATGCTGAAAAAGCAAAGAGACGCGACTGATGGAGGGACTCTCACTGCGTCCGAAGGGAGCTTGCGGCTCTGCTGCACCGGAAGGGAGAGTCCCCTTTTTTCCGCTGAATATGAGGCGCAGTTTAATGCCTCGGATGGAGGGCTCTCACAGCGTCCGAAGGGGGCCCGCAACTCTGCTGCACCGGAGGGGAGAGCCCCGTTTAATGCCAAATAAGCAAAGCGATGCGACTGATGGAGGGACTCTCACTGCGTCCGAAGGGAGCTGCGGCTCTGCTGCACCGGAGGGGAGAGTCCCACTTGCGGATTAATACAAGGCACGGTTTGACGCGTCGGAAGAAGGGCTCCCATTACAACCGAAGGGAGCCAGCGGCTCTGCTGCACCGGGAGTGAGAGCCCCGTCCGCCACCGAGCGCGCAGCGCAACTCGAAATGACAGACGGAGGCGTCACACTGCGACCGAAGGGAGCCGTGGGTCTGCTGCACCGGAAGGGGAGCCCTGTCCGATGCTGAATAAGCCATGAAATTCGAAATGACAGCTGAGGAGCTGATGCTTTTTGAAAGCGTCTGATGACCATCGACCGTGGGTCTGAATCTGATTCTGAGAGAGGCCTTTTTGAGCTGCTGTAGTTGCTGCTCCGATGCGAAATGAATGGCTGGAAAAAAAATTCTGCGGATAAGCCTGCTTGAGTGATGATTAGTTTTAAGTGTTTTTGGAACCAAAATCGTCTCACAGGGTGGTTAGAGTCGTCGACGAAGAGAGGGTCCAGTGTGGATTTAGCTTGAGCGTTCCCGAGTTGGAAATAAGAAAAGAGCCTGATAAGGTTGAATTGGAGATGGAAGGTTAAAAATATATATGAAGTGGCCTTTCCTTTCTTGGTCTGTCTTACTTTGCTTAATAAAGTAAGCGATAGTTTCGCTATCGATTATGGACAAATCAGAGATGGTCGGATGGAGTTTGGGGTTGAATTTAGAGGTTATTGCGATTTCTGAGCATCTCAGGAAACCGAAGAAAGCCAATAAAAACATGGCATCGAGGGTACAAGCTGTATGGATAGACTGGTACCCTGTGCGGAGATTTTGGATGCATTTTGTAAGGATGTCCAGAGTTATAGGTTGTCTAGACTAGGCTAGACGGTTAAGAGCGCTGAATTCCTCTGATTAGGAGAGAAGTTTGAGAACGGGGAAGCCATAAATTAGTTTGTGAAAAAATGAAACGCCACTTAAGTAACCTGTAATAGATCCGGCTTGGAGATTCTTAATGGAATTGAGGTAGAAAATAAATGACGTAATTGCGAGGAGAGAAAAATCAGGAAATGGCAATTTATAGGAGAGGTAAAATGCTTTGAAACATCTCCAAGCTGATTGGAGAGAAGTATTAGAAGGAAGATATAGAGGGGCCATAACCGTTTACGGAGGCAGCCTCACGCACGGATTAGCCCATGGTGCTTGAGGAAGCATGTAGGAAGAGGTAGAAGGAAATGAGGGAGGGGCCGTAACCGTTTGCGGAGGCAGCCTCACGCATGGATTAGCCCCTTGCCATTGATAGGGAAAAGGAGTAATGGAAGGTTAAGAGTAAGATGGCTGATCTTTAGCGGCCAGCGGAGGCAGCCTCATGCTAGCATCTACAGCCGGAGGTAGAAGGAAGGGAGTGTTAGAAAGGAGGTTAGAAAGCCATGCCAGCGGGCAATGTTGCGTGCAGCGCGGTAGCTGAAGGCGACGCAGTGATTGGTTGAGAAGAGGAGGGAGGCAGTGCAGTGTGAGGAGCAGCCGAGTCTGGGGCACGGCCCAGGCTTGCTGACGGCCAGTGTTGGGGAAAGTTACTTTTAAAAGTAATGCATTACAATATTGCGTTACTCCCTAAAAAAGTAACTAATTACGTTACCTAGTTACTTTTTATGGAAAGTAATGCGTTACATTACTTTTGCGTTACTTTTTAAATATGAGCAGGGTTTGATTGTTTTTAATACAATAAGTTGTAATTCTAGCAAACGTAAAAGCCCTTTCAACACCAAAAAGTGTAATGAATAAACCTCAGGCTGAAGGAAGAGTAAATTCACGTCTGTACAGTAGAACGCAGGAGAAGAAGTTCAACACTCTTCAGCAATAAAAAAACAATGAAGCACAATTGTTAGTTTATCTAAAGTCATTTTTGCTTATTAGTATGGTTGAACTGGATCATCAAAGGTCAGCAAAACATTGGTTAATAAAATGGGATTAGATACATTTGTGTTATTTACCATATTTAATTGCAGGTTTGCGTCATATTCTGAGTTTGCATTTCACTGTTTTAATTCATTTTGATGAATACTAAATCTGTTTTTTGCGAGTGAGATGAATTAATGCACATTCACATTTAGTCTAGAACTACAGTAGCATGTTCACACAGCTAAGTCAGTCAATAAATGGGAAAAAGTAACTAGCGTTACTTTTTTGAAAAAGTAACTCAGATATTTTTTTGTAAATTAAAAAGTAATGCGTTACTTTACTAGTTACTTGAAAAAAGTAATATTACGTAACTCGCGTTACTTGTAATGCGTTACCCCCAACACTGCTGACGGCCTACTGCGTCTTGACGCTCGAGGGGAGCCGGGAATTGATCTGGAAAATGACATTATTTTGAATGAAGTAGAGAGCTGTGAGGGAGAGGAGCATGGGCTATAATTGTCAGCGAAGGCAGCCTCACGCTTAAATTGGCCTCTGGGCTACTGTCTGCTATGGGAGCTGGAGGCCACTGAAAAGAAAAAAGGGGGGTTATTAGTAACAGGAGGAAAAGCCTGAGATGTGCAGGCCTGAGTTGCAAGCGGAGACAGCCCCACGCTTCCTTCAGCTGCTGTAGGCCAAGAGAAGGGAGTGGGGTTTGTGACATCCTGAAGAGCCTGTGTAGCCTGCACAGCTAGCGGAGGCAGCCTCACGCTAGCGTCCACTATGGGAGCTGGAGGCCACTGAAAAGGAAAAGAATTAGGAGAAAAATACTGAGATGTGAGGGCCTGTGTTGCAGGCGGAAGCAGCTTCGTGATAGTTTCAGCTGCTGTAGCTGTAGGCCACGGGGGCTTGTGACATTCGGCGGGGCGGGAAATGCTGAAAAGCAACTAGCAACGAATTTAGCTATTTAAAAAGTATTTGACGACCTTTAGCAATTTTTAAAAAGTGATAAAATGGAAAGACATGTTTTTCCTCTTAACCACACAAAAATAATTATATTGAAACAGCTAGCCAGCCAAGCAGCACATAAGCTGGTAGAGACTGAGAGGTGCCTAGCAGTAAGCGCATCTCATGAGAATTAGGTTGTTAGTTGCTCTTGTTCAATAATAATAATAATAATGAAAATAATAGTTTCTCTGATACACCTTAGTTGTTAGTTTGTACCTATAATTGTTAATTATTTAGGTACGCTATTTAACTTTTCTTGAAAATCAATGTTTTTTCAACTTCTCTGTATATCCGAGTACCATGAGCAATTTAAAAACAGGTAAATTTCTAGAGAAAATTACAGAATATTTGAATAATTTAATTGTGTGTTCTATGCAGCTTTGCATCATGGTTACAAAATGACATCAACGTCCATTGTCATCCCGTCGTTTAACAACTTTTAGCAACAAACGACCTGCCTTTAGCGACTTAAAACTTAGTTTGCAACACGGCCTGGGCTGCTAGCGGAGATAGCCTTGCGCTAGGGGCTGTCCACACCTGGTCACCCCATGCGCCCCCTCCAATAGCCATCCGATGCTGAAAATACTAGGTGTAAATGCCCTCCGAAATGCATTCAAGACGGATATAAATCCGATCGCTCAAACCACTTCAGGAGGTGGTCTGGGCCGCATTCCAGACGAAACTGGACAAGTGTAAATGCATCTGGTTGTTGAAACCACATCTGCTAATTTTACTCCTCCCAAAATATTAAAATAAAGGTGTGAGAGCGTTTTCTAGGCTATATGGTATGTTATAGTCAGATATAACGGCGCTAATGCAACACGCGTCACCGCGGATGAGTAGCTGAGTATCTCTTCAGCAAGCAGACGCGCTAACTGCCGCGAATTAAACTGAAAGTAAGTCGCAGACGCTCAACACACGATCATCTTCATTAAAAGTAGTGAGACTAACTTATCTTTCCAGTACTGATGCCGCACACTCTCCTGTTGCGGTCTCTGATATTGAAATTAGCTGATAATGAATAAAATGCAGCGCATATCTATTGCTTTCATTGACGTGAACTCCGTTAAATTTGTATATGGCGCGGGAATTAAAGAACGGATTATATATCCGTTTGCGAAAACACGTTTATGTGGCCAAGTGTAAATGGAAAGTTTTTTTTTTGTTTTGTTTTTTAACAAAAATAAGATAGACATCCGATCAGAGAAAACGCATGAAGTGACCAGGTGCAAACGAGCCCCCCAGCAACTGCCACGAGAGCTGGAGGCCCGGCTACCTGCGGCCGGAAGAGCCGCGGTGAAAAGTTTGAGCGGAAGCGAGAAGCGAATGAGGTTTTGCTTCTGTGAGAACTGGGGCGTGGCTCCGAGTTCGGGATTTGCTCGATCTATTGTCCGCCTTGGCGGTTGGAGTGGATTTAGGAGCGAGGTTGGCTAATTTGCAGGGTGAAAGAGATCGTACAGATCCGCTTTGTTTACCCTCCTCGAGAATGGTTTACCGGATTTAAACAGCGTTTGCCTCAGGCCTAAATACCGTCCACTTTCCGATCGGAGAATATCAAGCGAGTGGCTGGTCGAGCAGAGCAGAGCGGCGGCCGCGATGAAGTCTGCGGCGGCGGTGATTGCCGGAGAAAGAGTGAACCTAGGACCAGCATCCGAAAAAATGGAGGATCCGAAAAAATCCAGAGTACAGATCTTGTTGTTGTACAGAAAAACTTGCGTCTGTGATGGCCCAAGAAGCAAAACCGAATGCCGGAAAACTGTCATTGGACAGAGGTAGGCAGGCTGCATATATATATACACGTATTGTGCTCGTTAGGATAGTTAGCTAAACGAGTTGCACCTGCGCCAAATTAGTTGATTATCTGATCGTGCTCCTCCCGAACCTTGTTAATAAAACATCATTTCTGCCAACAGTCTCCAATCAGGAAATTGAAATAAGCAAATTGCACCAGAAGAACTCTTTAGTGCCTGTCAATTTCCATGAAGCAGTGCAAATAATAAAAAAACATGTTCCATTTATAACGGCCCACATGTAGGCTATTTTGCAGTATAAAAAAATTAAACTTTTAAAACTGAAATTGTTAAAGCATTTCAAATGTATTTTTATTTGATTATTTTATATATCCCTTACATTACTGCATGTACTCTCTGTCTTTAGATATTTGTACTAATGTTACAAACTAACATTTATTATCATACATGACACAACAAATCTGACAAAGTGTGTAGTTGAAGTTGAAGTTACAAAGAAAAAATATTTTGAACATGTTTGACAATTTTATTCTGTGGCAGTTACAGAGAGCTCTAGACTTTCTGTTGTACATTAACATTATTAATAAATACTGTCCACTTACACCACAAAATATTAACACATCTATGCATTAGCTTAATTTCTAACATGAGCAAGAGTGTCACAAAAGACATTAATAAATGCAACAACAACATCATCACAATCAGCTATGAGAATTAACAAAATAAACTATTATGATAACACCTTTAAATTATTTGGTGCAACTTTTATGCGCAAAAATACATCTGCTAATCGTTTCCTAATCTCTTTAGTTCTGGTGCAATAAACTGTGGGGTTTATTAAGGGAGGAATTAGAGAAGCGACAATCAATATTGCATTTCTCTCTGTTAAAGTTAGAACAACTCCTATTCGAGTTAGCATATTAGAGACCAGCTTTGGTACATAAAAACTAAGCAGGACAATGAGGTGACTCAAGCAAGTGTTGATCATTTGCTTTTTGCTTGAGTTATTGGAGAGTTTAGTTACACTATAGGCCAGGACACCATATGTGCACATAACAAAGGGAAAGAGTCCACAGAACCACCACAGATTAAGCATTGCAGGCAAGAAAAAATATGGTTCAGGATTAACACAAGCAGCTCTGATCATAGAAGGATAATCACAGAACACATATCTGATGACAGGCTGACAGTACGGAACATTGTCTACCACAGATGTCAAAACACCCATTAAAGCGATAGTAATGAGCCAAGTCAGAAAAATGAACAGAAATGTTCGTGAATTGGTTATAATGCTGTGGTATCTCAATGGAAGTCTAATTGCAATAAGTCGGTCAATTGCCATTAACGTCAGAGCCATGTATACTGTGAAATTGCCAAAATGATAGAAGAACATCCTTGATATACAAGAGTAGTATGAAACAGTTTTAATCTCAGCCAGCAGCACTGAGATCATGGTTGTGCAGCAGGTAGAGGAGAACATTATGTCAACAACAGCTAGATTACAGATTAATATGTACATTGGTTTGTGTAAATGTCTGTTAGTCGAGATGATACAGAGATTAATGCCATTCCCAAGCAATATGAGCATGTAGGTTATTAAGATGAGGAATCCGAGGAGCTTTTGGTTCTGCAGGTGATCAAATCCAGTGATTATAAAACTGTCTACATTGTTTACAGTGTAATTTGCCATTTTCAGTCCACTTCTAAAACAGACACAAGTACATTAAAATACACTATATACAGGTAACAATTCAAAATAAATTATATCCTTGATGTACTCATATAAGCACAGAAAAAAAGCTCCTGTGAAAGAAAATGGCAGAAAGATGCAGACAGTGTCCGTAATGGCCAGGTAATGAAAACTGTAAAAGTTGAAGTATATTTTAATCAGAAATACAAAAAGAGTTTCAATCATTTTTAAGTATAATTATAAATAATATGTAAAACATTTTCTTGTCCCTTTGTTCTTTAGGCATTCCTCCTTAGAACCTTAAAAACATTGTTCATTGAGAAAATAGAAATGTTTTTCTAATCCAGAAATGTTCTTCTCATCTAACAGATGTATGACTGATGTCCTGCCTTTTATATTTTATATGATGTGACAGATACGTCATGGTTTCTTAGTAGCCATGATTAAACTTGGGAGTTTGTTCAGAACACCATCATTCATAACAGTTCAAGTCTGGTAATACATAATGCATAAACCTGTGATTGACAAGTGCTCTAATCTATGCAAAAAAAAGGAGCAATTGTTGTATGTTCACATACACTGATATAGTGTCTACACATGTTAATAATTTAGGCTACTAAAAGCATATTTAAAAAGGTTTACAAATGCCTGTAGGTTCATAAAATATTGATATCTTGGAACTTATAGGTTGATGTCATTGTATGTAGTTAATGAGATTATTAAATGCATTCAGTGCCATCACAATGATTGAATACATTTACCTAATTTCATATTATAACACCACTCCTGCATTCTAGGCCTTATACCCACACTTCCCATCTGTCCAAAGTAAAAAAAACATTAAAGCCGTCCTTGACATTGCAAGGTGTACTTTTTCCAAATTTTTAATGTAGCTAAATGAGCACTAGGCCATTTAAAATGCATTCAATCATACCGCACATTAAAAAAAGCAAACACCAATGGAATCTTTAGTTTGGGCTGGAGTTTGATATCACTGATATCGGAAATGAGTCATGTCTTATAAATTAGCATAAACAGACGGGACAAAATTGTATATGGTCAAAAATTTGGATCTGTGCATTAAGCCTTGTAGTTGTGCATCCAGTGTAGACAGTATCACTGATTGTAATGGGTTTTGTCTGTGTCATGTCTGGTGGGAACACAGTGTCACAGTGAAGTATTCGCAAAGAGCAAAGTTGCCATCTTCCTTCGTATCAGCTTGTAACAAGGTCTTGAACATTGGGGGAACCTTTTTTTATTATTATGAAATATAAAGAAATAGAATGATGAAGTAATTTCTAGGTCTAATTCCAGATGATAAATAATATTTTTTACTACAATAATATAATATTATGTAATATAATTATATAATTAGCCTATATAATTATGTACACATTCATTCTTATTTGCATGCCTAATATGTCGAAAATGCAAAATGTCTCATCACATTCAGTTAGGAATTACGTGAATCACATATATGATACAATATTCAATTTAAAACGGTGAAATTTCAGGAAAAAGTCAAGTAGTTTGCATTACTGGATATTACTGTCGGTCGTTTAACATTTCTATTGTATAACAGTTATCAAATATGATTTTTTTGCTACTTCCATCTTACCTAGCACTCATTCAACATTAAAACTGACACTAGATGCTGGAATTCACACTGTGTTTCTGTGAACAGTAAACCCGTAGGCATACTTTGATTTGATTGGCCATCTTATTTAGGGGTGGGTGATATGACCAACATATTATATCACGATATGAGTAATTTTATTTCACGGTAACAATATATATCAAAAAATAGTTATTTTTGCGTTAAATAAGGTCTTTATGATGTCAACATTTTTGATACCTTAGAAATGTCATAATTCTTGTCACCAGTGTCAATAGCACAAAAAAACACAACTCAAGCTCACAGAAGACAAGTAAACAGTAAACGATTAAATAAGTATGAGAAACTAATTACAAGCAAATAGGACAAAAAAACCTACAGTAAAACAATAAATAAGAAATGCTACATACATTGTATAAAGTAATCAAATGTATAAAAACACTGCCTATTATTCACTGTGTAAATTAAATATATATTTCTTCTTATTAAAGTTAAAGTTAAGAGCAGTGAAAGATAATGTTATGAAAGCAGTGAAAGGAATATTAAACTACTGCCATAAGAGCTGCCCGGATCCAATATACATGTCTTCTTTCTCAGCTGTTTGCTTTCACTTAAGACATACTGTGTTTAAGAAGATACTTGTAAAGATGGGCATTTTGACACATACAAGTGTGTGTATTTAACCATTCAAGATGTATAAAGCAGCAAAAATAACTCCGTTCAGTAGGCCTACTTCTGCGCTCTATGAGCACCGTCTTCACGTGTGTGCGCTTCTCAGACAGCGCTCGGAAACAGTCTCTCAGACAGTGTGTGCATATAGCGAAATGAGTTCTCTTCCGCTGCTGATTGCATTTCAATTGCTTAAAATCACTTGATTTTTAAACGCAATGCTTAAAAATGTGTAAACGATAAGTTTTCGCGACCACGTAGCACAGCAATGTCATGTGAGTGTGTAACCACGATAGAGACGACAGTTAATCTATAGAATTATCTACCGGGTAATCGTGTCTACGGTATATTACCCACGCCTATTCTCAGTCATTTTAACATTGACAAGCACTTTTAGACAGCTGAGGCAGATCAGCCTAAAAATGAAACTTTTAATCCTTTTTGTCATTCTAAAAATGAGTGGCTCTGGCTTGTACATGTATGCTATTCTTTGGAATGGCAGTATTCTCTGTATCTGTGTACATAGTAATTTGTAATCTAGATTGTTGACAATGTTTGCAGTTTGGATGTAACACTACATCCTGAATGGTTAAAAAATTCATTGTGTCAGAAGGTTAAACAAAACTGATATATAGTGTATTTCTGCCTTTGTATCTGAAGCATGAATATTATTAATAATGTTATTAAGTGTAAAAACAAAGACTGCTGGTCCTCAGTCCCAAAAGTGACATTAGACACTGATTCTATTAAAACATTTGTGTAATGGGATTTCAAACACTACAGGGAACATTATCGGCTCTACTATTAATGGGTCATTATGAGGGCCCTATTAATGAGGCAGAAGAATCGTGGCCTATTTTATTAAGATAGTGAAGCAAACACATGAGCAGGAGCTACTTATTTAGTTTCAGTATTACAACTTAACATTCAGCAATTTTAACATACCCCAAGTTAGTTTATTTTAACATAATTTTCAAATATTAGTGGTACGTTAAACACAAAAACATGGCAAATCATTAAACCATAAGCAAAAGCTGATGTATTTGAGTCCATTTGTAAATGCCTGCTTAGATTTTTGGAAATAGTAGCTTATATTCTTACATAATTTATCTATCTAATTTTTCTTTATAAATATTATCTTTCTTTTTAATACAATTTGATTATTAAGTCTTTTGTGAGAAGGGATTCTCACTGAGGAAGACATTAGAGATCTGATGTCAAGGGTTTTCATGTAACATGCTGTGCTGTAAACACCGTCACTCTTGTTTGTCTGAAAAGTGTCAACATATTTGCTACATGCTCTTAATTTGCTCTCTGAAGACAAGACAGATCCTGAAGATTGTACAGATGGGAACCAACCCTGAGAGAATTATCAAACATGAGTGATGCAAATACATGTCATCCATTAATTTTCACAGTGACAATTAAAATCAGTCAAACCAGGTTGTCTGTAACCTTTATCCTTCCCCATTAATTATAAAGATCAATAAAGGCCCAAATAAAATAAATATTGACTGAACTAAATCAATTATTCAGCATTTGGAAATATTGGGTAATTTGACTTCACCACCTGTGAACAACATTGTACAAACAGTGTTTGGTAGGCTTTGTACATTGTAGCATTAATTTCTTCCAATATTGACATTATTTTACTACATTATTTTTCTTCATTTTAAAAACAAAATGAACAGTCTCTAACAAGATCAAGAGCATCATAAAACATTATCAAAACAAACAACATTATCACAATTTGCTGAGAGAATGATGAACACAATCCACTATGATAAAACCTTTAAATGATTTGGTGCAACTTTTTTGTGCAAAAATACATCTGCTAATCGTTTTCTGATCTCTTTAGTCCTGGTGCAATAAACAGTGGGATTTATTAAGGGAGGAATTAGAGAAGCAATAATCAATATTGCATTTCTCTCTGTTAAAGTTAGAACAACTCCTATTCGAGTTAGCATGTTAGAGACCAGCTTTGGTACATAAAAACTAAGCAGGACAATGAGCTGACTCAAGCAAGTGTTGATCATTTGCTTTTTGCTTGAGTTATTGGAGAGTTTAGTTACACTATAGGCCAGGACACCATACACAGTGTTGGGTAAGTTACTTTCAAAAAGTAATTAATTACAGTTACTAATTACTTCATCAATATTGTATTTAAATTACTTTACTAATTACTCTGTCTGAAAAGTAACTTAGTTACTCAATAAGTAACTTAATAATTCAAATTGCTAATTAGGCTACATCTTAAAATCCCTATAAACCTTAATAGAAATTAAACTCTGTATTCTTTCAATTTGAGTCAAACATAGAATAGTTTAGCCTTTTAGCTTTAAAACAACTGTAATACTTAAAACTTTTTTTAATAAAAAAAAAAAAATACCTTCTTTGGTTAGCAAATAGAACAAAAAAAGCTTAAAAGTTAAACAATACATTTCAGTTTGGCAAGATGTTCAGGAAAAGCCCAACTTGTAAAATCCGTACAGATTTATGTAAAAATAACATGTTAACTAGGTAAGAATAAATTACAGAAATGATTTGGGTGCGTGTCTATGGGGAAGGGGGCGGAGTAAACAAAGCAGCTGCACCTGACTTTGAAACTTGCAGCGCTCACTCACACACACACACACAAACGAAATCGTATGCCTGATGAAAAAATATATATTTAAAACACGTTCATATTTTAGAAAATGTAGTTAATATTTGCATCATTAATGATTTATCTTATCCACCCTGGGTCACTCGCAAATAATCAGAATGCATTTTTTTATTACCCGACCAGCGGATTATCCACAGCGCCCGCGGATATAACCGCCATCCGCGCATCACTACTGCGCACAGTGCGCAGATATCAACAGCATCACTGGGTTGTAAAGTGTCCAAGTTGAGGGAATGTGTCGATTGTGTGAGAAGGATGCTTTTCATACAATATCTGCAACTGGACAACCTTGGAATATATTGACTTGATTATTCGTATAATGAGGTTTGGGTCATACAAATTACGGGAGTTTTACCGGAGGTGAATGTAGCAAACATATAAAATACGCCCAGTGGGATTTTTATTTTATTTTTTATAGCAAGATTAAAAATACGGGAGAAATACGGGAAAATATTTAAACGGGATGACAGCGGGATAGAATGGTAAAATACGGGAGAATCCCGGGGAAAACGGGAGGGTTGACAGGTATGGATACGGGAAAGACTGTACCTCAGTTTTATACGGATTACATAATCAGATAATATTCGTTTTCGATTTTAATTCGTTCAGTTAAAAGTGGACACTTCAGCCTTTCAGATACAGGAAAGACTACCTCGCTTTAGTTTCATACAGATTACTTAATCAGGAATATTCGTTTTCGATTTGAATTCGTTCATTTAAAGGTAGAAACGTCAAACTTTCAGATATGGGAAAGACTGGTCTAGCTATACTTTCATAGGGATTACATAATCAGAAATATTAGTTTTTGATTTGAACTCGTTCATTTAAAAGTAAAATTCAAGCTTTTTAGATTCTATTGATTTTAGTCTTATATGGATGAGTATTTAAGGTTTCTCTGTGAATCAGGATAATCTGAAAGTGAAGGAGCTGGCGCGCGGAGGGTTAAAGCGCTGCATTCAATTTTATCTTTAGACGGTAAATTTACATTTCAAATTCAATATTGATTTTAGAACTGTTTAAATTATTTACTGTGTGTAACGCAAGTACTTTATAAGTAACTGTAATTAAATTACCTAAAAATGAACAGTAATCCCTTACTTTACTTTTTCAGTGGATAAGTAATTTAATTACAGTAACGCGTTACTTAGTAACGCGTTACACCCAACACTGACCATACAGTATCTCACAGAAGTGAGTACACCCCTCACATTTTTGTAAATATTTTATTATAACTTTTCATGTGACAACACTGAAGAAATGACACTTTGCTACAATGTAAAGTAGTGAGTGTACAGCTTGTATAACAGTGTAAATTTGCTGTCCCCTCAAAATTACTCAACACACAGCCATTAATGTCTAAACCGCTGGCCACAAAAGTGAGTACACCCCTAAGTGAAAATGTCCAAATTGGGCCCAAAGTGACAATATTTTGTGTGGCCACCATTATTTTCCAGCACTGCCTTAACCCTCTTGGGCATGGAGTTAACCAGAGCTTCACAGGTTGCCACTGGAGTCCTCTTCCACTCCTCCATGACGACATCACAGAGCTGGTGGATGTTAGAGACCTTGCGCTCCTCCACCTTACGTTTGAGTATGCCCCACAGATGCTCAATAGGGTTTAGGTCTGGAGACATGCTTGGCCAGTCCATCACCTTTACCCTCAGCTTCTTTAGCAAGGTAGTGGTCATCTTGGAGGTGTGTTTGGGGTCGTTATCATGTTGGAATACTGCCCTGCGGCCCAGTCTGCTTCAGGATGTCACAGTACATGTTGGCATTCCTCCACCTTCCATTTGAGGATGCCCCACATATGCTCAATAGGGTTTAGGTCTGGAGACATGCTTGGCCAGTCCATCACCTTTACCCTCAGCTTCTTTAGCAAGGCAGTGGTCATCTTGGAGGTGTGTTTGGGGTCGTTATCATGTTGGAATACTGCCCTGCGGCCCAGTCTGCTTCAGGATGTCACAGTACATGTTGGCATTCATGGTTCCCTCAATGAACTGTAGCTCCCCAGTGCTGGCAGCACTCATGCAGTTTATCTTGGTCTCATCAGACCACAGGACATGGTTCCAGTAATCCATGTCCTTAGTCTGCTTGTCTTCAGCAAACTGTTTGCGGGCTTTCTTGTGCATCATCTTTAGAAGAGGCTTCCGTCTGGGACAACAGCCATGCAGACCAATTTGATG
Source organism: Schizothorax lantsangensis (assembly GCA_027422415.1). NCBI lineage: Eukaryota > Metazoa > Chordata > Actinopteri > Cypriniformes > Cyprinidae > Schizothorax > Schizothorax lantsangensis. The sequence goes on along the minus strand of CM049856.1, from coordinate 21,000,265 downwards.
CAGTTTCTCTCAGAGAGAAAATGGCTAATTGGGCCCAATTTGGACATTTTCACTTAGGGGTGTACTCACTTTTGTGGAAAGCGGTTTAGACATTAATGGCTTTGTGTTGAGTTATTTTGAGGGGACAGCAAATTTACACTGTTATACAAGCTGTACACTCACTACTTTACATTGTAGCAAAGTGTCATTTCTTCAGTGTTGTCACTAGGGCTGAACGATTAATTGCATTTGCGATAATATCGCGATATGAGAAAATGCGATTCTTCAACCGCAGAGGCTGCGATTACACTGTCACGTGACATGCGAGAGTGGGAGTAAAGCGGTGTGTTCGACTTGAAGATAGATCGTATGACATCAAAGTACGGTGAGAGAAAGCATAAGGAGACGTCTGCTCTCTTATAGCTCTCACAGTACTTTGATGACACACACAGCGATCGGTCCAGCAGCGCTGCTTCAAGTCAAACACATCTAAGCAGTCTTCAGAGGAAGCATCAAGTTGGCATCGCTATTTTGCCAAGTCTGCAGTTTGCCGCGGGTTGTTTTCGTGTCCGCGGGTCTTACATAACATGCAGAATTGACGCGCTACATGTAAACGATATCATTTGTTGTATTTTCCTGTCAAAATAAGGAGTTCTTCAGCTTTTAAGAACTGCCGGGTTCTCCGCTAGTGGGCGGAGCTAATGTGTAAACGGCAATCTCATTGGCCGGCGCTCACCTATCATCGTCCCTGTTTTGATTTCAGCGAATCAGTTCGAGCGAACGCAGACAACCTGATTAATATTCATGAACCCAGCAGCTCAATAATCCTTAGTGCGTTTTATACTGTTATTAGTAGTAGAATTCGTAGTAGTTTTGTTATCTTATCAGTATTATTTGTAGATTTCTTTTTCCTTTTTTTATAGAAACACTAAATGACAAACAATATCTTAAGCACCACCACCAATCCTAAGTTCAGTCAACATGACAAATATGCATTCATACATGGTTATTCTAATTACTAAAGTTCTATCATCATATACTGCTCAAAGTGAATGCTAAATTATCATAATATCATATTATAATGTTTGACTGACTGATGCTAAGTGAGATATTTAAAAAAAACTGTGCCATTTTACAAACATAAGCTTTATATAGATATAATTATATATAATTGAAAATCATTCAATTGATTATTGTAAATATTATCAACCCTCTATGGACACCTTGGCAATATAATCTCCATTGGCTTGTCATTTTTTTAGTTTACTCACCAGACCAATATTAATTATCTGATATACAATGCCAAGGTGTCCATATAGGGTTGATAATATTTACAATAATCAATTGAATTTGATAGGTGTCTCTCACATTGTCCCACAGAAACATTAAAATAGTGTAGATTAGTGTGCAATGTTTTATAATAATAATGTATTCTATTTAGTGTCCATTTCATTCATTTAACATTTAATATTGGGGACATCCCAAGTTATTTGACATATTTGAACATTTAAAAAAAGTAACAATAGTTACTTTCCCTGGTAATTAGTTTATTTTATAATGATGTAACTCAGTTACTATTTGTGAGAAGTAACTAGTAATATAACTAATTACTTTTTTAAAGTAACGTGCCCAACACTGCATACTATACAATGATTTATTGATTGTCTTTGTTGAATAATACAGAATATAAAGAGCTTTAAAAAATAATCGTATATTAAATCGCAATCGCAATATTGGTAAAAATAATCGCAATTAGATTATTTTCCAAAATCGTTCAGCCCTAGTTGTCACATGAAAATATATAATAAAATATTTACAAAAATGTGAGGGGAGTACTCTTTTCTGTGAGATACTGTGTGTACTTTATTTTGCAACATGGAAGTAAACTATTTTTATTGATTGTGCGAGACTTCTGATTCATTAGCTACTATAGGGAAATAACTAAAAGAATAATAACATGCAGTAAAAATATTTCCACTACAACCTAGTGTGTTTATGGTCATAATAATAAAGTAATATGATAAAAAATACCAGTCTTCAATATTCAGCAGCATAACATACTCTTTTTGTACATGTAAAATAACTGGAAGTGGAATCATTGGACATTTAAGTTACAAATGGCTGCTCCTGCTCTTACATTAGTAAGATGGATAGAAGCTACATTGTTTTAAGTTGGCTGTACAGTAGTTCTGTAGAATAGATTGCAGCTTAGCTAGTTACAGTTGTGCTCAAAATTTGCATACCCTGGCAAAAATTTTGAAATTCTGGCATTGATTTTGAAAATACGACTGATCATGCAAATCACAATCACTTATTAAGAAGTGGAAAATTCGGGGATCTCTTGATACCAAGCCAAGGTCAGGTAGACCAAGAAAGACTTCAGCCACAACTGCCAGAGGAGTTGTTCGGGATACAAAAAAAACCCTACAGTTAACCTCAGGAGAACAATACAACAAAACTTGAACAAAAATGAGCTGCATGGTTGAGTTGACAGAAAGAAGCCTTTACTGTGCCAATGCCACAAAAAGCCTGGTTATAATATGCCCAACAACATCTTGACACACCTCACAGCTTCTGGCACACAAAATAGAGCTTCATGTTCACAACCATAATCTCTATGTTTGGAGAGGGGGTCAACAAGGCCTATAGTGAAAAGAACACCATCCTCACTGTGAAGCATGGTGGTGGCTCACTGATGTTTTAGGGGTGTGTGAGCTCTAAAGGCACGGGGAATCTTGTGAAAATTGATGGCTAGATGAATGCAGCATGTTATCAGACAATACTGGCAGACAATTTGCATTCTTCTGCATGAAAGCTGCGCATGGGACGCTCTTGGACTTTCCAGCACGACAATGACCCTAAGCATGATGACAAGTTGGCCCTCCAGTGGTTACAGTAGAAAAATGCGAAGGTTCTGGAGTGGCCATCACAGTCTCCTGATCATAATATCATCAAGCCACTCTGGGGGAGATCTCAAATGTGCGGTTTATGCAAGAAGACCAAAGACTTTGCATGACCTGGAGGCATTTTGCCAGCACAAATGGGCAGCTATACCACCTGCAAGAATTAGGGGCCTTATAGACAACTATTACAGAATTTCAATTTTCGTTTTTTTCTTTGTTGCCATGTTTTGTTTTACGATTGTGCCATTCTGTTATAATCTACAGTTGAATATGAATCCCATAAGTAATCAAATAAATGTGTTTTGCCTGCTCACTCCTGTTTTCTTTAAAAATGGTACAAAATTATAAATTCTCTGAAGGTATGCAAACTTTTGAGCACAACTGTACATTTTGTTTCAGTAGCTCCCCATTACTGACTGGGATAGAGCCACAATGCTGTCACCATTCAAAAGAGTCTTAATGATCCATTATTAGCTGAGCAGAGAGGTGCTTTAGATCCCTGTGCACAAATGTTTTAATAAAATCAGTAACATATATTATTGTTGGGGCTGAGGGACAACCCATTTAACTGAATAAAAACAAAAAGTGGATTCCATTGCAAAACAAAAAATCCACATCCAGGCACTCACATAGCAAGCGAAGTACAAAAACTTTTATTCGACAGAGCTACATATTAAAAAACACCAATGAGTATCAACCCAAGCAGGCCTTCATCAGGGTGTAAGGTCTTACGGTGCTTTTTGACAGCATAGTGTCCCCATCACTATACTGGGGCGTTAGGACCCACACATTCCACAGGGTGAGCACCCCCTGCTTGCCTCACTAACACCTCTTCCAGAGAGGAAGTAGGAACATGTAAAAGTAAATTTTGCATCTGATGACCCCTTTAAAGTACAGTTAGTACAGGCAAAAAGATGAAGTCAATTAAGCCTCTTTCACACAGCCATTCCGGAAAATACATGGAAAATGTGTCCCGTGATTTGTCCCGGGATGGTCTGATTTTGGTTCATTCACACTGCCAGTGATTTTCCGGAATCTGTGCGTGCGTTCACACACAACCCGTAAAGACACGTGACATTTCATGTGACGTGTATAATGCGGCGCGCACCATTTCACTAAACTGGCGAACGATTTCAGCTTCAGCGCGGATAGTGAGGAGCTCCCTGATCGCTGCTTCTTTCCAGTTTACACATTTTTCGTCGTGTGAACGTTGATCTGCCTTTAAAACAACCGGTAAAACAGTCGAACGATAAAGTGCGTCATCACTACGACACACCCTTTACGGCATTGATCCGGCTTTTGTTCACACAGCGCTCGTTCCGGGACTGAACCCGGCAATGTTACTAGGTCCCCAACCTGGGATCAATCCCGGAATTAATCCCGGGACGTGTTTGCGTTCACACAGAAGGCACTCCGGCAATTTTCTGGCAATTTTCCGGGACCAACGTGCAGTGTGAAAGGGGCTTTAGTCAAGTCAAGTCACCTTTATTTATATAGCGCTTTTAACAATACAGTTTGTGTCAAAGCACTTAACAGTATCAAATTGGAGGATAGAGTGTCAGTAATGTATAATAATAAGATTAAACACTCAATTTTCAGTTAAGGACATTTCATTATTGAATTTGGAGATGTCATTGTCTAGCTCAGTTTAGTTTAAATAGTATCTGTGAAATCAAATTGACGATAATCGCTAGAAATTAAGTGTCCCCAACTGAGCAAGCCAAAGGCGACAGCGGCAAGGAACCAAAACTCCCTCTGTGACAGAATGGAGAAAAAAAAACTTGGGAGAAACCAGGCTCAGTCGGGGGGCCAGTTCTCCTCTGGCCAGGATATTATTGTTTATTTAGTGTTTACTTATTGTTTTAATTAAAATTTTAAATGTATAAATGTATTATATTTCTATTTTTATATTGTTGCAATTTCTAACAATAGTAGTATTATGTAGTTAGGTATTTTTATTATTATATTTTTAGTTTTATTGTATTTTCGAGGTCTTCACTGGGAATATGTCTCTGGGGCTCATCGCTGACGATCAGGGCAGCAGACATCATCTCCTGGCACCGATCCACCATCTGATCCGGACACGGACTGAGAAACAGAATAAGAAAGAAACAAATATTAGCGTAGATGCCAATCTTCTTACGATGTAACGAGTACATCGTGTGTTATGGGGAGTGTTCCCGGTTCCGGTTTATCTAATTAATGCAGCCTAACAATCCTTTAACGGATTTGAATAATAGAAGTGTAGTAGTGTGTTATGTGTAAGCCAGGTTAAAGAAATGTGTCTTTAATCTAGATTTAAACTGACAGAGTGTGTCTGCCTCCCAAACAGTATTAAGTAGATTGTTCCAGAGTTTGGGTGCTAAATAGGAAAAGGATCTGCCGCCCGCAGTCGATTTTGATATTCTAGGTATTATCAAACGGCCAGAGTTTTGAGAACGCAGCGGACGTGGATGACTATAATGTGATAGGAGCTCGCTCAAGTACTGAGGAGCTAAGCCATTCAGGGCTTTATAAGTAATTAATAATATTTTAAAATCTATACAATGTTTGATAGGGAGCCAGTGCAGTGTTGACAGAACCGGGCTAATATGGTCATACTTCCTGGTTCTAGTAAGGACTCTAGCTGCTGCATTTTGGACCAACTGTAGTTTGTTGATCAAGCATGCAGAACAACCACCCAGTAAAGCATTACAATAGTCTAACATTGAGGTCATAAACGCATGAATTCGCATTTCTGCATTTGACGTTGAGAGCATAGGTCGCAATTTAGATATGTTTTTGAGATGGAAGAACGCAGTTTTACAGATGCTAGAAACATGGCTTTCAAATAAAAGATTGCTATCAAACAGCACACCTAGGTTCCTGACTGATGAAGAAGAAGAATTGACAGAGCAGCCGTCAAGTGTTAGATAGTGTTCTAGGTTATTACATGTGGGGTTTTTAGGTCCGATAATTAACACCTCTGTTTTTTCTGGGGCAGTCGTGGCCTAATGGTTAGAGAGTTGGACTTGTAACCCGAAGGTCGCGGGTTTGAGTCTCAGGTCCGGCAGGGATTGTAGGTGGGGGGAGTGAATGTCCAGCTCTCTCTCCACCCTCAATACCACGACTGAGGTGAGACCCTTGAGCAAGGCACCGAACCCCCAACTGCTCCCCGGGCGCCGCAGCAATGGCTGCCCACTGCTCCGAATGTGTGTTCACGGTGTGTGTGTGTTCACTGCTGTGTGTGTGCACTTGGATGGGTTAAATGCAGAGCACAAATTCCAAGTATGGGACACCATACTTGGCCACCCGTAAAGTCCTTTCCTTTCCTTTTCAGAATTTAGCAGTAAGAAGTTACTCGTCATCCAGTTTTTTATATCGACTATGCATTCCGTTAGTTTCTCAATTTGGTGTGTTTCACCTGGCCGTGAAGAAATATAGAGCTGAGTATCATCAGCATAACAGTGAAAGCTAACACCATGTCTCCTGATAATATCTCCCAAGGGTAACATGTAAAGCGTGAAAAGTAACGGCCCTAGTACTGAGCCTTGAGGTACTCCATACTGCACTTGTGATCGATATGATACCTCTTCATTCACTGCTACGAACTGATGGCAGTCAGATAAGTACGATTTGAACCATGCTAAGGCACTTCCACTAATGTCAACAAAGTGTTCTAGTCAAGGTCAAGGTCAAGGTAGGTTTATTTGTCACATACACAATCATACAGAGTACAATCAGCAGTGAAATGCAGGGATTTTTGAAGAAAAATACAGCATAACAACATGAGGAGAGTGAGGAGGAAAAAAATAACCCCCAGACTATGCTCCTTGGGGAGTACAGTGTGAGAACAGGAAAAACACCTCAGCAACAAAAGCACATAATACACCATAGACACACGACTTTGCAACAGGGGAGGTAATCCAGCTCCAACAAGCAGCCATCCGGTCCAGCAGCTAACCCAGCGGCGCTAGTCACAGACCCGCTTGTCAGGCTGGCGGTTCAAAGCGACGGAGGCGAGGGATCGGGGTTGGGGAAGTGAATGATATATATGTGTGTGTATGTGTAATAGTTTGTAATCAGTATGTGTGTATGTGTGTGTATGTGTAATCAGCAGATGTCTGTAGAATGGGGGAGGAACGCAGAGCGTCTCACTGCAGTGCTCTTCCCAGGGTTGATTTTCCAACAGCGGCCATGGCCAAGGCCAGTGCTGGTAGAGGGGAGCCGAAAAGATAAGATTGCGATTTGTTTTGTCTTGGGGCGAGTAACCGCATTCCAATACCACGGCTACTCTCTTTGTCCATTCTGATCTCCAAGGTTTTTCTTTGCAAAGCCGTGAGCTTCTCCGTGATGGAATCCATATTGCGGTTAATAGTCTCAGTCTCAATGCTGACCGCTCTGCCCACTGCTTCAAACATGACGGGCAGCCTTGTGAGGCTTTGGACAGCTGTTCCCGTTTTCTGAATTCTTCGATAACCCAGGGCAAAGCCTAATCCAATCAGCATAATACCTGTTATCATGGTTCCGAATAGGTAGATATCTTCAATGTCCTCCACTGAAAGAGCCGCTAAACACACGATACGCCACCTATCCCACGCGTCCATCGTGTAGCCAGCTGCGAACGTTCCGTCAGGGCAGTCAGGTTCCCCCGAACCCGAGCTTCTCGTCGAGAAGGTGGTGTCAATTGCGTTGAGAGACCAGTTGATCAAATCCATGATTTTTTCCAGTTTTGGAGAGCAATGCAGAGAGAGTCTCTCAAGTATTACGAGACGAGACAAGAGAGCAGGCAGGGAGGGAAAATAATGGCGAGGACGGGGAGTGAAATATGCGACCACCTCCGTTGAGTGCCAAAGAGAAGAGTCTATTAAAATAGACTATTTAAAAGAATGTTGTGGTCGATAGTGTCGAACGCAGCGCTAAGATGCAGTAGAACTAATAAAGAGATACAACCACGATCAGATGATAGAAGCAGATCATTTGTAACTCTAATGAGAGCAGTCTCAGTACTATGATACGGTCTAAATTATGACTGGAATTCCTCACAGATACCATTTTTCTCTAAGAAGGAATATAATTGTGAGGATACTACATTTTCTAGTATCTTTGACAGAAAAGGGAGATTTGAGATCGGTCTGTAATTAACTAGATCTTTGGGGTCAAGTTGTGTTTTTTTAATGAGAGGCTTAATAACAGCCAATTTGAAGGTTTTGGGGACATATCCTAATGACAATGATGAATTAATAATAGCCAAAAGAGGATCTATGACTTCTGGAAGCAGCTCTTTTAGTAGTTTAGATGGAGTAGGGTCTAACATACATGTTGTTGGTTTAGATGATTTAACAAGTTTATACAATTATTCCTCTCCTATATTAGAGCCTCAATGTACTCATATACTGTATGCACAGGAAAAAAGCTCCTATGAAGGAAAATGGCAGAAAGATGCAGACAGCGTCTGTAACTGCAAGGTGATGAAAAGTCTGAAAGTTGAAATATAGTTTTAACAGAAATACAAAAAGAATTTCATGCATTCTTAAGAATAAAAAAGAAGATATGAAATATAATTTTTGTACTTTTCTTTTTTTAGTTCCTTCATTTTAAGATTCCTTTCAGAGTACTTTAAAATAGCATAAAATAGACCATCTGAGATGTTCCTTTCATAAAAAATACATGACTGAAATCCTGCCTTTTATACTTTAATATATGACATATATGTCATGGTTTCCTAGCAGCTGTTATTGAGTAAACTTAGGATTTCAACAACAACCGGAACCGGGAACACTCCCCATAACACACGATGTACTCGTTACATCGTAAGAAGATTGGCATCTACGCTAATATTTGTTTCTTTCTTATTCTGTTTCTCAGTCCGTGTCCGGATCAGATGGTGGATCGGCGCCGGGAGATGATGTCTGCGGCCCTGATCGTCAGCGATGAGCCCCAGAGACATATCCCCAGTGAAGACCTCGATTAAAATACAATAAAAATAAAAAGAAAACAAATAACTAAAAATATAATAATAAAATACCTAACTACATAATACTATTATTGTTGGAAATTGCAACAATATAAAAATAGAAATAGAATACATTTATACATTTAACATTTTTATTAAAACAATAAGTAAACAATAAATAAAGAATAATATCCTGGCCAGAGGAGAACTGCCCCCCCCCCCCCCCCCCCACCCCCCACCCCCGACTGAGCCTGGTTTCTCCCAAGTTTTTTTTTTCTCCATTCTGTCACAGAGGGAGTTTTGGTTCCTTGCCACTGTCGCCTCTGGCTTGCTCAGTTGGGGACACTTAATTTCTAGCGATTATCGTCAATTGGATTTCACAGCTACTATTTAAACTATACTGAGCTAGACAATGACATCTCCGAATTCAATAATGAAATGCCCTTAACTGAAAATTGAGTGTTTAATCTTATTATTATACATTACTGACACTCTATCCTCCAACTTGATACTGTTAAGTGCTTTGACACAATCTGTATTGTTAAAAGCGCTATATAAATAAAGGTGACTTGACTTGACTTGACTTGCCAAAGAAGCAAGAAAATTTCTTTGCTCACCACCCTCATCAGTCCCTAGTGAGCGTGTCTTTAGTGAAGTGTCTGCCATTTATGACAAGAGAAGAAGCAAGCTCACTGGAGAGCATGCCGAGCAGCTCTGCTTCCTGCACCACAACCTGGTGTTGCTGGATTGGGACTACTAATTGTTGCCCATTTTATTAGCTTATAAAACTTCAGGGAGCTATTACATTTATTTTCCATTATTTGTTCATTTGTTGCTTGTTGTTGTTTACTTTAAGTTTTACAAAATGTTTACAGAATGCTTCTGGGTGCTCCCTGCACTTATGTTATTATTAATATTACTGTTTATTTAATGTTGTTGTTATTAACAGTTTTCAGAATTAAAGACATGTTTAAAAGCATTTAAAGAACGTTTTTGTCAGAGCTCTTGTTATTATTAATTTTGGCATTCATTTTCATTTTTACACCAGACACGTATATCAGTTCAACATATCGGTTATCGGTCTACTTGATCTGTAATAATCGGTATCGCATCGGCCCTGAAAAACACATATCGGTTGACCCCTACTCAGAACCACAGTTAAATATGTAACTCTCATTCTAAGGTGCAATTATTTTTCAGGGAAACATGGCTAAAGTAGTTCAAGACAGGAACTTCTTGTTGTCAGCGTTGCCCCACAACGTTATCAATAAACTAGTTTCACAGCTACATGACATTTCTCAGTTGTGACATTTCTCAGTACTGTCACTGTTCTTGAAGCAGTTAAACTTACAGTTTCGCTATTAGTAGAGACGCTGTTACCAAACACTGTTGAGAGAAGCACATACTCAGGTAATCCACACACCCTTCAATCACACAGCTATAATTAATCTCTTGCCTGCTCTCTCTGATAACTGCATTAGACTGCATTATTAACGGCATTAGCAATGGCGCAAGCCTCTGTAACTAGCTCTAAAATAACGTTTTGGAATTAGCAATGGAGGCTTGAGATGCTTAAGAAATTATTTAAGTTCAGTGTCGTGAGGTGTGATAATATTTAGTATAAGTGGAATAATTGACTCCGGGCCATACAGTTATTAGAAAAATATGGGATAGGCTAGGGTATGTTGACTGCCATTATCTGCCGTATGAAAATGCTGCCCTTGTTTGTGTTGTGGCTGCATTACCATCTTGGGTGTGCATTATTTTTCTAATAATTCAATACATATAGGCCTTACATATAGGCCTACTGTATATATCTACCTTTATTTTGCAAAGCTGAAGTAAGCAGTTTTTGTTAAATGGGCGAGACTCCTGATTGATTAGTCACTATACACTCTTAAAAATAAATGTGCTTCACGATGCCATAGAAGAACCTTTTTCTCTATATGGTTCCATAAAGAACCTTTAACATCTGAAGAAACTTTCTGTTTCACAAAAGGTTCTTTGCGGTGAAAAAAGTTTTTTCAGATTATAAAAAGTTAAGAAAGAGATGGTTCTTTAAAGAACCTTAGACTGAATGGTTGTTTGTGGAACCAAAAATGGTTCTTCTATGGCATCGCTGTGAAGAACCTTTTAAAGCACCTTTATTTTTAAGAGTGTAGGTAAATAACCAGAAAAGTAACAACACACAGTAAACAGTAAAACTATTTGCACTACAAAACAATGTTTATGATCATGATAATAAAATATGATAACAAAATACTAGTTTTTGTACAGGTAAAATAATCAGTTAATTTTTATGTTTATTATGATTATTAATATTATTCATGCTTCACATATACAGCGTTATTCAAGCTTCACATACAAAGATTAAATACACAATAAATCTACAAACAGTACTGTTTAACACGTAGGCTGTTTTCCAATGAATGGAAATTCTTTTTGTTCAGCATTTCAAATTTCTGCCAATACTGTCATTTTAAAAATAAACAGATCTACAAATATTTTCCCTACTTTCTTTTACTTCATTTGAAAACAAACAATTCAACACTAGCATGTCTATGCATTTGGGTTATAGTTTCTAACATGAGCAAAAGCATTGAAAAACACATTATCAAAACAATCAACACAATCAGAATTAAGATGATACAGCCATTGAAATTGACTTTAAATTATTTGGTACTATTTTTTTGCGCAAAAATACATCTGCTAATCGTGTCCTGATCTCTTTAGTTCTGGTGCAGTAAACAGCAGGGTTTATTAAGGGAGAAACTAGAGAGGCTACAATCAAAATTGCATTTCTCTCTGTTAAATTTAGCACAACTCCTATTCGAGTTAGTATTCCAGAGACCAGCTTGGGTGCATAAAAACTGAGCAGAACAATGAGGTGACTCAAGCAAGTGTTGATCATTTGCTTTTTGCTTGAGTTGTTGGAGAGTTTAGTCACACTGTATGCCAAGACAGCATATGTGCACATAATAAAAGGAAACTGTCCACACATTGGCCAAAGACTCATCATGACAGGTATGAAAAAATATGGTTCAGGATTAACACAAGCAGCTCTGATCATGGAAGCATATTCACAAAACACATATCTGATGACAGGTTGACAATATGGAACACTGTCTACTATTGATATCACAAAACCTATAACAGCAAAACCAGCAAGCCAGGTCAGAGAAATGAACAGAAAGGTTCGTGAATTTGTTACAATGCTGTGGTATCTCAAAGGAAACCTGATTGCAATAAGTCGGTCTATTGCCATTAATGTCAGAGCCATGCACTCTGTGAAATCACCAAGATGATAGAAGTATGTCCTTGAGATACACGAATAGTATGAAACAGTTTTAATCTCAGCCAGCAGCACTGAGATCATGGTTGTGCTGCAGGTTGAAGAGAACATTATGTCAACAACAGCTAGATTACAGATTAATATGTACATTGGTTTGTGTAAATGTCTGTTAGTTGAGATGATACACAGATTGATGCCGTTCCCAAACAATATGAGCATGTAGGTTATTAAGATGAGGAATCCGATGAGCTTTTGGTTCTGCAGGTGATCAAATCCAGTGATTATAAAGCCATCTACATTTTTCACAGTATAATTTTCATTTGCCATTTTCAATCAGCCACTTCCTTATATACAAATATTTTAAAATACAGTTAGTACAGATGATAATATGAAGTCAATTAGAGCCTCAATGTACTCATATACACATAGAAAAAAAGCTCCTATGAAGGAAAATGGCAGAAAGATGCAGACAGCATCTGTAACTGCAAGGTGATGAAAAGTCTGAAAGTTGAAATATAGTTTTATCAGAAATACAAAAAGGGTTTCATGCATTCTTAAGAATTAAAAAATAAAAATAAAAATGTTATGTAATATAATTAGTCCTTTTCTTCTTTTCTTCCTTAATTCCACTCTCAGAGTACTTTAAAAAAGCATAAACTGTCTGAGATGTTCCTCCCATCCAGATAAACATATGACTGAAATCCTGCCATTTATATTTTACTATGTGACATATACGTCATGGTTTCCTAGCAGCCGTGATTGAGTAAACATAGGACTTCATCAACATAGTTGATAGTTAAACAAAAACATACATCTTACAAAAAATATCTGACAATATTGCAATGCATTAACCTATTATTTAATTAGACATGATTGGGAGATAGGGGTAGTTTGTCACACAAGGATAAAGGGGCTATATCTCTCTTGTCTCATTCTCTGTGTAAAACACTTGCCTTTAGTGTAATGCATCACATTAACCTCTTCAAAAATCTAATTAGGCATGTTAAATAATTGTTAAATGTTAACTGATTTGTAACATTGGACCCGAAACCATTAGATTCTAGTCAATGAGATTGCTAATTAAAGAGACTTCACTGTAAACCATAATGTATAGATCAGTTTATTAATATACACAAGGGCCTTCTTAATGTTCAGTTAATAGCTGAGCTGATAATGTTCCCTGTAGTGTTTGAGATCCCATTACACAAATGTTTTAATAGAATCAGTAACTGCTGGGACTGAGGGACAACAGATGGTATTTTATGTTGAATTGCTTTATTAATATTATTCATACACAGCAGAAATACACCTTGCATCTACAAATATTTTCTGTTTCACCTTTCATTAAAACTTTATACTAATCCTGCGATTAAAACAAACAAACATAAGTATTTGTTTTAAAAACAAAATGTCTGCTTTGGCATTGTCTCTAACATGAGCTAGAGCATCATAAAACACATGCAGCAACAACATCACAATCTAAGAATTAATATCATAAATCTATCATGTTCAATCTATTGAACCTGGCTTTTAATGATTAGGTAATTTTTTTTGCCTAATGCAGCAAGACCACCAAGCCAGGTTAGAAAAATAAGCAAAAATGTTTGTTAATTTGTTACAATGCTTTGGTACCTCATTGGAATCCTGATCAAAATAAAATCGATTGCTTTTGCCTTTAAAAATGCAAGATGCAGACGGTGGAATGAGAAAAAAAATGCAAACTCTTGAGTCGTGTTTTTGAAAAGTTTAAGTTCTTTTAACTTGAGTGCTGTGCTTTTAGAACGCTGTAAGTGTGAGACGCTTTATATTTTCATGTGCAAGATGCTGCAGAAGTTGCAAGCGCATTCCGACAGACCAATCAGAGCTGGTCTGCCCCAAGCATGTGTTCCCTGACTGGGAATCAAATAAAGCTTTATATCCTGTGGCCGAATCACAGCTGTGCTACTGCCAACATAGAGCAATATCACATGGCTACATGTGTGATATTTCTCACATATTGCCCCATAGATCCTCCATATTTTGCAATGCAGAAGTAAGCTATTTTCAGAGGTGGTAGAGTACCCAAAAACTGTAGTTACTTGAGTAAGAATAAAAAGTATCGGATAAAAAAAGTAGTTAGTTACTAGTTACTTTGGATTATAAATATATATATATATACACACACACATACACACACACACACACACTGCCGTTCAAAATATTTTTTTTATGTTTTTCTTTATGTAATTTATTTCAGTGATGCAAATTAGAATTTTCATCAGCCTTTACACCTGTCTTCAGTGTCACTCAATCTTTCAGAAATCATTCCATTATGTTGATTTATTATCAATGCTGTTCTTTTTAGCTTTCTATTCATCAAAGAATCCTGAACAAAATGTCACAGGTTCCAAAAAATATTAAGCAGCAAAACTGTTTCCAACACTGGTAATACATCAATATATTAGAATGATTTCTGAAGGATCATATGACTCTGAAAACTGGAGTAACAGCTGATGAAAATTCTGATTTGCATCACTGAATTAAATTATATTTTAAAGTATATTATTTGTTATATATATGACCTTTGACACGGAGAAGAGTAAAAACTCCTCACATGACCGCTACCGAACATCTGAACATAACGAAACAAATGCACATTGACGAATCTTCTTCTTATTTTATTGTGAAAATATCAATATTAATTGTGTCTAGGCAAAGGCATTCCTCCTGGTACAGGTCACACGCCGCTGCGCAGAGCTAACGCGGGTTTGGCGGGTGTTTATTTCATACTCTGTGACAGCTTATTTAATGTGTAAATTATACATTGTATTTAATGTATAAGGTACATGTACGAAAAGGGTAATGTCATAGTGGTATCGTATCGTGTATTCGAATGTAGCCTTTCTATACCTGTGGAACCGTAGACAGCACACGCGGTGTTCATCTAATAAAGATCTTCATAGCTAGCAAACAATAGCCTTTGCAGATTTGATTTCAATTGACTGTAGATCCAAAGCCATGTCTTCAGCACTCTTGTCTTGATGTCACCACTCGGAGTGAGAACCGCTTCAGACAACTCAGCGCGTGCGGGAGGGAACTGAACGAATCATTCAAACTGATTCGTGAACCAATTCACTGGTTTGCCAACTGGTTTGATCAAGCCTTTGAACAGAATTGACTCAAAATAATTAATTATTCGCGAATGGACATCGCTCATTGCCCAGAGAACAGTAGACGGCGCGTTTGGAATAAATTGAAGCATTTTTTTTTTTGTTATCAAGATTTATTTTTACACACAACATCATAACATAACATCCACTCAAACAAACAAAACAAAACAAAACAACAGACACATACTCAATATTTTAAAAGTCCAGTCAAAAGGAAGAGAGAGAGGGAGGGAAAAAGAAAAAACAAAACAAGTCATTCCTTTATATAATCATGTATGTTAAAGAAAAACACTGCGAAGCATCAATAGTAGAAGGCTTGGCCCCATTAATTCTTACTGTTGTACATTCACAAGTCACTATTTGCAGGAGGCTATGGATCCACTATGTTTTCCCACACATGTGTGGCGTAAACCAGTTCTGTATTATTGTCCTCTTCGCAGCCACAAAACCAGCAAACAACATTCTCTTTTGTATTAAGCTTACAAAGAGACCAGAATCATCATAAAGAAGACACAAATCTGGGCCAGCAAAGCAACCAACTTACAGCAAGGAGGACAAAACCAGGCCCACATGTGTCCATAGATTAATGACAATAGGACACTCCCAAAACATATGAAGAAAAGTCCCTGATGATGCAGTGTTACAAACAGATAGCCAACCAGAAGATGGCGCAATCCAGTCCTGCATATTAAATATGTCTCTTGTATCAGGGCATAAATTGAAGCATTTTTTGCCTGTATTGCATTAAGATAAAGTAACGAGAGGAGCGTCGCCCACAGTAACGAAGTAAAAGTACAGTTTTTTCACTAAAAAGGTACTTAAGTAAGAGTAAAAGTACCCATCTTTAAATATACTCTAAAAGTATTAGTTACTCAAAAAATTTACTCAAGTAAATGTAACTAAGTAAATTTAACTTGTTACTACCCACCTCTGGCTATTTTCATTGCATGTGCGAGACTTGTGATTCCTTAGCCACTATAGGTAAATAACTAGAAGAATAACAATGAGCTGTAAAAAGTACAACTATTTGCACTACAAACCAGTGAGTTTATGACAGTTAATTTCGTTGACGAATAATTTTTGTCATAATTGTCGTCAACAACATTTTTTTCACCGACGACAACGAGACGATGACGAACGAAAACTCTTTTTGAATGACAAAAACTATGACGAAAATCTATTGACATATTCTTCAACGAATAAAAACGAGACGAAAATGTTAGGGAAGGACGATTTGGAAAGAGATTCAATCAGAACATAGTTCTGTAGTGTGTAGTTAGGAGGTTAGATGCATACATATGAACCGGCAGGACATAAGCTATAATACACTTGCTGCACGTCTCATAAAACGTTCAAAAATATCGATATGTGGGAGTAAGAGAAGAGCAGACATAGGGATAAATCTGACGACGCAAGAGAGAACTCGACTCGGTCCGGTTTTCTGAGCACAGACACTGAAGCATACACACACAGAAAGCGCGTCTCACAGCGCGCGAGTACTCTCTTGCGTCGCGTGAGCGGAGATTTACACATGAAATGATGCCGTTTTGATGAGCATTCACATAAACACAGTCGATTACGTCTTAAGTGAACGTAAACAGTAGGGAGAACGTGCATCAGTACATTGCATCCATTGCAGCTGTGTGTTCGGTTTTAAAGGGATAGTAGTCTAATTAAGTTGCTATTGTCTCTGTCATTGATGTTAATCAAGCAACAGAAGAAAGACAGAAAATCACTCACTGCTCTTGACTTAAAAACTTTAGTAGCCCTAAAGGTTCATTTCAATTTATTTATAGAAATAAATATGTCTGCTTGAAAGAATGAAGAATATGGTAAACAAGTTGGTATAAAGAATGGATAATTATCCTATATAACCATTGGTATTTCATTAAAAAGAAGACCATGTTCTTGTTCTTTATGAGAAGTGGTTTTATTTAATTTTAACATAAAGGCATGTTGTGTGTCACTACAGTTAAATCGATGTCTATCATGATAATACCTTAATATCAAACCTATATAATGAGTTTGGAAATTTTAGAGAAATGCTTAATAAATGCACTGTAACTAAACCCATTAGATTTTAGCCAACTAAATTTACTGTAGATTTAGTCGACTAAAATGTTATGATATTTAGTCGACTAAAACTAAAAACAATTCAAATGACTAAAATATGACTAAAACTAAATGGTATTTTAGTCAAAAGACTATGACTAAAACTAAATCAAAATTTGCTGTCAAAATTAACACTGGTTTATGATTATGATAATAAAAGAATATGAACAAAATACCATTGCGATATAAAGCAGCATAACAGACAGTATGGAAGAATATTCAGGACTTTTTTCAAAAGGAATTGCAAATTGTATTTTCAATTGCGTTTTCCACATGTGGGCGCATAAATTGCGACCTAATCCAAATACAATTGCAAATCTTGCATTATCGTTTGCATTTTTGCTTTCGCCAACGCACAGTAACTGCCACATTTCAAATGAAAAAGCAAAGTCCATTTGCAAAAGTATTTCCCATTTCTTACGAGCTATGAGCCTGTCATATTTAAATAGCAATATTAATTACCACATTTGCCTTTTCACTTTCTCTGCGTCTTGCATGTAACCTGCCAAAACTCAAATGGAATCGCAATTCCTTTTGCATTTGAATTTCCTATGTCTTCACTGAAAGCTGTCAATCAATGTGAGGGGGCGGGACTATACTATGGGGCATGTTTGTATTGGGAGGTGATGTCACTCACAGACGATCGTGCCGAAAGCTTTGATCAATGGAGGTAATCGGTAAAGGCTCCGCTAAAGGCAGCTGCCAATCAGTTTGTGCTTGTGTGAACGAACAGACATCCTTCCTGGAACAATACATTATTTTTTTATAATAATAATAATTATAATAATCTTTTTTACCCCAAATGCAGCGATTATACCCTGCTAACAGTGGGAGCAACAATGGTACGCACAATAGGTCAATATTCACTATTACCCAAACACTTTTCACCTGTCTCAACATCTCTCACTGTTTCTCTCATTCCGATTGATGCAAATGAGTAAACAGACAGTGCAATTCTACACTTCTACACTACACTTCTACACAAGGAAAACACAAAACAAGTCATTCCTTTATATAATCACGTATGTTAAAGAAAAAACACTGCCAAGCATCAATGGTAGAAGGCTTAGCCCCATTAATTCGTGCTGTTGTATATTCACAAGTCACTATTTGCAGGAGGCTATGGATCCAATATGTTTTTCCACACATGTGCGGTGTAAACCAGTTCTGTATTATTGTCTTCTTTGCAGCTGTAAAACCAGCAAACAACATTCTCTTTTGTATTGAACTTGTACAGAGACCAGAATCATCATTAAGAAGACACAAACTTGGGTTAGCAAGCCAATCAATTTGTAGTAAGGATGATAAAACCAGGTTTACATGTGTCCATAGACTAATGACGATAGGACATTCCCAAAACATATGAATAAAAGTACCTGATGATGCATTTTAAATCTTTTGTAAGGAGTTATGTATGCTCTATGAATGACTTTGAAGTGAATAAGACGATGAGCCAAGTTTTTAGATGTTAAGCTGAGGTTAGACCATACTCTCTCCCAATCAACAGATAAATTAAGGTCAGATAATTCCCTATTCCAAATAGTTTTAATAGAAAGAGGTTTTGTAATGCAATCAATAATTGTATTATATATTAAGGAAACAGATGGCCGACCAGCAGATGGTGCAATCCAGTCCTGCATAGGATGAGAGGAAATGGGAAATGCCCAAGGAACACCATACGCTTTGAGAGCAGAACGCAATTGAAGAAAGACAAAATATGCGGATGCTGGTAGACAAAATTTGGTTCTTAATGTCTGAAATGAACAGAGGCCCTGGTTATCATATATATCACCGCACGTGTTTACACCTAAAGAAGACCAAGAGGGTTCAACAAATGGACGATTTCCGCATACAAAATTAAAAATGTGCCATAAAGGTGTACTGTTACAAACTTTGAAGTGTCCTCCTATCAGACGTTCAACCGTTTTCCAGATTTTAATAGAGTTAGTCGCAACCGGACCAAATTTATAATTATCCCCTTTTTTTCCTGTGCCAGTAAATAAAATATCTTGGAGTCAATTTGGTTTAATCTGGTCAGCTTCAATCACTCTCCATGAAACTGTAGATTGAGGATCAACCCAATTATGAAGAGCCTTAAGCTGGAACGACCAATAATACAATTCAAAATTTGGTACAGCCAGTCCTCCTGCGCGATTAGGATGTTGTAATGTGGTAAGTTTAATTCTGGGGTATTTATCATTCCAGATAAACTTAGAAATTATGGAGTTGATCTCCTTAAAGTAACCTGGAGGGGGAGAAAGTGGTAGCATAGAGAATTTTTTTTTAAATCGAGGTAACAAATTCATCTTAACAGTGGAGATTCTTCCTTGGAGAGAGACTTTAAGATTATTCCATCTTTGAATGTCATTTTTGACCTTAACTAAAATATTATTAAAATTGTCTCTGGCAATCTTATGAATGTTTTTATATATGGTAATGCCCAAATAGATGAAAGATTCCTTAATAGGGATGAATGAGGGAATAGAAGAATTAACTTTAACATTGTTAATTGGCATTAAAGCAGATTTGCTCCAATTTATTTTATATCCTGATAAGCTACTAAAATTATCAAATTCCTTAATTATACTAGAGACTGAAACATCAAAGTGGTCTAAATATAGAATAATATCATCAGCGTATAATGAAATACTATGATTATGATCATGAATCTTAATCGATACTTCAGATTTCCTGGTGGCTTGCGCTAAGGGTTCAAGAGATAGACAAAACAATAAGGGGGAAAGCGGACATCCCTGCCTCATTCCCCGCTGTAAAGGGAATGGGGGGAAATAATATTACCAGTTATGACTGATGCTGCAGGTGAGTGGTATAAGTCTTAATCATAGAAATGAAGTGTTCACCGAAGCCGAAACATTGCAGAACTGCCCACATATAATTCCACTCTAGCCTGTCAAAGGCTTTTTCTGCATCAAGTGAAAAAAAACGCACAAGGGCTCGGGTGAGAGTCTGCAAAGTCAAGAATATGAAAGAGTCAACGCATATTGACAGATGCATTGCACCCCTTGATGAAACCGGTTTGGTCCTCCTTGATCAAACTATGAATTACCTTCTCCATACTGTCAGCACATAGAGGTAAGTGCACAAACAGCAGGTTTATTAGACAATGGCGGGGAGTGAAGAGCAAGGTAGAGAGTCCAGGTGGGTAAACATTTGATAACAGGTTTCGTGGGTCTTATCTGATTGGGTGATTCCTTTCCTTTCCTTCTAGGAAATCTGTGGAGATCTGGAGAACGAAGAAGATCGCTGGAGACACTGGCAGGTAAGAATAGTAGGAGAGAGAAGGGTTTAAGGAGTGAGACATGGAACACAGGATGTATACGATATGGTGCCGGGAGTTGTAGGTGAAAGGTGACCTCATTGATCTGCCTCAAGATCTTGAAGGGACCAATATAGCGGGGACTCAGCTTCTTACAGGGCAGGCGGAGACGCAGATCCCGGGTCGAGAGCCAAACCTTATCTCCTGGGCGATAGATGGGGGCGTTGGACCGGCGGGCATCTGCAAAGGCTTTATGTCTCCGCACTGCCTGTTGGAGGTGGATATGAGCTGAGTCCCAAACTCTCTCGCTCTCTCGGAACCAGTGGTCCACAGCTGGAACATCGGAGGGTTCTTCGGTCCAGGGGAATAGAGGGGGTTGGAAGCCGAGTATGCACTGGAATGGGGTGAGGCCGGTGGTGGTTTGTTTAAGGGAGTTCTGTGCATACTCGGCCCATGGGAGGAAGTGGCTCAAGCTGTGCTGGTTGGAGTGGCAGTATGTCCGGAGGTATTTCCCGATCTCCTGTATCTTCCACTCAGTCTGGCCATTGGTCTGGGGGTGACAACCAGATGAGAGGCTAACTGAGACGCCCAGGAGTTTGAAGAAGGCCTTCCAAACATGCGAGATGAACTGGGGCCCACGGTCGGAGACGATATCCTCTGGGATGCCGAAGTTTCGGAAGACGTGCTGGAACAGTGCTTCGGCTGTCTCTAGAGCCGTGGGGAGACCTTTGAGGGGAATTAACCTGCATGCCTTGGAGAATCGATCCACTGCGACGAGAATGCAGGTAAACCTCTCAGAGTTAGGGAGATCGGTCACAAAGTCGACTCCGACGTGGGACCAGGGACGGTGTGGGATAGGCAGTGGCATGAGTTTGCCAGCAGGGAGATGATGTGGAGTCTTGGTGATGGCACAGACTGAGCAACTGCGAACATACTGGGAGATCTCCCGGGCCATACTGGGCCACCAGTACTGAGCTTGCAGGAGCGAGAGAGTACGCTGGCTGCCTGGATGTCCAGAGCCCGGAGAAGCATGTACTAAGCCCAGAAGGGTTGGCCGCAGGATAGATGGAATGTAAGTCTTCCCTTCTGGGCCTCCCGGCGGAGCAGTCTCGGAGAAAGTGGTAACCCGGATCTGATCCTCCAGATCCCACTGGATGGGGCTGACGATGAGGGCTGGAGGGATGATAGGCTCAGAGGCAGGAGCTTCCGCCGGAGAATGGATGCGAGAGAGGGAATCCGCCTTGACGTTCCTGTCTCCAGGCCGGTAGGCTATCGTGAACAGGAACCGGGTAAAGAAGAGGGCCCAGCGGGCCTGGCGGGGGTTCAGCCTCTTGGCACTGCGGATATACTCGAGG
Source organism: Schizothorax lantsangensis (assembly GCA_027422415.1). Taxonomy (NCBI): domain Eukaryota; kingdom Metazoa; phylum Chordata; class Actinopteri; order Cypriniformes; family Cyprinidae; genus Schizothorax; species Schizothorax lantsangensis. The sequence continues at coordinate 20,978,263 of CM049856.1, read as the reverse complement.
TTCTTATGGTCTGTAATGACCTCGAAGGGGTGTTGAGCTCCCTCCAGCCAATGTCGCCACTCCTCTAAGGTGAGCTTAATGGCTAGCAGTTCCTGGTTGCTGATGTTGTAGTTCTGCTCTGCTGGGGTAAGCTTCTTGGAGAAGTAAGCGCAAGGATGGAGGCGGGGAGGCTCTCCATGGTGTTGTGACAGCACTGCTCCCACGCCGGTGGTGGAGGCGTCCACTTCTACCACAAATGGGAGTTGGGGGTCCGGATGAGTGAGGATGGGAGCAGTGCAGAATGTCTCCTTGAGCCTCTTGAGGGCAGCCTGAGCTTCGGGGTTCCATGATAGCGATTTGGGTTTGCGTCGGAGCATGGACGTGAGTGGGGCTGAGAGGAGGCTGAAGTTCTTAATAAATCTTCGGTAAAAGTTAGCGAAACCCAAGAATCGCTGGAGCTCTTTGATCGACTGTGGCTGGGGCCAGTCGCGAATGGCTTGGACCTTCCCCTGGTCTATCTGGATGCCATCCGCACTGATGATGTAACCGAGGAACTGGACCGTGGGGCGATCAAACTCACATTTCTCGAGCTTAAGGTAGAGCTGATGTCTCCGGAGCTGTTCTAGGACCTGCGTGATGTGGTGGCGATGTTCGGCCAGGTTCTGGGAGTAAATCAGGATATCGTCTATGTACACGATGACAAATCTGTGAAGGAACTCCCGGAACACCTCGTTCATGAACCCCTGGAAAACCTCGGTCCGGTTTTCTGAGCACAGACACTGAAGCATACACACACAGAAAGCGCGTCTCACAGCGCGCGAGTACTCTCTTGCGTCGTGTGAGCGGAGATTTACACATGAAATGATGCCGTTTTGATGAGCATTCACATAAACACAGTCGATTACGTCTTAAGTGAACGTAAACAGTAGGGAGAACGTGCATCAGTACATTGCATCCATTGCAGCTGTGTGTTCGGTTTTAAAGGGATAGTAGTCTAATTAAGTTGCTATTGTCTCTGTCATTGATGTTAATCAAGCAACAGAAGAAAGACAGAAAATCACTCACTGCTCTTGACTTAAAAACTTTAGTAGCCCTAAAGGTTCATTTCAATTTATTTATAGAAATAAATATGTCTGCTTGAAAGAATGAAGAATATGGTAAACAAGTTGGTATAAAGAATGGATAATTATCCTATATAACCATTGGTATTTCATTAAAAAGAAGACCATGTTCTTGTTCTTTATGAGAAGTGGTTTTATTTAATTTTAACATAAAGGCATGTTGTGTGTCACTACAGTTAAATCGATGTCTATCATGATAATACCTTAATATCAAACCTATATAATGAGTTTGGAAATTTTAGAGAAATGCTTAATAAATGCACTGTAACTAAACCCATTAGATTTTAGCCAACTAAATTTACTGTAGATTTAGTCGACTAAAATGTTATGATATTTAGTCGACTAAAACTAAAAACAATTCAAATGACTAAAATATGACTAAAACTAAATGGTATTTTAGTCAAAAGACTATGACTAAAACTAAATCAAAATTTGCTGTCAAAATTAACACTGGTTTATGATTATGATAATAAAAGAATATGAACAAAATACCATTGCGATATAAAGCAGCATAACAGACAGTATGGAAGAATATTCAGGACTTTTTTCAAAAGGAATTGCAAATTGTATTTTCAATTGCGTTTTCCACATGTGGGCGCATAAATTGCGACCTAATCCAAATACAATTGCAAATCTTGCATTATCGTTTGCATTTTTGCTTTCGCCAACGCACAGTAACTGCCACATTTCAAATGAAAAAGCAAAGTCCATTTGCAAAAGTATTTCCCATTTCTTACGAGCTATGAGCCTGTCATATTTAAATAGCAATATTAATTACCACATTTGCCTTTTCACTTTCTCTGCGTCTTGCATGTAACCTGCCAAAACTCAAATGGAATCGCAATTCCTTTTGCATTTGAATTTCCTATGTCTTCACTGAAAGCTGTCAATCAATGTGAGGGGGCGGGACTATACTATGGGGCATGTTTGTATTGGGAGGTGATGTCACTCACAGACGATCGTGCCGAAAGCTTTGATCAATGGAGGTAATCGGTAAAGGCTCCGCTAAAGGCAGCTGCCAATCAGTTTGTGCTTGTGTGAACGAACAGACATCCTTCCTGGAACAATACATTATTTTTTTATAATAATAATAATTATAATAATCTTTTTTACCCCAAATGCAGCGATTATACCCTGCTAACAGTGGGAGCAACAATGGTACGCACAATAGGTCAATATTCACTATTACCCAAACACTTTTCACCTGTCTCAACATCTCTCACTGTTTCTCTCATTCCGATTGATGCAAATGAGTAAACAGACAGTGCAATTCTACACTTCTACACTACACTTCTACACAAGGAAAACACAAAACAAGTCATTCCTTTATATAATCACGTATGTTAAAGAAAAAACACTGCCAAGCATCAATGGTAGAAGGCTTAGCCCCATTAATTCGTGCTGTTGTATATTCACAAGTCACTATTTGCAGGAGGCTATGGATCCAATATGTTTTTCCACACATGTGCGGTGTAAACCAGTTCTGTATTATTGTCTTCTTTGCAGCTGTAAAACCAGCAAACAACATTCTCTTTTGTATTGAACTTGTACAGAGACCAGAATCATCATTAAGAAGACACAAACTTGGGTTAGCAAGCCAATCAATTTGTAGTAAGGATGATAAAACCAGGTTTACATGTGTCCATAGACTAATGACGATAGGACATTCCCAAAACATATGAATAAAAGTACCTGATGATGCATTTTAAATCTTTTGTAAGGAGTTATGTATGCTCTATGAATGACTTTGAAGTGAATAAGACGATGAGCCAAGTTTTTAGATGTTAAGCTGAGGTTAGACCATACTCTCTCCCAATCAACAGATAAATTAAGGTCAGATAATTCCCTATTCCAAATAGTTTTAATAGAAAGAGGTTTTGTAATGCAATCAATAATTGTATTATATATTAAGGAAACAGATGGCCGACCAGCAGATGGTGCAATCCAGTCCTGCATAGGATGAGAGGAAATGGGAAATGCCCAAGGAACACCATACGCTTTGAGAGCAGAACGCAATTGAAGAAAGACAAAATATGCGGATGCTGGTAGACAAAATTTGGTTCTTAATGTCTGAAATGAACAGAGGCCCTGGTTATCATATATATCACCGCACGTGTTTACACCTAAAGAAGACCAAGAGGGTTCAACAAATGGACGATTTCCGCATACAAAATTAAAAATGTGCCATAAAGGTGTACTGTTACAAACTTTGAAGTGTCCTCCTATCAGACGTTCAACCGTTTTCCAGATTTTAATAGAGTTAGTCGCAACCGGACCAAATTTATAATTATCCCCTTTTTTTCCTGTGCCAGTAAATAAAATATCTTGGAGTCAATTTGGTTTAATCTGGTCAGCTTCAATCACTCTCCATGAAACTGTAGATTGAGGATCAACCCAATTATGAAGAGCCTTAAGCTGGAACGACCAATAATACAATTCAAAATTTGGTACAGCCAGTCCTCCTGCGCGATTAGGATGTTGTAATGTGGTAAGTTTAATTCTGGGGTATTTATCATTCCAGATAAACTTAGAAATTATGGAGTTGATCTCCTTAAAGTAACCTGGAGGGGGAGAAAGTGGTAGCATAGAGAATTTTTTTTTAAATCGAGGTAACAAATTCATCTTAACAGTGGAGATTCTTCCTTGGAGAGAGACTTTAAGATTATTCCATCTTTGAATGTCATTTTTGACCTTAACTAAAATATTATTAAAATTGTCTCTGGCAATCTTATGAATGTTTTTATATATGGTAATGCCCAAATAGATGAAAGATTCCTTAATAGGGATGAATGAGGGAATAGAAGAATTAACTTTAACATTGTTAATTGGCATTAAAGCAGATTTGCTCCAATTTATTTTATATCCTGATAAGCTACTAAAATTATCAAATTCCTTAATTATACTAGAGACTGAAACATCAAAGTGGTCTAAATATAGAATAATATCATCAGCGTATAATGAAATACTATGATTATGATCATGAATCTTAATCGATACTTCAGATTTCCTGGTGGCTTGCGCTAAGGGTTCAAGAGATAGACAAAACAATAAGGGGGAAAGCGGACATCCCTGCCTCATTCCCCGCTGTAAAGGGAATGGGGGGAAATAATATTACCAGTTATGACTGATGCTGCAGGTGAGTGGTATAAGTCTTAATCATAGAAATGAAGTGTTCACCGAAGCCGAAACATTGCAGAACTGCCCACATATAATTCCACTCTAGCCTGTCAAAGGCTTTTTCTGCATCAAGTGAAAAAAAACGCACAAGGGCTCGGGTGAGAGTCTGCAAAGTCAAGAATATGAAAGAGTCAACGCATATTGACAGATGCATTGCACCCCTTGATGAAACCGGTTTGGTCCTCCTTGATCAAACTATGAATTACCTTCTCCATACTGTCAGCACATAGAGGTAAGTGCACAAACAGCAGGTTTATTAGACAATGGCGGGGAGTGAAGAGCAAGGTAGAGAGTCCAGGTGGGTAAACATTTGATAACAGGTTTCGTGGGTCTTATCTGATTGGGTGATTCCTTTCCTTTCCTTCTAGGAAATCTGTGGAGATCTGGAGAACGAAGAAGATTGCTGGAGACACTGGCAGGTAAGAATAGTAGGAGAGAGAAGGGTTTAAGGAGTGAGACATGGAACACAGGATGGATACGATATGGTGCCGGGAGTTGTAGGTGAAAGGTGACCTCATTGATCTGCCTCAAGATCTTGAAGGGACCAATATAGCGGGGACTCAGCTTCTTACAGGGCAGGCGGAGACGCAGATCCCGGGTTGAGAGCCAAACCTTATCTCCTGGGCGATAGATGGGGCGTTGGACCGGCGGGCATCTGCAAAGGCTTTATGTCTCCGCACTGCCTGTTGGAGGTGGATATGAGCTGAGTCCCAAACTCTCTCGCTCTCTCGGAACCAGTGGTCCACAGCTGGAACATTGGAGGGTTCTTCGGTCCAGGGGAATAGAGGGGGTTGGAAGCCGAGTATGCACTGGAATGGGGTGAGGCCGGTGGTGGTTTGTTTAAGGGAGTTCTGTGCATACTCGGCCCATGGGAGGAAGTGGCTCAAGCTGTGCTGGTTGGAGTGGCAGTATGTCCGGAGGTATTTCCCGATCTCCTGTATCTTCCACTCAGTCTGGCCATTGGTCTGGGGGTGACAACCAGATGAGAGGCTAACTGAGACGCCCAGGAGTTTGAAGAAGGCCTTCCAAACATGCGAGATGAACTGGGGCCCACGGTCGGAGACGATATCCTCTGGGATGCCGAAGTTTCGGAAGACGTGCTGGAACAGTGCTTCGGCTGTCTCTAGAGCCGTGGGGAGACCTTTGAGGGGAATTAACCTGCATGCCTTGGAGAATCGATCCACTGCGACGAGAATGCAGGTAAACCTCTCAGTGTTAGGGAGATCGGTCACAAAGTCGACTCCGACGTGGGACCAGGGACGGTGTGGGATAGGCAGTGGCATGAGTTTGCCAGCAGGGAGATGATGTGGAGTCTTGGTGATGGCACAGACTGAGCAACTGCGAACATACTGGGAGATCTCCCGGGCCATACTGGGCCACCAGTACTGAGCTTGCAGGAGCGAGAGAGTACGCTGGCTGCCTGGATGTCCAGAGCCCGGAGAAGCATGTACTAAGCCCAGAAGGGTTGGCCGCAGGATAGATGGAATGTAAGTCTTCCCTTCTGGGCCTCCCGGCGGAGCAGTCTCGGAGAAAGTGGTAACCCGGATCTGATCCTCCAGATCCCACTGGATGGGGCTGACGATGAGGGCTGGAGGGATGATAGGCTCAGAGGCAGGAGCTTCCGCCGGAGAATGGATGCGAGAGAGGGAATCCGCCTTGACGTTCCTGTCTCCAGGCCGGTAGGCTATCGTGAACAGGAACCGGGTAAAGAAGAGGGCCCAGCGGGCCTGGCGGGGGTTCAGCCTCTTGGCACTGCGGATATACTCGAGGTTCTTATGGTCTGTAATGACCTCGAAGGGGTGTTGAGCTCCCTCCAGCCAATGTCACCACTCCTCTAAGGTGAGCTTAATGGCTAGCAGTTCCTGGTTGCTGATGTTGTAGTTCTGCTCTGCTGGGGTAAGCTTCTTGGAGAAGTAAGCGCAAGGATGGAGGCGGGGAGACTCTCCATGGTGTTGTGACAGCACTGCTCCCACGCCGGTGGTGGAGGCGTCCACTTCTACCACAAATGGGATTTGGGGGTCCGGATGAGTGAGGATGGGAGCAGTGCAGAATGTCTCCTTGAGCCTCTTGAGGGCAGCCTGAGCTTCGGGGTTCCATGATAGCGATTTGGGTTTGCGTCGGAGCATGGACGTGAGTGGGGCTGAGAGGAGGCTGAAGTTCTTAATAAATCTTCGGTAAAAGTTAGCGAAACCCAAGAATCGCTGGAGCTCTTTGATCGACTGTGGCTGGGGCCAGTCGCGAATGGCTTGGACCTTCCCCTGGTCCATCTGGATGCCATCCGCACTGATGATGTAACCGAGGAACTGGACCGTGGGGCGATCAAACTCACATTTATTGAGCTTAAGGTAGAGCTGATGTCTCCGGAGCTGTTCTAGGACCTGCGTGATGTGGTGGCGATGTTCGGCCAGGTTCTGGGAGTAAATCAGGATATCGTCTATGTATACGATGACAAATCTGTGAAGGAACTCCCGGAACACCTCGTTCATGAACCCCTGGAAGACAGACGGCGAGTTGGAGAGGCCATACGGCATGACCTGATATTTATAGTGGCCAGCAGGGGTGATGAACGTCGTCTTCCATTCGTCGCCCTCCCTGATTCGAACAAGGTTATATGCACTCCGCAGGTCCAGCTTCGAGAAGATGTGGGCCCCACGGAGTTCCTCGAGGTCAGCCAGGACCAGGGGAAGTGGATAGGGGAGCTTGACGGTGTGTTCATTCAGGGCTCGGTAATCTATGCATGGCCGGAGGCCTCCATCCTTTTTCCCCACAAAGAAGAAGCTCGAGGCCGCTGGAGAGGTGGAAGGACAAATTAATCCTTGTTGGAGAGCCTCCTTGATGTAGTTCTCCATTGCCTTGTGCTCCGGGATGGACAGGGCGTAGACTCGGCCGTTGGGGGGCCGAGCTCCAGGCAGCAGGTCAATGGCACAGTCCCATGGCCGATGTGGTGGTAATTTGGTGGCTGCCTGTTTGCTGAATACATCCTGGAGTGCTGCATAGTCAGATGGGATCTTGGGGCTTTCCTGGGGTTCGTGGCTCTCCACGAGGGTGGAGTTGACTTGAAGACGGGAGGTTCTGGCTGAAGGTGAGGGAACATTGGAGAGACAATTCTGGAAGCACGCCTCACTCCACCGGAGGATCTCACTGGAGTCCCATCTGACTTCTGGTGAATGGTGGGAGAGCCAGGGCGTCCCAGGATGATGGCCCTCCAGTACCAGAAAGGAAATCGTCTCACGATGGAAGCATCCCACTTGCAGGGACACGGGTGGAGAGAGAGACAAAGCTACGGCGAGCCGTGCGCTTCACACTAGAGTTTACGGTACGTCAAATACAGCTATACTGCGCATCCATTCAGATGAACTGAAAAATAAAATGATAATAATATTATAATAAATTATAGTAACGCCGCATTTTATTGTCAGTAACGGTAACGGCGTTGTAACGGGGGAAACAGTAATTAGTTTGATTACTCGTTACTGAAAACAATAACGCCGTTAGTAACGCCGTTTATTTATAACGCCGTTATTCCCATCACTGGTCCTATGTAAGATAAATTCCGCCTTTGAGTGCGAAAGTAAATCATATTCTTCTTTTAACGAGGACAGCTGTGTAGCCTGTTGCTCAGTAAAATGTTGTTTTTGTAGGTTTTGTAATGATTGAATTTTATTTTCTAATTGTGTAAACCGGTGAATTTTCACTTTGGCAAGAGTAGAAGAGAAAGATATACAGAAACCTCGTATAGCACACTTAGTCGTTTCCCACAATATTTAAGTATCCACATCAGAGGGCATATTAATTTCAAGAAATTCCTTAATATATTCTTTTAGAGAAGTAATGAAAGTCTGATTACTTAATAATGATACAGTATGTTAAAGCGCCACCTAGGGGACAGAGAAAGAGGAATATCGGAAAGAGGAACACTGCACAACACAGCAGAATGATCAGATAATAAAATTGGTAATATAGAGATTGAGGAATTAGACGAAATTAAAGATGGGTTGAGAAATATGTAGTCTATCTGTCACGTGTGTGTTCCCTAGGTGTTTCCTGTCTGCCCTTATTTGGTTTTTCCTGTCCTTATTTCTTGTCCTAGTTTAATCATCGTTTAGTCTTTTCACCTGTTTCATTCGTATCACCTGTGTTCATTAATCATCTCATTTGCTCCTCAGTTTCCGTTTCCTTTATAAGTCCTGTGTTTTCCATTGAGTTTTGTCTGCTGTTAAATGTCTTCCCGTCCTGTGTTCCTTGATGTGATTAAAACCCCGTTTGAAGATATCCCTGTCTCCGTGCTCCTTCGATCCCTGCGAACCCCTGACAGAACAGCAGACCAATAAAAAGTGAGTGACGCCCTTCCCCCGTTTTGTTTTGCCGTTTTTATCCAGTTTTTCCGGCGCTGCTGCGTTCAGTCGACGTTAAAGGATGGCTCCGCTCAATTTGTGTTTTTATATACTCTTTTACGTATTTTTACTTTCTCTTTTTACACGCTTAACGTCTGCACTATCTATTTATGACAAAAGAACACTTTTGGACATTGGACACCGCTGCACTAACCTGCTTCTGGACACTTTATCCACGGATCCAGCGTGGCCAGCGGAGATTCTTCGGAACGCCGAGGTTAACAAAGGCCACCCGAATAATCCCAGGAGGCGAAAGAAACACCGCGGGCGACGCGCTGGAATTCGTGACAGACTGAGAAAAAACGCTCACAGCCCCCTCTCCCCAGTATTCTGCTCGCTAATGTCCAATCCTTGGAAAATAAGATGGACGATCTTAGAGCCAGGATAAGTTTCCAACGGGACATTAGGGACTGTAACATCCTTTGTTTGTCTGAAACATGGCTCACTCCCTCGGTCCCGGACACCGCTGTAACACCGTCTGATAACTTTTCTGTTTTACGGATGGCCAGAACAGCCGAGGCCGGAAAAATCAAGGGTGGTGGAGTGTGTTTCATGATTAACAAGAAATGGTGCGACCCCAGGAATATCTCCATTCTGTCGCGTTCCTGCTCGCCTCATCTGGAACATCTCTCCATTATCTGCCGCCCATTCTATTTACCCCGCGAGTTCTCCGCGGTCATCGCTACTGCCGTCTACATTCCACCTCAGGCAGACACGAGCTTGGCTTTGTCCAAACTCCACGAAGAGCTCAGCGGCTACATCAACAAACACCCTGACGCTGCCTCTATCATCGCAGGGGACTTTAACAAAGCCAACCTCAGGAAGGTCATGCCGAACTTCCATCAGCATGTATCCTGTCCAACTAGAGGACCGAATACACTGGATCACTGCTACACTCAGTTCAAGAATGCCTATAAAGCTCGGACCCTGCCGGCTTTTGGCAAATCGGACCACGCGGCCATTTTCCTCACACCGGAATATAAACAAAGGATCGTTCAGAAATCCCCGGGGGTGAGGGAAGTGACGCGCTGGTCCTCCCACTCTGAAGCTATGCTACAGGCGTCTCTTGATGACGTCGACTGGGACATGTTCCGGGCGAGTTCAGCTGACGTCAGCGAGTTCACGGATGTAGCATTAAGCTTTGTTTACATGCTAACCGACCAAGCCACTGAAACGGTAACAATAAGGACATTCTCTAATCAGAAACCGTGGGTGGACAGAACAATCCGTGCTGCGGTTAACCAACGCACTGCCGCATACAACGCCGGTCTTTTGTCAGGAAACATGAGCGATTACAAAGCATCATGTTATGCTCTCCGACGGGCAGTTAGAGCTGCTAAACTCCTATACAGAGAGAAAATTGAGTCACATTTTCAGCTCAATGACTCTCGACGCATGTGGCAGGGACTGAAGACCATCTGTTCCTCTGGAAATAACTCCTCTGCCGAGGTGAGTGCAGATCCATTGCTGGCCGAAGAGCTAAACACCTTCTACGGCCGCTTCGAACGCAACGGCGGCGCGACTCTGCCGATCAGCGCGTCAGGAAGCGGCAGACAGAGCAGCGATGTTGATCATGTTATCACCGTGTCGGAGGACGAGGTTCGGAGAGAATTAAGGAGAGTAAACATCAGGAAAGCCGCCGGACCTGATGGTATTACCGGCCGCGTCCTGAGATCGTGTGCCGATCAGCTTGCTGGTTTGTTTACTTCCATCTTTAATGAGTCCCTTGCTACCTCTGTGATTCCCACCTCATTTAAGAAATCTGTCATCATCCCTGTGCCTAAGAACAGTAAACCCTCTTGCCTGAATGACTATCGTCCAGTTGCCCTCACATCAACAGTCATGAAGGTTTTTGAGAGACTTTTAAAGAAACACATATGCTCCTCCATCCCTGCTACCTTGGACCCTCTTCAGTTTGCCTATCGCCCAAATAGGTCTACTGATGATGCCATCTCTCAGGTACTGCACTCCTCCCTCACTCATATTGACAGCAAAAATGGCAACTATGTCAGACTGCTATTCATTGACTATAGCTCAGCTTTCAATACTATAGTCCCCTCCAAGCTAGCTGTCAAACTCTCAGACCTCGGCCTAAACACTACACTCTGTGACTGGATCCAAGACTTCCTCACCGGCAGACCACAAGTGGTGAAAATGGGCCAGTTCACCTCCAACTCCATCACCCTGAACGTAGGAGCCCCGCAGGGCTGCGTTCTGAGTCCCCTGCTCTACTCTCTCTACACACACGACTGTGTGTCCTCTCACAGCTCCACTTCTATTGTTAAATTTGCTGATGATACTGTGGTTCTGGGCCTCATTTCCAACAATGATGAGACCGCATACTTGGGTGAGGTAGAGAGACTAACATCATGGTGCCAGGACAACTGTCTCTCTCTGAACGTGAGCAAAACTAAAGAGCTGATTGTAGACTTCAGGAAGAGACAGCAGCGGCCCTACACTCCTCTTATGATCAGCGGGACCCCTGTGGAGAGGGTGAGCAGCTTCAAGTACCTCGGTGTAAACATCTCCGAGGACCTGACTTGGACTGCACACATTCAAACACAGGTCAAGAAAGCCAGGCAAAGACTGTACCATCTGCGACAGCTGAGGAAATTCAGGGTCTCACCAGCAATCCTGAAAACTTTCTATTCAGGGGCCATAGAAAGTGTGTTGACTCAGTGCATCTCAGTGTGGTACAGTAACGCCACAAATCAGGACTGCAAAGCTCTGCAGAGAGTCGTGCGCTTAGCTGAGCGCATCTCTGGGTCTGCCCTCCCCTCTCTGCAGGACATCTACCTCAAACGCTGCAAAAGCAGAGCTGCAAAAATAATCAAGGACTCAAATCACCCCGGTAACCGTCTTTTCATCACACTGCCATCGGGCAAGCGCTTCAGAAGCGTGTTGGCAAAAACTGAGAGACTGAGGAGGAGCTTCTACCCTCAGGTCATCAGGCTCCTAAACTCAGTCTCATAACATCTACAGGACTCATTTAATTAACTGTAACACCCATCATTCTCCATCTTCCGCATTGCTGCTATGTGTACATACCCGGTACAACCTGTTTGCACATTCCTCTTGCACATCCCTGGTTATATTAATATTTATTAAATCCACAGTAGACTGTATTGCACATTTTAGTTCATTGCACATTTTACTCCTTATTTTATTTCTTTGTTTTTACTTATTATTATTATTTTTTTAAATTATTATTATATTCCTACCTATATTTAAATATATGCTCCTGTGTTATGTATCATCTTTTATTTTTTATTTTTTTTTGCACTGTCCATTGAGCGGACCTGTCCTGACCTACATTTCACTACTGATTATACCCTGTATGATTGTGTATGTGACAAATAAACAAGAACCTTGAACCTTTTTGTTTGATTTTTTTCCCTCCTCTCCACGACATGGAAGTCGTCACTCGCGACTCACCTAAGCCCGCCGTTCGCGGGGAAATTCCTGTCGCCGTTCGCAGCTTCCCCAGAGCTGCCGTGTACAGGAGATCGTCGCCGCCGTTCACGGCTCACCCAGGCCCGCCATACACGGGAGATCACGCTGCTGTTCGCGGCTCACCCAGACCCGCCGTTCGCGGGAAATGGTTCCGTCGCCCGCGGCAATGATGATAATGCCGCCGCTCACAGTGATGATGGTGCCACCGCCCACGGCGAAGATGATGCCGCCGCTCGCGGCAAAGATGGTTCCGCCACCCGCGGCTTCCCCAGACCCTCCAAAGGCAGAGGTACACGTGCCTTTGGGGGTCCTGGTTAGTTATGAGGGAATGTCTTGGACTCCTGTGCCCGCTCCAAGACAGCACCCTCCTGTGCCCACTCCAAGACAGCGCCCTCCTGTGCCCGCTCCAAGACAGCGCCCTCCTGTGCCTGCTCCAAGACAGCACCCTCCTGTGCCCGCTCCAAGACAGCGCCCTCCTGTGCCCGCTCCAAGACAGCGTCCTCCTGTGCCTGCTCCAAGACAGCGTCCTCCTGTGCCCGCTCCTCGCAAGCTCCTTCCTGTGTCTCCGCTGGTCCCGTCCAGCTCTCCTTCGTTTCCGCTGGTCCCGTCCAGCTCCGCACTGCCAGAGCGCCCCCGAGAGTTTGCGCTGCCAGAGCGCCCCCGAGAGTTTACGCTGCCAGAGCGTCCCCCGATTGTCCGCGCTTCCAGACCGTCCCGAGTGTCCGCGCTTCCAGAGCGCCCCCGAGTGTCCGCGCTTCCAGAGTGCCCGAGTGTCCGCGCTTCCAGAGCGTCCCCGAGTGTCCGCGCTTCCAGAGCGCCCCCCAGAGTGTCCGCGCTTCCAGAGTGCCCCCAAGTGTCCGCGGCTTCCAGAGCGCCCCCAAGTGTCCGCGGCTTGCAAGTGCTCTCCTGTGGGAACCCCAGAGCCCGCTCCTCGCCAGCACACCCCAGAGCCCGTTCCTCCAGAGCCCGCTCCTCCTGAGCGCCCACCAGAGCCAGCTCCTCCTGAACGGCTCCCAGAGGGGAACTTCCCCAATAATTTTTTTTGGGGGGGGGGGCCATATATCCTCTGCCTGGGTGGCCGGGCCTTGGGCCTTGGTCACCGGCAAAAATAGGGCCATGGCCTCCCGAGTCCCCGGATCCGCCATGGCCTCCCGAGTCCCCGGATCCACCATGGCCTCCCGAGTCCCCGGATCCGCCATGGCTGCCTGACCCGCCCTGGAGGCCTTCCCAGTATCCTGCCCTGCACTGGCCTCCAGGGCGCCCACCCCCCCTCCCCAGTAGAACTGTTACGGCGTGGGACGCGCCTACCGGGAGGGGGGCGATCTGTCACGTGTGTGTTCCCTAGGTGTTTCCTGTCTGCCCTTATTTGGTTTTTCCTGTCCTTATTTCCTGTCCTAGTTTAATCATCGTTTAGTCTTTTCACCTGTTTCATTCGTATCACCTGTGTTCATTAATCATCTCATTTGCTCCTCAGTTTCCGTTTCCTTTATAAGTCCTGTGTTTTCCATTGAGTTTTGTCTGCTGTTAAATGTCTTCACGTCCTGTGTTCCTTGATGTGATTAAAACCCCGTTTGAAGATATCCCTGTCTCCGTGCTCCTTCGATCCCCGCGAACCCCTGACACTATCCTAGAGAAAGTCTTATGTCTATTAGAAAATAAGTGAAGTCCTTAGATTTAGTATTCTGAATTCTCCAAAGTTCGATTAAGTTGAGCTCAGTGATAAATTTATTCAGTAATTTAGAGGATGATTGGCTGTTGTATCAGATTGAGATTTATCTAAAGCAGGATTTACGACAGCATTAAAATCACCACCCACCACTAGAGGGCAATCAATCTGCTCAAGTAGAGTTTTGGAAATGTGTGTAAGGAATGCACTGTCTGTCTCATTCGGACCATAAATAGAGACCAATGCTAACCTATTATTATATATTTTGCATCGGATAAAAACAAATCTACCCTCCTCATCACTTCCAAGGTGTTCAATTGTTAAATTTAACTTCCAGTTAACAAGGATAAGCACCCCCTTAGTTTTATTGAGAGCGCAGGAAAAGGCTGCCAGTTTATAATACTTATTCTGGAAATGTGCCACGTCAGATTGTTTTAGATGTGTCTCTTGTATCAGGGCACAGGAAATCGATTTACGGTGTAAATATTCTAACACACGGGTTCGTTTAACAGCAGAATTTAAGCCATTCACATTCAGTGATAAAATATTTAGAGTATGCATTGAATATTCATATTCACAAGATTGTATTCAGTAAATGAAGAAAAGCAAAAGCACTTCCATTCTGTAAGTAACATGTAAACGCTGATGTGCATTTTAGATACCAAACCACCTAGGTGAAAAATCCTTTTAGAAATAGGGTAAAATAAATAAAAGTATGAATGTCTGTTGTAAAAAATAAAAGCAACACAGAAACCGGAACAACCGACAACCATAAACAAGAAACAACTCAGACCGCACATTACCGAGAACGTAGGTCTGATTGAGCAACAAAAAATAGTGATGATACGTGACCGATCCACTTCAACGCAAGGCATGTCCCCCGAAGGGTCACACAGCCAAAAAAAAATTGTAATTAAACCTACTCTCCATTAGTCCCCTCCAAAAAAGAAAAAAGGGTGTTAGTCTTACCAGCAAAGAGACCGTTGTACCGGATAAATAGGAACAATATCTCAGGAGGAGAGAGGAGATCTGATGTATATGCATTCCATGATTATTTCTCATATTACTTACTGTTTAACTACTTGGTCGCAAGCCAGTATTACTACTCTGAAACCACTAGAGTCTTTGTATAAACAATCACTAAAAACTCTTGATAAGAAATCAGTTCAGTTTCATCATTGCTCAATATTAAAGAAATACAATTTGCTAAGCTGGGATAACTTGATCAAATATGTACATATTTGTCTGCTGTTTAAGACTATGCATAGCTTGTCTTCACCACTAAAACAGTTTGTGAATATTAGAACAACTGCTCACAGATCTACAAGGGGTGGGGAAAGAGGGGACTGTATTATTCCTTTCAAAAGAAGTAAGTTCAGTCAGTCTGTATTTTCAGTCAAAGCTGCAAGGGAATGGAACTCCATCCCATCAACAATTAGACGATTACATACTTTTGGCTCTTTTCAGTCTCATCTTAAAAAATGGTTACTGACAACTCAGCACTGTCAACATTAGTATTGTATTCTTGACAATAGACTTCCTTGTACTAATTGCTCTTGGCTATGTTGCTCTCTCCTGTTGCCATCTTTCTCTCTCTCTTTCTCTTTCTCTCATGTTTACTTTGTTTTAGATAATTCACTTATATTTTGTATTATAGTAGCGATTTTTCTGATTGTGTGATTTTTGTTTTCTGTAATTCTTTTTAATTTTTTTTTATCTTCTCTCTCCATATGATGTGTATATGTGTGATGCTCTGTCTTTGTTTTTAGGGTGACCTTTTAACATTCTGTCAAGGGTCTACAGATGAAAAATAGCCTTTTGGGCTAATTCTGGCACGTTTACAGTTATGTTTATTAATGTGCATTGCCCCTGTAAATAAATAAACTAAAATAAAAAAAAATTAAAAAAAGATAAGAAAAAGCAAAAAACAGGTTCAACAAGCATCCATGTCCACCTTGCCATCATCCCCTCCTGGGCAGCTGGAACCGCCTCCACCCCGGCCACCAAGCCCCTCCCGCCGGGCTGGAGAGATAGTGGCCGCTGTTTTCCCTTTGCCTTGTAGAGCCACAGCATATGTCTTCTTCTGAGACAGGGAGCTGATAAAATCCTCCGCTTTTTGAGGAGAGTCGAACATCCTCTGCTCCCCTTTGTGCCGTAGTTTAATCACCACCGGATAGGTGAGGAAGGGCTGGAGACCATGTGAAGTCATCTTCTTCAAAACTGGGTTAAAGCTCTTTCTCCTGGTGGTTGTGGCTGGACTAAAGTCGGGAAAAAATAGTAGTGTGACATTGTCCTGTGCGCATTTCACCGGATAAGCCTGCCGAGCACCTTTCAGGATCTCTGATCTGTCATGCCATCTTAGTGCACGGAAGATGAGAGTACGCGGCCGATCTGAGTTTTTCCTTCCGTCATACACGCGATGTGCCCGGTCAATCTCGATGTCACGGCCTTTCAGGGAAGGGATCCACTTGGAAAGATTAACTCAGAGGAAACCAGTTGCGTCGGAGCCCTCCGCCCCCTCTGGCAACCCCACCAGCCACACGTTATTTCTCCTGCTCCTATCCTCCATATCCGTCATCTTCTCGGTGAGTTGCTCCAGCTGATTTCTTAAGGCCGTGACTGTCCTCTTATCCTCACGTACAGCTGCTTGAATGGAATTGACCCGGTCACGTGTCTGCTTCACCGCGCTAGCTAGTGCCTCAAGCTCCGCTCTTAGCTCTTTAACAGAATTGTTGGTCACTTGTATTTCCGCACGCAGGTCACGCAACACTGGGATCAGTACAGTGTCTACCGCATCTCTTACTGCCGAGGCCACAACCAAATACACAGTGCTTTGCTGCTCTTTAAGTGCTAGCTTAATGCCGTTAGCAATAGCATCGTCGAGCTCCTCTCTGGAGATGGTGGAATCTTTGAATTTTTTCTTCATTGGCGATTGCTCAATCTCTCTTTTCCGATCGCCTTTGCCTGCCGAAGCACTCATGATGGGTCCAACGCAGAGTGGTTCAAGATTTACTGACAGGATTATACAATATGTGGCAAAGTGAGCAGAGCGAAAGACTACGCGTGCATCGCTGTCGAAGGGTCACGTGATCCCCCCATCTTTCTTATTTTTAATCATTATTGTTAATAAATGTATATTAATAAGAAATGTGATTTGCATATGTGTATAATTTAGTTCAGTGATGTTATACAGTGTTGTAGCCTAATTGTTAAAAATAAATGTATTTTCTACATTTCTTTGTAAGAAACCATAAGTGTAGAATTGCACTGTCTGTTTACTCATTTGCATCAGTCTGAATGAGAGAAACAGTGAGAGATGTTGAGACAGGTGAAAAGCGTTTGGGTAATAGTGAATAATGACCTATTGTGCGTACCATTGTTGCTCCCGCTGTTAGCAGGGTATAATCGCTGCATTTGGGGTAAAAAAGATTATTATAATTATTATTATTATAAAAATAATAATGTATTGTTCCAGGAAGGTTGTCTGTTCGTTCACACAGGCACGAACTGATTGGCAGCTGCCTTTAGCAGAGCCTTTACCAATTACCTCCATTGATCAAAGCTTTCGGCATGATAGTCTGTGAGTGACGTCACCTCCCAATACAAACACTCCCCATAGTATAGTGGGCGTGTTTGGGCCCGCCCCCTCACATTGATTGACAGCTTTCAGTGAAGACATAGGAAATTCAAATGCAAAAGGAATTGCGATCCCATTTGAGTTTTGGCAGGTTACATGCAAGACGCAGAGAAAGTGAAAAGGCAAATGGGGTAATTAATATTGCTATTTAAATATGACAGGCTCGTAAGAAATGGGAAATACTTTTGCAAATGGACTTTGCTTTTTCATTTGAAATGTGGCAGTCACTGTGCGTTCGCGAAAGCGAAAATGCAAACGATAATGCAAGATTTGCAATTACATTTGGATTATGTCACAATTTATGTGCCCACATGTGGAAAACGCAATTGAAAATACAATTTGCAATTCCTTTTGAAAAAGTCCAGAAAATCCTTCCATAAGACTGTTTTTGTACAGGTAATAATATAACCGGAAGCAAATGTCACCAGAAGCTTTGAACATTTAAGTTCCAAAATAATTTCCATGTTGTTCTGTAGAATATATTGTAGCTTAGCAAGCTACATTTTTTCAGTTGCTTCTCATAACTGACTGGGACAGAGCCACAATGATTTCACCTTACACAAGGGTCCTCTTAATGATCCATTATTAGCAGAGCAGAGACGTGCTTTAGATCCCAGTGCACAAATGTTTTAATAGAATCAGTAACTGATATTATTGTTGAGCCTGAGGGACAACAGACTTAATTTTATGTTTATTATGATTAATGTTATTTATGCTTAACATACACAGTATGATTCAAGTTTCACATACAAAGAATACACAATACATCTACAAACAGATTTATTTCACATGTAGGCTATTTGTCAATGCATAGAAAGTCTTTTTGTTTAACATTTCAAATGTCTGCCAATTTTGTCAATATAAAAATAAGCAGAGCTCCAAATATTTCCCTATTTTCTTTTGCTTAATTTGAAAAAAAAAAAAAAAAAAAAAATCAACATCAAGATGTCTATGCTTTGGCTTGTAGTTTCTAATATGAGCAGGAGCATCACAAACATTATCAAAACAAGCAACATCCTCACAATCAGAATTAAGACAATAAAGCTATTGGAATGAACTTTTTTGGTACTATTTGAAATGGTACTATTTTCTTGCGCAAAAATACATCTGCTAATCGTTTCCTGATCTCTTTAGTTCTGGTGCAATAAACAGTGGGGTTTATTAAAGGAGGAATTAGAGAGGCTACAATCAAAATTGCATTTCGCTCTGTCAAATTTAGCACAACTCCTATTCGAGTTAGTAAAATAGAGACCAGCTTTGGTGCATAATAACTAAACAAGACAATGAGGTGACTGGAGCAGGTGCTGATCATTAGCTTTTTGCTTGAGTTGTTGGAGAGTTTAGTCACACTGTAAGCCAGGACAGCATAGGTACACAGAATAAAAGGAAACTGTCCACACAGTAGCCACAGACTTATCATTACAGGTATAAAAAAATATGGTTCAGGATCAACACAAGCAGCTCTGATGAGGGAAGGATGATCACAGAACACATATCTGATGACAGGCTGACGACAGTATGGAACACTGTCTACCAATGATGCCATATAACCAACAACAGCAAAACCAAAGAGCCAGGAGAGAAAAATAAGCAGACATGTTCGTGAATTTGTTACAATGCTGTGGTATCTTAATGGAAGCATTATTGCAATAAGTCGGTCCATTGCCATTAATGTCAGAGCCATGCATATTGTGACATCCCCAAGATGATAGAAGTACATACCTGAGATACACGAATAGTATGAAATAGTTTTAATCTCAGCCAGCAGCACTGAGATCATGGTTGTGCTGCAGCTAGAAGAGAACATTATGTCAATAACAGCTAGATTACAGATTAATATGTACATTGGTTTGTGTAAATGTCTGTCAGTCAAGATAATACACAAATTGATGCCGTTCCCAAGCAATATGAGCATGTAGGTTATTAAGATGAGGAATCCGAGGAGCTTTTGGTTCTGCAGGTGATCAAATCCAGTGATTATAAAGCTGTGTAAAGTGTAATTTTCATTCGCCATTTTCAATCAGCCACTTCACAATATACAAATATTCTAAAATACAGTTAGTACAGATAAAAAGATGTAGTCAATTAGAGCCTCAATGTACTCATATACGCACAGAAAAAAAGCTCCTATGAAGGAAAATGGCAGAAAGATGCAGACAGCGTCTGTAACTGCAAGGTGATGAAAAGTCTGAAAGTTGAAATATAGTTTTAACAGAAATACAAAAAGAGTTTCATGCATTCTTAAGAATAAAAAAGAAGATATTATGTAATATAATTTTTTGTCCTTTTCTTCTTTAGTTTTTAAATTCCAATCAGAGTACTTTAAAATAGCATAAAATAATCTGTCTGAGATGTTCCTCTAATCAAAAACATATGACTGAAAACCTGGCTTTTATATTTTAATATATGACAGATACGTCATGGTTTCCTAGCAGCCGTGATTAAGTAAACTTAGGATTTCAACAACTTAAAATGTCTCTCCAAATTATATATATTTTTTGGTTAAACACACACACACACACACACAAGAAAAAATATCTACAACAATACCATAATGCATTAATCTATTAATTAAATAGACATAAATATGAGCTGGAGTCACACAAGGGGCTATATCTAACTACAGGGTAGTTAAAAATTATTAATTGTTTAATATAATGCATGTTTTTTGTAGAAAAGTGATATTTTTTTCAAAAAGTGTTTGGGTAGGGAGGATGTTGTCACCTTTATTGTATGTACAAATTTAATTTGTAAATTTGTTTATATGTTTTGTGATATGTAAACCATTTCAACCAATCATGTTTTCAAACTATTTCAAATATAAAATATTTTAATTTAGCTGAAAAACATAAAATAGGTTATTTAAAGTTAGGTTTCATTGTGACAACTTACCCCATATAGACTGACAACATGCTGATGATATTAGTTTACAAGGAAAATTAATGTTTTAAACATAGTACATGTTTCTGTCAAATGAAACTGTTTTAGTATCCCCATTATAATTCATCAACTGTAGATGGACTTGGGTACTTCTTAGCTTGAGGAAATTATTTCATTAGAGTAGTGAAATTTTAAATGACCTCTGCAGGACAGTGAACAAGACCAGAAATTATTTTTGTTTTCTGTTATTTTTTTATGTTAAGCTCCATGTGACCTCTGTCACCTCTGTGTCTGTTTTCTTGTGGGTGCATTGCAAGTCACACTCCACTTGTTTTTTTCCCTGTTGCCTCATACTAATGAGCTTTGAGACACCAGCCTGAAATCTCTCAGGCTCCATATGAACCTCTCCACAGGTTTACCCGAGCAAACACAGTGCTATTAGCAGGGTAATTAACATGTTACTCATTATCCTTTGGAACAGATGCCTCAAAATTAGATGATGCAACACTTGTTGATTACTACACATCCTCAACACACATTTGAGGGCAGCTATGCTTTAGCTAAATAAATCATCATACTTTGTATTACAGAAACCTAAAATAACACAACAGACACAGCATATTATGAATAAACAAGCTGTTAGCTTAATAATAAAATGTCATCAGCTGATGACTGTCATAGGTAATAAATTACGCAATGTGACACTTTACACATACACTAGCCACAGAACACAGTATAATTTACTACAATAGCTACAATTTACTAAAAAGGCAGAAAACCTGAGTTCATGTAAAACATGTAATTGTAATTTCCATATTTTGAGAGCAAAGGCCATCCTTCACAGTGTCTAGGTTCTAGATAGCAAACAACCTCTCTATGTTTTCAAAATGGAGTATATTTTTAGATACTGAGATTGCCTTTTCATCTAAAATATTTAGAGGATAGGCCATCATGAAGCAGCAACACAGCAGTTTCTCCTCTCTATGGATTATTCAATGAATGTGATGTAGCTAATCATGCCATCATTAACATGATTGGTCAGTTGACAAGTCCAGAGAGGCCTGGCATTCATACTGTATCATAATCAGTGGCATATATAGTAACAGATCAGGGGTCTTTTTACAGGGCGGTGTGCTTGTATAAGCCTGAGCTTTCCGGTGCCCCATTGAGCCACTCTTGACGATTCTATGGGTATATCATACTGTACATTAATTGCATTATAGCATTCTCTTCAAATCTTGTGTATTATATACAAAATTTGAGTTAATTTAGCAATGTGATATTCTTTTTTTAACCATTGCATGCCTGATAAAATGTGTTTTTAGAATATGGAATGTCTAATATGCTTGTAAGTTTGGGCTTTTTGGTTGGGATCTAACTGAGAGTCTTAACTAGTAGTTGGTGCCATGTTTAATATAACTCAATTTATGCTTTTCTATCCAGACAGCATGAATACAGGATCAGTGAGTAAAATGGTTGTGAATCAAGATGTCACTGAAGAAAGAAATGTTTCCATCCCCTCTTATTTCTATATCAGTGGTTTTTCTGGAATACCTCACATGAGATACTATTATATATTTCTGTTTTTTGTCTACATTATTACTGTGCTTGGAAATTCTTGCCTCATGTTTGTTATCATTATGGACCGAAATCTTCACACTCCTAAATATTTAGCTGTCTTTAATTTGTCTTTGACTGACATTAGTGAGAGTACTGCTGTGATCCCTCAGCTACTGGATACATTTTTGTTTGGGAATCAGCTGATCCCGTATGGATTGTGCATGTCCAATATGTTCTCTGTTTTGTTATTTCTCGCAATTCAGTCACTAACTCTCACTATTTTGTCTTTTGACAGATTAGTAGCTATTTCATTACCACTGAGGTATCATATGATTGTGACCCACAGATCAATGCTTGTTATAATTGGTGCTTCATGGACACTAGTACTGTTACTAACAATCATTGGAGTAAATTTCATGAGCAGACTTTCTTTCTGCAAATTTATTGTCACTGTTAACAGTTTCTACTGTGATCATGGGCCAATATATCGTTCAGCTTGTAACAATAATTTCCCAAGCTCTGTGATAGCCAGTTTGTTCCCAGCAATCATCCTTGGGTTTCCAGTAGCTTTTATTATCTTCTCATATACATGCATAGCTGTGACATTGTTCAGAATCACAACCCCACAAGACCGTCAACGAGCCACAAAGACATGTTCTGCTCATTTAATGTTAGTGGCTATATTTTATGTACCTATCACTTTTACATATGCATTTTGGCCCTTTATTAACACGAACACAAGGATCATTAATCTTTCT
Source organism: Schizothorax lantsangensis (assembly GCA_027422415.1). Lineage (NCBI taxonomy): Eukaryota > Metazoa > Chordata > Actinopteri > Cypriniformes > Cyprinidae > Schizothorax > Schizothorax lantsangensis. The sequence goes on along the minus strand of CM049856.1, from coordinate 20,955,638 downwards.
CTGACTTCTGCACTTCCTCCAATGCTTAACCCTATAATCTACACATTCATGACAGAGGAGTTTATGGTGTCTGTTAAAAGACTTCTTAAACGAAGATTCATATTCCCGTCTAATAAATAAAAACTTAAGTATCAGCACTAGGACTGCGCGTGTCTGTGTTTTCTAGACATCCAGCATTTCTCCCAGAGTGTGGCCATGGTGGAGGGGAAAACCCACTATAATTTTTGAAATACTACTGTTGTTGGTTCACAGAATGTAGTTTAAAGATTTTTTTATTGTTGTTTTCAGGTAAAAATTTAGTTGTTTAAACCTCAAATCTGCAGTTTATGAAGATAGCGCCTATTTGAAAATTTGTGCCGACATTTATGAAACAGTGCCCCTCTGAGAACAGCCATATATCAGCAAGTCCTGACATTTGCTGTTGATTTTGATTACTCTGTATAGTGGTTAAACATGATATATAATTAATTAGGGGTGTATCTAACAGGCAGTCTTTGGTTTCATGAATCTGTTATTTATTACTGGGCGAATGATTTTGGCTGAGTGCTAAGTTTCATAACTTTGTATTTTTATTTAACTTAAATTCTAAATTGTTTGCTTGTCTATTTCCTATTGTGCAAACTTCCTAAGCGTGTACAATGGTTATTATTGTTCATCAAATAGTATTGTTCAATTAATAATATTCATCTACATAATATTGGCTTACCTGGTATTGAGAAATGATCTGTGTAGTAGTGAGTATTTTTCAGTGACTTCAGTGTTACACCTTAGGTGTCAGCAAGTGACTATCCTTGAGCGAGTTAGTAGATCATTCATTCAAATCAAATCAAAATCACTTTTATTGTCACATCATCACAGCACATGTGCCTTGATGAGTGAAATTCAGTGCAGAAACAATTAACATATAGGCAGTACCATTACAGACTTATACAGATGACAATGTGCAATATACACATACATATACTCAGTACACACAGTGTACTGTTAGACATACTTACAGTTATCAATACACATTATACACCGTATGTACACATTCTACATTATGTACACATATATACACACACAGTAATATGCAAAGGTGCAGTAGATTATACATAAGCTGGATACGCAAATGTCATGGATGTGCATTGGATGGTATCCAGTGGTAGGAGTTAGATTGTTGTATTAGTGCAGTGTGTATGTGTAGTCCAATTTGAACAATTCAGCCAATTCATTCAAAAACAAATTAATTCAGGATTGAAAGGTTTTAAACAAGTAAATCATTTACACAAATGTATGTACAGTGCCTTGCGAAAGTATTCATACCCCTTAATTTTTTTTCCACATTTTGTTATGTTGCTGCCTTATGTTATACTGCTTTAAAATACTTTTTTTTCCACATCAATCTACACTCCATACACCATATTGACAATGCAAAAACAGAACTGTGACAGATTCGTAAATTTATTTAATATAAAAAAACTGAAATAAGTACATTGCATAAGTATTCATACCCTTAACTAAATATTTAGCTGAAGCACCTTTACAGTCTCAAGTCATTTTTGTTTGATGCGACAAGCTTTGCTCATCAGCATATGGCAATTTTCTGCCATTCTTCACCTCTCAAGCTTTGTCAGGTTGGATGGGGCAGATGCACATTTTCAGGTTTCTCCAGAAATATTGCATTGGGTTCAAGCTCAGGCTCTGGCTGGGCCACTAAAGGACATTCACAGAGTTGTCTATAATTGACTCTTGCTGTGTGCATAGGGTCATTGTCCTGTTGGAAGGTGAACCTTCTGCCCAGTCTGAGGTTCTGAATGCTCTGGACTAGGTTTTCATTAAGGCTATCTCAATATTTTGGTGCATTAAGCTTTTCTTCTACTCTGATGAAAATAATAATGACTAATAATGAAAATTAGAAATAATAATATATATGTTACTCAGCAAAAAGCAACAAGAAAAACGAAAGAAATGTCACGTGGGCAGTGGCACTGCTTATGGTAATCGCTGCTACAGTTTTCATCAGCAGGCTTTCTTTCTGCAGAGTTATTGTCATCATAAATAGTTTCTACTGTGATCATGGCCCTATGTATCGTTCTGCCTGTAGCAGCAATTTCCCAAGCTCTGTGATATCCGATTTGTACCCGATATTAATTCTTGGCTTTCCAGTATTTTTTATCATCTTTTCATATACATGCATAGCTGTGACACTGTTCAGAATCACAACTCCACAAGACCGTCAAAGATGCCACAAAGATGTTCGCTGTCATGTACTGCTCATTTAATGTTTGTAGTGGCCGTATGCATTTATGTGCCCATCACTTTTACATATGCTCTTTATTCAATTATAAACACAAACACAAGGATCATTAATCTCTCTCTGACCTCTGCACTTCCTCCAATGCTTAACCCAATAATCTACACATTCAAGACAGAGGAGTTCATAATCTCATTGAAAAGGCTTTTTAAACGGAGAATCATATTCCCATCTCCAAAATAACCCCTTTTTTTCCCCAATTTTAAAAACATTGTCAGACACTGTTGTCATTTGTATTGTTTTATCATTGTTGTTGAATAATTTATGCTTCAATGTTCTGCATTTCTAAATATAATTTAATATGATAAGCCAGACAACAGGTATCATGACTTCATAAACCCACAATAAATGCTAAAGGCACTACTGTGATGTATTAAATAATAATAAGAAAAAAAACCATAATTAACATTGTTATTAAAATAATAAAACAAAGAGTGGGAAAGTAATAGCATTCTACCTTTAGTGTGTAATTCTTTTGTTCCTCACTTAAAATGTATCCCTGTTTCTTTCCATCTGACCTCTTCAGGGAAGTAATAAAAGGGGCACTTTGGGCTACCCATCAAAAAAAGGGCCACAACAAGAGAGACGTAAATGCATAGTATAGATGAAAAGGGTGTTTATAAAAAGTTGTTGTAACTGTTAATAGTTTCTGTGATTATGGGCCTATATCGCATTCTGCCTGTAGCGATTATTTTCCGAGCTTTGTGATATCCGTTTTGTACCCTGTGATCATCCTTGGGTTACCAGGGTTTTTTATTGTTTTTTCATATACCAGTGGCGGCGCTAGGGCAGGGCTTGACAGAGCTATAGCCCCATCAGAAACTTGCTTAGCCCCGGCACAGCCCCCCCAAGGATTTCCAAATGATTTTCCTGTTTTTTAACTCTCTGTGTCACTCTCATTAACACTGAAAAATAAACATTAAAAACCTAAAAAAGAAAAAGTGCCTAATATGTGGCCTATAAACAATTGATATTATGGGGGAGGGGTCAAGCAACTCAAGCAAGCAACGCGCAAACTTTGCGCAAGACGGTGAACGTCACTATAGAGAAAGTGAAAGTAAAAAAAACTGATGGCTAACGCTGCATTAACGGTGAATATTCTCTCTGAGACAACGAGAGACTAATCTACTTTAACATATGCTGATAACGGTATATAACTGTCTTAAATTATTCCCTTAATAATTCTCTTGTGGCTCGTATAGTGAAAAACATAAGAAGAAACTTATTTCGCGTTAAACAGGTTGTTTTTGTGCTCTCAGTGCATGAAATGAAGCTGCTCTGAATTTTCATTGATGACTGCAGTGTTAATAATAATAATTATAGGCCTATAATTCATTGTAGGCTATAAATTAATAGACCTGTTTTTTTGTTTACCTTTATAAAAACCTTTTCAATGAGGAGTAGGCCTAAGCTAGCCTATTTTATTATCCTCACAGCGCATCATGCGGTGATGCGCTATGAAATTATTGCGGGGCAATAATTTAATGTAATTTAATAATAAAGGTAATCTAATAATAATAATAATAGGCCGTAATAATAAGAAGAATGTAACAGGCCTACATTAATTGGAAATGCTAAATCCTCTTAATATCGCCAATTTTTGATGCTTTTGACAATATCTCTGGCTATCATCTACACATGATACGATGCAAATCAGTGCCCGTGTGGAAATAGTTTCATGAATTGTCGCACTAGGCCTGTCTATTGTAAATGGTTAGAATTTACCATGTTTTCCTAATAGTTGGCATTGAGAGTGACCGACACTTGATGGTCAGGCAAACATTACTAAATATGTGTAAAAAAAATAAAAATAAATAAAGATAACTTAAATAAATAAATAAAATAAAACAATGAAAAAAGATAAAATCCCAACTTTCTCTCTTTTCTATATTCATTCATAAATTATATTACTTTGTAAGTGTCATATTTGGCAGTTGGCATTAGAAGTTATATGACTAATAACAGTGGCATATGAGAAGTTTAATACCACAGGAAAAAAGTTAAATATGCCTTTTTCGAAGCTGCTGTATATAAAAAACTGATAGCTAAAGTTAGGAGTTCATTACTTTCTCTTAATTTAATAAGTTTTTTAGCACCCCCTCTGAACTGTTAAGCCCCCCCTTAGCACCCCCAACAAAAAAATCCTGGAGCCGCCACTGTAGGTGTAACATTGTTCAGAATCACAACCCCACAAGACCGTCAACGAGCCACAAAGACATGTACTGCTCATTTAATATTAGTGGCTATATTTTATGCACCCATCACTTTTACATATGCATTTTGGCCCTTTATTAACACTAACACAAGGATCATTAATCTTTCCCTCACTTCTTCTCTTCCTCCAATGCTTAACCCAATAATCTAGGCCTACACATTCATGACAGAGGAGTTTATGGTGTCTGTGAAAAGGCTTTTTAAACAAAGATTCATATTCCCATCTTCAAAGTAAACCTCTTTCCTCCCTCTTTATTAATGGTAATTAGTTGTTGTTGTGGATTTCTTCATGATGTTTACAGTAATTAACATTTCAAAATTCTCAATTTTATTATGCATTTCAACAATCCTATATCACAGTTTCTATACAAAAAAACAACAACAACAAAAAAAACGCAACAGGTACCATGCTGTCAGCTTTATCTGCACACATACTTCCATTCATCCAGTTCCTCTGGATCTGTACTCCAATTATACTGATCACCATCTCATATTTCTGCATTGCTGTGCTTTTGTGTATAAAAGTCCATATAAAATCATAAAAACTGCACCCCCCACCTCATTTTTTTCTTTCTTAATTTTTTTCTTGTTAAATTTTTTGTTCATATGGGACTTTTATTTTGAAGTCATGTTAAGCTTATACTTTTTAAAGGTGAATGGCTGCTTTTCAGAAACCTGAAATACTACAAAATCACTTGACGTATTTACATTAACAATGTATATGACAATTAACATCTTTTAAATTAATTCGCATATATAATGTATTTTATGCCAGGTGACTAGAGTTTGCACCCCAACTCAAGAACTTTTCCCAATTCTGTTTCCCTCTCTACTCTCCCTTTAGTTCCCCTTTTATCCTTAACTGTCCTATAAGGCAAAAGTTGCAAATATATAATTTAATAATGAAAATTAGAAATAATAATATATATGTTACTCAGCAAAAAGCAACAAGAAAAACGAAAGAAATGTCCTCAAGACATAAACTGAACAAGTTTCACGGGCATTTGATGAACAGGAATGGAATAATGATATTGTTGTCCTCACACCATTTCACATTGAAGAGAGGCGCAAGCAAACACGTCTGCCATGGAGGACACCATGTTGAGCCAGCTTAACATGTTGAGGAACCCTATAGGCATCATTCTTTTGGTCAGAGTCAGTAGAAAGATATCTTTAATCTCACCAATGTCCTAAGCATTGATTATAGTCTGTAAACGGCACCTGTGTTCTTATAGGTGCATGTGCAATAATTGTTTATGGTTCATTTAACAAGCATGGAAAACATTTAAACAATTTCTGTAGAGACATGTAAAGCTTTAGATATGCAACCAACCCTAACTTATTGCTTCTTTTAGCATATTTTGTGGTTTAAGGGCTTCCTTCACTACTGCAGTTTTGTGCATCCCTGTATATTAGTCAGTATATTAGATTCTGACGTACCTGATCATGCCAGATCTGTGCTATGATTGGTCAACTGACAAGCCTGGAGAGGCCTGCCATTCGTATCTGAAGGATATATAGTTCAGTATGTATCAGGTCTGGGGAAGTCTTTTTTTCAATGCCATTTCTGTACTTGAGCAAGACTTCAATGGTCACAGCTTTCTTTCTGTGAGTACACCTTAGCTACTGTATCTGCAGCATGTACTATACAAAATCTTGCATGTTGTATACAACATTTTAGTTTAAAAGTGCAATGGAAGTTTTTACGATGCATGTTAAAATGTAATTGTGCTTTTAGAGCTTGAAATGCCTAATATGTCCTTATGTTTGGTTTTGTTCTGGAGAGATTAAATTTAGAGTCTTAAGTATAAAGGAATGTGTGTGTGTGTGTGTGTATATATATATATATATATATACATATGCACATACATTTTACTGCATATTTGTTGTAGAGGAAAATATAATGTCATTTTTTCTTACCATGTTGAATAACATACTGCTTGTTTTTTTTTGTTGTTTTTTTAAACCGTACAGGATGAATTGAGGATCAGTGAGTGAACTCGCCATGAATCTTGATTTCACTGAAAACAGGAATATTTCCATCCCGTCTTATTTCTATATCAGTGGTTTTTCTGGCATACCTCACATGAGGTACTATTATATATTCTTGTTTTTTGTCTACATTATTTCTTTGGTTGGAAACTCCTGCCTCATGCTTGTTATAATTATAGACCGAAATCTTCACACTCCTAAATATATTGCTGTCTTTAATTTATCACTGACAGACATTTTTGAGAGTACTGCTGTGATCCCTCAGCTACTGGATACATTTTTGTTTGGGAATCAGTTGATCCCGTATGGATTGTGCTTGTGTAATATGTTCTCTGTCTTTGTATCTATTTCAACACAGTCCTTAACTCTTGCTGTTCTGTCTTTTGACAGATTAGTAGCAATTTGTTTACCACTGAGGTATCATATGATTGTGACCCACAGATCAATGCTTGTTATAATTGGAGTCACGTGGGCAGTGGCACTGCTTATGGTAATCGCTGCTACAGTTTTCATCAGCAGGCTTTCTTTCTGCAGAGTTATTGTCATCATAAATAGTTTCTACTGTGATCATGGCCCTATGTATCGTTCTGCCTGTAGCAGCAATTTCCCAAGCTCTGTGATATCCAGTTTGTACCCGATATTAATTCTTGGCTTTCCAGTATTTTTTATCATCTTTTCATATACATGCATAGCTGTGACACTGTTCAGAATCACAACTCCACAAGACCGTCAAAGAGCCACAAAGACATGTACTGCTCATTTAATAGTAGTGGCCGTATTTTATGTGCCCATCACTTTTACATATGCTCTTTCTTCCATTATAAACACAAACACAAGGATCATTAATCTCTCTCTGACCTCTGCACTTCCTCCAATGCTTAACCCAATAATCTACACATTCAAGACAGAGGAGTTCATAATCTCATTGAAAAGGCTTTTTAAACGGAGAATCATATTCCCATCTCCAAAATAACCCCTTTTTTCCCCAATTTTAAAAACATTGTCAGACACTGTTGTCATTTGTATTGTTTTATCGTTGTTGTTGAATAATTTATGCTTCAATGTTCTGCATTTCTAAATATAATTTAATATGACAAGCCATACAACAGGTATCATGACTTCATGAACCCACAACAAATGCTAAAGCCACTACTGTGATGTATTAAATAATAATAACATAATTAACATTGTTATTAAAATAATAAAACAAAGAGTGGGAAAGTAATAGCATTCTACCTTTAGTGTGTAATTCTTTTGTTCCTCACTTAAAATGTATCCCTGTTTCTTTCCATCTGACCTCTTCAGGGAAGTAATAAAAGGGGCACTTTGGGCTACCCATCAAAAAAAGGGCCACAACAAGAGAGACGTAAATGCATAGTATAGATGAAAAGGAATCGATAAGTAAATAATTAATGGCCTACACTGATTTGTGAAATAAATTTGTGAATAAAAAGCATTAAAAACACAGACTGCCTAAAAGTAATAGTTGTACACAAAATAATGATTCTCTAAATACATATATTACATTGAATATTCAAGAAAACCTTTTGTTGTCAGGTGCGTGCCAAGTTTTTAACAATATGCAAAATGTTATCCACTTTATTTTGCAACTCAGAAGTAAACTGTTTCAAAGTCTTCAGTTCATTAGCTGTTGAACCAGCAGTAAACGGTAAAACAAATTGCTCTACAAACCAGAGTGTTTATGATTATGTTAATACATTTAAATGATAACAAATAACACTTTGCAATATCAAGTAGCATAAGGTAATGTTTTTGTACAGCTAAAATAACTGTAAGCACATAACATCGGAAGCCTTGCACATTCAGGTTACAAATGACCACACACTCTTACGCTAAAAATAAGGTGAATAGGCCTTAATGAAGTTTCAGTGATGACTGGAATACTGACAGTTCATGCACACTCAAACGTTTGTTTAGTTGTGCTTTTGGGAAACACATAGCAATGTAATGTAGGCCTAATAAATGTTTATAACTTCTCTTGTAGAGCTTGTACAACAGCTACATTGTTACGGGAAAATGAGGCCCAGGCAAGTCCTTTAGCTATTTTATTTTTTGTGTTTATAAATGGGTGTTCTTTCATCCTCAATATTGGTGCATTGGTCAACATTTACAACAGCAATTCGATGATGAAGTGAATGATTATTACCTATGGATTCATGCCTTTATACTAGCAGTGTTTCCAAAACTCTATCCAAATCTGCTATTTAAAAAACAGCTATAAAGGATAATATTTCTGTTTCTTTTGAGAATTTTTAGAAGATTTAGCCTTAGTCATTATGGACCAACAAATGTAGGCTTCAGTTTCTCCTCTCTATGGATTAGTACCAGTGCCAGTTCTGTGCCATGATTGGTCAGCTGACAAGTCCAGTGAGACCTGGAGTTGTAGTAATCGATCAACTGAGGGATATATAGTTCAATATATAACCGGTCAGGAAAAGTCTTTTTTACAGTGCTGTCTGTTGTATACACCAGACCCACTCTTCCCCTTTCTGTGAGTACAAGTATTTTAAGATGCATGATAAACTTAATGATTACTTAAATTGCTTCATATGTTTATGTCAACATATCTATCTTGTCTTGTGAAATTGGTTGTCATTTCAAGTGATTTCCTACCACAATAAGTAAACACACTTATTTCTGCCCAGACAGGATGAATAGAGGATCAGTGAATGAAATAACCATGAATCTTGATTTCACTGAAAACAGGAATATTCTATTCCATCTTACTTCTACATCACTGGTTTGTCTGGTATACCTCACATGAGATACTATTACATTTTTCTGTTTTTTGTCTATTTTATATCTTTGCTTAGAAACTCAATAACTTATGGATTGTGCATGTCCAATATGTTCTCCAATATGTTATTTTTTACAGTGCAATCACTAACTCTTGCTGTTCTCTCTTATGACAGATTAGTAGCTATTTCATTACCATTAAAGGAACACTTTTTGGAAATAGGCTAATTTTACAACTCCCCTAGAGTTAAACAGTTGAGTTTTACAGTTGTTGTTTTTTTATCAACATTTTTTATTTTTCATACATAACATAACATCCAAAATATAACAAAACAAAACAACAGACATATACTCAATATCTCAAAAGTCCAGTCGAAAAGGGAGGGAGAGAGGGAAGGACAAGAAAAACACAAAACAAGTCACTCCTTTATACAATCACGTATATTAAGGAGAAAACACTGCCAAGCATCAATGATCGAAGGCTTGGCCCCATTGATTCGTGCTGTTGTACATCACGAATAGGTCACTATTTGCAGGAGGCTATGGATCCAATATGTTTTTCCACACATGTGCGGTGTAAACCAGTTCTGTATTATTGTCTTCTTCGCAGCTGTAAAACCAGCAAACAACATTCTCTTTTGCATTGAACTTATACAGAGACCAGAATCATCATTAAGAAGACACAAACTTGGGTTAACAAGCCAATCAATTTGTAGTAAGGATGATAAAACCAGGTTTACATGTGTCCATAGACTAATGACGATAGGACATTCCCAAAACATATGAAGAAAAGTACCTGATGATGCAGTATTACATATATGGCAGTTAAAATTTGGTTGTAGTTACATTTTGAATCTTTTGTAAGGAGTTATGTATGCTCCATGAATGACTTTGAAGTGAATAAGACGATGAGCCAAATTTTTAGATGTTAAGATGAGATTAGACCACACTCTCTCCCAGTCGACAGATAAATTAAGGTCAGATAATTCCCTATTCCAAATAGTTTTAATAGAAAGAGGTTTTGTAATGCAATCAATAATTGTATTATATATTAAGGAAACAGATGGCCAACCAGCAGATGGTGCAATCCAGTCCCGCATAGGATGAGAGGAAATGGAAGATGCCCAAGGAACGGCATACGCTTTGAGAGCAGAACGCAATTGAAGAAAGACAAAATATGCGGATGCTGGTAGACAAAATTTGGTTCTTAATGTCTGAAATGAACAGAGGCCCTGGTTATCATATATATCACCGCACGTGTTTACACCTAAAGAAGACCAAGAGGGTTGGACAAATGGACGATTTCCGCATACAAAATTAAAATTGTGCCATAAATGTGTACTGTTACAAAATTTGAAGGGTCCTCCTATCCGACGTTCAACCATTTTCCAGATTTTAATAGAGTTAGCCACAACCGGACCACATTTATAATTATCCCCTTTTTTTCCTGTGCCAGTAAATAAAATATCTTGGAGTCTATTTGGTTTAACCTTGTCAGCTTCAATCACTCTCCATGAAACTGTAGATTGAGGATCAACCCAATTATGAAGAGCCTTAAGCTGGAACGACCAATAATACAATTCAAAATTTGGTACAGCCAGTCCTCCTGCGCGATTAGTATGTTGTAATGTGGTAAGTTTAATTTTGGGGCATTTATCATTCCAGATAAACTTAGAAATTATGGAGTTGATCTCCTTAAAGTAACCTGGAGGGGGAGAAAGTGGTAGCATAGAGAAAAAAAATTTAATCGAGGTAACAAATTCATCTTAACAGTGGAGATTATTCCTTGGAGAGAGACTTTAAGATTCTTCCATCTTTGAATGTCATTGTTGACCTTAACTAAAATATTATTAAAATTGTCTCTGGCAATCTTATGAATGTTTTTATATATGGTAATGCCCAAATAGATGAAAGATTCCTTAATAGGGATAAATGAGGGAATAGAAGAATTAACTTTAACATTGTTAATTGGCATTAAAGCAGATTTGCTCCAATTTATTTTATATTCTGATAAGCTACAAAAATTATCAAATTCCTTAATTATTCTAGAAACTGAAACATCAAAGTGGTCTAAATATAGAATAATATCATCAGCGTATAATGAAATACTATGATTGTGATAATGAATCTTAATTGATACTTCAGATTTCCTGATGGCTTGTGCTAAGGGTTCAAGAGATAGACAAAACAATAAGGGGGAAAGCGGACATCCCTGCCTCGTTCCCCACTGTAAAGGGAATGGGGGGGAAATAATATTACCAGTTATGACTGATGCTGCAGGTGAGTGGTATAAAGTCTTAATCATAGAAATGAAGTGTTCACCAAAGCCGAAACATTGCAGAACTGCCCACATATAATTCCACTCTAGCCTGTCAAAGGCTTTTTCTGCATCAAGTGAAAAAACCGCACAAGGGCTTGGATGAGAATCTGCAAAGTCAAGAATATGAAGGAGTCGACGCATATTGTCAGACGCATTGCGCCCCTTGATGAAACCGGTTTGGTCCTCCTTGATCAAACTATGAATTACCTTCTCCATACGAGAAGCAAAAACTTTAGCATAGATTTTTAGATCACATGGGATAAGCGAAATCGATCTGTAGCTGGAACAATCTAATGGATCTTTCCCTTTTTTAAGAAGTAATGATATCAATGATGTTTTTTGATCTCTATGAAATACCCCATGTTCAATTGCTAAATTAAATGAATTAAGCATAAGTGTCCCTACCAAATCCCAAATTTCTAAATATAATTCAGGGTGGAGACCATCTAGACCTGGCGATTTGCCCTTTTGAAGAATTTTTAGAGAGACGTGGAGTTCCTCCATACTTAATGGGGCCATCTGTGAGATCCGAGGCAGTTCCAATTTATATAAATACTGCTTACAAATTGGTTCATCAAAATCTGTTTTGGCTTTATACAGATTTGTGTAAAAACCTTTAAATATTTCATCAATTGTCACAGGGTTCGTGGTGACCTGATCATCCGATGATTTTATTGCGCTAATATATGCCTTAGACTCGCATTCTTTCAACCTAAGGGCCAATAAATGACTAGGTCTCTCTGATTCGAAATAATATTTTTGCCTAGTCCTATGTAAAATAAATTCCGCCTTTGAGTGTGAAAGTAAATCATATTCTTCTTTTAAATAGGACAGCTGTGTAGCCTGTTGCTCAGTAAAACGTTGTTTTTGTAGGTTTTGTAATGATTGGATTTTATTTTCTAATTGTGTAAACTGGTGAGTTTTCACTTTGGCAAGAGTAGAAGAGAAAGATATACAGAAACCTCTGTATATCTGTATATCCCCTGCACACTTAGTCGTTTCCCACATTATTTGAGGATCCACCTCAGAGGGCATATTAATTTCAAGAAATTCCTTAATATATTCTTTTAGAGAAGTAATGAAAGTCTGATTACTTAATAATGATATGTTAAAGCGCCATCTAGGGGACTTGGCTTTAACATCGGAAAGAGGAGCACTGCACAACACAGCAGAATGATCAGATAATAAAATTTGTAATACAGAGATGGAGGAATTAGACGAAATTAAAGATGGGCTGAGAAATATGTAGTCTATCCTAGAGAAAGTCTTATGTCTATTAGAAAAAAAAGTGAAGTCCTTAGATTTAGTATTCTGAATTCTCCAAAGATCGATTAAGTTGAGCTCAGTGATAAATTTATTCAGTAATTTAGAGGATGGATTGGCTGTTGTATCAGATTGAGATTTATCTAAAGCAGAATTTACGACAGCATTAAAATCACCACCCACCACGAGAGGGCAATCAATCTGCTCAAGTAGAGTTTTGGAAATCTGTGTAAGGAATGCACTGTCTGTCTCATTCGGACCATAAATAGAGACCAATGCTAACCTATTATTATATATTTTGCATCGGATAAAAACAAATCTACCATTCTCATCACTACCAAGGTGTTCAATTGTTAAATTTAACTTCCAGTTAACAAGGATAAGCACCCCCTTAGTTTTATTGAGAGTGCAGGAAAAGGCTGCTAATTTATAATACTTATTCTGGAAACGTGCCACGTCAGATTGTTTTAAATGCATCTCTTGTATTAGGGCACAGGAAATAGATTTACGGTGTAAATATTCTAACACACGGGTTCGTTTAACAGCAGAATTCAAACCATTCACATTCAGTGATAAAATATTTAGAGTATGCATTGAATATTCATAATCCCAAGATTGTATTCAATAAATGAAAAAAGCAGAAGCACTTCCATTCTGTAAGTAACATGTAAACGCTGATGTGCATTTTAGATACCAAACCTCTAGATGAAAAATCCTTTTAGAAATAGGGTAAAATAAATAAATGTATAAATGTCTGTTGTAAAAAATAAAAACAACAGAGAAACATGAACAACCAACAACCATAAACAAGAAACAACTCAGACCGCACATTACCGATAACGTAGGTCTGATTGAGCAACAAAAAATAGTGATGGTACGTGACCGATCCACTTCAACGCAAGACATGTCCCCCGAAAGGCTCACACAGCCAAAATATTATTGTAATTAAACCTACTCTCCATTAGTCCCCTCCCAAAAAAGAAAAAAGGGTGTTAGTCTTACCAGCAAAGAGATCGTTGTACCGGATAGATAGGGACAATATCCCAGGGGGAGAGAGGAAATAAAAATAAAAATAAAAAGAGATTTAGCAAGTATCCATCTCCACCCTGCCACCATCGTCTCCCGGGCAGTTGGTCGCCTCCATCCCGGCCTTCAAGCCCCTCCCACCGGGTCGAAGAGATGATGGCCGCCGTATTCCCATTGCCCTGTAGAGCCTCAGCATATGTCTTCCTCTGCGAGAGGGAGCTGATAAAATCCTCCGCTTTCTGAGGAGAGTCGAAACTTCTCTGCTCACCCTTGTGCCGTAGTTTAATTGCCGCCGGATAGGTGAGGAAGGGCTGGAGACCAAGCACTGTCATCTTCTTCAAAACCGAATTAAAGGCCTTTCTCCTGATGGTTGTGGCTGGACTAAAGTCGGGAAAAAATAATAGTGTGACATTGTCCTGCGTGCATTTCACCGGATAAGCCTGCCGAGCACCTCTCAGGATCTCCGATCTGTCATGCCATCTTAGTACACGGAAGATGAGAGTGCGCGGCCGATTGGAGTTTTTCCTTCCGTCATATACGCGATGTGCCCTGTCAATCTCGATGTTACGGTCCCTCAAGGAAGGGATCCACTTGGAAAGATTAACTCTGAGGAAACCAGCCGCGTTGGAGCCCTCTGCCCCCTCTGGCAATCCCACCAGCCGTACGTTATTCCTCCTGCTCCTATCCTCCATATCCGTCATCTAGGTGAGTCGCTCCAGCTGATTTCCTAAGTCCGTGACTGTCCTCCTATCCTCACGTGCAGCTGCTTGAACGGAATCAACCCTGTCACGTGTCTGCTTCGCCGCGGTAGCTATCGCCTCAATCTCAGCTCTTTAACAAAATTGTTAGTCGCTTGTATGTCCTCACGCAGTTCACATAATGCTGGAATCAGCACAGAGTCCACCGCATCTCTTACTGCCAAAGTCACAACCGAATCCAAAGTGCTTTGCTGCTCTTTAAATGCTAGCTTGATACTGTTAGCATCGTCGAGATCCTCTCTGGAGATGGTGGAATCTTTGAATTTTTTCTTCTTTGGCGATTGCTCAATCTCTCCTTTCCGATTGCCCCCGACTGCTGAAACACTCATGATGGGTCCAATGCAGATTGGTTCGAAATTTACTGACAGGATAATATAATATTGACAAAGTGAACAGAGCGAAAGACTATGTGTGCATCGCTGTCGAAGGGTCACGTGATCCTCCAGTTTTACCGTTTTTGAATCCATTCAGCCGATCTCCGGGTCTGGCGGTAGCACTTTTAGCTTAGCTTAGCATAGATCATTGAATCGGATTAGACCATTAGCATTTGGTCATCAAGAATGACCAAAGAGTTTAGATAATTTTCCTATTTAAAGCTTGACTCTTCTGTAGTTACATCGTGTACTAAGACCGACGGAAAATGAAAAGCTGCGATTTTCTAGTATGATATAGCTGGGGACTACTTTCAGGCGCTGCGTCATATCATTGTGCCTGCTGCACCCATGGTACGGCAGCAAATTTCCTTGATTATTACGCCAGAATGAGAGTATAGTTCCAAGCTATATCGGACTAGAAAATTGCAGCTTTTCATTTTCTGTCAGTCTTAGTACACAATGTAACTACAAAAGAGTCAAGCTTTAAATAGGAAAAATATCGAAACTCTTTGGTCATTTTTTTTATCAACATTTTTTTATTTTTTTTCACACATAATACAACACAGCATCCAAAATATAACAAAACAAAACAACAGACACATACTCAACATCTCAAAGTTCAATCAAAAGGGAGGGAGAGAGGGAATGACAACAAAAACACAAAAGAAAACTCTTTGGTCATTTTTGAGCGCGATGCTAATGGTCTAATCAGATTCAATGATCTATGCTAAGCTAAGCTAAAAGTGCTACCGCCAGACCCAGAGATCGGCCGAATGGATTCAAAACGGTAAAACTCAACTGTTTAACTCTAGGGGAGTTGTAAAATGAGCCCATTTCCAAAAAAAGTGGAGTGTTCTTTAAGGTATCATATGATTGTGACCCACAGATCAATGCTTGTTATGATTGGTGCTTCTTGGACACTAGCACTGTTGCTAACAATGATCGGAGCAATTTTTATGAGCAGACTTTCTTTCTGCAAATTTATTGTCACTGTTAACAGTGTCTATTGTGATCATGGGCCTATATATCGTTCAGCTTGTAACAATAATTTCCCAAGCTCTGTGATAGCCAGTTTGTTCCCAGCAATCATCCTTGGGTTTCCAGTAGCTTTTATTATCTTTTCATATACATGCATAGCTGTGACATTGTTCAGAATCACAACCCCACAAGACCGTCAACGAGCCACAAAGACATGTTCTGTTCATTTAATATTAGTGGCTATATTTTATGTGCCCATCACTTTTACATATGCTCTTTTGTCATTTATAAATGCTAACACAAGGATTTTTAATCTCTCTTTGACCACTGTGCTTCCTCCAATGCTTAACCCTATAATCTACACATTCATGACGGAGGAGTTCATGGTGTGTGTGAAAAGACTTATTAAAAGACGAATCACATTTCTGTCTTGGAAATAAATCTCTTTTCTCCAACTTAAATAACATTATTTTTCAGAGTTATTTTTCCAGTGTAATTGTAACAGTCTGTGTAGTGTGAGAGTCAATATGATGGAAGGGCGACCTCTGGTGACAATCGGACAGAAAGCCACGGACCAGATTCGTGACATAGCCCCCCCACCAAGGAGCGGCTTCCAGATGCTCGTATTTCAATATAATCCAGGAGGGCGGTGGAGTGGAGGTGGAACAGGGGTATGGACGGAGGGCCAGGTCCACGTGGAAGTGGAGAGACCGGGGACTGAGGCAGAGCCGGCAGAGCAGGGCATCCAGATGGAACCGGCGAAGCAGGAAGCCAGGGCGGATTAGAGAACCAGGGTGACGACGGCAGAGCCGGAAGCGAGGATGGAGCAGAGAACCAGGGCGGAGCTGGCGAAGCAGGAAGCCAGGGCGGAGCAGAGAACCAGGGTGGAGCTGGCGAAGCAGGGAACCAGGGCGGAGCCGGCGAAGCAGGTAGCCAGTCTGGAGCAGACGGAGCAGAAGACCAACCAGAGCAGGGCAGAAGGCCACCAGTCTGGAGCAGACGGAACAGAAGACCACCACGGTGAAGCAGACGGAACAGGCGGAGCAGAAGACCACCAGTGCAGGATAGAGGACCTGCACTGAAACAGAACAGAACCAAATGAAGCAGATATAATTAAAGGGGTCATATGATGCGATTTCTTGTTTTCCTTTTCTTTAGTGTATTATGTACATCACCATGTGGAAATATTTGTGTAATGCCGCCCAAATGTGCACACAAAGAAAGAAGGCGTGGTTTCAGTAATCGCAGTAGTGTTGATGCAGCCATGTCAGGGAGATGCTGTGTGTTTCTATGCGAAAGCATTTTATTTGGCCTTCTGAAAGTAGATGCTATTAGGAATCATTGGTTAAGATTTGTTTACAACAGAACAGCACAACCCAAATGTTTGAATTTGTGCAACGCATTTTATGGATGACAATTTCATGAACCTAGGAGAGTACAAGGCTGGCTGTGCACAAAGGCTATTTCTAAATAAAAAAAGGGTAAATTCCGACTTTGCTATGACAATCTGGCGCTTCTGAATCAGCGACTGTAAGTATGTTTTGTTATCAGTTTAAGTATTTGCTATTGACTGTTCAAATGTGGAGTTTTGCGCAGTGTAGAGCAATGCGTTGTGTGTGTGTGTGAGAGAGAGACAGGGTCACATCACAGTGGAGTCAGCTGTCTTAAAAAAAATCAAAGCTTCAATTTTCTATTCTATAATTGCAGAGTCCAGAGATTTTGCTATGTTTTCATATGCATGCCCCTGCTTCTTCATGTCTATAGGGAGAAGGGTAGATCCATGAACTAAAGTCCCAAGCCCATGATTTAATATAAATATGTCTGATGATTGGTAGCATAATGTCATTCTGGCAGCTTTGGAGAAGGTAAAGTATAAACTATGTGTTTTCTCTGTTTCTCTCTAATGATTTTACTGCAATTACTGTAAAAAATATTATTAGTTTAATTTTAATGTAAAATAACATCTAATACTTTTTATTTATTAATCTTTTTGATTGGAATTGAAATCAGTGTAGGAATATTCTGTTATTTTGTGTGTTTGTATAACAGTTTATCACAGGTGAAACAAAAGCCAGACAACAGGTATCATGAGCTCCATGCAGGCAGACTCCTCTACAAATGTGACCTTTGTTCGTCCTGCTACATTTTTTATCAGTGACTTTTCTAATATCCCACATGCAAAATATTACTATGTGTTCTTGTCTTTAGTGTATGTTGTGACTGTTTTAGGGAATTCATTTATCATGTGTATCATTTATTTGGCCCGCAGGCTTCACACAGCCAAATACATTGCTGTTTTTCATCTGGCACTCTCTGATCTGTGTGGAAGCTCAGCTTTGATTCCAAAAATCATAGATATGTTTTTATTTGATCACCAAGATATTTCTTATGAAGCGTGTTTAACAAATATGTTTTTTGTATATCATTTCATGAATCTTCAGTCTTTGACACTACTCGCTTTGGCCTATGACAGACTGGTTGCTATTTGTTTTCCTCTACAGTATCATGCCATTGTAACCAAACCAGCCATGTTTCTGATCATAGGGGTGATGTGGATTGTGTCTGTGACATTTTTTTCCATACTTGTAGGTTTCGTGAATAGAATGTCTTTTTGTAGGTCTAATGTACTTAATAGTTATTTTTGTGATTATGCCCCAATCTGTAGACTAGCTTGTAATGATATTTCCATAAATATTTTGATGGGTAAAATATCCTATGGTCTGCTGATCTGCACACCACTAATACTGATAATCATCACCTATTTCTGCATTTCTCTGGCTCTGCTTAAGATTGCTCATGGTGCTGACCGGATCAAGGCCATAAAAACCTGCACTTCACATCTCATATTGGTGGCAATTTTTTATCTCCCAGTTTTATGCAATGTCCTTGCATCTGTAACAACACCTTTGCATCCAAATGCCCAGATAATTAACAATTCCCTGACACAGACAATACCACCTATGCTGAATCCCATCATATACACTCTAAAGACAGAGGAGGTCATGCAATCCATAAAAGAACTGTACAAACGCAGCAGGGTGAATACAACGAGAGAAATAAAAATGAAAAGCAGTAGGATAAAGTGAAAATAATTATAGGTATAATCTCATGTCTTCTGATCAGTGTGTTATTGGTGTTGACTTTCATTACCTGCTTGAAAGAAACTCTTTTGACTACAGATATTTGATTAGTTGTTTCTTCAGCTGTGATCATTCAACAAATATCGTATTTAACAGATTAATTTTGTACAGTATGTAGATGTTGTAGCAGCAATGGTATTATAAATAGACAAAAAACTGTATGTTGAAAAATGAAATATAGTACAATTTATTTGTTATTGCTTGTTTTATTCAAAACAGTGTACATAGAAACAATTTAAGTCCAGAGCAAAAAAAACAAAAAAAAAACCTTTTAAAATAGTCACATTTTCTTTCAGTGCTTTAAGTTTAACAAGTCAATTGAAAGAACATTTACGTTTGCTGCCAATATAACAAATGTTTTAAAAATGCTTCTGCATCATTACTGTTATCCTTATCAACAGACATCTTGAATGAATCATTAGCTGGCATTTGTTTGAGTTTGGCTGATTGTGACCCTCAGACAGTTTGTGAATTTAAAAGCGACTTCCAGGCTATCAGTTTTTTTCTTGAGACCCCAGATCATGTAATGCAGGCATATGCTTTTGTGAACTAATGCCATACAACAACGTTCTGCATCTATAAACCCACACAGTGAACAACACAAGACGGCAAGACAATATTTTAGTACTGCAACAACTAATCCATAAAACATTCAGATACACTCATATGATTTTATATGGGTTAGCCTGCTTGACCATAACTTACATTTGACTGAGATATCATTATTTTTGAATACTATACATTCACAGAAATAAGTATAATTAGCATAAAGGCCCTTCCTGAAAGTGAGGGAATCTCCACTCAGCTTCACAACCTTCACAAAGCAAGCATGTGCACATCCACCTTAGTTTGCATGTGACAAGGAAAAGAGTGCTATAATGTTGACTGAAATATAGTTTTTATGAAATTGTTGTTGAATGTTTCAATTAGTTTTGAGTCACATTCAATTAAAACATTTAACACTATTTTATGACATTTTAGTGAAAAGTGGGAACAGCAATGAGACTTTTTTTTTTACTTAAAAAAATAAAACACTTAAAAAAACCTAGCGTTTCACATGCTTGCATTGATTTACTCCATCCCCTTCTTGCTCTATAGGGAGCTATAAAAGCGTTGCTCCATCAAGATTAAGAGAATTACCTAATATACAATTGTATGACGGTTGGTAGAATAATTGCACTGTGGCATCTTTGGAGAAGGTAGAGTTTAAGCCATATGTTTCTTTTCTTTCTCTTATCCTTTTACTGCAATTACTTATTTTATTACTTTACATCATTGTAATTTGCATTCATAAATGCACTGTGAGTGGAAATGAGATGAGATCATTTTTTTATATTCTCTGTAATTAAGTGTATTTCTACAATAGTTCTTCGTCACAGGTTTATTTAATATCCCACATGCAAAATATTACTATGTGTTCTTGTCTATGTTTCTGATCATAGGGGTGATGTGGGTTGTGTCTGGGACATTTTTATCTGTGCTTGTAAGTTTGCTTAATAGACTCTCTTTGTGTAGATCTAATGTGATTGATAGTTATTTTTGTGATCACAGCCTTATTTATAGACTTGCAATGATAATTCTATAAATATTTTAATGGTAAAAATGAGCTTTGGTCTCCTCATGTGCACACCACTCATACTGATCTTCATTTCATATTTCTGCATTGCTCTGGCTCTGCTGAAGATTTCTCATGGGCATGACCGTATCAAGGCCATAAAAACCTGTACCTCTCATCTCATGTTGGTGGCAATTGGTTATTTCCCTGTTATAAGAAATAATATTGCATCTATAACAACACCTTTCCATCCAAACACCCGGTTAATTAACAATTCTGGCACAGACAATACCACCTATGCTGAATCCCATCATATACACTCTAAAGACCCAGGCTCATTGGAAATACGTGTCTCTACATACATTTCTGCAACACCGTAATTATGTACCTTGCAGCATGTTTCGCGGCAGTTTCAAAGTGAAATGTCCAGAGAGTGGCGCTAAAACACACGTTTAATAAGTGACCGTGACACGTTTTTATTACGTTGGTACAGGCACATATGCAGTGTTTTCATTATGCTGCTTGAGGTACGTTTTGCGGCCATTCATAATTCAAATATCCAGTGAGTGTCGCTAAAGATTAAGCTCTATGAAGTTGGAAGTATACCCTACACCAAACCCAAACCTAAACCTACCCGAAAGTGTTAACAAATGCAAAAGTAATATAAAAACGTATTCGCTGATGCAGCCATGCTATTTTAACTTCCTTATGCAGATTTGAGCTGTTTTGTTGAACTGTAGTTTGACGGGATTCATACCGGAGCTTTTCTTCACCTAAGTGCAACGCTGTATCACGTGAGCTACCGAGTAAACTTACTGAGTTAGTAAACTCATACATATGAAGCTGTATATGTGACGACAACGTTCAAAAGTATCAGTTTTCAAATCGTGCAGGATGTTAAAATTGTTTTGAAGCCATAACATACCATTTTGCAAGTAACTGTGAGAAAATAATCAAAACTGTTCCTGTAATTCACACTTCGTGTGAAAAGGAATAAAAGTTGTCAGAGTTTTACTGCCCCTAGTGTTCATTTCAACTGTAAACTGCAGTGAATCGTACATATAGGTACATTTTTTCAGTTTTGAGAAATGTATGTAGAGGCATGTATTTCCAATGAGTCTAGGTTGCTAAAGACAGAGGAGGTCATGCAATCCATAAAAGAACTGTACAAATGCAGCAAAGTGAGCACTACTAATGAAAGAATGAAATGGAGTATGAGAAATTCAAAACAAAATTCACAGGTTTAATCATGGTTTTTATGAGCCGTGATCATTTATTCAAGTATCTATGTTATATTGAACCGATTGACTCATTTGTATGTTTGATGTAACATATTGAGATGTAAAGAGGCCAAATATGTTTAAAACTTCTGGGCTGAAACCCAGTAACGCTGTTTTGTGATTGCTTGTTTTGTTCAAAACAATATACAAAAAAATTAAATAAAGATTCTAAATAATAGAGATTAAAATACATTATTCACTTTTGCAAGTAATATTCTTTGGCTAAACAGTGAGTTTAAGGGGATCAGCTTTTTTCTTGAGTGATACCAGATCATGAAATACAGGCTTGTGCTTCAGTAAACCAAATCATTATATTAGGCCTTGTTTATTAAACTAAATTAATTTAGTTAATAACTCTATGACAAACAATTACTTAAACCAAGAAAATAATAAACACAGCTCTCAGTAAAATGACCACAAGATTCCTGAATTTATAATCTCTCCTAATATATAATACCAGATGGAATGATCTAATGTGACTGATACGTTTATACATTCAAATATGTGATACAAACAGTGAAATTGTTCCCGTGGCAATACTAGAATATCTCATGGAAAGATCTTTTAGCAAATCAGATTTGGGGACCAGAAAAAAACTGTTGTAACATTTTGTAACAAAGTACAGCTCTTTAAAATGTACCTCCCCCCGTTTTCAAGGGACCATAAGTAATTCGACACTTGACTCAAAAGCCATTTCATGGACAGATGTGGGCTATTCCTTCGTTATTTCTACATCAATTAAGCAAGTAAAAGGTCTGGAGTTGATTCTAAGTGTACCATTTGCATTTGGAAGCTGTTGCTGTAAACCCACATCATGCAGTCATAGGAGCTCTCCATACAAGTGAAACAGACAATTGTTAGGCTTCAAAAAGAAAACAAATCCATCAGAGAGATAGCAGGAACATTAGGAGTGGCCAAATCAACAGTTACATTCTGAGAAAAAAGAACGCACTAATGAGCTCAGCAACATAAAGTGTCCTCAAGCCGCATTTGTTCTTGTGCGTATCGCGTAGCTTTGCAGTTTCAGTGTAATAAGTAGTAAGGTGTGGCCAGCTGCATTAAATTACAGAGGAGCATATTTGCTCAGTACACTGCAGCAGCGGTCGCTGCAGCCCTCATGTGAAGACCGACAAGTGTAAAGACCATCGACTCTACCTGCGTGACTCCGAGCAAGGACACCGACAAGGCACCTGAGTATTGTCCCCCCCCTTTCTTTACTTTTTGTATAAAGTGTTCTCATCTACTTCTAATTGTACTCAATATGTGCGTTCAAATCTCTACTATTACTACTAGTACTCATAAATCACACACTGTACGTTGGAGGCAGCGCAATCCTAATAATCTGTGTACTGTCCCTATTGTCACGAATCCGGTTCATGATCTTCCGTCCACTCACCATCAGAGGTCGCTCTTCCATCATATTGACTCCCACACCACACACACTGTTACATATTACCCTGAACTACATTTCCCATCATTCATTGCACTAAGTACACACAGCTGTCTCAATCACATGCTCACACCTGAGAATTATCACAATCACACACCCTACTTAAACCATGGACTTCCTCTTCCTCTCTGCCGAGTATTGTGTAGTGTTTATCACTCTCCTAGCGATAGCTACTCTATGGAGCCCACTTAGTTGTCATAGTCTTGCCTTGCCTTGTATGTTTTCTAGTGTTTTGATTCTTGCCTGTGTTTCCTGGATTAACCCTTTGTCTTGCCCTTCGGACTCTGTTTGCACCTCATTTGGATTATTGCTCGTGTTCCTGGATTATCTCTCTGCCTTGCCCTGTTGGATATTGTTCACTGATCGCAGACCTACGCTTGCCCTGGGATTACTCTTTGTCTTGCCTCGTCTTTATCCGTTTGCTGTTGTTTGACCCTGCCTGTGATTTGACTATGTTTATTGAATAAAGCTTGCACATGGATCCGCACGTCTCACGTCTTGTTCGCCCCGTTACAGAATACTCGGCCACACAAGGATCCAGCAACTTTTAAGACGGACATTTGTCAGGTATGGACACAACAAGGCTATTGTTTACCCTTAAACAAGGCCCACGATCACTGGAGAACCATATTAGAGAGTTTTTAGCCATCACTAATTATTCTGATTTACCGGACATTATCTTGATTGAGATTTTTTGTGATGGCATTAATCAGCCTCTGCGGTCTCAATTTAGAGAGTCCGCGTTCGTCACTGAGTTGTTTTTTGGACTTTGCTTTGTTGACTGTTGGCTCACTATTCACTGTGGGTGTCGCGGATGAGGATCGCGACACCGCATCTATGACTGAAATGGTGGTGGCACCAGAGCGCACTCACAAAATGGCCGTCACAAAAACCGGTCACGTCATTACTGCCATTCATGAATCAAGTCAAGTCACAGTTGATCGTTATGAATCAGGTCATGTCATAGCTGCTGTTTCTGGGTCAAGTCAAGTCACCGCTGATCTTCATGAATCAAGTAAAGTCACAGTTGAATGAATGAATGAATGAATGATGCATTTATATAGCGCTTTCTTGTGTATTGCTGTACACCCAAAGCACTTTACAATCATGTGGGGGGGTCTCTCCTCAACCACCACCAGTGTGCAGCATCCACTTGGATGATGCGACGGCAGCCACAGGACAACGGCGCCAGTGCGCTCACCACACACCAGCTACAGGTGGAGAGGAGAGGAGAGAGAGAGAGAGAGAGATGGAGCCAATCAAGTGGATGGCGATTATTAGGAGGCCATGATTGATAAGGACCAGTGGAGGTAATTTGGCCAGGACACCGGGGTTACACCCCTACTCTTTACGAGATGTGCCATGGGATTTTTAATGACCACAGAGAGTCAGGACCTCGGTTTAACGTCTCATCCGAAAGACGACAGTTGATCATCATGAATCAGGTCAAGTCACAGCTGCTGTCTCTGAGTCAAGTCAAGTCACCGCTGATCTTCATGAATCAAAGTCTCTTCACGTCACCGCTGACCATCCAGAGTCTCATCACGTCTCAGCGGATCTGCCAGAGTCTCTTCACGTCTCCGCTGACCTTCCAGAGTCTCTTCACGTCTCCGCTGACCATCCAGAGTTTCTTCACGTCTCCGCTGACCATCCAGAGTCTCATCACGTCTCAGCGGATCTGCCAGAGTCTCTTCATGTCTCCGCTGACCTTCCAGAGTCTCTTCACATCTCCGCTGACCATCCAGAGTCTCATCACGTCTCCGCTGACCTTCCAGAGTCTCATCACGTCTCCGCTGACCTTCCAGAGTCTCATCACGTCTCAGCGGATCTTCCAGAGTCTCTTCACGTCACCGCTGACCATCCGGAGCTACGTAACGTCACAGCTGATCAGCTAGAGTCTTGTCACGTCCTGTCTGCCACACCCATATATCCAAGGTCAGTCCTTCAGTATCCTAGACTGGCAACCAGCGTGGAGGATCCACCGCTGGTGTCAGTACGAGCAGCTGTTATCCCTAAACCAGCACCTATCCCTTCGAGTCCCTATGTTCCTGAACTGATTTCCCTGTCTGAGGCGCTTCCCATGATGGGGATCGCTTTTTGGTGTGTTTGGGCTGCTTACACCACCACCGAATCTCCAAAGGCGGCGGTGCCCACTATGGTATCTTCAGAGGTGGCGGCTGATGCTGCAGAACCTTCTGAGGTAGTGGTACTCGCTGTTATGTTCCCAGAGGCGATGGCGCACACTGCAGTTTCTCCAGAGGTGGTGGCACAAGCCGCAGAACCTCCCGAAGCGGCGGTGCTCGCGTCAGTTCCTAGCGTGGTGGTAGCGCCAAGCAATGCACTTACTGCCTGTCATGTAGCGGTCGGAGGAGCCGTTGCTGAGCTCCCCCTGTTTCCTGATGGTACTGCTGTAGAACCTCCAGAGGTGGCAGCATCTGCTGCAGAACCTCCAGAGGTGTCAGTGGTATCAGTCTGTGAATCCTCATCCTGTCCTGTCACGGCTATGGAGGCCGCCTATGAATCCTTGTCCTGTCCTGTCACGGCTATGAAGGCCATCTGCGAATCCTTGCCCTGTCCAGTCATGGCTATGGAGGCCGTCTACGAATCCTTGTCCTGTCCTGTCACGGCTATGGAGGCCGTCCGTGAATCCTTGTCCTGTCCCGTCACGGCTATGGAAGTCGTCTGCGAATCCTTGCCCTGTCCTGTCACGGCTATGGAGGCCGTCTTCGAATCCTTGCCCTGTCCCATCACGGCTATGGAGGCCGTTGGTGAACTATTGTCTCATCCTGAATTGGCCACAGAGGCCGCTTATGAACTTTTCTCCTGTCCCGATCCAGCCGAGGAGGCTACCTATGAACTCTCAGTCTTGTCAATCACAGCCAAGGACTTTGTCCACAAACTTTATGACTGTCCTGTTACTAATGAACTTGCTATGTGCCCTAGTAACCTTGTCACAGCCAAAAAGGTAACCTTTGAACACTTAACCCTGCCTGCTATGAACTCTGAAACCATGAATGAAAACTCTATTTGCTCCATTACTTCTGTCTCTGCCAAAGAGACCACTGGTGAATTGTCTGTCTATCCAGTACCTGACAATGCTTCTGGTTTTGAACTATCTGTCGGTCATGATTTAGTCATTGAGTCTGTTGTTGAACCATCCATCTGTCCAGTTTCCCTTAATGAGTCTGATTATGAACTGCCTATCTGTTCAGTTTCAGTCAGTCAGCCTGTCTTTAAACTGTCTTCCTGTTCAGTTCCAGTCAATGAGTCTGATTTTAAACTGTCTGTCTTGCCAGTTTCTATCACTGAACTGTCTACCAATTTAGTACAAGTCAATGCATCCAATCGTGAACTGTCTGTTGGTTTAAATTCTGCAGTCGAATCTGATGCTGACTTATCCGTTGGTCCAGTCTCTTCTAAGGAGCCTGAATGTGAAGTGTCAATCTGTCTAGTTTCAGTCTATGAACCTGATTTTGAATTGTCTGCCTGTTTGGTTTCAGTCAATGGACCTGATCGTGAACTGTCTACATGTCAAGTCTCAGTCAGTGAGCCTGGTTGTGAACTGTTTGCTTGTTCAGTGGGCTCCAGGGAAACTGTTGATGAACTTCTTGTATTCCCTGCCGCGGTCCTTGAGGCCATATATGCTCTGCCTGTCTCTTGTGTCTCAGTTTCCCCTAGGTCCCAGTCTCTGCCATGGGTCTCTGCTCCGAAGTGGCGGTTTTCTGCTCTGTCACGAATCCGGTTCGTGATCTTCTGTCCACTCACCATCAGAGGTCGCTCTTCCATCATATTGACTCCCACACCACACACACTGTTACATATTACCCTGGACTACATTTCCCATCATTCATTGCACTAAGTACACACAGCTGTCTCAATCTCATGCTCACACCTGAGAATTATCACAATCACACACCCTACTTAAACCATGGACTTCCTCTTCCTCTCTGCCGAGTATTGTATAGCGTTTATCACTCTCCTAGCGATAGCTACTCTATGGAGCCCACTTAGTTGTCATAGTCTTGCCTTGCCTTGTATGTTTTCTAGTGTTTTGATTCTTGCCCGTGTTTCCTGGATTAACCCTTTGTCTTGCCCTTCGGACTCTGTTTGCACCTCGTTTGGATTATTGCTTGTGTACCTGGATTATCTCTCTGCCTTGCCCTGTTGGATATTGTTCGCTGATCGCAGACCTACGCTTGCCCTGGGATTACTCTTTGTCTTGCCTCGTCTATATCCGTTTGCTGTTGTTTGACCCTGCCTGTGATTTGACTATGTTTATTGAATAAAGCTTGCACATGGATCCGCACATCTCACGTATTGTTCGCCCCATTACACCTATGTCCTCTACTATTTTACTCTCTATTCCAATTGGTCTCTGGAATTGCCAGTCTGCGGTAAACAAAGCAGACTTTCTTTCATCTATTGATACTCATTCAAGTCTCAACCTCATGGCCCTAACTGAGACTTGGATCAAACCTGAGGACACTGCCATTCTTTCAGCCCTCTCCACTAATTTCACTTTTTCCCACACCCCACGCCCGATTGGGAGGGGCGGAGGGACAGGTCTACTTATTTCAAAACAATGGAAATTTGATAGTCTACAATCTCTTACTGGCAACAGTTCATTTGAATCACACGCAATTACTATTACCCACCCTGTTTCAATCTATTTTGTAGTTATTTATCGTCCCCCAGGTCAACTGGGTAACTTCTTAGATGAGTTGGATGTGTTACTCTCAAACTTCCCTGAGGATGGTACTCTTTTGGTACTACTTGGTGACTTCAACATCCACCTAGATAAACCACAGGCTGCTGACTTCAACACTCTGCTTGCCTCATTTGACCTCAAGCGCATGTCTACTACAGCTACTCACAAATCAGTTAACCAATTGGACCTTATCTACACACACTACTGCTCAAATGACAACACTTTAGTCACACGGTTGCACACCTCAGACCACTTCCTCATCACTTCTAACCTCACACTGACTCCGGACACAACACACACTCCTCCGCAGGTCACCTTTCAGCGTAACCTACGCTCGCTCTCTCCCACTCGCCTATCCTCTATGGTTTCATCCTCACTTCCTCCACCCTCTCAGTTTTCAGCACTGGACACAAACACTGCTACTGACATTTTTTGCTCCACTCTAACATCTTGCTAAGACAACTTTTGCCCCCTTTCATCCAGAACAGCACGCATCACCTCCCCTGCCCCCTGGCTGTCTGATGTTCTCTGGGAACATCGCTCTAGACTCAGGGCTGCAGAGAGGAAGTACCACAAATCAAAAAACTCTAATGACCTTAGTGTTTATCAGTCACTCCTCTCCTCCTTCTCTGCAAGTGTCTCCACTGCTAAAACAACATACTACCACAACAAAATTAACAACTATTCTGACTATCGCACGCTTTTCAAAACCTTTTCTACTCTTCTTTGTCCTCCTCCACCTCATCCTTCACCAACTCATACTGCTGATGACTTTGCAATATTCTTCATAAATAAAACAAGAACCATCAGCGACCAATTCTCCACACCACAAACTGACAAAAACTTCATAACCACAAATACTCATTCTCTCTCCTCCTTCTCTCCACTCTCGGAGGCAGACGTTTCTAAACCTATCCTTTACAATCATCCTACTACCTGCCCGCTCGATCCTATCCCCACTCACCTCCTTTAGGCCATTTCTTCTTCAGTTATACCCGCCCTCACTCACATTATCAACACCTCTCTTCACTCTGGTACATTTCCCGCAGCATTCAAGCAGGCTCGGGTAACCCCACTGCTTAAGAAACCCTCTCTAAATCCAGCACTTTTAGAAAACTACAGACCGGTATCCATTCTTCCGTTCATTGCAAAGACACTTGAGGGAGTTGTGTTCAACCAACTCACTATGTTTCTTGCACAGAACAACCTCCTGGACAGCAACCAATCTGGCTTCAAAAGCGGCCACTCAACTGAGACTGCACTGCTCTCGGTTACTGAAGCCCTGAGACTGGCAAGAATGGCTTCCAAATCCTCAGTACTCATCTTGCTGGATCTGTCTGCTGCTTTTGACACTGTTAACCTCCAGATCCTCCTGTCCACCCTCATGAAGATGGGCGTCTCAGGAACTGCACTCCAGTGGTTCAAGTCTTACCTCTCCGGTAGGTCCTTCAGGGTATCTTGGAGGGGTGTGGTTTCTAAGTCACAACTTCTTGCTACTGGGGTTCCTCAAGGCTCAGTGCTTGGACCACTTCTCCATTTACATGTCATCTTTAGGATCTGTCATTCAGAAACATGGCTTTTCCTATCATTGCGATGCTGATGACACTCAACTCTACTTCTCATTCCAACCAGATGATCCGACAGTAGCTGTTCGCATTGCAGACTGTCTGACAGACATTTATGGCTGGATGAAGGTTCATCACCTTCAACTCAACCTTGCTAAGACAGAACTGCTCGTGGTCTCAGCCAACCCAGCACTTCATCACAACCTCTCTATACAGATAAGTTTGTCAACCATAACTCCTTCCAGGACAGCCAGGAACCTTGGAGTTGTGATGGATGATCGGTTAAGCTTCACAGACCATATTGCTACAACGGCCCGGTCCTGCAGGTTTGCCTTATACAACATTAGGAAGATTAGACCCTTCCTAACAGAGCAGACCGCACAACTCCTTGTCCAAGCTCTTGTTCTCTCCAGACTGGACTATTGTAATGCTCTCTTGGTGGGTCTTCCTGCATGTACTATCAAACCTCTGCAACTGATCCAGAATGCAGCAGCCAGAGTGGTCTTCAACGAGCTGAAGAAAGCTCATGTCACACCTCTCTTCATCAGCTTGCACTGGTTGCCAATAGCCGCTCACATCAAATTCAAGGTACTGATGCTTGCCTACAAGACAACCACTGGCGCTGCACCAATATACCTAAACTCGCTAGTTCAGACCTACGTGCCCTCCAGAAGCTTGCATTCTGCAAATTAACGACGCCTCGTGGTGCCATCCCAAAGAGGCACAAAATCACTCTCACGGACCTTTTCCTGGACTGTCCCCAGCTGGTGGAATGACCTGCCTATCTCAGTCCGAGCAGCTGAGTCTTTAGCCATTTTCAAAAAAACATCTAAAGACACATCTTTTTCGCCATCACCTGACCAATTAATACTAGCACTTACTATTCTATTCTATTCTATTCTATTCTATTAGTTTTGGTCTAATTTATTTATAAAAAAAATCCTTGCTATGTGCACTGTGCTAGACTAACTGAGACTTGTGACAGCACTTGTATATTGTTGCTCTCTCGATGGTCTGTTTGCTTCTACTTTGTAAGTCGCTTTTGATAAAAGCGTCTGCCAAATGACTTAATGTAAATGTTTCCTGGAAGTCCACAGAGGACAACAATGGTGGATGATCTGAGAATCCTCTCCATGGTAAAGAAAAACCCTTTCACAACATCCAGCCAAGTGAAGAACACTCTCCAGGAGGTAGGCGTGTCACTGTCAAAGTCTACAATCAAGAGAAGATTCATGAGAGCAAATACAGACGGTTCACTACAAGGTGCAAACAAGGCCAGATAAGACTTTACCAAAAAACATCTAAAAAAGCCAGACCCCTTCTGGAGAAGCATTCTTTGGACGGCTGAAATTAAGATGAACCTGTACCAGAATGACGTGAAGAAAAAAGTATAGAGAAGGCTTGGAACAGCTCAGGATCCAAAGCAAACAACATCATCTTTGAAACATGGTGGAGCAGTGTGATGGTATGAGAATGCATGGCTTCCAGTGGCACTGGGTTACTGGTGTTTAGTGATGATGTGACAGAAGACAGAAGCAACTGGAAGAATTCTGAAGTGTACAGGGATATACTCAATGCCCAGATTCAGTCAAAAACAGCAAAGTTGATTGGGCGGCACTTCATAGTACAAATGGACGATGACACAACACATACAGCAAAAGCAACCCAGGAGTAAAAAAGTGGAATATTCTGATCACTGATCATTCTGCGCAGCGCCGCTTCAAGTCGAACACACCTAAAAACTGGGTCACGCAGACCACATGGAGAAAAACACAAACAGTCCAGGGGTGTGACAGTTCGCCCTCCTCCTGGAAGGTGCGTCCTCACGCCGCAGGGACAACAAAGGGAGGGACACACAAGATCATAGTTTGTTTGCAAAGATCACAAGCTTTGATCTTCTCCGATTTGCAAAACAGAAAAGTTCAAGTTCTTTAAAGTATGTTCATTTATGCACTCAATAGTTGGTCGGGGCTCCTTTAGCACAAATTCCAGCATCAGTGAGGTGTTGCATTGAAGTGATCAGCCTGTGGCACTGCTGAGGCACTATTGAGCCTTCAGCTCATCTGTATTGTTGTATAAACTGTTTCTCATCTTTCTCTTGAAAATATCCCATAGATTCCACATGGGGTTCAGGTCAGGTATGTTGGCTGACCAATCAAGCACAGTAATATCATGGTCAGCAAAACACTTGGAAGTGGTTTTGGCACTGTGGGCAGGTGCTAAATTCCTGCTGGAAAAGGAAATCAGCATCTCCATAAAGCTTGTCAGCAGATGGAAGCATAAAGTGCTCCAAAATCTCCTGGTAGATGGCTGCATTGACTTTGGACTTGATAAAACACAATGGTCCAACATCAGCAGATGTCACGGCACCCCAAATCATCACAGACTGTGGAAACTTCACACTGGACTTCAAGCAGCTTGGATTCTGTGTACTCTCTAGTCTTTCTATGTCTGGAATGAGAACTTTGGACCACTGAGCAACAGTCCAGTTCTTTTTCTCCTTAGCCCAAGTAAGATGCTTCTGACGTGGTTTCTGTTTCAGAAGTGGCTTGATAGCCCTTTTCCTGAAGATGTCTGAGCATGGTGACTCCAGCTTCAGTCCACTCCTTGTGAAGCTCTCCCAAGTGTTTGAATCGGCTTTGCTTGACAGTATTCTCAAGCTTGCGGACATCCCTTTTGCTTGTGCACCTTTTCCTGCCCAATTTCTTCCTTCCACTCAACATTGCATTTAATATGCTTTGATACAGCACTCTGTGAACAGCCACTCCTTTCAGTAATGACCTTCTGTGACTTACCCTCTTTGTGGAGGGTGTCAATGATTGTCTTCTGGACCATTGCCAAGTCAGCAGTCTTCCCCATTATTGTGGTTTCAGAGAACAAGAGATATCCGGAATTTATACTGTAGGGATGGTCATTTAATGAAACTCAAATGTAAATATTCTAATATTTTGAGAGAGACTGGATTTTTACTTTCATGAGCTGTAAGCTCTAATCATCAAAATTAAAACAAAAATAATTTTGAAATGTTTTACTTCACATGTAATGAATCTAGAATATATGAAAATTTCACTTTTTGAAATAAGTTACAAAAAAATAACTTTTTCACGATATATTTTTTTTTAGATGGACCTATATATATATATATATATATATATATACACACACACACACACACACACACACACATACATACAGTGCCCTCCACTAATATTGGCACCCTTGATAAATATGAGCAAAGGCGGCTGTGAAAATAAATCTGCATTGTTTATCCTTTTGATCTTTCACTCAAAAAATTCACAAAATTCTAACCTATCATTGAAGTAAAACAATTGAAAGTGGGGAGAAAATCTCATGATGAAATAAATGTTTTTCTCCAATGAATGTTGGCCACAATTATTGGCACCCCTAAAATATCTCTGAAGTATATTCCCATTCATATTTAAGTTTTTTAGCACACCAGGGTGACTAAGAGCATGAAATTGTCCAGCCATGACTTTCTGTTCCACAGGATTATAAATATGAGGAACACAAAGGTCAAATTCCCTTAATCATCCATCACAATGAGAAAAACCAAAAAATATATTTCTGATGTGAAGAACAAGATTGTTGAGCATCACAAAATAGAAAGTGGTTGTAAGAAAAGAGTTAAAACATTGAAAATCCCCATTTCCACCATCAGGGTAATAATTAAGAGGTTCCAATCAACTAAAGATGTTAAAAATCTGCCTGAAAGAGGACGTGTGTCTATATCGTCCTAATGCAAGCTGAGGAGGAGAGTTTGAGTAGCCAAAGACTCTCCAAGGATCACAGCTGGAGAATTGCAGAGATTAGTTGAGTCTTGGGGTCAGAAACCTAAAAAAAAAAAATCAAACATCCCCTATATCACCACATGTTGTTCGGGAGGGTTTCAAGAAAAATTGTCCTCACTCATCCAAAAACAAACTCCAGCAAATTCAGTTGTCAGACACGACTGGAACTTCAAATGGCACTGGCTTCTATGGTCAGATGAAACTGAAAAAAGAGCTTTTTGGCAGCAAACCCACCAGATGAGTTTAGTACAAACAGGGATAAAAAAGTACCCCATGTCCACGGTTAAATATACTGCTGGATCTTTAATGTTGTGGGCCTGTTTTTCTGCTGGAGGTCCTGAACATCTTGTTCAGATGCATGGCATCATGGATTCTATCAAATACCAACAGATAAAAAATCAAAACCTGACTGCCTCTGTTAGAAATCTTATAATGGGCCGTGTTTGGATCTTCCACCAGGACAACAATCCAAAACAAACATCAAAATAAACACAAAAATGGGTCACTGAGCACAAAATTAATATTTTACCATGGCTGTCTCTGTCCTCTGACCTGAACCCTGTAGAAGATGAGTGAGGTGAACTGAAGAGAAGCAGCACCGTCATGGAGCTGTGAATCTGAAGGATCTGGAGAGATTCTGTATGAAGAAAATGGTCTCTGATCTCTTATCAGGTGTTCTCCAAACTCTTCAGGCATTATAGGAGAAAACTCAGAGCTGTTACCCTGGGAAAAGGACGTTGCAATAATTGGGTGCCAATAATTGTGGCCAACATGAAATAGTGAAAGCATTTATTTCACAATGAGATCCCCCGCCCCACTTTCAATTGTTTTACTTCAATGATAGGTTGGAATTTTGTGAATTTTTTGAGTAAAAGATAAAAAGGATAAACAATGCAGATTTATTTTCACAGCTGCCTTTGCTCATATTTACCAAGGGTGCCAATATTAGTGGAGGACACTGTATGTATGTGTATATATATATATATATATATATATATATATATATATTAGTGGTGTCAAAATTAGCGTGTTAACGCAGGAGATTAATTTTTTCAGATTAACTTTAACGCAGGGGTGGGGCTAGGGTTGGCCACCCCATTCACAACTGCTGCCTCTGTCTCTTTTTTCTTGAAAAGGATTGCGTTTATTTAGATGCAGAACGTCTTTATGACCACATCAAACGGGAGACGTTTCAGACGCAGTGCATAATGTCGCCTCCGCGCCAGGCGCGAGTCAAACGAGCGCAGAAAAGATACTGTGCTCGTAGCGCGCGCTCTTCAAATACATGCACAAAGGTGCCGGCACACGCTGTAGCCTGTATCATTTCATATCAAACAGCGAAAGAAACTACGTGCATGCAATGCCCTAGTTATGCCATCAGTTAAGGCGTGAAGTTACCAAAAAGCTGCCTTAAATCTGTGTGCATGCATGCAATATGTTATATATGCGTCACATTTAAGAACATGTCTCTGAAATGGTTTTAAAAACTGTCCTGAGGCACCCCAGCACTGTCTCCCTAATCTAACACCCGATTCAACTCGTCCACTCATTAGTAGAGACTTTAAGACCTGAAGTGGGTCAGAAAAGGTAAAGAGAGTTGTGAGAAAATAAGATGCATGTCAGATCCGCGTCACTTTCAGCAGCAGTAGCTTTTAAAGCAATAGCAGGCAAATAAGCTAATAACCAGCTGCTGTGATGTCTATTAATCCAAGAACAAAAGAAAAAAGAGGAAATCAATAACTTTTATAGTTTAAGGGGTTTATCTATATTTAATTTAGATTTTCGTGTTTGGTTACTATTCATTTTCTGTATATTTCTGCTGAAGGGCACAGGTAGCTAAACATGTCATTTATTATAATGGGTTTGTGTGAAGATTGTTTTAAGTTCTCTTAAATTAGAAGTTAAGTCTAATAAATGTTAAAATTGATAGCTGTCAATTATATTGTAATGCTGAATGGCTACAGTCAATGGTTAAATATTAAAGGGAAAAACTATTTTATAGAGACAGTAATATTGATATCAGTGATGCTGGCCTTCAATCATAAAAAAGATGCCATTAAAGAAATATTAAAAATATATTGTCTTTATGTTGTTTGTACATTGTACATTTGAAGATTGAATGTGAAATTATAGCAATATAAATGTATATTTAAAAACTTTAATGTTAATGACAGCACTAATATATATACAACCCGAATTCCGGAAATGTTGGGATGTTTTATAAATTTGAATAAAATGAAAACTATTCACAATAGCACATTTAGTATATCTTTTCAAGGGACAATACTATAGAAATTAAACTTGGATATATTTTAGAGTTGTCAATGTGCAACTTGTATAGCAGTAAAGATTTACTGTCCTCTGAAAATGACACAACACACAGCCATTATTGTCAAAAAAGCTGGCAACAAAACTGAGTACACCCTAAGTGATAACAGCTATACATAGTTTAACCATGCAAAGGCACATGTCCTATTCATCATGTTCATGTTTTTGTCTGCTTGACAGGACCATACAAATTAGTTTATCTTGTTTTAGAGCAGTTAAAATTAATTTGGTTCTTTGAGTACAATTCTCTCAAACTGACCACTGGATGTTCAACATTGCACCTCATGGCAAAGAACTATCTGAGAATTTGAGAATTAGAATTGTTGTTCTCCACAAAGATGGCCTAGGCTATAAGAAGTTTGGCAACAGCCTGGAACTGAGTTACAGTACAGTGGCCAGGGTCATACAGAGGTTTGCCAAGACGGGTTTCACTCGGAACAGGCCTCAAAGGGTCGATCAAAGAAGTTGAGTCCTTGTGCTGTGCGTCAGGTGCAGAAGCTGGCTTACAAAAACAGACGTATGAGTGCTGCCAGCATTGCTTTAGAGGTTGCAGAAGTGGAAGGTCAGCTTGTCAGTGCTCAGACCATACGCCACACACTCAAACAAGTCATTTTGCATGGCCGTCGTCCCAGAAGGAAGCCTCTTCTGAAGCTGGCTCACAAAAAAGCCTGCAAACAGTTTGCTGAAGACAACCTGGCCAAGAGCATGAATTACTGGAACCATGTCCTGTGGTCTGATGAGTCTAAGGT
The DNA here is from genome assembly GCA_027422415.1 of Schizothorax lantsangensis. Classification (NCBI taxonomy): domain Eukaryota; kingdom Metazoa; phylum Chordata; class Actinopteri; order Cypriniformes; family Cyprinidae; genus Schizothorax; species Schizothorax lantsangensis. The sequence goes on along the minus strand of CM049856.1, from coordinate 20,919,076 downwards.
AAACTTGTTTGACTCAGATGGTGTCCAGCATGTGTGGCGACGCCCTGGTGAGGAGTACCAATAAAATCGTGCCTTGCCTACAGTCAAGCATGGTGGTGGTAGCATCATGGTCTGGGGCTGCATGACTACTGCTGGTACTGGGGAGCTGCGGTTTATTGAGGGAAACATGGATTCCAACATGTACTGTGACATTCTGAAGCAGAAGATGATGCCCTCCCATTCAGAAACTGTTTTCCAACATAACAACCACCCCAAACACCAAGATGACAACTGCCTTGCTGATGAAGCTGAAGGTGATGGAGTGGCCAAGTATGTCTCCAGACCTGAACCCTATTGAGCACATGTGGGGCATCCTCAAGCTGAAGGTGGAGAAGCACCATGTGTCTAACATCCAGCAGCTCCGTGATGTCATTATGGAAGAGTGGAAGAGGATCCCAGCAACAACCTGTGCAGCTCTGGTGAATTCCATGCCCAGGAGGATTAAGGCAGTGCTAGATAACAATGGTGCCCCTACAAAATATTGACACTTTGGACACAGTTTTGACATGTTCACTTAGGGTGTACTCATTTTTGTTGCCAGTTATTTGGACAATAATGGTTATATGTTGAGTTATATTTAGAGGACAGTAAATTTGTACTTCTATAAAAGCTGCACATTGACTACACTAAAATATATCCAAGTTTAATTTGTGCAGTATTGTCCCTTGAGAAATTATACTAAAATTTTTACTGAAATGTGAGGGGTGTACTCACTTTTGTGAGATACTGTATATATTTAAGAAAAATATGTTTATATATTACATATATTTATATATGATATAATTTATATGAATATAAATGTATCCACGTAAATACATGTAAATATTTTCAAAATATATGCTGTATGTGTGTGTCTTTATATATACATAATAAATATACACAGTACACACACCTACAGGTGCATCTCAATAAATTAGAATGTCGTGGAAAAGTTCATTTATTTCAGTAATTCAACTCAAATTGTGAAACTCGTGTATTAAATAAATTCAATGCACACAGACTGAAGTAGTTTAAGTCTTTGGTTCTTTTAATTGTGATGATTTAGGCTCACATTTAACAAAAACCCACCAATTCACTATCTCAACAAATTAGAATACTTCATAAGACCAATAAAAAAAACATTTTTAGTGAATTGTTGGCCTTCTGGAAAGTATGTTCATTTACTGAATATGTACTCAATACTTGGTAGGGGCTCCTTTTGCTTTAATTACTGCCTCAATTCGGCGTGGCATGGAGGTGATCAGTTTGTGGCACTGCTGAGGTGGTATGGAAGCCCAGGTTTCTTTGACAGTGGCCTTCAGCTCATCTGCATTTTTTTGGTCTCTTGTTTCTCATTTTCCTCTTGACAATACCCCATAGATTCTCTATGGGGTTCAGGTCTGGTGAGTTTGCTGGCCAGTCAAGCACACCAACACCATGGTCATTTAACCAACTTTTGGTGCTTTTGGCAGTGTGGGCAGGTGCCAAATCCTGCTGGAAAATGAAATCAGCATCTTTAAAAAGTTGGTCAGCAGAAGGAAGCATGAAGTGCTCCAAGATTTCTTGGTAAACGGGTGCAGTGACGTTGGTTTTCAAAAAACACAATGGACCAACACCAGCAGATTACATTGCACCCCAAATCATCACATACTGTGGAAACTTAACACTGGACTTCATGCAACTTGGGCTATGAGCTTCTCCACCCTTCCTCCAGACTCTAGGACCTTGGTTTCCAAATGAAATACAAAACTTGCTCTCATCTGAAAAGATGACTTTGGACCACTGGGCAACAGTCCAGTTCTTCTTCTCCTTAACCCAGGTAAGACGCCTCTGACGTTGTCTGTGGTTCAGGAGTGGCTTAACAAGAGGAATACGACAACTGTAGCCAAATTCCTTGACACGTCTGTGTGTGGTGGCTCTTGATGCCTTGACCCCAGCCTCAGTCCATTCCTTATGAAGTTCACCCAAATTCTTGAATCGATTTTGCTTGACAATCCTCATAAGGCTGCGGTTCTCTCGGTTGGTTGTGCATATTTTTCTTCCACACTTTTTCCTTCCACTCAACTTTTTGTTAACATGCTTGGATCCAGCACTCTGTGAACAGCCATCTTCTTTGATAATGAATGTTTGTGGCTTACCCTCCTTGTGAAGGGTGTCAATGATTGTCTTCTGCACAACTGTCAGATCAGCGGTCTTCCCCATGATTGTGTAGCCTAGTGAACCAAACTGAGAGACCATTTTGAAGGCTCAGGAAATCTTTGCAGGTGTTTTGAGTTGATTAGCTGATTGGCATGTCACCATATTCTAATTTGTTGAGATAGTGAATTGGTGGGTTTTTGTTAAATGTGAGCCTAAATCATCACAATTAAAAGAACCAAAGACTTAAACTACTTCAGTCTGTGTGCATTGAATTTATTTAATACACGAGTTTAACAATTGAAGTTGAATTACTGAAATAAATGTACTTTTCCACACATTCTAATTTATTGAGATGCACCTGTATATTATGTAAACAAAAACTTTTATTATGGTTTGACAGCACTAGTTTAAACTAAGATTTTTTTTTATTTTATGCACAAAATGAGCTCATTTCAAATTTGCTGCCTGCTATAGGTCTCAAAATAGTTGGGACGGGGGCATGTTTACCATGGTTACCAATGGTAACTGTTACCATTACCAAACAGTTTGAATACGTCTGGGCATCGAGGTTATGAGTTTCTGGAGTTTTGGTGTTGGAATTTGGTCCATTCTTGCCTGATATAGGTTTCCAGCTGCTGAAGAGTTCGTGGTCTTCTTTGACGTATTTTTTGTTTAATGATGCGCCAAATGTTCTCTATAGGTGAAAGATCTGGACTGCAGGCAGGCCAGTTCAGCGCCACCCGGACTCTTCTACTACGAAGCCATGCTGTTGTAATAGCTGCAGTATGTGGTTTTGCATTGTCCTGCTGAAATACACAAGGCCTTTCCTGAAATAGACGTCGTCTTGTGGGGAGCATATGTTGCTCTAAAACCTTTATATACCTTTCAGCATTCATAGTGCCTTCCAAAACATGCAAGCTGCCCATACCATATGCACTTATGCACTCCCATACCATCAGAGATTCTGGCTTTTGAACTGAACGCTGATAACACGCTGGAAGGTCTCCCTCCTCTTTAGCCCAGAGGACACGGCGTCCATGATTTCCAACAAGATTGTCAAATTTGGACTCGTCTGACCATAGTACACTTTTCCACTTTTAAACAGTCCCTTTTAAATGAGCCTTGTCCCACAGGGCACGACGGCGCTTCTGGACCATGTTCACATATCAAGTTCAAGTTCAAGTTGAGCTTTATTGTCATTCTGCTACATGTGGGGACATACAGTGGAACGAAATGTCGTGCCTCACAGGACCACGGTGCTACATAAATACAGACATACAACAATGAAGTAAAACAGTATAAACCTAGGGATATGGCTTCCTTTTTGCATGATAGAGCTTTAGTTGGCATCTGCAGATGGCACGGCGAATTGTGTTTACCGACAGTGGTTTCTGGAAGTATTCCTGGGCCCATTTAGTAATGTCAATGACAGAATCATGCCGATGAGTGATGCAGTGTCGTCTGAGGGCCTGAAGACACCACGGGCATCCAACAAAGGTATTTGGCCTTGTCCCTTACGCACAGAGATTTCTCCAGTTTCTCTGAATTTTCTGATGATGTTATGCACTGTAGATGATAAGGTTTGCAAAGCCTTTGCAATTTGATGTTGAGGAACGTTGTTTTTAAAGTATTCCGCAAACTTTTTACGCACAATTTCACAGATCGGAGAGCCTCTGCCCATCTTTACTTCTGAGAGACTCTGCCTATCTAAGACATCCCTTTTATAGCTAATCATGTTACAGAACTGATGTCAATTAACTTAATTAGTTGCTAGATGTTCTCCCAGCTGAATCTTTTCAAAATGTCTTGCTTTTTCAGCCTTTGTTGCCCCCGTGCCAAATTTTTGGAGACCTGTAGCAGGCATCAAATTTGAAATGAGCTCATTTAGTGGATACAATTTCTCCATTTAAACATTTGTTATGTTCTCTATGTTCTATTGTGAATAAAATATTGGCTCATGTGATTTAAAAGTCTTTTAGTTATCATTTTATTCAAATTTAAAAAAACGTCCCAACATTTCCGGAATTCGGGTTGTATGTATGTACAGTATCTCACAGAAGTGAGTACACCCCTCACATTTTTGTAAATATTTTATTATATCTTTTCATGTGACAACACTGAAGAAATGACACTTTGCTACAATGTAAAGTAGTGAGTGTACAGCTTGTATAACAGTGTAAATTTGCTGTCCCCTCAAAATAACTCAACACACAGCCATTAATGTCTAAACCACTGGCCACAAAAGTGAGTACACCCCTAAGTGAAAATGTCCAAATTGGGCCCAAAGTGTCAATATTTTGTGTGGCCACCATTATTTTCCAGCACTGCCTTAACCCTCTTGGGCATGGAGTTCACCAGAGCTTCACAGGCTGCCACTGGAGTCCTCTTCCACTCCTCCATGACGACATCACGGAGCTGGTGGATGTTAGAGACCTTGCGCTCCTCCACCTTCCATTTGAGGATGCCCCACAGATGCTCAATAGGGTTTAGGTCTGGAGACATGCGTGGCCTGTCCATCACCTTTACCCTCAGCATCTTGGAGGTGTGTTTGGGATCGTTATCATGTTGGAATACTGCCCTGCGGCCCAGTCTCCGAAGGGAGGGGATCATGCTCTGCTTCAGTATGTCACAGTACATGTTGGCATTCATGGTTCCCTCAATGAACTGTAGCTCCCCAGTGCCGGCAGCACTCATGCAGTCCCAGACCATGACACTCCCCCACCATGCTTGACTGTAGGCAAGACACACTTGTCTTTGTACTTCTCACCTGGTTGACACCACACACGCTTGACACCATCTGAACCAAATAAGTGTATCTTGGTCTCATCAGACCACAGGACATGGTTCCAGTAATCATGTCCTTAGTCTGCTTGTCTTCAGCAAACTGTTTGTGGGCGTTCTTGTGCATCATCTTTAGAAGAGGCTTCCTTCTGGGACGACAGCCATGCAGACCAATTTGATGCAATGTGCGGCATATGGTCTGAGCACTGACAGGCTGACCCCCACCCTTCAATCTCTGCAGCAATGCTGGCAGCACTCATACGTCTATTTCCCAAACACAACTCTGGATATCTGATATGATGCTGAGCACGTGCACTCAACTTCTTTGGTCGACCATGGCGAGGCTGTTCTGAGTGGAACCTGTCCTGTTAAACCGCTGTATGGTCTTGGCCACCGTGCTGCAGCTCAGTTCAGGATCTTGGCAATCTTCTTATAGCCTACGCCATCTTTATGTAGAGCAACAATTCTTTTTTCAGATCCTCAGAGAGTTCTTTGCCATGAGGTGCCATGTTGAACTTCCAGTGACCAGTATGAGAGATTGAGAGCGATAACACTAACTTTAACACACCTGCTCCCCATTCACACCTGAGACCTTTTAACACTACCGAGTCACATGACACCGGGGAGAGAAAATGGCTAATTGGGCAAAATTTGGACATTTTCACTTAGGGGTGTACTCACCTTTGTGGCCAGCGGTTTAGACATTAATGGCTGTGTGTTGTTATTTTAAGGGGACAGCAAATTTACACTGTTATACAAGCTGTACACTCACTACTTTTCATTGTAGCAAAGTGTCATTTCTTCAGTGTTGTCACATGAAAATATATAATAAATATTTACAAAAATGTGGGGTGTACTCACTTCTGTGAGATACTGTATGTATGTATAATCTGAAGTTGTGTATGCATACATTAAAAAATGTTTTCAAGATAATGGCTTACATGTTTACATTGATTTACTCCTGCCCCTTTTTGTGCAAGTCTATAGGGAGAAGCATTGCTCCATCAACTAAAGTCCCAAGCCCAAGCATGATATAATATAAATCTGTCTGATGGCTTGTATAGTAATGTCATTCTGGTAGCTTTGGAGAAGGTAGTAGAGTATGTGTTTCCTTTGTTTATCTCTAATGGTTTTGCTGCAAGTGAGAGTTTTATTATTGGGAAAAAAAAATTATATCAAAGATATCCCAAGCATCTTGTCTATAAAGCGCTATGACAGGAAATTAAATGATTACTTAAATATTCTCTGTTATTTAGTGTATTTCTATAACAGTTTTTTTTCATCAAGGTGACACGAAAAAAGCAGACAACAGGCATCATGAGCTCCATGCAGTCAAACTCTTCTGCAAATGTGACCTTTGTTCGTCCTGCTACATTTTTCATCAGTGGCTTTTCTAATGTTACACATGTGAAATACTACTATATGTTCTTGTCTTTAGTGTATGTTGTGACTGTTTTAGGGAATTCATTTATCATGTGTATGATTTATGTGGCCCGCAGACTTCACACAGCCAAATACATTGCTGTTTTTCATCTGGCCCTTTCTGATCTATGTGGAAGCTCAGCTTTGATTCCAAAAGTCATTGACACGTTTTTATTTGGGCACCAGGTTGTTTCATATGAAGCATGTTTGGCAAATATGTTTTTTGTATATCATTTCATGAATCTCCAGTCGTTGACACTACTTGTCTTGGCTTATGACAGACTGGTTGCTATTTGTTTTCCTCTACGGTATCATGCCATTGTAACCAAACCAGCCATGTTTCTGATCATAGGGGTGATATGGATTTTTTCTGTGACATATTTTTCTGTACTCGTAGGTTTGGTGAATAGACTCTCATTTTGTGGATCTAATGTGATTGATAGTCATTTTTGTGATCAAGGCCTTATCTATAAGCTAGCTTGTAATGATAATTCTATAAATATTATGATGGGAAAAATTAGCTTTGGTCTCCTCATGTGCACACCACTCATACTGATCATCATCTCATATTTCTGCATTGCTCTGGCTCTGCTTAAGATTGCCCACGGTGCTGAACGGATCAAGGCCATGAAAACCTGCACCTCTCATCTCATGTTGGTGGCAATCGGATATCTCCCACTTATAAGCAATAATATTGCAGCCTTAACAACATCTATTGATCCAAACACCCGGATAATTAACAATTCTTTGAGACAGGTAATACCATCTATGCTAAATCCCATAATATACACTCTAAAGACAGAGGAGGTCATGCAATCCATAAAAGAACTGTACAAACGCAGTAAGGTGAACACAACTCAAGAAAGAACAACGAAATGCAGTTGAAAAAAATAAAAAAAACAATAATTACAATAACAATGATAATCTTTCTGCTTATCAGCTGTGATCATTTAACAAGTATCTATATAACAAACTTCACTGATTTTGCATGTTTGATGTTGTAACCGATACTGTGTTGTAAACAGGCCGAATGTGTTTAAACCTCTGGGCTGAAACCTAGTAACCTGAACCTGACACCTAAGCTGCTTTGTGTTTCCTTCCTTTGTTCAACGCAATTTACAAATAATTTGTCAAGATTCTATTAAAAAAATGTCTCTGCACATAATTCTCTTTAGAATGTAATGAAATTTAGGTAAATGGTAAAAAAATTATAACAAAGGATTTTAGGAATCCCTTCTGCATCTATATAGATGTCTTGAATTAATAATTAGCTGGCATTTGTTTGAGTTCTGCTGACTGTGACCCTCAGTTTGTGAATTAAACAGTGACTTTCAGGGGATCACCTTTTTTTCTCGACACGTGATCCCAGACCTTGTGCTTCAGTGAACTAAATCAGTTTATTGGATCTTGTTAATTTAACAAAATAAATATAGTCAATAAATATGACAAGTGATTACATAGAGTAAGCCCAGCACAATATACACAATACTCAGTATAATGACACACAACAGCTTTCTGCATCCGTAAACCCACCTAGTAAATAATAACAGAAAGAAAGAAACTATACAAAAGATGGATACAGTACACTGGCCGGCTTATACACAACACTTCTTGAGGACATATGTATCTAAAGAATGTTTTTAACAAAAAATACATTAAGGCCCAATCCCATTTCTACACCCTAATCCTTCCTTTCCCCTACCCCTCCGTTTTGCGTGTTCACGTGAAGGGGTAGGGGTGTCTCGATTCTCTTTTGGTTGGAGGGGTAGGGGGTAAGGGTAAGGGCCAGATAGGCCTTCGAATTAAGATTTTTCAGGACCATGCTACAAACGAAGGGTATGAATCATCTCAGCGTAAACCGGCTGCAGCGGCAACATGGCTGCCAAGTGAACAAAAATACACATAAATGTAAGCGTAATTGGCATTAATAAAGATTTTAATGAAAAGTTATCATTTGTTTTGTTACATTCAATCGTGAGTTCATATTTATGGTTCAAAGAAATGTTTGCAAAAAATCGCTAAAGTTTCCTAACGTCATATCATTACTGACTGCACGATAGTGCCACAACATATTTTCATGTCTGATCAGGGCGATAACCACCATAGACATTGAGGGGCTAGTTCCCCCAATAATTAGAAATCGCTAAACCTTTTTCTCAAATATTGAGAGAGAGAGAGAGAGAGAAGTGTATGTGCGTCTGTGCGTCTCTCTTTACAGTGAGCGAGTATAACATTAACTTACTTAAAAAACAGCGACTTTATCCTCTCGTTGCTGGAAAATACAATGTAGCGATTCAGTATTTAAACTGTTATTAATAAAAAGTCATGTGGCAGCATTTACAAGTTTCTTTGCTCCTGGGTGTGAGCTGCGCGATTTCCGATATATATATATGTGTGTGTGCGTGCGTGCGTGCGTGCGTGTCAGTAAGCATTAATATAGAACGGTAATTAAAGTCTCTAATGCACACCAGTAGGTGTATTTATTGTAGGAGCTAGACAACGTATGATCACGTATGACGGTATAGTAGTAGTGTCCCAATCCTTAGGGGAATATTTCACCCCTACCCCTTGGCAAAGGAATCCTTCTGAGACACTGCTTCCTCAGTCTTTGACGCATGCCACCCCTCTTTCCTTTCTTCCGCGGTTTCCATATTTTTGATTTATCATTGTTCCTAGAGGCATTTTCCATAAAGCCGCCATCGTTCAGAAAATGTTGCGATCTTATAAAATCCACTGGGTATCGAACATAATAAGGCCGATGCCATGCCAAGCAGAAATTCGCGGCTGTACTGGAGCTTCGTGGTAGATCTCACAGGTGTTATGTAATTAAGGCATGAGATAAGCAGGGGAATCCACATTGTAGTTATAACCAGCAACTCCATCTTTGCTTTCCACAGGATTATAGCTCATCAATTTGCGTTTCGACTACAACTTTCCCAAAACAAACAAACTCTGCTGCCAGTCGCCGCATGCCCAGCAATGACCCAGCAATTCACCTGATTACCTGTGGGATCAGGACAATCGGGGGAATGCATAAAGGAGGAGGTTGGGCCAGTCGTGAGTAACGTGTCCCTGTCCTTCGAATAATAAATTGGGCAGTGAGAGTTGTCTTCTGAGGTGAAAGAGGTCTACCTCTGCCTTGCCAAAGATCTGGCAAGATTTTCTGAACCGTCTGCGGATGGAGCATCCAGCCCTCTGAGGGGACCTTACTCCTTGATTGCATGTCTGCTCCTCGGTTCAATCTGCCCGGTACATGAGTGTTCTCAGCGAACGCAAGTTGAGTTGGGCCCATTCCAGAAGGTGCTCTACCAGAATGAAGAAGTGCTTGAAGGAGAGACCTCACTGGCGATTTATGTAGGACACCACAGACATGTTGTCCGAGCGGACCAACACGTTGTGTGTCCCCTAGGTCTGCAGGAAGAACTGACAGGCCCGACACACTGCTAGCATTTTCAGGCAGTTGATGTGAAGCCCTTCCTCCACTTTCGACCAATGGCCGAAGAGTTCTTCCAAGGGGCCTGGGCTGCTGCATGGCCAGAGCACATTCTTGTGTGACTACCGCTCTCATCTGAGTCAAGAACTTTCCCCAGGAACAATATTCGCTGGCTGGGGGACAGCATGCTCTTTTCAAAATTGACCCTGAGTCCTAGGCCTAAGTGGCTGAGGAGGAGGTTCCTGTGAGATATCAATTCTGCTTCCAACTGGGCCAAAATGAGCCAGTCGTCGAGTAATAGTTGAGAATGCAGATTCCCATCTGCCTCAGAGGGGAAAGAGCTGCATCCATGTATTTTGTAAAAGTACAGGGAGCCAGAGACAGTCCGAAAGGAAGGACCGTATATTGATAAGCCACTCCCTCGAAGGCGAATCTCAAGAATCACCTGTGATGGGGGGCTATCTGGATGTGAAAGTACGTGTCTTTCAGATCCAGAGAAAAGAACCAGTCCCCTGTGCAAATCTGCGAGAGGATCTGCTTCAGCGTAGTCATCCTGAATGGCCTTTTCATGAAGGCACGGTTCAGGCGTCTGAGATCGAGGATGGCCTGAGGCCGCCATCCTTTTTGGGGATGAGGAAGGATTCTGACACTCCGGGGATGGCCTGCCAGGCCTCGTCCCATGTGGCAAGGGGTTGGATTGGTTCAAGTGGCTGGGCGCTGCACGGGGGCAGGGCACTCGTCGAGAAAAAGAAGAGGAAATTTGCTCTCTCTTTTGAAAAATGTGATTGTGCTTTATTTTACCCATTATAACAGTGGGTGATTGCTTGGGTGCTTGAAAGGGCCCAGAATTTATAACAGTTCCTCTACACCGGAACTAAACGGGGTGATAGGAGGCTTAAGAGAGGCTGTTTGGGGGGTGGTCTGGCTGTAGCGGGACTTGGCCCCCTCCTAGAGACAGCTGTGGAGCTGGAGCGCTTTGGCAAGAAGTGTCGCATGGCCTGGGACAACTTCTGCGCCTCCATGAAGAGCTCCGCGAAACCATTCACCGCACGACCGAAGAGGCCATGGGAGAGATCGGTGCATCAAGGAAGGGGACCTTGTCCGTATCCTTGATCTCTGTCAAGGTGAGCCATAAGTGGCGCTCGAGCACCACAAGGCTGGCCATGGATCTCCCAATTGCCTGGGCGGTGGTCTTAGTGGTGCGCAAGGCCAGGTCCATTGCACTTCTCAGCTCCCTGAGCGTTGAGGGGTCTGGGCCAGACTCATCCATGCAGGAAAGGATTTTGGCCTGATAGACCTGAAGGACTGCCATGGAATGGAGCGCTGAGGCCACCTGTCCAGCCGAGAGCTGAAGTAGTCCTACACGACTTAGACGGATGGGCGACCTTTGCCTTCCAGCCGATTGTAGTGGGTGGGCATAGATGCACGGCCACTGACTCGTTCAGGGGAGGCAGCTTCTTGTACCCCTTTTCTTCAGCGCCATCCTCTGGGAAGAACTGAGAGGAATGCTGGAGAGGCCCTGACGGCGCCCCGGCAGGAACCATTCATCCAAATGGCTGCGAGAGGGCTCCCAGCTCTTCGACCGCTCTTTGACTCTAATCCCAGCTCTTTGACCGCTTTCGAGAGGATGCGGAAAAGTTCGGCATCCATCCCGACCTTGGCAGCACTGGGCTCAGACGATGGACTCTTTTAGAATGTTGCCGGATGGCGGCAGGGGAAGCAGGACCGCAACGAGGCCTGTCAACAGCGAGCGGGCTTCTGAGATCAGAAGAGCGTAGTCATCATCTCTGAAGGAGAAGAAATCTGAAGATCCTGTGGCGAAGCACCCGTTTATATAGCCAGATGACCCCGCCCATTCTGGCGGGTTCTGGAGGGCTCCGCTGCCAAGCCATTAGTTCGTTTCTTTAAGCTAATGCACGAACCAATGGCCATGCAGTTACACTGCGTGATTGAAAAAAGGCTTAGGTTAGGAGAAAAAATTACTTTTTCCCATAGCGTCTTAGCAGATGCAGTACAAGTGAAGTATCGATAGGGAACTCCCATCATAATAGCTAGACATAGATCATGTCAGAGTAGAGGAGGCAGATGCCATGTTGAAGCCCAACCAGGGAGATGACAGACTGAGACGGTGCCAAAGGAGGTGGAGACCCAGGCGGAGCTGAGGAGACAAAGAACTGGGGTGACATGAAGGCCTGGAGGGAAAAGGCAGAGCTGCAGGCTTGTGGGACAGAGGTAGAGACAGGGGCTTGGCATGCCGGGTGGATCCGGTGCGACTGAGGACCGAGTGGGAAGACCATGGTGGAGGCATATCAACGTCTGATCAGGATGCAGCCTTCACGGGGGGATCACGTGACCCTTTGACGGCGATGCAGGCTTAGTCTTTCGCTCTGCACACTTTGCCACATATTTTCGATCCTGTCAGTAAAACTTAAACCACTCTGCATTGGACCCATCATGAGTGCTAAGGCAGACAAAGGGGATCGGAAAAGAGAGATTGAGCAATCGCCAATGAAGAAAAAAATTCAGAGATTCAGCCATCTCCAGAGAAGACCTCGACGAGGCTATTGCTAACTGCATTGAATAGCATTTAAAGAGCAGCAAAGCACTTTGAATTCAGTTGTGAATTCGGCAGTAAGAGATGCGATGGACTCGGTGCTGATTCCAGCATTGC